>JAJTUV010000940.1:0-600000 GCA_021653895.1 Mastomys natalensis
GGAGGGCTACTAATTTCTTTGAGTTAATTTTGAATAAAGTCACTTTTCTTAAGCTCTTCATCAGCTGTAGGACATTTCTAGTAGAATTTTGGGGTTGCTCATGTATACTGTCATATCATCGGCAAATAGGTGATATTTTGACTTCTTCTTTTCTGGTTTGTATCCCCTTGATCTCCTTTAGTTATCTTATTGTTTTGGGTAGAACTTCAAGTACTATATTGAATAAATAGGGAGAGTGGGCAGACTTATTTTGTCCTTGACTTTAGTGGAATTGCTTTAGTTTTTCCCCATTTAGCTTGATGTTGGCTATTGGTTTTATTGTGTTTAGATATGCACCTTATGTTCATTCCTGATCTCTCCATGACTTTTTACATAAAAAGGTGTTAGATTTTGTCAAAGGGATTTCTTTTAGCATCTAATGAGATGGTAATGTGGTTTTTTTCCTTTAGCTTGCTAATATGGTAGATTACATTGACGAATTTTCATGTGTTGAACCATCCTGCATCACTGGGATGAAATCTATGTGATCATGATGAATGATGTTTTTTCTGGATTCTGTTTTCAAGAATCTTATTGAGTATTCTTGCACCAATGTTCATAAGAGAAATTGGTCTGAAATTCCTTTTCTTTGCTGCATCTGTGTGTGTTCTAGATATCAGGGTGACTGTGGCCTCATAGAATGAATTTGGCAGTGTTCCCTCTGTTTCTGTTTTTGTGAAATAGTTTGAGTAGTATGAGTATTAGCTCTTCTTTGAAAAGTCTCAGAAAACGGTGCACAAAAGCAATCTCCCTGTGGACTTTTATTGTTGTGGTTGTGGGACTTTTAATGATCGTTTCTGTTTCTTTAGATGTTGTACGGGTGTTTAAATAATGTACTGATCTTGATTTAACTTTAGTAAGTGGTATTTTGTCTAGAAATCATCCATTTCATTACGATTTTCCAATTTTTATAGAGTATAGGCTTTTGAAGTAAGACTTACTGATTCCTTAAATTTCCTCTATGTCTCTTTTTTCATTTCTGATTTTCTTTATTTGGATAATGTTACTCTGTCTTTTGATTAATTTGGCTAAGGGTTTGTCTATCTTGTTGATTTTATCAAGGAATCAGCTCTTGATTTTGTTGATTCTTTGTATTGTTTTATTTGTTTCTAACTGATTGATTTCATCCATGATTTTGATTATTTCCTGCCTTCTACTCCTTTGTGGTGTTCCTGCTTTTTTTCCTACAACTTTCAGGTGTACTTTAAATTGCTGGTATAAGAACTTTCTAATTCCTTTATGGAAGCACTTTAATTCTGTGAACTTTTCTCTTAGCAGTGCTTTCTTTGTGTCCCATATATTTGGGTACATTATGCCTTGGTTTTCATTGAATTTTAGAAATTCTTTCATTTTTTTGAGACATAAATATTTTTATTAAAATATTTTTTAAAATTCTTAACACAAATGCCAATATATTATATAAATATTAAAAATAGGATATAAGTTATGTATTATATTGATATACCTATGCAATGAAGGTAATAGTCTTTTAAGAGAGATCAAACTTAATTTTTGCACTATATTTCCCTGTCATTTGTTCCAAATAATGTTCATTATTTCTTTTTTTTTCTTTTTCTCATTTTTTTTAATTTAATTGTTTAAATCAGGGTTTTACTTTGCAATTTACTTATTCACACAGGGGTTATAAAACACAAAAAGGCAGGATGTGGGGAAGGGGATAACACTGAAGCATAAGTGTTCAGGGGGAGTACAGATACCATTCAGAACAGGGTATCAGCTGGGTGAAGGTTCAGGGGCAGGTCACTATGCCTTTGACTATGACTTGTCCTTATCTAAGTTGGTACTGTCCACCGAGGCTGCCTATTTATAAGATCTTGACTACTCAGGCTGGTAAATTTCCATAGAAGCTGCCTGTTTACAATAGCTTATAGCCTGCTGTTTCAGTGTTTTTCCAAGAGACCCAAGACTTTGTGTTAGCATGCATGTATGTCAGGCCTATGGCTGATTTTAGGCCTTCAGTTGTATAAGCAGGGCTGCCCCTGACATCTCCTCCCTTCTCTAAGTATAGAAGGGCTTGCAGAGGCGGGGATAGAGGCCTGACCTCCAAAAATTGAAGGGGACCTTGTAAAGGCTCCGGTCCTCCTGTCGTTGTCCAGTGAGACATGAGGGCCATACCCATCCCAATATCTTTTTCCTGGAGAGGGGATACTTTTGACTATCAACCCCTATGCAGTCAGGCTTGTCCCTCAGGGAACCCAGAGAGATATTTTTAACTTTTATTTATATTTCCTTGCAGTGCTTAGCCTCGCAGCCTAAGCAAGAATTCAGATCGCCAGTCAGAGGGGGTTCTGGGTGGCCCCTCTCTGCTTGGTCTAGGGGTGAAGTCCCTCTTTTAGATTGGGTGGAGATGGTTTTGGGAATACCCTGGATAGAGTAACCACCTCATCTTGTGTCTCGTGGTCCTCCATAGCTAACTTATGCTGATGTATCCAAATAGGTTTTGCTACCAAATTATCTATCTGTTGTATCACAAAGTTAGTCAGCCTATTTAAGGCCAGGACCAAAAGAAATAAGCAAAAATAGCCCAATAATGGTCCCAAGATGGGAGGAAGTGGGGTTGACAACCATGGAGAGGTTGAAAACCAATCCTTGTGCCAACTCTCATCTTTCTCTTTCTCTCTCTGTCTTTTCTTGAGGCCTTCTCTGACCATTTTCATGTTCTCTTTAACCATCCCTGTCTTGTCTATGTAAGGCAACATTCTTCTTTAAGGGCTGTACACAGTCAAGAGCTGTACACAGTCTTTTCTATTTAAAAGAGTCAATCAAGTCCAATGAAGTCCTTTGCAATTTTTGGAGATCATTTCAGACAGCGAAAGAGGGATTTCTTCAGATTAGTGATGTCAATCTCTAGCTGTTTGGTGTCCTTGTTAATGGCCCATCAAAGGTCTGAGTAGTATAAGTCCGGAGGCCAGCATCAGGATTAGAACTTCTACCAGCAGACATCACAGGTGTTTCATTTTTACCTGAGATACTGCCTAGGTTAGAGCTCCTGGGTGCCCCACTTCTGCCAGATTTTGTGAGGTTCAGTGCAGAGCTGTTGCCCGGGATCTGCCAGAAATTCTTTCTTTATTTCCTCCCTGATTGAGATTTCAACGCCCCACTCTCACCAATTGACAGATCATCCAGACCAAAACTAAACAGAGAAATTATAAAACTAGCAGACATTATTAATCAAATAGTCCTAACAGGCATCTATAAAATATTTCACCCAAACACAAAAGAATATAGCTTCTCAGTACGTCATGGATCTTTCTCCAAAATTGACCACTGAGTTGGTCACAAACCAACTCCTTAATAGATGCAAGAAAACTGAAATAATGTCTTGTATCTTATCACACCACTATGGATTAAAGCTGGACTGCAACAACAGTAGAGACACCAGAAAGCCTACACACTCATAGAAAGTTAACAACTCTCTACTCAATGATCTCTCCCACTAATGTGTGGGGTTCAATGTGTGATTTAACCTTTAGCAATGTTTCTTTTACAAATGTGAGTGCCCTTGTGTTTGGAGCACAGCTGTTCAGAATTGAGATAGAATCTTGGTAGATTTTTTTCCTTTCATAAGTACGAAGTGTCCTTCCTTGTCTCTTATGATTGATTTCTGTTGAAAGTCTATTTTATTAGATATTAGAATGGTTACTCCAGCTTGCTTCTTGGCTCTGTTTGCTTGCAAAATTTTTTCTAGCCCTTTACTCTGAGGTAATGTCTATCTTTATGACTGAGCTGTGTTTCTTGTATGAACCAGAATGATGGTTCCTGTTTTCGAATCCACTCTGTTGGCCTGTGTCTTTTTATTGGGGAACTGAGTTCATTGATGTTGGCAGATATTAATGACCAGTGTTAGTTTTCCTGTTATTTTGATGCGTGGTGGTGTGGGGTGTGTGTGTGTGTGAGTGTGTGTGAGTTGTGTGAGTGTGTGAGTGTGTGTGAGTGTGTGTGGTGTGTTGAGTGTGTGAGTGTGTGTGTGTGTGTGTTTATGTGCTTCACTTGTTTTGGATGGTATGGAACTACTTTTTTCCTGCATTTTTTTTGTCTGTAGTTATCCTCCTTAGGTTGGAGTTTTCCTTCTAGTATTTTCTGTATGGCAGGATTTGTGAATAAATATTGTTTGAATTTGGATTTGTCTTGAAATATCTTTTCTCCATCAATGGTGATTGAGACTTTTGCTGGGTATAGTAGTGCCTTTGTATGTCACCTGTACTTTTCCCCTTGCTGCTTTTAGTGCTCCGTCTTTGTTCTGTAGATTTTATGTTTTGATTATTATGTGGCAGGAGAATTTTCTTTTCTGGTGTTCTATAAGCTTCTTGTATGTTTATAGGCATCTCTGTCTTTAGGTTTGGAATGTTTTCTTTTATGATTTTGTTGAGAATATTTTCTGGGTCTGGGACTCTTCAACTTCTTCTATTCCTATTATTCTTAGGTTATGTATTTTCATGGTATCCCAAATTTCCTGGATGTTTTATGTCAGAATATTTTTTAAGATGTAACGTATCAGTTTCTTCTATTGTATCTTCTAAGCCTGGGATTCTCTCTTCCATCTCCTGTATTCTGTTGGTGATGCTTGCACCTGCTGTTCTTTTTCTCTTTTATAGGTTTTGCATCTCCAGCATTCACTCAGTTTGTGTTTTCTTTCTTTATTGCTTCTATTTCCACCTTCAAGCCTTGCACCATTTTATTTCTTTCTTTCACTTGTTTAATTGTATTTTCCTGTATATCATGAAGGGATTTATTTGCTTCCTCTTTAAAGACCTCTATCTGTTTGTTTGTATTTTCCTGTATTTCTTGAAGGGATTTACTCATTTCTTCTTTAAAGGCCTCTGTCATCTTTATAAGATTGGACTTAAGGTCATTTTCTTGTGACTTGTGTTAGGATTTCCAGGCCTTGCTGTAGCAGGGTAGCTGTGCTCTGAAGGAGTCATATTGCCTTGGCTTTTCTTGATTGTGTTCCTTTGATGGCTTTAGCCACCTGGGTGGCTTTAGTCCTGGATATTCCTACTGTAGTAGATATTGGGAGGGGTGTTAATCTCAGTGGTCAGAGTGTTGCAAGCCTTTGATGGGTAACTTTGGGCTGTATGGTTCCAGATCTGTAGGACTGTATGGTTCAGGATCCACAGGTCTGTATGGTTCAGGAGTTCGAGGCTCAATGAAGGTGAATACAGAGGTGACAGGAGAATGGAGGTCTACCTGGGCTAGCAGGCTGCTCAGTGCAGGTTAGCATGCTCAGAGGACTCAGCAAGTATGGAAGATGGGGGGGGAAGGGAAGCTTACCTGCTATGGTATAGGCCCAACAGGTCTGATAAAGGTAGGGGGAAAGATGGTAGGAGAAGGGAGGTCCCTGCTGCTCAGGGCAGGTTGCATGCTCCAGAGGACTCAGCAAGCAGGGAAGATGGGTGGGAGAAGGTAAATCTACCTGTATGGTTCATTCCACAGGTCTGATGAAGGTGGGCAGAGAGGTGCAGGGAGAATGGAGGTTCTCCTGGGAGGAGAAGTGGGAGGATAATGACGTCCCCTGGGATAGCAGGCTGCTTGGGGCAGGGAAGAGCCCGTATCTCCTTTGGTTACTTTTGGTCAAAAGTCCGTTTTATTAGATAGTTATTAGGTCCATTTGCTTGGAAAACCTTTTTCTAGCCTTTTATTCTGAGATGATGCCCATCTTTGTTGCTGAAATGTGTTTCTTGTCTACAGCAAAATGATGGATTCTGTTTATGAATTCATTCTGTTATCCTGTGGCAGATGCCATGCAGGAATTGCTGCAAGTGGGCCGTGAGCTCCCTGAAAATGGCCCACCATCCTGTTCAACTGCAATGGGTAAGCTCTGGTGTGGCGCAATCCCAGGATTGTTTCTTGCTACTGGTGTGCTTTCTCCTGTTTATCATTGCCATACTCCTCATTCACTTGGCTTGGTGTGAATGGACACCCGGAGACCTCTAGCTGTTTATCACTTGGCAAAATTATTCCCTGAGTTACAGGCTATCCTGCTGGACAAACTTTTTGCAGATCATTATGAAAATGAAAATTCTTGAGATAATGCCGTCTAGATGAATTAATGACTTTTTGGAATTCTGACTTGATCTAGGTAACTTAAAAAAGAAAGATTAGTTTGAGCTAAATAATTTTGGGACATTAGGGTAGTTGAAGAAAATATAAAATTAAGAAACTATGAGAGTTGACAGATGTTTTAAGTTGGCGTTAAGAATAGAATGTGCCCCACCCTGATAGAATGGCAGATACTGCTTGAGTTAGAGGAAGGAGTACAGTGCATGTTCATGGTTACAAGTGCAGAATTGTAAAGCAAGAAGAAGAGGCTTGGGACAAGCTGATGATCAGCTGTCTGTATCCACCCACTTCAGTTACTGCCAACACTGACCGGCATCAGCTGCCTGCCTCAGTTTATCCTTTAGTGTCAAAGCTGGTTTGGGCAATCCTGTGTCTTTTTATTGGGGAATTGAGTCCATTGATGTTGAGAGATATCAGTGACCGATGATTGTTACTTCTTGTTATTTTGATGTTGATGTTGATTCTCTCTCTCTCTCTCTCTCTCTCTCTCTCTCTCTCCTCTCTCTCTCTGTTGTGTGTGGTGTGTGTGTGTGTGTGTGTTCTTAATGGTGTGAAATTATTTATTTCTTGTGTTAATTTGAGTATTCCTTCTAGGGTCCCCTGTAGCAATCAGTTACCGGGAAGATATTGTGTAAATTTGGTTTTGTCATAGAATAGCTTGGTTTCTCCATCTACAGTGATTGAGAGTTTTGCTGGGTATAGCAGTCTGGGATGACCTCTGTGGTCTTTTAGGGTCTGCAAGACATCTGCCAGGCCCTTCTAGGTTTTAGTCTCAGCTAAGAAATCAGGTGTAATTCTGATGGGTCTGCCTTTGTATGTTACTTGGCCTTTTTCCCTTGTAGCTTTTAATAGTCTTTCTTTGTCTATATATCTAGTGTTTTGATTGTTATGTGGTGGGAGGATTTTCTTTTCTGGTTCAGTCGGTTTGGTGTTCTGTAAGCTTCTTGTACATTTATAGGCATCTCTTTCTTTACGTTAGGGTAATTTACTTCTATGATTTTATTGAAGATGTTTTCTGGGCCTTTGAGTCCTTCTTCTATTCCTGTTATTTTTCATAGTGTCCCAAATTTTCCTGGATGTTTTTTTTGTAGTGAACTTTTTAGGTTTTGCATTTTCTTTGACCAAAACATTGATTTCTCTCATGTCTTCTACGCCTGAAATTCTTACCCCCACCTATCTGAATGTGTTTTCCTGTATTTCTTTAAGGGATTGATTCATTTCTTTATAAAAGGCCTCTATCATCTTTATAAGATTGTGTTTAAGATTGTCGTCTTCTGCTTCAGTTTCATTAGTCTATGGCTTCATTAGTATAGGGCTTGCTGTAGCGGAGCTGGGCTCTGGTGGTGCCATGTTGCGCTGGATTTTGTTGGTTGTGTTCTTATGCTTTCCTTTAGGCTTCTGATTTTCCCTGGATTGGCTGATCCTGAATGATCCTGATGGCAGCAGGACTTCTCAGAAAGACAGAGGAGTCATGGGCCAGACAGTGGAGTTCAGAGTACCTGATGTTGCTGGCTATGCCTCAGGTGGACCCCACTGGCAAGGAATTAGTGGGGCGATGTTCCGGGCTGGTATTGGGGCCTCCACAGTCCTCAACAGGGATGTAGAACTCTTGTGGTCCCACAAGTCTCCTTGGGACCAAAGGGAAAGCCCAGAGCTAGACAATGGAGGTCAAGGGCCTGCACAAACTCATCTGTGACAGTTGTGCCCAATTTAGACTTATATCAAAGAGGCCACTTGTTCAATGGATTCCTTTTTTATTTCATTTTTAAAGATTTATTTATTTTTATTTGATGTGTATGAATGTTTTGCCTATATGAATGTACATGCATCAAATGTATGCTATGCCTGAGAGGGCAAAAAGGGGTGATGGATTTCTTGAAACTGGGGTTAAAGATGTGATGCTGAGAAATGAAGCTAGTTCCTCTACAAGAGCAGCCAGTGCTCTTTACCACTTTGAAAGTGTAGAATATTTCAACTTAAATACACAAGGATTTTCCACTCTTTAGTGGGTTTTTTTTTTTTCAATTTGAACAGCAGAATTTCTGCTCAGAACACATTTCCATACTTCATGCTTTGAATACATGATGAATTAGAAATATTTCTAGTCATGAATGTCAGACATGTACATAAGTACTTCCTGTACGGAATGAACTGTGTAATAAACAGACAGATGGATGTGATTCAGTTAGCAAAGAGGAGAGAAGTCAGTCTACGAGACAAGTCCAAAAGTCCTCCCACAGAAGTGTTGTCTTAGATGAAGCTTAGTGATTAGCTAGGTGGTTAATAAGCAATCTTGGAGAAGGTGAAGGAAGGATCTTTCAGAAAGAGGAAGAATGTGAGATGCACCATATGGGCAATCATGAGTGGTGACCAGCGTGCATGAGATGTGTGGTGCATGCAGCCAGAGAGGCACGTAGCCTACTGATCACAAGGCCTGATATAACATATCCTGGAGCAGAACACTGGATTTCATAGTCAAAAATTTTGAGCTTGGCAAGGAAAGTCTTACACTTGTGGTTTATGGGAAATCTAAAGATGGCGGAGGGGAATCCCAAGTTACAGGTGAGTGGTTGTGGGGGCCATAAGCTTTATTCCAGGAAATCAGAATATCAGCGATATGTCTGAGACTGTAGACAATTTTGTCTTTACCTCAGCATCTCAACAGACTCAACTGAAGAACTGCATAAAAAGCTGAATTTGATGCAGAGTCCATGTTAGTGTGGTCCTCATGCCCTCTCAAGGCTAGGGAGTGCCAAACAGGAGAGAGACACTTCCTTAAGTCATCTGCCAAGAAACAAAGAGCTCATGTGACCCACATAAAACTACAGCTAGGGAAATTAGAATTCAATTACAATTGAATTCAAATACACTTCAATTTAATTGAATTATAATTTTCTGTCTCCCAGCCAGCAGTCTGATCATTAGATAGCATTACACACAATACCTCTGAGCATCAACCATCATCAAGTCAGGCCCAGAGAACTCATTCATTCACTCTCTCATATGCCAATTGCAAGCAGAAGTTGCCCATGCTCAGAAATAGATGATGTGTCTACTTGTAAGATGATACTCAAAGTGATGACAAACTAATTCAGAAGACAACACACTTCTAAATGTAAATTAAGAGAACATAGAATACATGATAAGATTAGTTGTGGAGCTGGAGACTGCCCTACCTGGGGATCTATTCCATGTGCAGACAACAAACACAGACACTGTTGTAGATGTCAGGAAGTGCATGCTGACAGGAGCCTGATATACCTGTCTCCTGAGAGGCTCTGCCAGAATCTGACATATACAGAGGCAGATGCTCTCAGCTAACCATTGAACTGATCATGGGGTCCCCAGTGGAGGAGGTAGAGAGAAAACTGAAGGAGCTGAAGGGTTTTACAGCCCCATGGGAAGAGTGACAATACCAACCAACCAGAGCTCCCAGGGTCTAAACAGCCAGCCTGGGAACATGCATGGAGGGACCCATGGCTCCAGGCATTGATGAGAGAGGAAGTCCTTGGTTCCGTGAAAGCGGGATGCCCAGCGTGGGGATTTGAGGATGGGTTAGGGGGAGTAGGTGGATGGGTGGGGGCACACACTCATAGAAGTAGGGGAGGGTCGACAGGATAGGGAGTTCCTAGGGGGGGATAGGGAAAGGGGATAGCATCTGAAATATAAATAAGTAGAATATTCAATTGAAAAAAAAGATTAGTTGTGGAGGCACTTAATTTCAGGGAGCCATCGGAATTCAGGGAAATGAGAGCGGGCCTGGAATAGATTACTCAAAGAAGACACAAATTTGCCAAAGGGTAAGTTGAAATTATAAGTTCATTTCATGATCTCTTCCTCAGCATCTAATTAATTTTGGCACATCTACACTTCAGTTATTTCATATCAATTTTACCAGAGGAGAGTAGGGAGAAATTAACAATCCTTGCACAAATTTTAGTCATGAATTAAAGTGCAGACATAATCATTTTATTTGTGACAAGATAAGGTCTGCTGTGGGGAAAAAAATCCAATCACCAGTAAAGCTTGGAGAGTTTTACTGATGAACACATGTGATGGTGGGGAAGTCCTCCTGTGTGTCTTTCAGTGAGAGCCTAGATGTCCTACTTACAGGGAATGTTGGGAACAGTCACTTGCCCTCTTGTAGACATCATAAAAACACAAATCTAGCTGATACTCAAAAGAATATTTAGTGAATTTAAGAAATTATAAAAATACCTGGCTTTGCCAAGTATCATAGATCATACCTTTAATCCCAGCATTTTGAAATTAGATGCAAGTAGATCTTTGTGAGTTTGAGGACAGGCTGGTCTATGTACAGTGAGTTCCAGGACAGTCAGGGCTACACAGAGAAACCTTGTCTAAAATAAAATTAAGATTGATTT
Source organism: Mastomys natalensis (assembly GCA_021653895.1). Classification (NCBI taxonomy): domain Eukaryota; kingdom Metazoa; phylum Chordata; class Mammalia; order Rodentia; family Muridae; genus Mastomys; species Mastomys natalensis. The sequence goes on from JAJTUV010000940.1 coordinate 10,506, forward strand.
TTCCGTAATGTCACATGGATACCCAGGTCATTATTCATCTGTTTCTCCTTTATTGTTCCTTAAACTTAGAGGTCCTCTCTTCCCAGCATTTGATTAAGATTTTAAACGCTTGCAAAGAGTTTGGTTTTCTTGGAAACCAAGTACTTAGTAGATGTTCTTTTTTTATATTTTAGTTTCTTTAACACTAACTTGGGGAGGAAAGGGTTTATTTGACTTCCATTTCCCAAACATGGTCCATCACTGAGGGAAGCCAGGGCAGGAACATGGAGGCAGGAACTGAAGCCTTGAGTGAGTGCTGCTTCCTTGCTTGCTCCACGTGGCTTCTCAGCGTGATTTCTTATGCATCCCAAAATCACAGGCCCAGGGATGATACCGCCTACAGTGAGCTGGGTCATCCCATGTCAATCATTAGTCAAGAACAAAGCACAGACATGCCTGAAAGCCACCCCATGGAGATGAGATGAGCTTCCCTCTTCCGATGACTATCAAGTCTAAGTCCCCAGATGCTGTGTCAAGTTGACAAGAAACTAACCAGCATAGCTGTGATTCGGCGCTCAGAAGCCAGGGCAGAGGAAACTAAGGCAGCGCGTGCTTCACGGCTCAAACTGTCTCTAAGCCAATAACAAAATAAAGACAACAGTGCCAGCACTTTCAACAACAGCTAGAACTAAAAGAGTATAGAGAAATGATTCTTATTTCTTGCCTGGCAAGACCGCGAATGTGCTCTAACCTATAGGTGTAATTTTTTTTGTCCTGTGTAAAGTTTACCCTTGTATTATTTCAAATGCTGGTTTCTCTATCCTACTATCTGGGTTCAATCCGGACATAGCTCTGTTATGTTTATTCTTAGAAACTTCTGTCTCAAGTTTATGTAAACATTGCTCCTCATTCATTCTCTGCCTCATCAATAAAAGCCAATGAGCCAGTAAGAGCTTTAGAGAGGATAAGGCGGGACTTCCTATTCCAGGAGCAATTGGGGAAGAGACAGGAAGTGAAGGAGTGGAGCCACAAGGAGAGGTTCAGGAAACATCAGAAGAGAGTTGGAACAAAAAAGGACAAAAAAAAAATGCAAGTAATGTAGAGATATCGTCTGGGAGGAATCCTGACGAGCTTGCAGGTTTAGAATGGAGTGATATTTGCTCAATATTTAGCTCGAGGCTATCCTTGCTGTGTATACCAATATGATTTTTTGATATTTCTATAAAATCTAGAAACTACGAACTCCTCTCTTTTTCCTTCCTTCTTTTTCTGTTGTTGAACAAAAGGATTACGTTTCTCATTTTCCCTTCAACATTATGAAGCTGACCTATGAATGCATTTTAAACTACTCATCGAAGAATTAGGATATGGAAACTCCATCAAAGTCTTAATGTTAGTGCGTACATTTTCCTCAGTGTAGGCAATGTTGTGAGCAGCGTGGGACACCCTGCAAACCAGAACCCAGGCAGTCAGAGTCTGGGGAACACAGAAGCAGCACACCGTAGCCTGTGGAAGCCCAAAGGGGTAAACAGTAGGATGCATAGAAAAGGAGAGGAGCCCTGCCCACTGCCCTAAGAGAAGGCAGCAATTAAAGATGAATGCATACACTTTGCTAAAGTTGGTTACCCCAACACTAAACTTCAACCAAATAACCATCCCCTCTGATGGAACTTTCTACACTGACATGCTCCTGGCCATTTGTAAATGGATGCTCAGTGTGCCCTTGGGCCGGGCCTGTGTGTGTACCTGTCTGTGTGTTTGTGTGGCCATATGCTTTCCTGTGCATGTGTGTGTGCATGGGCATAGGTGTGCCTTCACCTCTGGTAACACTGTTATGAGGTTTCCCAGGTATAGGACATCTGTGATCATAACCACATGATGACATACTAGGAAACCCATGCTAGAATGATCTTCAGGGAGAAGATCAGGACAGTGAGAAGACCCTAAGGGGAAACTGTTTTTTCCCAGGATGCTTGTGGTACAGAGGGGATGGTTGGAAACGTCTGTCTGTCTAATCAAGTCTGAGGGTCTTCTTGAAGCCAGGCTTCCCGGGTCAGTGTAGCGGCATGAGCTCATGGATGTCCACTGTGTCTCATTGTACACTTGGAAGACAGCAGGACAGCAATGGGCAGTACTGGTAACCCTAGAGAATGCCTGAGGAGGGGCTCACACTGGAGGACCTAAGGAAGTGACCTCACTTCCTTAACAATAGTCGGGATGGAACTCAGAATCCTGGTTACCAGGTAACCAGAGGCCAAGTACCTGACTTACTTACCCGACTTACTTGTCTTGAGGTGCTTGAGAGAGCAGGATGTTCTCTTGTTTCTAGACTTCCAGTGGCTCAGGCCACAAAAAAAGCCAAGAGTGGTTGGCTTGGCCACCTTTGGAGACATTGGATACACACTCTGACACAATTCTGGCACGTTTCCCACAGGGATCCTGGGGTAACACGGACCAGCCTGTAGCAGGGAACTTTCTGGTTGGTCCCCTGATCCTCTGAGGTCCCTGCCTAGGTATGTGCGTTCCTGTGAGACACTGAAGAACATTCTTTATGCCCACTCCTCAGTCTATGGTAATGGATTGCTGATGTCTCTCAGAGTTTCCAATCTAAACCTTCCTATGTTATCTGTCCTCAGAATAAACCAAAGCCATGCTCTCTGCAACAGCCCCCCCCATGATCAACTACTGCAGCACACAATACATGGAAGAAATGGTCCACTATTTACCAACTGCTATGCGGAACCAGACCACCTCTCCATCGGTCTCTTTCTGACTGTATACCATAGATATGCTACCACCTGGGAGGTGCTGGACCTGATAATGAAAACATGAGTGGCTACATCCAGCATAGGTTTAGGAGGGCTCTACTCTTCTCCAGGACTCTGTGCTCCATAGAGCAAGTATGATTGTACCCTGGCAGTGTTGGTCCTGGATCTGAACCTGCAAAGTGACATGGCCCAATATGCATTGGGGGGACTCTAGTTTGTGTCTTTCACTGTCCCCAAGGAGTGTCAAACACTCCCTTTCTGTGCCTTGGGAAGAGCTCTTTTTCCATTTGTATAAAAAGTTCTAGTCCCTATCTGACCTATATGGGATTAATGGAACCAGACAAGGTTCTCTGGGGGCCATCCAAAATGTCTGGACTCAACCAAGTGCCCTGGCATGGAGAACGCTTAGGCTTCTACCCATTTGTGAATGATCTCTGAAGATCTGTGACTTCAGCATGGAAGTCAGAACAGTGCAGAGAGCCCCAGTATCTGGGCTCCCTCTCTAGATTCTTCAGACTCAAGTAGCTCCCTCGAGATCTATTAGTGGGATGGGGAAACAAGGCATTAGGGGTGACACCCTCATGGAATGCCACAGGTATGGATCCTTCTGGCCTGACTCTGAAGGACCAGCAAACAAAAGGTGAGGACTGTGAGAGGAGTAAGAGCATGTGCGTGGATGGAGGGGGAAGAGGGAGGTAAGAGCCCATCTGTGCAGTGGGATGGAGGGGGAAGAGGGAGGTAAGAGCCCATCTGTGCAGTGGGATGGAGGGGGAAGAGGAGGTAAGAGCCCATCTGTGCAGTGGATGGAGAGGAAGAAGAGGTAAGAGCCCATCTCTAGAGTAGGATGGGGGCTTGGGCTGAGGACTAAACAATTGCCAGGTGTCCTGCCTTGGGGATTCCCACTAGAGGGCTAGTACCTGAGACTTTACCTGCAGGTGGAGGAAAATGGAGATCTCCAATGGGTTCCTTGGTTCTGAGGAGCAGAGGGAAGGATGGAAGCTGAAGGGCCCTGGGAGAATCTCTCCCCACTACAGCCCAGCCCAGTAAGCCCTGTCTGTCCTCCAAAGGACAGAAAGTGTCTGGAGTCCTCCACACATAGCCCACACTCCTGACCACTATGCCCATGAACACACAGACTGGCAGCCATTGCCGTCGTCGGTAGAGGCCCACAGCTATGCTGGTGACAAGGCCAGGCTTCTGACTCAACCTCGTCTTCCTGGCAGGCCATATTCAGCTTTCTGTCCCGCTGCCTTCAGAAATGCCCTGAGGATTTTTTGAATCCCCAGACATGGCCAACATAAGGCGGCTGATGGACTACGCAAGGCCATTTGTAACTTCTGCAGATGTAGGCACCAAAGCCAGGGAGCTGCTCTCAGTGCTGGAGGAGCAGGAGGCCAAAAAGCTAAAGCTTGAGAAAGGTGAGGAGGCCTGGGTCGGCTTCCTGTCAAGGAGGAGTTGGTTTCAATGATGGGTTCCAGCAGGGAATTCTCCAGAGCTTTGGCCTGAAGCCAGGGCTAGACAGCAGTCAGGTAAGATGTCCTACAGTCAGGAGAGGAATGGAGATTCTTTGGCATGAAAAACCCTGTGTGACCATTAAAGCCATCTTGGGGAAGCTCACCCCATCCTGGAAGCTTCTAGGCTGCCTCCAGTAAAAGTCCATGTTCTTCTGCCCTTAGATTTGAACAACTCCAGATCCCCCAGTGCAGGAGGCTTCTGGGATGCAAGAGACTCTGACTCTGAGGCCAGCTTCTGCGGCAGAGTCACAGGGAGACCTGCAACCCGAGAGGACACTAACTCATGGAACTGGCACTGCTGGAACCCTTTGTGCCAGAAGCTGGACCAGTGTAGCTTCCGATTAGTAGATTAAGCTCTGCCACATCAGCTGATGCACAGTCACCTCTAGATGTGGCTGCCGATGTGGCTACCTGTGTGGCTGCAGATGTGACTGGAGATGTGCATGAAGGTGTGGCTGCCAATGTTCTAGCTGCCAGCAGCTATTTCTATGTGCCGTTGTTACAGATAAATGTCAAATGGAAGTGAGGTAGCTTAAAATGTCTTTGATGTCCCTATCGAGAAAGATTGCTTTGTGGTGAATTCAGCTGGAGTGCTGAGCCCAGAGAGCAAAAGGTTTTCATCTTAATTACTCCAAGATAAATTCATGTGTGCAGCACCCGCGCACACGTACACACACACACACACACATGCACACGCACATGATAGAGTTTCTAGAAATTACTGCTTCAGATCATAACAATTAGATCATAAACAGTGAGGTGCTGACATGGAACCCATGTGGTCCCCAGCCTTCACAGCTACGTATTGGGAAACTCTAGGAAAGGGTTGAGGTTCATGTCCTTAGGACACATTCTGTTTATTCACTAACCCTCATGTGAATAAACAAGGGAACATTTATTTATTGTGTGATATTTACATATTCTCTGTACATTTTGCAAACATTGAATATTTGACACTTTTCTTTGTGAGACTACAGTGTCACTTACAGACTTAGGAACAGAATCAGTGTGACTTAGTGACATGCTCAGCCACAGCCCAGTGTCTGGGGTCCGGAATCTGGAATTCTAACAAGATTCTCTGGGGCTTCATATGCCTCTTAAATATGAAACATTCTAGAAACATTCCAGACACCCTTATCTCTAGTCATCATTTCCTAGAAGGCAGATATGTCTGCTAATTTAACTCACAATATATGAAACCATGGCGTTTCCAGCATGAAATGACGCACTAGCTACCTTCAAGTGATACATATGGAGATGGTGACATTAAAGGCAACGGATGAGTAACTCTTTTTTACCTCTAAGGAATCTCTGTTCTACATTTTTGGGTATGAAATACTTCCGACTCCCAACTTCTTTCCTATGCACAATGTTTCTATCCTGCTTCGAATCCTGGGGAAATCTATGGCTGTTTCTGCTCCACAACTTGGCTCTTCGATTTTTGTGTCTACGTAAGGAGGGCCCTGGCCCCCATCTCAGCTACCACGCAGGGAGAAGGGCTTCTCTACCATATGCAACTTGAATGGAGCAGGGGCATGTAGCTCAGTGACAGAGCGCTTGCCTAGCAGGAGCAAAGCTCTGGGTTTAAACCTCAGCCAAGGAAAGAAAAAAAAAACAGAGGGAAAACCAAGCAGATTTGACTGAAATAAAGGAAGTCAGAAAAATAAAATGAAACAGAATTCAAGTAGCCACCACCTGGGTAAATAAATAATCTGAACTAATTAAGGAGTCTGGTAAAATTGTTAAATTGTTTAACAAATAAAACTATTTCTACTGAAAAGATCATAAGTTCCTTGGCAAGAAGTAATTGTAAAAGATTCTCTGCTGTCCTAGAGTGTCCTGGGATGACAATTTTCCATGATGTAAACACATTTAAACACACACACACACACACACACACAACAACATCTTCATATACATGTACCTATATTGAAATAGGAGCCAATTTCTTAGTGGTAATCTTTATTAAAGACAAGAAACTTTTTAGGAAATGACATGTCCAAAAATTCTTCACAATTTAAACAGGAAGAGCTGAAGAAAACCTTTCAAATAAAATCAGTATTTTTTTTTTAATGGATATTAATCAAAAGCAACTGCTGGGCCAGCAAGATGCCTCAGCAGGTAAAAGGCACTTGCCACTAAGCCTAAGAATCTGAGCTCAATACCCAGAACCTACATGTAGAAGGAGAGAACTGAGGACACTCCCACAGATTGTTCTCTGGCCTCTGTTGGGAGCCAACTCTTAGCCAAAAAGCAGCTATCATCTTTACAGCCATCTCGAGCCATATACCCTGACAAGAGACATTTTCAACAGCCGCAACAGCTGAGCACACTCTGATAAACATCTTGTTTTGCTGTTTAGTGCTGCCAGCAGCTAGGTGCACGTGGCTCACGTTGCTAGGCGTTGACTAGTGCCTTCAGCTGAGCTTGCCTATGAGGGTAAGGCACATGGTAAAGGTATAAATACCCAGGATTTCCTTTCAATATACAGACTTGATCAGACTCTGTCTTGTCTCCATTTTTCGGTCTCTTGCCCCTCCATCCCCACTCTCTCTTGCTAGACCCTGACCTGCGGACTGGAGTGGCAGAACGGGCCATTACAAAGTAGCAGAACAGGCTGTTACACTGTTGCAGAAGACCCAGGTTCTACTCCCAGCATCGGTATGGTGGATCACAACCAGCTGTAACTCCAGGCCAGTTAGATATCTGTGGCCCCTCACAGCACCTGCACACATATGTACATATATGTAAGTAAAACAAAATACGTAAATAAGACATTTAATATAAATAAATAAAAAAGACTCAATCTATTCTTTCTACCAAGCCCATCCTGATAGTCAAAATAAATGTTTTAAAGCTGCCGGCTGGATTGGGGGTGAGGTGATCATACACGGCTGAAAATCCTTTCTCTCTTCTTCAATTTCACTTCTCTCGTGCAGCCATGAATAGTCTCAGAGAGGAGATACAGTTCAAGTAGAAGATGTATTCTCACTTAGACACGTGAGAAGAAACTTCGGAGGAATGGGTTTGGCATGCAGGTTTGGAGACGCTCACCATGATCATACAGGAGAGGGAAATTCAAATGCCCCACCAAGACCCGAATACGGTCTTGATGTGCATTGAATTCCCTCCATAGCCGCCATTGAGCCATTGAAAGACCAGTTTTGCTGCATGCTGCTTAGTTAGCAGTATATCCTTGGTGTTTACAGTTTGGTTACAGCATGTTGCTGATGCTTGTGGTAGTTAGACCACTTGATTGCCAACATTGCTAACACAATATGACAGAAAATTTCATTTAATACTACATATATCATAAACAAGATTGAAAAGTGATGTCTGTGTATTTCTAATGTGTCGCACCCATTTATTCTCTCAGAATATATTAAAATAATATATCTACTTCCAATAGATACTATTAATGTTTTCTTTTTTGCTTTCTGAAAACCACCAGACTAGAGTTTTAAAAATCACAATGACAAATCTATTCAGTGCTATCTCATATGTAATTGGAAACTCCTTTTCACCACTCACTTTGGAAAGGATATTTCAAAAACTGTATTGAAAAAAAATGACTCTTTTAATTCTGTGTTTAGCATGGCAATATTGCAATTAGTGGTCTAACTACCACAGGTAACCATGCATACCAAACTGTAACACAGAGAAACTGCAACGAGCAGTCACTACTGCTGAGAGTAAAGAAAGAGTAAAGGAGTTTGTGCCTTTGATATCGGTCACTTGTTACTGAGTTTGTGGAAATAAACACAAGTCCTTCCAATCGTAATTATATAAACTATTTTGGTCGTATGAAAAAGCTCCTATCAGATACATACAGAATGGAAGATCTGATTTAAAAAAAAAAAAAAAAGTTTAGAAAAAGTAATTTCTTATTCAGTTTCCTTTAAAACTCTGATTTATTTTCAAGTCTAGGTTGAAAATTTCGAGAGTCCAGCACCAAGGGGCTCAGGCAGGGAACTAGCCTAAGATGACCACCAGTCACTGGAGGGTGGGAGAGACATACTCTATGCCTGATGACCACTGACCAGCACCATAATGCATGAATGGGGCAGAGCACTGCTGAGGTGACCCCAGACACTCAGAGACCCAGCACCATTAAGAGGATCAAGAAGGATGTGTACACAATGAAGAGGGGCAGAACTGGAGACTTGAGGGTAGTGAGGAACACCCTGATGTGAGTAGCCAGTGATGCCACTCAGGACCCTGGTGGGGTTCTGGCCTATGCGCCACCAAGGGCCATGGACTGGCTCTGTAGCAGCAGTATATTGCCACCAAAGCACCAGGCTGATGTTCAGCTAGGGCTGAGCAGAAGAGCTTGCTCTGGTGGTGTCTGGTGTGACAGAGTTGGGAGGCTTACCACCTCAGATACCTCTCAGGCCAAGATTCAGGGCTTTGAATTGGCTCACCCACGCCAACATCTACCGCATCAATGAACTGCTGGAGTGCACGAAGGGGCTGGTCCCACAGATCCAGAACTACAAGAGCTCTGTGACACAGGGCAAACAACAGGATATCTTAGAGAGGTCCCAATGAGGTTCCAGTATTGATAGAAAGAGTATCAGAAGCCAGAGGCCTCAAGCCAGATCAATAAGTCATTGCAAGGAACACTTACAAGCAAAAAAGTGTAGACAAAAGGGTATATTGTGAAATGCACAAAGAACCAATAGAAATGTTTTGAAATAAAAAAAAAAACCAATTATCATTTGGGTTTTTCAAAGGCTTTGGTATTTGGAAATTATCTTGTTTAACTTTAACTATCTGTTTGTTGAAGTGTTTGAAATGACTTCTATAAGCAACTGCTTTAATATCCTATGTCTCTGTGACTAGCAATGGGTGAGGCTGTGCATCTGAACTTTATATTTTTTGCACAAGTTTATATGATTCTGTGTAACTTAATAGGTGATAAGAAACCAGTGAGTGCTATTTTATGTATATGTGAAAGTCTGCATTATACCTGGACTCCCAACCTACAAAATGACCAGTGACATTTTCTGGCATTTCTGCTTTTCCTCATCAATGCTGTTCAGAGAGAAAACTGACAGTCAGGTTGTCCTCTCATACCTACTGTCTTTGAGCAAACAAGTATGCTATTGTGTACATATATATAATTTTGACCTTAAAACTAGTTTGCTTGACACCAGCACTAAATGTATAAGGTGTCCCAAATGTTCTATCAATCTCTGAGCAAACGTAACCTAACATGCCTGGCAGGGTGCACTCAAGCAGGACCTATAAATAGTTGAAAGGAACTGGACACCTAAGGAGGACACCTGCAGTATTCTGTAAGTGTTTGTGCTTAGGGGCTGGAGAGATGGCTCAGGGGTTTGGAGCAGTGTCTGCTCTTCAAAAGGGCCCAGGTTAAGTTCCCAGCACCCACATGAATGCTCACAACCTGACATAATCCATTTCAGGGCATCCCATGCCCTCTTCTGGCCTCTACAAGAACTGCACACATACAGGACATGAGCACCCAGGCTACAAAACACCCAGAGGAATTAAAAGAAATGAAATAAATGTTGTCACTGTCATTTGTTTCCTTGTGAACTTTTAACTGATGTCTGTTACGATTATGAGTAAAAGCATCATCTAGAGAAAGAGGCTGAGCACCATTTGAGATGCTAGGACATCACCCACAGGACAGACAGAATCTACTCCAGGAATGGACTCCAGGTAGGCCTGACCTAAGACCTATTCCTGCCATAACTGCTGGCTGCTCAAAACTGGCTGGAGACTTTGCCTGGCACTAGCTCCTTGACATCTGGCACTTTCTTCCTCTGCATGGGATCAGACCAGATGGAACAGATCACTTCTCAGTGGTGACAGACAGACAGACAGACAAGATAAACAAGATGATGACTCTATGGTGTGTCCAGAGACTGTTGCTAAAGGACAAAGAAAGACCAATCACGAGGGAGTCTTGCTGGGCAGAGTTACCTTTGCCTGCTATCTTCCTTAGGTTTCTATAGCTATAATAAAACAAGGTTTTTGAAAAGGCACATATGCTCTATGGTACTTTCTATGGGAACCCAAATGAGCCAAGTACCATGTCCTTTCAACTCAGGAGGCATGGAGGCTCATGGGTGCTAGATTTCTGATCATATTATTGCAATCTCTGACTTGAGTTTGGCAACTCTGAAGTACATGTAGGAAAGACAAAGATTTCGTTAAAAAGAACCAAGGCTAGCTGCTGCTCTTACAGAGGATCTGGGGGTTCCCAAAACACACATGGCAGCTTACAACTATCTAACTCCAGTTCCAAGTGATTAAATTCCCTCTTCTGCCTCCCTGAGGTGCTTCACATCCCATGCATACACATACGCACAGGCAAACATTTGATAGATAGATAGATAGATAGATAGATAGATAGATAGATAGATAGATAGATACTTTTAAAAGAAAAGAAACAAGGCTGTGAAAATATATTTAAGGAAAGAGACATTTTCCTAAACTCTATGAGCCCTGGATTCATATCATCCTCATCTATGTGTATCAATCACTTTCCTCTTGCTATGATGAAACACCATGATCAAAGCAACTTATGAGGGAAAAGGGGTTATTGTGTCTTACCATTCCAGAGTAATAAGAGTCTGTCATGGTAGAGAGGCGTGGCAGCAATCAGCAGGTATGGAGCAAGTGCAGAAAATTGAGACATCGTATCCTCAACCACACACATGAATCAGAGAGCAACTAGAAGTGGGACAAAGTCATTAACTGTCAAAGCTCATTCCCAGTGACATACTTTTTCCTTCAAGGCTGTACCACTTTCCACAAAAAGTGCCACCCGCTGAAGACCAAGTATTCAAATGCCTGAGGCAACGGAGGGCATTTCTCGTGCAAATCATCACACCACATAAAGGCAATCAATCCAACCTACTTGAATTCAATGTGATCTCGTTGAAGAACCAAGCATTGTAGAGAATGTTTAATGCAGGATTCAAGAAAAAATAAAAAATGTTCACCAAGCCCAGATTTACTAGGCCAGTTCTGTCAAATCTGCACCTAAGGGTTGCATCATGAAGCTGAACTCTTAGAAGAGAATGTCCTCCCCTTTATGAAGCAGCAAGGCCTTTGGGAATCTACAACGTGCTGAAAGGAAGCAATGGTGAGTAACTTGGGAGAAAACCCACCACTCCGTGGAGGAAGGTTGATAGATTGTGATTTGTGGAAAATGCTCATTGCAGAATCATGTGTTTTACTTTATGGTTTTTCTTTATCTGGCACATTCAACCACTTGTGTTGCCATGGAAACTGAGAGGAAGCTACATGGATCCTGACTCTGCACCTCAGAGTTGTAAACAGGACAATCCATGTCACCACTAGTGATTCACCTTGATCCATACCATATGGATCAAAATGATGTTCAATTATTCTCAACAACGCTTCATCTCGTTTGACCTCAAGGACTTTTAAAGCTCAAAAGAGTGTGAGAGTTCATCTCGCCTCAGCACCTTCTCACTTGGAGGCTCAGAGAGCGCTGAGCCTTGGCCGGATCACAGTTCCAGCCATTGGTAAAGTCAGGACTTAGAATGATGCCCTTCCTGGTATTTTTCATTGTTTCTTCTTGTTTGCTTATTTGTACGAGTGTTTGTTGCTTGTCTCTATATGTTCCATGTGTAGGCACCACAGAGACCATGGGAGAGCACTGGAACCTATGGAGCTGGAGTTACAGGCAATCGTGAGTTGTTACGGATAGGTATTGGGAATGGCACGCCATCTTCTGTAAGAGTAGCAAGTGCTCTTAACTACTGAGCCATGCCCTCTCTCCAGTGCTTTTCTTGATGTTTTAATGCCATTACCAGTTAGACTGGATATGTGAATATACTGCACTTTCTTCAGTGTATGCGAGGGTCATGCAGAAGGAATGACAGATGGCTTTTAAACTCATGGAATTGGCCCATGGGTTACCATAGCCACATGGGTGAATCTCAATGTGGCACAACCCAGAGGACCACATGTCCTGAGGACATCATGTATGGAGTTCTGCTCTTCTTGCTGCCCTCACATCCCTCTTAATCAAAGAATTATATGAAAGCTTTAAGGGAAAGTATCTCTAGCACTCACAACGATAATGATGATGCTTGAGCTCTCTCCTTTGCCCCTGGAGCAGATTAATTATTCAATCACTACCCTAGAGAGGAAGATTGTGAATAATGAGCATCACCCTTAGAAGACATTTGGAAAAATAAAATTGTTAGTGAAGCTAGGTTACGATGTTTTTGCTACTGGCTCTGGTGTAGGAAATTTTAAGGAACAATTTGAAGTTCAGAAAGGCACAGTCTTATTAGTTAAGCTAGGGACCTTCTGTTGGTCAGAGAACAAGAACAATGGCAGCACTGGCTGACATGACTCTCACTGAGGCTGGACTGGTGATAATTGATTTCTTACACCCATTTTTTCCCTCTGCTTCCTGATATAATTTATTAAGAATTGCTGATGAGTAGATATGCATTCTGAGAATTTAAGGTACCTATGATTGATTTTTATATAAAAACCTAGAGTTGTGATTCTTTTAAGATTCTTACAAGTTTACTTTTAAGGATAAATAATAAAATAATTACTTCTTTCTTTGTAACCACAAATTGCTGCCCGCCAGTAAGAAAAGCTGGCTGAGAAAACTACCTTGCTTCCTTACACTTTGTAAATCTACAACAAGTTTTAGAATGTCCATGAGTTTTGGGGGAATAATTTGTTTTCTTTACCTGTACAACATAATGTTATTTCTTGTAAAGGTATTGGGGAACACACGATTTTTTTCACAATCATTTACTAGAAGAAAGCTAAAACGTAATCGCAGTGTAATTTTGTACTACCTGAAAGATTTTGCTGGGATATGGGAGTGATGGAAGAAAGAACAAAGGCTGAGGGTTAGAGCATCCACCAACTATGTGTATGTGTTAAGGCTTCTACCATCAACTATGTTATATGTATGTATATGTGTACGGTTTGTGTAAATGGGGGCTGGGACATTGGTCCTTCCATCCATCAACTAGGTGTATGTGTAAGGTTTCTGTGAGTGTTGGGTAGGAGCATTGTTCCTCCCATATCCATCAACTATGTATATGTATATATGCGTGCAAGGTCTGTGGGAATGGGGTTGGAACCTCGTTCCTTCCAGCCATCAGCTGTGTATGCATATATGTAAAGCTTGTCTGGGTGGCTGTTGGAGCTTGCTGCATCCACCAATTATGTGTATTTATGTATGTATTTGTGAAAAGTTAGAACCTGCTTTCGGAGCTTTGCTCTAACCATTCTGTGTGTGAATGTGGTGTATGTTTGTATGCATGTATGTTTGTGTGAAGTTATTAGACTCTGCCTTGTGTTTCATCCACTGAATGTGTGTGTGTGTGTATGTGTGTGTGTGTGTTGTGTAACTTCTCTCTTTTCTTCTCTTTCTCGTCAGTCCCTAGGAGTTAAAAGAGTTCATAGTTTTCTGCTGGCCACAGGGAGTGGCAGCCCCACTAAATTAAGCTTTGTTCCCTCACAAAAAGCATCTGCTGCATAACTTCTCTACGCACTGGCTGCCTTTATCAACAGCCCCTGTAGATATCTGGATCCAACCCCATCAGCTGTTCTAAGCACTGACCCCCAATGGCTGTGTGCCTCAGTTTACCTACCACATGGATGTTTACTCTCTTGTATCAAAGCTGGTCTTTGGCAAGTGTCTAATCTATGGCCCGACAACAATTTGAGACATTATTTAAAAAAAAAAAACTAAAATAAACAACAACTACAACTCACCAAAGCAGTTGTGTGCTAAGCATATCACCTATAATGAAACTTCAAGCAAAAAAATAAAAAATAAAATGTAAGTTGCTTTTGGATATATAGAGAGTAAAATGATTCAACATTTTTACCAAAAATATTAGTTTTCAACAAGGTAACAGAGCTTAGGAAGAAGTTCTATAAAAAAAATCAGTTACAAAGATTTCAAACTCATCTTGGCCTTGTCCGAAATATTTACGACCTATTTCAAAATCTAACTTTCTAACTTTGACTCTTTTTATAATTAAATGAGAAATGTACAGTGAGACATAAGTATTTTTCATGCTTTTTATGTGATCTTTATACTATTCTCAGAGATGAACAAAATAATACTAACGAATATGTTTTAATTCTCAATGTAAAAGTCAAGCAAAGAAACCAGCCCTTTATGATACTTGCTAGAAATTGTATTTCTATATCCAACACAAACTATACATTGACAGGAAGTATTGGTTTTCTGGGGTCTCAATCTCAGTGTAGATATATAAATTTTACAGTAGTCTATCTGTATAATAATTTATATCTATCTTAATGTGTGTTAGTACTTATTTTTGCACATTTGGCGGCAATTGTAACACCGAGTGCAACTAGAGTTTAGTATAATACACTGTGAAACTGAAAGCAATAGAGATATGTAGTTATCATCTTCTTTGAACTTGATTCTGCTCCTGGAACATGAAGTAGCCAAGGTTGTTACCAGAGTTGTTGGGGTTAGAACTTGGGCTTGGGAATCCTAATAAGCTAGGGCTCAGCCACTTGGTTTCAATAGGCCAATTAAAGAGAAAAATAATTGTGTAAGCAGAGAGACGTTTATCTCTATGTTGCCCCAACTGGAAACAGGAACAAGAGGTTAGTTGTCGCCTCCCGATCCGACCAGCGGACAGAAGACAACAGACACGAGAACTCCTTCTCAGCACCGTTTATTCAGGAACCCTTAACGTATGAAAAAGCCCGCCAACCGTCTTTCCCCGCCCTTAAATCTCTGTCTCCTCCAATCAGAAGCCATTCCGGATTGGTGCTCCCGATACGACACACGGCCTGATCTTATGTACAAGCAATATGCACTCGCAGTAATGCCAGATCTACGTGCCCTGATCATGGCGCAGCAATGCCCAAGCTAGGGCTGGCAGATTGCCATCTGTCATCTTGTGACACCAGCTCTCACAGTTAATGACATCCTCTTTCCCCTTATCATCTTCAGGGTGCACACAGGAGGCTTATGTTTAAATAGAAAGGAATAGTGTGACTCAGTGGTTCTGTCTGAGCTATGGTCTTTCCCATCATTGACCCATCTTTGTCTTGGCTACAGTTTCTTCCACAAAGTGGTCTAACAGACCTCTCCCTGGGAGCCAGGTTGCCCCTATAGCTGGCTCTAGGTTTCTGCTTTTTCCTTTTTCCCAGCATGATGTTCCTGAAGAAATTCCAGTATGTAGGGCTCCATTGCCTCAATAGGTAAAAGGAGGACACAGGGTCTCCTCAGAGGCTCTTCATTCCAATCAGTACCATTGGTATGAAAAAGAGAGATTTTTTTTTTTAATTGTGTAAAACATCTTTAGTCTCTCAGGCTGTTTAGAAATTTAGAAATGCTTCAGCAAGTGCGCTGGAGTCTGCTGGCGTGAGTCCCTGAGGAGGAAGTAAAGATGATTAAAGAAAACACAGAAAGAAGGCACAGAGACAAGAGATAGATTCAGCAGGACTGTCAGGGAATACTGCAGCAACCCCGAGTTTAACGAGTACAGCCTTTTTCTACCCCACAGTGACATGGGAGGCAAAACCACAAGCTAACAGAAACAATGGCTGACATTTACATAGGATATCTGCTCCCACTCAGAGGCCTCCCTGTTCCTTCCATCAAGGTCAGTAGAATGTTCATCCCTTGCCTTCACCCTCAAATGTATTTCCTCCTAACATTCCATGAGTCCACAGGCCAGGAAATCTGCCAACAGACCCTGACCTGCCTTGACCCTGCTTCAGAGAAGCAGGCAAATGGCTCCTGACAAGCAAGGTGTCCTTGCTGCTTCACCTCTTCACTTGCTAGCATAAACTTTGATTGTGTTTACTGTCGTGTGAATCCTTCCCCCTCAGCCTCACTAGTACTGAGATTGCTGCTGCCATTCAGTCCAAACAGGTCTTGCCAAATGCCACCATCCCACCCTGTTGGCTATCATTAAATTATATCCATTTTTTTCCCTATCCTACTTCTTGTCAGCCATCCATAATATCATTTTCCCTGTGTTGTGGGTCTACATGTTTGAAGGCGCCCATACTGTCAGTAGCAGTGGGCTATAGGCTGAGGCACAGCTCCGTGTTGCTACTTGCAGAAGTCTAAGGAGTTCTAAGACCCAGGGAGGCTGGGATTTTCTACTTCGTCACAGACAAGAATTTCAGGGTGATTTATCATGAAACAAAACCCAAAACAAACTAGTTCTATGTTAAACCATCAGAAGAGAGTGTGAAGCACTCAGGAAAAGGAAGAGACGCACGCATGTGTGAATGCTGGCTTCTCCATAGAGTCCTGCTTAAGTGTCTTAGTGGTAGGCAACCATGATTTTGAGGACTTTCAAACTACATCTCAAGGAGTTGTTAAGATGATTTAAACCCCACTTTCCTTTTGGTGAATGAGATTATGGACGACTGCAAATAATCCTTAGTGGGGTGACAAGCCGATAGGGTCGAAGAATGTGTCACAATACTGCACAGGCTGTCCTCGTGAGACTTGTAGAACATTCAGGCTTATAGAGGCCACACACACTGAGGTCTTAGCCTTCATTCATTGTTACCTTAGTATTCATATTTAAAGTATCTCGGATAAAGGGAGTGGTTTCTTGGTAGGCAGCCATAATTGCCAAATGTTGTTAAATGTAGGGGAACTCTTTCTTCTCAGCTGACAGGCTTTATGTAAGTGACCTCAGAAAGGAAATTTTTCATCTACACAAGAAGAACACCATATGAAAGAAGGCATAGAGGAAGTATGTGCTGGCTAGTTTTACGTCAACTTCACACAATCTATAGTCATCTGAGAAGAAGGAACCTCAATTGAGAAAATGACTCCATAAGGTGGGACTGTAGGCAAGCCTATAGGAGATTTTTCAGATTAGTGATTGGTATGAGTGGGTCCATCCCATTATGGGTGGGGCCATTCCTGAACTGGTGGTCCTGGAGTTTATAAGAAATCAGACTGAGCAAGACATAAGGAGCAAGATAGTAAGCAGCACCCTTCAATGACCTCTGCATCAGTTCCTACATCCAGGTTCCTGCCCAGATTTCCTTCAGTGGTAGACTACACTGTGAAAGTATAAGTCAAATAAACCCTTTCCTTCCCAAGTTCTTTTGGTCAGTATGTTTTATCACAGCAACAATAACCCTGACTAAGACAAGGATAGTACAATCTGACAGTCCAAGGATGCCCAAGATGCTTAGCTAACCAATGGAAGATAATGGAGAGGATGTCAAAGGACTCTCACAGCCCTCAGAAAGCAGCCACCTGCCTGGCACACTGGTCTACATGCTTGTACTTTTGCCATCCATGGCTATGGAATAACTGCTGTTGCTGTACCTGCCTAGTTCATGGTACTTGCTGACAACAAACCCAGAAAGCTAATACTTTCCTGGTGACTCAAAAACTATTTCTCTACAAAGTCAGTGCTAAACAACAGGAGGGTGACATGGAGGCATCCTTTCTCACAGTCTTTACTCCTAAACCCCTGTTCCTAACAAAGACCTTCAGCAAGCAAACTGAGACATTAGAGATGGAGTTAAGGATGAACCTGTCTATTTATCTACCCAGTCAGATATTTTTTTCTCACCAATATTTCTTTAGGATTTATATTTCAGGCTTTTGCTGAAACTTAAGTGTTTTCCCAAGTCAATTAAATGATACTCTTGTTTGGTGCTGGCCACAGAAATTAGAGCCAAATTCTTGCACTCCAGATGAACAATGAAAAATCTGGCTGACCTTCAAAAAGAGCATTCTTGGTAGCAAAGGCAATTGTTGCTCAAAGAACTTCTCAGGGAATGTCATAATAATCCACTGGACTGAGTCATAGGACATTTTGCTGGACCATACTTTGAATAACACACTTTTAATAAAGTATAAGTGTGAGTGGGCAGATGACATCACTGTTTCCACTACTACCTTCTGTAACAGCCCTTTGTGAATGCTTCACGATATGGGTGGCCAAATTATAGCCACTGAATGATACAGTGAAAGATGTCGTGACATTTTATTTTGGTTCCCTTTTTCAAGCTTTATTCTCTGAATTTATCTTTAGCATTTTTAGTTAATATCTTCCATTTTTTCAGAGTTCCCTGTTATTGTGTTTCTGCTCAGCTCACAAGTGTTAATTTAAAAATGGAACTAGCCAAACTCACACATCTTTGTAGGACCATAGAGGACTGTCTTCAGGTGCAAATAAACTGCCAACAGAATATGCCTACAGCCCATGTCTCTTTGACAATGTCCTGGTTAAGGGCCACTTCACACTACTAACAGAAAATTAATAGTGAGATAATTCTCACACATTTCCTTTTGAAATGCCCACATTTTGTGTTTAACTACTGAGCTCAGCTTTTTGACATCTTTAAATGGTTTCCTAAAACTATTTCTGTAATGTGAGGTGTCATACTGGATAGGTAGTAAGTGGGGGATGGTGTCTGGGTTGCTGATTAACTTAGCATGTGAGCAAGGATAAGAATGCTTTGAAGAGGTCATTTCCTTTCAGTCAAATTAATTTATCAGTAAATACTCACTGATTCCCTAACAAATCAAAAGGCCCAGATCGTGAGGAAATGTGTTCTCTTGTCTCTACCAAAGGGAACCAGAGGACTACACAATATACAATTTCAATGAAGCCTGTCTTTATAGTTCCTCTTTCTATATCAGAGCACAGGACTCAGAAAACATGTAGAACTCTGAGTCTTCCGCAGTCACACTACAGGGTTCTCTGGCCAGGTACCTACCGGATTAGCTCCTTTTCAGCTTTATGACAATATGACTGAGAAATAACTTAAAGGCAGCAGACTTAATCTGGACTCAAGATACAACCCCAAAGGCATACTCCCAATTGTTTACATTCTCACCTTCTTCCTTTTGCGTTCTGGATAATGTCATCAGATTGTGAATCCACCAAGGGATTAATCCATTGATTAGGTCAGCCCTCCTGACTTAATTGTCTGAGAGCATTCCAGGGGTGCTTTTCTCAATCAAGTTGATAATCACATAACTTCTCTCCATCATGCAGCTGTGGCTTGCTATGGGTCTCATTTCTCAAATGTCTTTCCCCCACCCCAAGCAGTCTTTCTACAACCTTCTAATTTTTCTGACACATCCTGGAGAAGATTGAAAATCCCAAGCTCTTCATTCAAATTTCATTCATTCAAATTGCCTCTTGAAGATTCATCAGACAAAGGCCTGAGAAAATCTACAGGCAGCAGAGACTCTGACAAAAATGGAAAAACAAATTTTGATTTCACAAGGATTTTCTCATTTGTATGGTTATCATTTTGTTCTGTTCGAATGACCTAAGAGGGTGCATAAGTCATTTTTAAATAGGAAAAACAGACTGACATTCAGCTCAGTAGTCCAGCAATTTCCCAGCATATGAAAATTCCTGAGTTTGATCATCAGCACTGCAAATAAATGCATAAGTAGATAGACAAGTAATATACATAATATATTTATATGTTATAAATCAGCACTATGAGTAAATGTATAAGGAGATAGACAAATAATATATAATAAAATATATAATATAAATATAACATAAATATATAATATATTATATATATGGTATATACATTGTTAATAGAATAGGTGATAGATGATGTGAGAAATAATAGATGATTAGGAAGAATGATATAGATGGTAGATGATAGATAGATGGATAGATAGATGATAGATGGATGGATAGATAGATAGATAGATAGATAGATGCATAGATAGACATAGCTATAGATAAGGTACTATAATTGCCATACAGGGTTGCAGATTTCAAGGTGAGTGCAAAACCTTCATTCCATGTTTTATTTCTTCAAAAACATCCAATAAAAGGGTTCATATGTATGTTGGGTTGGAGAGTTGGCTCATTGGTTAGTAATACCTTCTGCTCTTGGAGAGGACTCAAATTCATATTCTTGCATCCATGTTGTCTGTTATCCCAGATCCTGAAGATAGGATACCCTCTGGCCTCCTATAGTACCTGTACTTACATATCCATACATCTCTCCCACATACATGTAAATAAAAATTAATTTTTAAATATTTTATAAAAAACTTGTTCATCATTTGTTTCCTGACTCACATCAGCTATAGGAGAGAGCAGGGCAGAGATGCTATATGCATGTGGCAAATGACTTTGGAGGGAGTATACACAACAGCTTCATGAAGCTAGCTGCTTCAGAGACACACATACATTATCTTCCAGGTTTCTAGGAAGTCTAGGCTGCCTTGACTCATTCTTCTGCTTAGAGTCTCACAAAACCAAAAAAGCACGTGCAAATTCGGATTTTATTGGAACATGCTAGGGGAGAATCTGCTTGCTTGAATTATTGACAAAGTTTAGTTTCATGTGACTACAGGACCAAGTTTCCAACTCCCACACTGGCAAGGTAACACATTGACTCTCAAGAGTTTTCCTTCCTTTCCAAGATAATGTCTCTCCACTTCCAGTTTAAGCATCCAGGCTCTACCTAGATAATCCATGATAATCTCCTCTTTGAAGACCAGATGATTAGTGGTCTCAGTGATGGCTGTCATCACTGTGCTTTTTGGGCACTGACATGATTGATGTTTAAAAACACCAGGGTCTTACAGGAACACTGAACATTCAGCTACCATGACAAGGTACGAGGCCTCTAGCCAAATACATATAACAGGAAATCAAAAAGATTTTGCTGTCTTAAAATATCACCAGATGCTCCAAAGATAGAGAAGAAATAATTAATACTAAATACCACACACCATAATGACTGGTTAGACATAGACTTAAAAGGACAAAATGGGATTAGGCAGGATTATACCATGCACAAACACTTACCGATTCTGTTCTGTTATAGAAGTTTCTAGTGTGTTGTGGGTTGCTCTGGTGCTGTTTGTATTCTGATGTTAATTCTGCTTCCTCAAGACGGGCTGCCCCAATTAATATTAGATCACATACTCAGGTGATTTCATGTGAACTTTCTCCCCATTTTAACTGGTCAAATAAAGGCTAGAGCCTGTGATTGGGCAGTGGAAGGGAAAGGTGGGGCTGGAGGTTTTAGAGAGTGGGGATGAGAGGTAAAGATGGGAAGAAGACAAAGGAAAAAGAGTTGGAAGGAAGATGTAGCAGAACCACATGGCCTGGAGAAGCCACAAGCAGTAAGGGATCTCATAGCTGGGAATTGCTGCCCAATCTAAGCATGCAGCTTATAAATATTATAACTGAGCTTATGTTTTTTGCACAGGTTTTAAAGGGGTTGGAGATTTACACTAGTGCTGAGGATTTTTCAAAGAGTGGTATCCATGCTGGTCTTACCTGTGGCCCTAATACATCAGAACTATGATGCGTGTTTCTTCCAGCTTCCAGCTTAATAGCCTTCCTAGCATCTCCATGTTTTGGGCACCTTGCTCTGGACACTTTGCATAGAAAGTTCTTGGGGCCGGTTTCAGAGGAAAATCATAAACCTTCCTAGTTTTCATAATCTACTTCAAGGGAGAAGAAGGTGAGGGGTCAAAATGACATGAAAAGGTGCCATATTTGAGGTCATATAGTCTCACCCCACCACAGCCAAGCTAGGACATGCAATGTATCAATCACTTTTGCTGGTCCTGAAAGATGGAAAAGAAATAAAAGTAGCAGACAGTGTAGGCTTCCATAATATGGAAAAGGAGAACATGATCTTGTATTACACTAGACTGCCCCAAACTGGGAAAAGTACATGGCAATCCCAGATTTCATTTAGAGGTAGTAAAAATGCCATTCAACACAGGAAGATTAAGAGATAACAATGATAACCAATAAAGCTGCTTTATGCCCTCATAGGTTTAGTCTATTCGGCAAATAAGTACATGAAGTGGAAACTTCTGGTTTCTTTGGAAAATCAGTTATGTCAAATAATATTTTGCTGGGGCACACAGAATGTTTTGCTGAAGCAGACACAGATGAAAGGATGTGTTTGCCTTAGCAAACGCATGAAAAGATACATGGTGTTTAGAAGGAATATAAATATGACCCTACAGACAATGGGAGCTCAAGAATTGGTTTCTCTTTGGCTCTACCTTGCCTTACAACTTCATTGTCTTGCCTTACACTGCTTTGCATGAACTTCGCTTGTGGTTGACTTCATAGAGATGAAACTTGCCAAAGAACTTCCCATGAGGGTCCTGGTTCTTCTTGTTGCTTCTGCAGACTTGGGCAATTGGCAAACCTTGCAATTCTTTGGATTTAAACTCGCCCTTGCTGTTTTGGTGTGTGGTATCTGAGTAGACAGGACTGCAGCTGCTGGTTCTGTTTGGTGTTTGCTAGTGGAGTGGACTGAGAACGATGAAGATTGGAATCGTCCAAAGAATATTTTTAAACATATCCTCTTCCCAATATCCTAATAATCTTTCTTTTCTGTAGGCGCCAAAGAGACAGCGCCGGTTCCAACATGGTGGCGCAGCGTCCTGTATAAGCCTATGCGCATGGTCAGCCTCAAGCCCCTCCCGAGAGGGCTTATGCAAATGAGGCATGAGCCCCAACCAATCACAGGCTTATGCTAATGAACACGAGCTCACAGGGCTTATGCTAATGAGGCCGAGCCCTAACCAATCACAGGGCTTATGCTAATGAGGCACGAGCCCACCAATCACAGGGCTTATGCTAATGAGGTATTGGCCCTAACCAATCCTGAGAGAACAGGCCACCTGGCCCCCCCCTTGGAAGGGTATAAAGCAGTGCATTTCAGCTGCTTGGGTCCAGCGGCCCTTCGATGGATGAAGATTGCCTGGAATAAAAGAGCGTTAAAGAAGAATCCAGCGTGTCGTGTCTTACTGTGGCCGAAGGGGTCGCGACACTTTTCTACTATGTCTGGTGTATGATGCACTAGAAGGGAGGTTGAATCCTTATTAAATTAGGCTGTGAAAAATATAAGCCTACAAGTACATCTGCCATTACTTATTGGCATTGTGTACTAGAGTCATTATATTAATTATAATGAGATCATCTCCCATCCTCCTTTTTACCTATGAAGTAACATTAGGGTTTTTTTTTTTCTCCCTTTAACTGATTGTTTTTTAGTCATTTTTAACATTTCCTGAAAAGTCAGTTCCCTATGACTTTAGGCAAATGCCAAAATAATGCTGTATCTCTTGGTTCCAGTTTTTAAATATGCAATCTGAGAGATGGTGAGCAAAGTGACAGTCATTTCCAGCAGAACATTTAGAAGGTCAATGGAGGTTTCCCTCAAGGTCCTTTCACCTTAGGAGATGGTTGGATTGGGTTTGACTCTCAGACCCTATAATAGTGCCCTCCATTATGGGCACCCATTCCTTCACGGGGCACCTGGATCTACCTGGAGACAGTTACAGACTATCTTCACATGCACACTCAGCCACAACCACTCCTTCTTGAACTGGCCTTTGTTACTGCCCTGGTCTAGTTACATTTTAGTCAGTTGGCAGTCAAGAAGTGTGACTTTATCTATGAACTCTCCACCCAGCCCTGCTCAAGCCCAGTGCTAAAGCTACCTTAGGGAAGATCCTCAGTGACATTTTGACAGGAACTCTGACGTTTCTGGGTATCTCTAAAGAATACCATGTGAGTCCAGGTATACTAACACAAAGAATAGCTCAACTTCTATATCCCTGCAACCTTTGGTGGCTATGAACCTGGTATACAAATAGAATCTTTATGGCATATCACTACACTGAACGTGTCTTTAATAGAATGTAATTTAGAAATGGAAAAGTACACTTTAATTGCTCGCAAATGAGATTTTAAAATATCTACTGTAACAGGAATATAAAATATAAGCAATTAGAGGAATTAGGTTGTTAAAATGAATAACTTAGACAGTAGTGATTATATGAAGAACAACTAATAGGGCTAAACACCAACCTCCACAAATATACATGCTTATTTTAAAGTTGTCTCACAGAGGCACACTGATACATTTATATTTAACAGTGCCACTGTAGATGTTGTGGGTGGGTGTGGTGACATGAGACAGAGAGCATTTGGTTATCTACAGCCTTTTTGTCATTTGTTTGCACACTTCCTCAGCCATTCTTCTCAAGTGCTGTCATCTTGCTCTCTCGACTTTATTCAGACCAAACCAATCCTTTTATGACTTTCAACCTCCATGAACATCTATTTCTGTTTTATTTAAGCAGAAATAGAACTTAGAGTTACAATTCTGGGGACTTTGTATAGCACTTTTTCCTCCTGCTTTGGCCTTGTGTTAACTCATCAGACCGCCTCCACTGAGAGCATTGTCTCATAGTTCAAATATAAAACAAGAAAACATGGAAGATTAGCTCTGATCCACCCTGGCCACGGGATGCTATTACTGTCAAGGTGCAACCTTCTTAAGACCATCACAGTAGAATTGTGGCAATATCTGATGGTGTCATCACGCTATAAAGCATGCAATGTTAAATACCTCAAAAGATATAGAAATTCATGAATGAACTTAATACATAAAAGCAGTGGCAGAGGTCCAAAGAGCTTTTCTGAAGAAAAGATGTGCAAGCAGAGACCTGCAGGATAGCTATGCTGTTGCTGAGATTTTAAAGGAAAATGAAGTGAAGAACCAATACAATGCAAGAGCTGGGTGGGATGTAAAGAACATTGAACTAAAACAAGGGGAGTTCAGAAAGAGGGAATAAAGAGAGAGCATTGTGAAGCTATTATAACTGAGGTAAAATGGGCTGCTTTAGACTAAGACGATGGCAGAAGAAATAAAGGTAGGTGGTTGACTATGGCTAGGAAGCCAGGCCAGGTAATTCTGACTTCCATACTTGGTTACAGCATTCACTGAGCTAGTGATCATTTGGAGAAATTGTGGTGCTGGGGTGAGATAAGGGGATAAGCTTTAGGCTGACTAAGAGTGAGGTATTCTTCAAGAATCTAAATAATGGGGATCTGGGGATACGCTCTGTAGGTGAGCACATTTATTGTTCTTTTAGAAGACCTGAATTCAGTTTCTTTTCTATTATTATTATCATATTATTATTATGTCACACTATTCTCTTTTTTCTTTCTTTATTGGATATTTTATTTATTTACATTTCAGATGTCACTCCCTTCCCCCATTTCCCCTCCCTAGAAACTCCTATCCCATCCCCCTCCTCTTTTTTGTTTTTATACCATTTGAATTACTTGCAAGTATTCAGGTCAGTTCTAGCTTGAGGGACTAGCAATACAATAGATGCAAACAGTCAAGGAACAAGTAATACAATAAACACAAATAGTCAAAGAACAAGCAAGGAAAAAAACAAATTCTGTGAACACTTCCATGATCACTGTTTCTAAGGGCTTACAGGATGACCAAAATATCTGAGCCAACTTCCCTGTCCTAGCCAAAGTCATTTTCATGTCTGAAGCCTACTTCCTTGTTCTAGCCTAAAATTTAGATTCCTGCCTGAAATTACTCTTTGTTCTAGCCTAATGTCAGCTTCTGCCTGAAGCGCATTTCTGTGTCCTTGGCCAATGTCAGATTTCTGCCAAGCAACCCCAAAATCTCTCCACATCTCCCCCTTTTTATTTCATAAACAAGACTGAGTCTGTCTTAGGTCCTTCTGACAAGAATACCTTCTTACCCATTGTGGAATATGCATTATCCAAAGCAATGTTCCTCTGTCGTTGGTAAGGCTCTGTGCAGAATCTTACCCGTCCATGGCTTGCAAGCCTGTTAATTTAATAACTCTGTGTGGGGGTCCATTTTCAAGTTCAAGCCATGTACTTTGGCTGCCAACATGTTGATGTTGTTAAAGATAAGCATTAACCTGATGGGCAGGAATAAAAGTATTCCCAGGACAACAGGGCTAGTGTAATCAAGCTATATATGCCATTCTTGAAGCTTGACCAAAATAGAAATACTGACCTCAGGCAATTTTTATCAGCAGTATCTACCACATCAACACTCAGCAGAGCAGCATTCTGGATTACAAGGAAAGTTAAAGTATTTAAGAACCATCATTAAAATAGGATTTGAAATAGTTAAAGTTACAGTTGACTTAAAGACTGTTAATATCATCAAGGTAGATGAGGTTCCTAGACTGAGCATGTAGGAAGACATCAAATTTTAAGAATGAAGAGGCAGCTAGAAGGATGTGGACAGAATGAAGGGTATGAGGAGGAAAGTCTGATCAAGACTCAAAGGGCTCCAGTACTTCAAAGCTGAGAAAAATACCACAGGATGAAACTCTAAGTATACTGAATTTAAGTAGGAAGCCACTGTGTCTCCTTTACCTTCTCTTGAAACTGAAGTCCCATTAACCCCTCATCTACCTTGATGACATTCAGTCTGACGGAGACCAGCTCACAAGGACCCTTAGGAACAGAGGGACTACAAGCTCTGGTGGCAAGCAGCAAAGCCTTTACTTTCAGGTTACAGTATATACCAGCGGTGTGACTCAGCACTTTTCTTAAGATACAATAACATCTTCTACAGATACAATAACATCTAGTATGGATTAATAATAACTAACACTGTTACCTAAACTATCTTCCTGAGAACCTTCCAAAGTAAAACATTCTCACAACCTTGACAAGCACTCCATGATTCAAAGAACACATTATCTCAGCCTCAAGGCCTCTCAGCCTCAAAGCCTCTTCAAAGGTGTATTTACTATTCTCTGGAGTACAGAAATAACTGCAAGGCATGCCAAGAGTCATGTCAGGTCACCCATCCCATTCAGGAGGGGCAGCCCCCTAACTCTCCCCTAGAATCTCCAGCTAACCCTTTCAGGCCAGCAGAGCAGGGTACAGCCAGCAGTTCTCCTCACAGTCTTTAAGTCAACAACTATTAATTTTGTATTACAAGTCCAGAAGCCAAAGAGATAGAAAATATGAGAAGAGAGAACATCACAAATGAAACAAGGACTCGAAATATATGTGTGATTGACATGTGCAGATCACGTGGGAGCATCAGAGTACAATACATGAATGGCATATTATTGTTGTTGTTATCATTATATTGCTATCACTATTACTATTATTACTATTACTATTATTACTATTATACTTTTATAATGTGTCAGAGCCAAGAAAGCTGAAAATATTGGCAACTCATTTGTATTGGCATGAACTGGTGAGTCCCAGTCTGTCTTTTGGTCCTGGATAAATCATTCATTAATAAGCCTTCCTTCAGTCTCTAATGTGTCCTTATGTGAAAACTGATGTGTGTATCACTCTGTGTTTAGGGTAAGGGGACGGTGGACCCCTCCTTAGCTCTTTTTTCAATAGGGTGGGAGCATGGAGCTTCCAACAAAGTACATTTGAAGGCAGACTTCCTAGGGTTATTTTCAGTTTTATTGTTTGTTGGCTGTGGAACTTAGGTGAAATTTTTAATCTGTATATAGTCCATAGAAGAGAGGAGCCAAGGCAGGAGCCTGTGGGCAGAAATTGAAGAGAACCAACAGAGAAACACTATTTACTGGCTTGCTTCCAGGCTCACATTCAGTTCCCTGTTCTACACCTCCCAGGACCATCTGTCTAGGCATGACACTGCCCATAGTGGGCTGGAGCTTCCGACATTAATCAACAACCAAGAAATTGCCCACACACTCTCACCTACAGGCCAATATGATGTAGGCATTTAATTAGAGTCCCAGCTCCCAAGCAGGTCAAGTTGACAAATTCTTCTGTGTATATGGGGGGTGGGTGTTATATATATACCAGACAAGTGCACTCAGGTCATCCTTTTGCAGAAAGACAACACCGTGTAAAATACTGTACTACTTCTACCCACTATTGATATGGCCATGTTCTGCTAGGTGCCATTAACGGGGCATCTTAGATATACTGTGTGAGGGAGCTAGCACATATTTAATGCTTTAAGTCTTTAGCTTGTACTGGCAGTTAATGAGATGATTTGACTTTACAAAGAAGAAAAAAAATAAAGCCTGAGGAAGTTAAGAAATTTTTCAGCATTACACAGCTCCTATGCATCGAATGGGACTGAAGTTCCATTCTCACTGGGACAAAACCCAAATGGATAAACAATGTGATAGTTCACAATTTAAAAATAATGTACTATTGCAGAGATTGCTGAAAGCAAAATGAGGGAGCTAGAGAAATGGCTCAGGGATTGCTCTGGCTGCTCGTGGTTACACTGGCTACTCTTCCAGAGGACCCTGGGTTGAGTCCTAGCATCCACATGGTGGCTCACAACTACCTGAAAATCCAGTTCCAGGGGATCCAGTGCCCTCCTCTGGCCTCTACAGGCACTGTGGGCATGTGTTGCCTAGATGTACACATAGGCAAAACAATTATACACATGAAAGTAATTTTCAGTTTTAAAGAAATTTTTTAAATGGAAAAATTGGCTTCTGTATCAAGACAAATGCCACTGCGAATGCATAATTATCAAGCAGGAAATAATAACACAGGGCTATTCAGCAAAGCTAGAAAGATTCATCGCATCCCCAGAGAGGACTGGGATGGCTGGAAGGACTGTCCTGTGTGTATGTAGATAACTGTCTAAGACAGGCAATGCATCCTACAACTTGCTATGTTAAAGGGGTGTTAGACTGATAAATTGATGCCCAGAGGTTCTGCTCTCCACAGCCTCGCCTTTCAAAGCACAATTGCACTCCAATGTCTTAAAGTTAAATTGGACCAATTAGTGACACACTCCAGCATCTCAAATGGCTCCAAGGTCCCCATTACCACCTCCGTTTGTGAGCAGGAGACAGGTGCATGGCTTCAAACTGATGGAGGGTCCCACCGTTTACCAAGATAGCATAATATTTGTTTCCAGTCCCTGCCCTCCACCAAGAAGGCGCAGTCTTTAGCATGATTGAAAGAGTCTTCTCACACGCCGGCTGATGATGCTTGACTTTCATCTGAAAGGTTACTTCAAGCACAGAGTCATCCTCTTCAAATCAAGACTGATTATAACAAGATCTCCTCAGCCTGGCTTTGTGCCTTTCATGTGAACAAGCCTGAAGCTGCATTTGTAAATGACCAGCCTACTCTTGCGGCAGTGGTGAGCTGTGTCAGCCCAGCCCAGGCTGGGAGGACAAGGCTAGCATTTGAGTGTGGACTAGAGGAGGGAAGCCAGGAATGAAGTTAGACTCTGTGTGCTCAAGGCCAAGGGCTGACACCAAGGGCAGAGTCTGTCTCTCTCCCACCTTCTCCGTCCTGCCAAGCAGGCATCATTTTTTCTGGGAAAGCCTTTTGGAAATTATTGATACTGTTCACGGGTGTGTCCTGGGCACTTTCCCCCACCTTCCTTCTGAGAACAAGAAGCCTATTCTTCCACATAAGGATTTTCAATCTGTGGTTGAAATCTGGACACTTGCCACAGACCAATGGCCAATTTGAAATGTGTGCTTTAGGCTGTAGAAGTTCGTCTAAGGGATTCATTTTTCCACTATAATACACATCAAGAGGAAAGATGATCTGTCACTATTTTCTCCCAATTGCCCTTTAGGTAGATCTTGTGACATTGATGCGTAAGGGCACCCCGGAGTGGACTGTGAGTGAGAACCCAGGAGAAGGAGACAGGCTTGACCTGCACGTGACAAATGGTGAGGTCTCCTCTGTGGAAGTACCTGTGACTGTTTTCGTTTTCATTGTTCCTATCGTATTCAACATTTTCAAACTTTCGGTATGATTTTTCCCCGCAGCCCCACCTCCCTGTGGTCAGGGATTGGATTCACAGGTTTCACGTGGCCGGGCAGTTAAAAAGCTCGCTAGAGTGTGGTCTGAGTGTGTACAGGTCTGTGTGCCAACCCTACTCATATCTGCCTTCAGCTGGGGCTCAAAGCTTTGCAACCTCCTAAAGGCTATGAAATAATACATAAATCTAAATTGGTTTTGATCTTTCAAGAACATTAATTACTTTTTCTAAAGAAAAAAAAAAGGCTTTTAAGTACCTTAGAGAGATTTTTTTGAGTTTTTGCTAACACACTGATTAGACTTACTTATCTATTAAATTTCTATACAGTATATTTTCATTATATTCTTTCCCCTCCTCCAATTCCTCTCAGATCTTCCCACCTTCCTATTCACCAAAAGGATCTGAAGTGTAGTTGATATCCTCAGTGATACCATATTAGAGAAAACTGATCTTCCCTTTCCCAGAGGACAGTTGTTGCAAATAGCTTCTGAGTTAGGGGTGGAACTTTTTGCTTACTTCCCCTTGCGGTGCTGGGATTTTATCTAGATTAAACCTACTTGTGCCTTGTTTATGCTATCGCAGTCTCTGTGGGCTCATGTGTGACTAGTGATCTTGATGGATGTAGAGTCTAGAGTTCCATAGAATTTTTTTCCAATCTAGTAGTAAAACTAGAAAATGGAAGGTTCCATCACCACCACCATGTCTTTGATTTGCATGATTTACTCCCAGAATTCCAACCCCGGAGGTATCTGTTATCCATGAAGAGTGAGTAAAGTCACAGTGCAGGTGGAGAGAGATGTATTGATGTGTTCACCCTCAAAACTGGATGTTCACAGATAATGGTAAACTCTTCAGCACAACACCACTTGAACTGTATAGATGCCTCTTACAGTTGGAGATTCCAAGCAAAGACAAACCACTATTTTTACTAGAGACTAGTAAGAAAAAAAGCTGCTGTTTGGGCTGGAAAGGTGGCTCAGTCAATAAGAGTAATTGCTGCTTTTCCAGAGGACCAGAGTTCAGTTCCCAGAACCCACATTAGATGTCTCTAAACTGCTTGTAACTCCAGCCCAGAGGACCTGACCTTCCCAAACATGCACATAACATAGACTCACAAGGTACAAATAAATAAATAATAATTTTAAAAAAGAAACTAAATGTTGTTTAACCCTTATGGTCTGGATATTTCCTCATGGCAGCCGAAGAAGATTATAGTCATCTTTTGTCCCTTAATAAAAAAGTGGTGTGGAAGGAATTCATATAGGCTGCCATTGTAGAATTAAGAGAACCATAAACTCAGTTTGTAATATATTCAAGGCTCAGATTAAATCCATACTGAAGTTATGTTTGGATAAGAATCAATAGTTAATAGGCATGTAACTCAAGTAAGAAACAGTGAGAGACGAGTCCCTTTCACTGTGGAGTGCAGTGTAGAAACTTTAAGATGAGAGTTCCTTTTCTCATTTTACTTGAACTAGTCCACATCTTGCCATCAGCTCGGAGCCTGGCTTCTGCAGGCAATTGACAAGGCAGAGCAGAACTTACTTACAGAGACTGAGGGCTAAGAGTACTTGGGCTTGATGAAGATTATAAAAGATTGTCTGCTAATGTGAAGAGAAGGCATTTATAGTGAGATAAGAAATTCAGGGAGTATCTAACAGAAAGCAGACAGGCAGCCATGTTGCCAGCTGGCTCTGTGTGATGGAGGCCTGTTGTGGATAGCCCCAGCCTTGTATTTTGATCCTAGTTCCACCCTGAGAGGGCTCCAGAGGAGATTGAACCAAGTTGTGGATAGCCCAGGCTTGTATTTTGATCCTAGTCCAGTGGATGCCCAGGCTGTATTTTGACTTTCCACCTGGGAGGGGCTGCAGAGGATGATTGAATCTGTACACAGGTGACGTCTTGTAAACCTTCTGTCCAATTAAAACCTGTAAAATAAAGACTAGAGCCAGAGATTGGGCAGTAGTAGGGGAGGCGGAAAAAAAAAGGCTTAGGGGAGGAGAGAGTGAGAGGAATTTGATATAAAGGAGGTAGAAGTAGAAGCCAGAAGCAGAAGAGAGGGAGTCATCGGGAGATGCAGAAAGAGAAGCAGAAGGAAGCCAGTGGTAAAAGGAAGCCGCCAACAGAGCTGGACAACCACGTGTCCTGGATAAAACCGCAAGTTATAAGGGATCTCATAGCCGGGATTAGAGTAGTGTAGTGGTAAATCTGCCCAATCCAGGGAGCGATTTATACTATAATTATCAAGTTGTGCTTTCTTTGACTGGAGACTTACCCCTAACAAATTTCAGGTTTAAATAATTTCCTCTACTACAGAGGCCATCTTGGGTGCAGTGTTGGGGACCTAGTGGGGCCATCAGTCCTTGTGCAGACAACTCAGGCCCAGGAAATAACAGTGATCAGGAAAAGAATTTGAGAGACTCTCAGGTGAACAGCCCCTGGGAGTTGGAGCATTTTCTTTACTCTGATAGGAAATGACATATTTTTCATTGGTCATTTCTGGGTAGATGCCCACCAAGCTTCTGATTAACAAGTTTTATATTTCCTATGCCTCATAAGTTCAATTCAGTATTTTTATGAATTATGTAATAACTTAATCATAATACAAAACTTTTTTAAAAAAAAATTATTCTAAAAATGGGTCCAGCCACAGCATGCTGCTGAAGTGGTCATTTCTCCTGAAAGACCACGAGTAATTCAGGGTGATTTCTCTTCATTTTTATATCTTAATTCAAATTATTATCTTAGTACTGTGGGCATGCTCCATGAAGTCTGCATGTATGGTGAAAAAAAATGGAATAAAACCCTCTTATTATAACCTAAAGTTATAATACTTCTTAGCACACAGCTCAGCTAGGGCTTTGTAGACTCCAAATACTCAAGTTTTGCTACTTTTAATCCCTATAAACTTCTCAGGAACTCGGAATCAATTTTCAAGATGATTGTTGAGACAGAGAATCATAAATTTGTTGTAGAGAAAAATATCTTGTGCATTGTGTCAGTTAAGAAGCCTATGGCCCATGGCTTAGGCAAGGAAATAGGAGGTGAGACACCTGGAAGAGAAAGAATTCTGGGATACAGCCAGGCAGTAGATCTGGCTGAGAAGATGTGAGGAGACATACACATGGTACCTGAGCATAGGTGACCAGCCATGTGGCAGAATGTCAGTTAAAATAAATGTGTTACCTTAGTTATTATGATCTAGTCAGAGAAGAGTCTAGCTATATAGCCAAGGTATTTGTAAATATATTTTGAATCTGAGTCTTATTTTTGGGAATATGGGACTGGGAGGAAGAAGGCCCTAACTTTACAGTTGTTATCTTCATCTTTAAACCCAAATTATCACTGAAAACAATCCTGTTTAATTAACAGTGTTCATGATTGGTACATTGTCCCCCAAATACAGCACAAGGTGGCGCTGTTGCACTTATGCTAAAGTAGCCACTATCCTAGCTCCTTAGGCCATTTATAGGTTTGATGTGAAAGTGTTAAGCCTGTACCAAAGACACCAGGGCATGGGTTTTTATATGTTAGTGTTTATGATACCATTGTTCTGCCAGATAGGAATAGCTAAGCAGAAGGAGGAAACGCTCTTCCTTATGGAGGAAGCTCTGGAGAAGCCTTAAGAACAGGAGCATAAGAAAGTGCTAGAGGAAGTAAGAGGATGCTAGGGAACCATTTCTGTGTCTGCAGTCTGGATTCAGTCCTGAAGTTAGACATCAGCTAAACTCCTCTCTGGGTTTGAACATCCTGCAAGGAGGAGATAGCCAGGCTCTGAGGTAATGTCTGAAGTCTCTGTGGGGTTGTTGGGAACACAGGTACACCTCCAGCTGCTTGGACTACAGAGGACAGGAGAGAATTGCAGCAGCCATGTCTAGTGCTGAAGCCAGGGGCAGAAATCACTGTCAGGTGCTGGGTATCTTCTTGTCATCTCCCTGCCCAGTACAAAGCAGTGAATTCAAGCTGTGAATTCCACAGCTTGAAAGCAAGAAGGCAGGCTCCCTTAAAAATACACACCAACACCTCACCCAGAAGCTCTCACTCAGAAAATGTGTGTATGGAAGTGAGTTATACATTTACAAGCAGACATTCCTGCCCAGACCTAAGAACTGTTGCATAAGTGCCACTGAATTAAAACCCGGCAGCTGTAGAATGTCCAACACAAAAGCCCACGGAAAAATAAGAAGAAATTATCCTAGATGCAGAAGATTCTCCTCTGGGCTATGAGTCATTTTTCTGTACCCGAGGGTTCCATTTCTACAGATGCAGCCAACAGCAGATTGAAAATGCTTGAAAACCAGAAACTGTACTGTAGTGTGCATGTCCAGACTAGCCCTTGTCCTTATTCACTAAACAATTGCAATTATATTTCATTCTGTGGGGGCTGGGAGATGATATGGATAAGAGTACTTGCTGTACTAGCACAAAGACCTGAGTTCAGATCCCCAAGACCCACGTGAAAACTGGGAATAGTAATACAATCTGTAATCTCCTTGCCAGGAGAGCAGAGATAGAAGGATTCCAGGCGCTTACTAGCCAGACAGACTAGGCTAGTAATGACAATGTCCAGATTCATTGGGAGCCCCTGTCTTAAGACAAAAGTAATTAGAAGTGACAGAGCAAGACCTCCATTGCTGACCTTTGACTTCCACAAATATATGCATGGCAATCACACTCACCCCTAAAACACACACATCTGCACATGGACACATACAAACTCATACTCTACACACATACCTACCCATGCACACCACACAAACACATGCCCCTATACATACACCCCTACACACACACATCTGCATATGAACACACACATACACCACTCATTCTCTACACACACACTACTCATGCACACCACACAAACACACACCCCTAAACACACACACCTGCACATGAACACATACATATACACATTCATACTCTACCCAACCGGGCAGTGATGGCGCATGCCTTTAATCTCAGCACTTGGGAGGCAGAGACAGGCGGATTTCTGAGTTCGAGGCCAGCCTGGTCTACAGAGTGAGTTCCAGGACAGCCAGGGCTACACAGAGAAACCCTGTCTCGAACCACCCCCCCCAAAAAATAGACTCATACTCTACCCACACACCTACTCATGCA
Source organism: Mastomys natalensis (assembly GCA_021653895.1). Taxonomy (NCBI): domain Eukaryota; kingdom Metazoa; phylum Chordata; class Mammalia; order Rodentia; family Muridae; genus Mastomys; species Mastomys natalensis. The sequence goes on from JAJTUV010000940.1 coordinate 45,466, forward strand.
CATCACACAAACACAAGCCCCTACGCAGACACACACACATCTGCACATGAACACACACATACACTCATATTCTACACACACACCTACCCATGCTCATCATACAAACACACACACACACAAAACCTATATGTGCACTCCTCAAAAATACACACATCCCACACATACCCTTATACACATAGCACACCCTTTATATACATACATACACAGGCCCCCTACTCATGCATACAACACACATGTGCTTGCCTGCACACACATAAGCAATCTGGAGGTGATTCAAAGTGTTCAGCCATGTGTGTGTATATATATGCAAACATACTTTACATAAGGGACTAGGACATCTATACAATTTCACAGCTGCAGGAGCGTGGAAGCAATCATTCAGGGATGCTGAAGGAGGATTAGATCCCCAGTCCTCTAAACAAACAGTTCTGTGTATTCACAGCCAAACACTTTTACACTTTTCAAAAACCATCAAATTGGAAGTAACCACAACAAAACTTCCTAAAGAATATTAAAAATACTCAGCCTGATCTCACAGCAATATTGGGCCCAAATAGACAATAAAAATAGATAGGCAATCAGACAGATAGATTGATAGATAATAGATAAGTAGATAGAATGATAGATGATAGATAGAAAAAATTATTTTATGTGACAATGTGATTTGACTTCCAAATAGAGTTTGTCTGTGTTAGCCATGGAGAATTCAGTAACAATATAATAATGTAATAATTTAATTCAGATCATTCATGCCCCAAAGTCTCATCTCAGAGAAGCAGATAATTGAAGCAGCATTTGTTTACTCGAGTTTATATTATCGGGTTAATTAATTCTACTTTCCATTTCCTTTTGCTAATGTAATGTGACCTCAATGTTCTATTCTGAGTAAATTAGTTAGGAGACTTGGTTCACACATGTAGTTCTTACAAATACAATCTGAAACATATACTTGCATTGCAAACCAACATCACTAGATGAAGGCCTAATTAATTTGTTCTCCAAAAAGGTAAAGATGAATGCTTCCAACTAATGGATTGCACACACCAAGGTTAGTATTTAGTTAAATATTAAAATAATTCCATGTTGGGCTGGAGAGATGGCTCATCGGTTAAGGGCACTCCCAGAAGTCCTGAGATCAATTCCCAGCAACCACATGGTGGCTCACAACCATCTGTAATGGGATCTGATGCTCTCTTCTGGTGTGTCTGAAGACAGCGACAGTGTATTCACATGAAATAAATAAATAAATCTTTTAAAAAGTAAAATAATAAGTCCATGTTTCAGTTTACTTTCCATTGCTGTGATTAGCCATGCTGACCAAACACAACTTAAGAAAGAAAAGGTTTATTTCATCTTTCAGCTTAGAGCCCATCACCCAGGGAAGCCAGGGCAGGAGTTTAAGCAGGAACCTGGAGGCAGGAATTGAAGTAGCGAACATCGCTTACTGGCTTGGTCCCTATGCTTTGCTCAGCCTGTGATCTTATACATGCCAGGGCCACCTGTCCTGAGGTGGCAGTGCTCAGTAGACTGGGCCTTCCTACATCAATCAACAACCAAGAAAATGCCCCACAGACTGCCTGACGACCAATATGCTGAAGCAATTCCTCAGTTGAGGTCCTCCCTTCACAGGTGGGCATTACAGCCAACATTAACATCACAGTCAGTGTCAGAGCTTAACTGCTGCCCCCAAATCGCTCCATTAGGTCTTTCAAACCACCTCTCCAAACGAGGCCCAGTCACACATTTATTAATTACAAATTTCCATATTTTTTGCTACTCAAACATGTCGTACAAAATTACCTCTAAGAAGCTGTTTTGCAATCCCATTTCCTGGTTCCTTGTAGACATGTGCTTTCTTTGCGTAATTGTTTAAGAATGCATCTGTCCCCTCCCCTTTTGGGGACTCCATTATGAGGCTTTTCCTAGTGCTACTCTCAAGTTTTAATGACTAATACTACCTCTATGTCTTCTGGAAGCTCTGAGCAGAATGAGAAGGAATGTCTATCACAGACATTCTTTTGTCCTTTGTAATTTCCTCTCTGAAGGAAAGCCAGAAACATTGTAATTATTTGTGACCTCAAAATATGCTCAGAACAAGCACGCAGCTTTTCCTTTTAATATTCTTTTTAGATTTATTTTTATGTGTACAAGTGTTTTTGCCTGCCTGTATCTGCATGCAATGCCTGAAGATTCCAGAAGGGGGCATCAGAGCCCCTGAAACTGAAGTTACAGGTGGTTGTAAGCCTCCATATGGGAGCTGGAAACTGATTCCAGGCCATATGCAAGAACAGCTAGTGTTCTCAAACCCCCCCCCCGCCCCAGTCATCTTTCCAGCCTCTACTATAGCTGTTCTTCGTTGTACATCTTGACTTCTAGCTACAACAGTTTTGGACATTGGGCTGCCTTCTGATCTTATAAACTCATAGTATGGTGGCATCCTTGATGTCTCTGTAGCCAGACTGAAATTAGTCAGTGTTTTGAACCAGTCTGGTTTGGAACCTGCTTTGTAGACCAGGCTGACCTTGAACCCACAGATATCTACCTCTGCTTCCTGAGCGCCAGGAATAAAGGTGTGTCCCATCAGGCTCAGCTAGTGCAGTTGTTATGGGAGGGAACCCAGAGGACTGTCTCGCCCTTTTTTCTATTTATAGCAAAGAAGATGATATCCCTGGATCAGCGAGTGGCATCTTGACCTTGGACTTCCAGGTCTTAAGACTGTTAGAAATGAAAGTATGTTGAAGTCCTTTCGCCTGTGGTGTTTTGCTGTAGCAGTCCAAGTGGACACCTCAAAAAAGCAATTTAGAAGTTGTGCAGTGCTGCTTAGATGTAAGGAGTCATGACGTGCTGGTTTCTAACAGAATGCCTTCCAACTGGAACCAACCTCAAGGGCTAGGGAAGCAACCAACTGAAATGTGAATAAAAGACTATTACAATTTCCATATAAGTATGTATAAGCACATGTCCTACTTTGCAGTCTGTTGCTGTGATAAAACATTGGCCACAGCAATTTATCTGACTAGCCCACCCTAACTTCCCATGCCAATCTTGAAAGACCATCAACATGTTACCTCTCCTAACAAGAGAAACGGTGCATCTGTGATTAAGCGAAAGCTCTTGAGATTGGAAAATTATTGGAAAAAATAGAATGCTGCAGTCATTTGTGAGCAATGTGTGTGCGCGCGCGTGTGCATGTGCATGTGCGTGTGCTCGTGTGTGTGTGTGTGTGTGTGTGTGTGTGGTGTGTGTGTGTGCGCGCGCGTGTGTGTGTGTGTGTGTTGTGTGCACGTGTGTGTGCGTCGTGTGTGTGTGTATGTGTGTGTGCGTGTGTGTGTGTGTGTGTGTGTGTTGTGTGTGTATGTGTGTGCGTGTGTGTGTGTGTGTCTGTGTGCAGTTTTGTGGCAGATGTGACTTCATTTAGCCACCGCTGCAGTCAAGTGACGAGTAATCCTCTCAACACAAGGCTTCAATATGCTACTGTCCCTCCCCCTCTCCTAAGCCTCCGGCAACCATTAATCTGTGTTTCACCCGTATAATTTTGCCATTTGAAGATCATAGCATAAATGGAATCATTCAGTATACAACCTTTTAAGACTTTTTCTTCCTCCTTGGCACATTTCTCTTGGGACCCATCCCAGTTATTTTCCTGCCAAACGAAATAAATAGAGCTATCCTGGTACACAGTGGCTCAACCGGCCTTCTGCTTAGACTCTCCCAAGGCCTGAACCAACCTTTTGGAGGCTTTGCTGATAAAACTGCTTCCAAGCTCACTGGAGCCCTCGGCAAAGTTCACCTTTGGCAGTGGGACAGAAGTCCTTCCCTGCCCCTGGTAGTGGTCACCGGGAAGCCAATCCTTGCATCGAAAGGCTGCTGCATCCTTCTTATGCTCGAGGTGGCCCGCCTCCAGCAGCAGTAAATACAGCCCCTTCATGCTTGGGAGCCTTCTGGCTCTTCATATCCCAGATATCTCCAACTCCAGCAAGAAAAGGTGAATCTCGTTGGATTCCTTTAGCCCATACAGGGTCATTTCCTCATTTGAAGATCCATCTCCTTTCCTGATGTTGGAAAGAATCTTTAGCTGTATAATGTAGCATGTTCAGGGTTCCAAGAACTGCAGAGTTTATATATTTTATAAGGGCATTCATCTGCCTACTGCATTGCGTATATCAACACCACATGCCTGTAGTCTTCTTTTTACTGTCCAATAATGTTCCTCGGTGTGGTCATTCCATGATTTGTTTAAACCTTATCTTACTGAAAGATATTTGAAAAATTTCTAGTTTGGAGATGCTATGAGTACCATCAATATTCTCATCTATGAGTTGATGGGTATATTACTTTTTTTTTTTCTATCTCTGGGGTAAATGTGTAGGAGTGATAGTGCTGTAGCAGGTGTGACATGTGCATGCTCGCTTTTATGAGCTACTGATGAGCAGTCTTCTAAATTGACGGTGCCATTTCCAGTAACCAGTGGTGTCTGAGTGATTGTTTCTCTCTGTGTACTCGGCTTTGACTATTTTGCTCCTTACATTGAGGTATTCCATTGCGGATTTAATTTCCAGTTGTTTAATGGTTGACAATGGCAGCACAGCTGTCTTCTCATATTCTGTTCAGTCATTCTCCTTGGTGGAAGTCCTGTCTTCATCTTCTGACACATTTTTTTTTAAATTATTTATTTTCATTATACATATAGACATTATTTGTCTGCATGTATATATGTGTGCCACATGTATGCCTGGAGCCTTCAGAGGCCAGAAGAAGATCCTACTAAAACAACCATCCTGTGACAGTCTAAGAAATCCTATTTCACAGTCATTTTTTTCTGGAGCAATTGTATGCAAACCCTAAAATAAAGGACCTGAGAAGAGACACCAGTTTTGTGACATGAACCTGGTCTGTTTGATGCTTTCAGTGAAGGACCTCCCTGCAATTCAGAAGGTCTTGTGTCAGACTCCTTCAGTGATGGTTGAACTGTGGATTTTCAAGGTTATTTCTCCTCACCCATCAACTGGGGCTCCAGGATGGAAAATGTATAACTGCCTTCTGCCCAGCCAGTTGCATGTTCCTCTTTTGCATCTATTTGCATTTCCTTTTCAGTGTTTCCAGGGAACCCATGCTCACTGCTCAGTCAGTGTTGTCTACAATAGGCTTCAGAATTCCTTTTTGTTGTGGACTTCTAGAAAGATTCATTGTCCCAGGAAACACTCAGAAAGGGAGACACAGAGTGCAGAACTCCAATGGCTGTGACTTCCTCACCTTCTTCTTTCTTCTTTTTAATAAAAATCTTGTCTACTTCATGAGAGATTTATAGACATAATATTTAAGTATTTATCTACTTATGATTTTTGATTGTTTGGGTTTTTGAGGCAGGGTTCCATGCAGCCCAGTCTGAACTCCAACTCACTATCTAAGAAAGAAAGATGACCTTGTATTCTTGCTATTTTTGAGATTTTTATCTATGTGCCTTAGTCATATCCATTACCCATTCCCTCCTTCCAACTCCCCCCAACATCTCCAATACATCTCTTCCTCTCAGCTCCATGTCCTTCTATTTTTTTATAACCTACTAAGTCCAACTAGTGCTGTTCATATGAACATGTGTGTGGCAAGATGTGCCTACTGGTCCAACACTGGCAAGACTGTTGTTGGGGACCCAAGCACACTCTCAATTTTATTTGAGGTTTGCTTCATTGGAGGGAATTCATGCCTGCTATTGTAAATGTAATCAAAATCCATGGCTAAGAATGCCATAGGTCTTGTGGGGAAACATATTGCTGTTGTTTTGTTAAGCAGTCATGTTGTCAGACTCCCTTTTAAATATTTATATCAATAGATCTGTGGCTCTGTGCTGCTCCCAACCTTGACCTTACTGTAGTGTGCCACATAACACTATAGTATGCAGAGACATAACAGTTCAAAATGCTGAGAATAAACAACTGTCAGAGATCAGCCATATATGAGACATCTATATAGCCCCACTCAACCTCCCACCCCTACCCAGGGCTCAGGGAACATTGTATAAGAGGGGTGAGAGAATGCAAGATCTGGAGGATGGGAGAAAAGGTGTGAAATGGCTATCACTGGCCTCTGTACAAGACAGAGTTATTGCACACACATGGACAGAGCAACAGTAGTCACCCTCACATCTATAAATGCATCTTTCCCTGGCACCCTTTCTTCCAGGGGCCTGGGTCACAAGTAAAGCTAGGGCTATGCAGAATGTTGCACCCTAGAGGCAAAGGAGAACTCTGCAGGCTTTGCTGGTGACACTGTTTCCAAGGCTATTTAAGGCAGATAGTTTCTAAACAGAGAATCTCTCAAGGACGGCATGAATGACTGTCACCTCTTTGCTCCTTGTCTCCAAAGAAACATTCCCAAATGTGCTGAGTCCAGCATAGCCAAGTAAGGGATAGTATGATATGATTTCCCGCCCCTGGAACAGAGACAGCAGGGTGTGGTCCTCCATGAGTGTTCATGGCTGCTGTGGGCACAAGGCTTACTTGTATAATAATGTACATATTTTCACGTTCCTCCAAGGAATGTCCTCCTAGTTAATGACTCCATGATAATTAGAAACAGCAAAAATCCAGGACTCAAGGATATGTCTATGTCTTTAGCAAAATGGTAAATGCTGGGACCTTCCGGAAAGCCCTTACGACTGTGGGAAAAAACCTCTAAAAACCTAAGTTCGAAAATACATAGTTTCTCAACTATGCTAAATATAAGGATGCAATATGAATTGTATAAGGAGCTTCACAGATCTAAAGAAACAGAGGCAAGTACACTATGAGCCAGCTTATCAGAAGATACAAAGACAGATAGACAGCAAATGCAGGCAGATTCCTGAGTTCAAGGTCAGCCTAGGACAGAGCAAATTTCAGTCCAGTTGTGGTCAGAATAGTGATTCTAGGGTGGAGTCCCACCCAGCTATCTTATTGTTTGTGCTTATGCTTGCTGTCTCTTCCTAAGAGTCAAGCCTTGGACCTTAATCTAAGGCTAAGGTCATGGAATCCCATGGATTCTGGAATGATAAGTGGGAAAGTGGAGTAAATAACTGAATGATATTATTAAAAACTGGGCTGTGGTCTGCATGACATGAGCTAGCAGAAAGTGATAGCCTTTCTTTTTAAAATTTTTTTCTAGTGAGAACTGAGCAGTCTGGAGATCAAACACAGCTCTTCAGGAATTTTTTCTAGCAGGACTTCTGATTTGGGTCAGAAAATCCAAGAAAGCGAACATAGCCATTTTAGAATTTTTCATACCTCTTTTAGAATGTTTTTAGGAGATATCCAGAGAAGACTGTCTAAAGAACAAAAACAGCTCTTTTTAGATTTTTTTTTTTTGGGTGGTGGCTTTCTGAGTTTTGATCAGAAAATCCAAGTTACTTTTAGAATTCTTCTAACAGGATGTCTGACTTGGCTGGAAAATCCAAGAATTTTTTTATAGCAGCTTTTTTGACTTTGGTCAGAAAACCTATGAGAGAGCTTTTAGAATTTTTACTAGCAGAAAGAGCTTTCCTCAACTAGAGAGTTCTTAGAAGAGCAAAAAAAAAAAAAAAAAAAAAAAAAAAAGCTGTCTAGAACAGAGAACAGTCTGGAAAGCGATCTCAGCAGGTCTGTCAGCTTGCATTCCATGATGTGACATCCAGTCAGGAACTCCTCTCTCCAAGCCAAGGCTGGTTCTCCGCACAAATGGCACTGTCTTGGAACTAAATATATGTCTGGTGGGCTAAAAGGGTGACTGCTTTGTGATTCCTGTCTCCTTCCCTGCTTAGGGCACAGAAAAGAAAGCTAACTGATTCTTGTACAAAACCCATTCTTTCTTGGCAAATCTCTAGAAGCTTTTGTCTTTAATAATTCAACAAGAAAGGCTAATGCCAACTTAAAATAATAATTGGTATGCTGTTAGCTTTCAAACTTCAAGAATTTGAATTCAAGCATAGAGAAGTGAGGGCATTTTTAACAGCATGACAAAATTCCGAAGCTCTACTCTCTTGTAGCTTTCTTTGGTAACTTTTCTGATGCTGGCTCAAATTTATCATTGAGCTGACTTTTACCCCAAACGCACTTCATGAATAATTCATACTTACAAACATATAAAGTTCATGAAAAAAAATATTATTGCTGTTACTGACTTGAATGTTGGGATATTTTCATCTTAACATTAATTTTTGAGTTTTTTCCTTTAATAACAGAAAATAAAGGTGACAAGAGCCAAAAGGGTAGCAAGCTCCACCTTCCTGCACTTGAGCTCCTTACTCCAGTATTCTCAGACAGATAAACAAGCAGCTGAGAAAGAAACTGAGGCACCCAAGGGTGAGGACTCCCCTCAAATAAAGATAAAGCCAAATGAAAGAGGTACGCTGGCATTAAACAAGATAAATGCTAAATAAATATTGCCTAAACCAAAGGGACTTAGTGGTTTTAAACTGGGAGAAAATATGAATACTAATAAATTTTCAGCAGTTAGGAACAAGAGCAAAACTAAGTCACCATGGTTGCTTGTAGAAGCCATGCCTTTCAAAACAAGGTCACATCCAGCTATGTGGGACATTTATTTCTCACCTATCTTCTCTGATGAGAGCTGACTATGAGTACTGATCTGTGGGTTCAGGAGAACCGGTGCTCTCATCTGATGTGTACTCTTTGAGAATAAAAAGAATGTGAAATCGCCATGCTGAAAGTGCCCAAAACGCCTTTTCAGGGACCTGCAAAGCATAACGCTTCAAGCCTTTACCAAACCAGACCTAAGTGGATCATCTGACCATCAGTATTTTGTTGCATGATGACATAAACATACAGATATATTTTTTTCTGTACAATGAATATGGGTTCATTTTTGGAGGAGAGACTAAGAATTTCTTTCTTAAAATTGGAAGTTTTAAAAAAGTAAAAGCCTTGCTTTAGGAAAGAGACAAAGAGTGACCAGTTGGCAAAATTCATACAAAAGAGACCATTTAGAGATGCTTTGTCTCAACTGCTTTGTCCCAGACCATCCTAACAGGTGAGGTGGAAAATTCATGAATATCCCTTCTCTGTGTTTATGTTTCTCATAGTTGTGGGATTTTTTTTTTTATTTTGTGCTTAAACATGCACAGAATATTTAATATTTTATTTAGTCAGACCATGTATGGCGAAGCACTAAAAATCTGTCTGCATCGCTGATCCTATGGTTCTTCCCAGTCTCCCTTCCTAGTTCAGTCTTCCATTTCCCCACAGAGCATCAGCCTGTTGAGACGGGAAATAATTACCAGTCCTCATTTTCAATAGAAAAGCAGCACAGCAAGAGAGCAACTCAACAGAGACACCACTGTTTGCTGAAGCGAAGACTCTGAAAGCAAGCACAGGCAATTTTCCAGCTGATGGCTCCAAAACAAATTTATGTCTTGAATATCTAGATGTTTCAATAGGTGATAGTCATAGCCCTTGTCTTTATTTTACTGACACAGAAATATTAGACTGAGTACCTTAATTTTATAACTCTATGCTTCAATTACCAGAAATCCCTAAAGCTATTATGGGATATAACCCACTCGGCAGCAATGGATATAATTTCACCTTTCCTGAATTCAAGGAGCAATGCAACAGGTAGGGAAATGTTTTATTGGAAAGAACATTGTGGGAAGGATTTAGCACACAGTTAGGAGTCTGCACTCCTGGCTTTCTCTCTGTCATGGAACTGAGAGGAGAGAAAACTGTTGAAGTGAATTCATACTACCATGACAAGAGGGAAGGAGGACATAATGGACAAGTGCGTCTGATGGTCCCAAACCATAAACTGTCATTCAGACAAGTGCTTCAGACCAGGAGAACTGGACTACAATGGGTGTAGTTTACGTGAATCAATCAAAATTGAATAAAGCAATGTGTAACTAATCACAGAATAAAAGTTAGAACAAAATCCATGTAATTTTTAGAAGGGAGGTAGTGTCAGGCAATAATTTCCTAGCTGCATGCTAAAATTGACAAAAGTTCAAAGAATACTAAATTTAGAATTTATCAGAATTAAAATATTGTGTGCCTCAAAGGAAACAATCAAGAATATAAAAGGTAACAGGAAAAAATAAGCAAATTGTATGTGTGCGTGCATGCATGCGTGTGTGTGTGTGTGTGTGTGTGTGTGTGTGTGTGTTTTATGGCTATGTAAAGAACTCCTAAATCAAACAACAAAAGCACAAATAATCTAACTTATAAACTGACAGGGATTGTGATGTGAATTTCTTCAGGGATCATATACAAATGGTTGTAGAGAGAGGGAATCTGAGTTCTACAGGGGCTGAGTGGGGAGATGACTGATGCTGACAGTTAATGTACATGGAGTTTCCTTTCTGATTGAAAAAAAAATTTAAATTAGTGGGGATGGAAAAATAACCCTGTTAATATGCTTTAAGTTTTACTCTTTTTAAATGGTATTATTTGCACTTATACATTATATTAAAGTATATTTCTTAGAAACATGAATAAAGAATCTGGGTAAGAGAGAGTGGGAGTAGTCAGACAGCAAATTACATGACGAAAACAATGACCACTCTTTTATCTTCTTGCTGAAGAGACGGGATATTTTATTTGAGAAGATATGCTTCTGAACCTAATAGTTCCTCTACTGCAGCGGTTCTCAACCGGTGGGTCTTGACCCCTTTGGAGTTGAATGACCCTTTCACGGGGGTTGCCTAAGACGACTGGAAATATCAGATATTTATATTATGATTTATAACAGTAACAAAACTAGAGCTAAGAAGCAACAACAAAACTAATTTTATGGTTGGGGTCACCACAACATGAGGAACATGTCTGAAAGGGTCAAAGCACTAGGAAGGTTGAGAGCCCCTGTCGGACTGGCTGTCCTCAAACGCGCCACTCTGCAGAGATGCGAGGGGATGTGCAGGGAAGCATTTGGAACCTGCAGCACAGAGCTCTGTGGGAGTAGGGCTGTCCTTCCTTGACAACAGCAAAGATTCAGGACAGCGGTGACAGTCTGTCATTTGCCACTGCCCTGGCTGGTCCACGTACCTCCAGCATCTTCACAGAAGTCTCTCAGCCTCAAGGTGGAATGTCAGGAGGGCACCGTTGCCAGCGTATGCCAGGCTTGGGCTCAGCCAGGTCTTACCCTCTTCCTGGGTTTTATACTTGAAAGTGTGTATAAATGCTCCAAAATAAAAGGTAAAATAAAAGAAGGGAGACGATTTGCCCCGTTAATACCAACATAAGAACAGGTATCATCTGAGTATTTCTGACAATATGTTTTAATTGCTAGGGCACTTTCTCACGATAGAAAACTGTGTTTAGGATTCACCTGAGCTCTAAGAGGTACTGTATCTTTTTGGACTAAAAATAGACATTCTCACTTCACAGGGTATATTCAAACTAACATCAGGACATTATTCACCATGCCAGTAGGAGTATCTGTCTGCAGTATTTGCCATCCCTGTGATTTCCATAGTTGATCCAGATGTTATAACTGAGTAGATGGAAATCTTTCTTCCCAAGTTCTCACATGGACATTGCCTAACAATGGGAACTGAAAGCCTATTTCATGCCTGAGCAGCCAACTAAAGCCAAAATGCAATCTTTTCAGTTCTATCATCCTAGGAAGACCGAAATCCATACCTCAGTCAAATCTCTCGATGCTTAATGGTTCCTGGTATATTAACCAAGCACAGTAACATGTGTAGTGTGCACAGGAGCCTCGCTGAAAGTATCATTTAAAACAGTGTTCTTCACAAGGATCCTTGGACAAAGACAAGGTTTCGACTTCACCCAAAAGCTCTACTCCCCGGGAGTAGAACAGAAAAGAAACATCACTTGTTCCCTGTTCCATAAAGTGACTAAATTAACTTAAAGTGGTGTGGCATGTGCGTGTGTGTGTGTGTGTGTGTGTGTGTGTGTAGAGAGAGAGAGAGAGAGAGAGGGAGAGGGAGAGGGAGAGGGAGAGAGGAGAGAGGGAGAGAGAGAGGGAAGGCAGGGGGAGGGGGAGGGGAGGGGGAGGGGGAGGGGGAGGGGGGGGGAGGGGGGGGGAGGGGGAGGGGGAGGGGGAGGGAGGGGGAGAGGGAGAGGAGAGGGAGAGGGAGAGGGAGAGGGAGAGGGAGAGGGAGAGGGAGAGGGAGAGGGAAGGAGGGGAGAGGGAGAGGGAGAGAATGTCTCTGTGGGTTTACATATATTCTGAAGATGGCAAATGGCTAATTCCCATAAGTTCTGGTGCTCAACAAATAGCTGCTGTTTCTATTTTTTTTTCACTGATTATCAAACAGCAGAGCAACGATTTCTTGTTATTGGAAAAGGCATTTGAATAGAGACAAACTGAATATTCTCCTTCCCTCCCCTGTCTGGCATTTTCTTGATGTCAGAATACAAGCCAACACCAACAGGAGTTACAGAATTTGGTGCCTGCTCTGTATTAAAGATGAAGACCAAGAGATGGCACAGACACCACTCCACATTGTAGTTCTTACGTTCAGAAGTATAATTACAAGTGCATATAGAAGAAAAGCCACGAGAGGTGCAGGCATGTTTGCTGTGGGGGACTGGTGAGACTGTCACCTGGAATTAGCAAATCAACTATGACTCACATGGCAAGGGTGTGACTGGAATTGTACATGTCACTTGTTAAAGAAGTAATTTGTCCAGTGTCATAGTAAGGTGACTTCAGCCTTTTCAGCCTTATTGAAGACAGCAGGGTCAGGAAAGGCTCCAGCCCTGAAAGCATTGAACAAATTGAACCTCCTGCAGCTGCCAGCCTCTGAGGCAGAGTTGGAATTGAAGACAAAATACTATCCAAAGAGCAGAGATGATTTCAAAGAGATGCTGAGCCAGGTTCAGACGCTCTGAAAAATAATAAAATATTAAGCTATAGAATCTCCATGCAGGGTTCAGCCATTTATATTACCTTTCCTGGAATGTCCTGAAAAGTTAGGCTACAAAGCACAGCCCCAGTGAAGTAGGCAAGGTTAGCTCAGGATTTACAGAACCATCGTGGCAGAAGGCTTAGGACTCACAGTTTGTGACACTGGGAGCAGGTTTAGTTTGGATCGTGCTGGTGAGCACTGAGCCAACCCTGGGAGGTGCAGAAGAGATGAGGTGGGTCTCACACTGTACTCTGACTTCTGTGTGATGCTGACTGCTCCAGCCTAAATCTGGGTGGTGGTATCAGTCGGTCAGCTGGTCACTTGCATCATTTATAACCTCACCTCATTTTCGATAAGACTCAAGGTAGAAATCAGTATGATAATCAGCATGACTTTAGGTGCCTCACAGTCTCTTCAGAGTTACTATTTGAATTGGGGTCACATTAGGGGGCGTTTGCGCAGGTGTCATGTTTATGTTGGAGGAATATGTCGTAAGAAATTGGGGTATGCAACACTTTAAAGGAGGGAACAGAGATGTCTCTATTGAGGAGTCACAAACAAATGGACTACTGGATGTAAGTTCTTAGATAGACCAATAGTCCTTCATGATGGCTCATAAACACTGCTCCCTGGCTGGTGCCATTCATGATATTTCACAGCTGACCAGCCCAAGGCTACCCCATGGCTGCATGGGACCAATCTATATTCCAGTGATGGGTAGGCTAATCCCAGACTTCAGAATCATGAATGAGATCATTGTAAGCTATGGTTTCCATAGACTCATACGCAGCCATGTTTTATGAGCCCAAACAGCGTAGTCTCTCCTGGAATGCCCACGGTAAGTACCCATGATGACTGCTATTGTTGTAAACTGCTTTCTGGTGAATGTATCCACAATGCTAAGTGTTCTACAATATCATTTCCAACCTTCGCAACAGCACTAGGACTTAGGCAGAGTTTTTAGATACAGTTTGTAAACAAATAAATCAAGGCTTTTAAACATTTTCTAAACAAATTATTTAAACAAACTATCCATAGAACATAGACCTCAAAGGAGGCATGGGTATTCCATAAATCTGCTGCAGTCTGATGCCTCACATGGTGGTCTTTCCCATCACCCTTTGCATTCACTTATGTTTGTCTTGAGGCAGAGCACCTTGTCTGGACAATTTCTGTTATGTGCTTAGTGGTCTTTTAATATGTCTCCATCCTTCAGTTTCTGAGATCTCTGACACCAGAAAAACAAAGATTAAAGAGAAAAAAATAATTTGAGTGTGGTGGGGCAAATATATAGCACCAGCATTACAACGACTGAGGCAGGAGAATGGCTGTGACTTCAAGGCCAACCTGGGTTGTATAATGGATACCAGGCCGAGCCAGGGCTACGACCTTGTCTCAAAAAACAAACAGAAAAACAAACACACATTACAACCCTCTGTGTATTATAATTGCATACAAAAGAATCATAATTCTTACATGCACACACACATGTGCTATAAAAATTATAATTTTCAAAATTGCTGGGCAAGAAGAATGTGAAGTTCTCATCAAAATTTTCAGCTCTCTGAAAGCAAGGCAAATACAGTTTTCCAGAATAGTCTCAGGAGTGATTGTTTAAGCCCAGGAAGGATTCCTTTCTTTTTTTGATCTTTCGGTGCAGGTGGGCCACAGTACAGACTGTGGAGGCAACGCTGAAGAGACAGCCACAGCCCTTTGAACAACCTGCTTCAAGAGGGATTTTAACTACTGAGCAAATCTACACATAAAAATCTAGTTTGCGTGCCTTTCATTTTCCAGAGTGAAGGTCTATCTTGAGACACTGGGAGTATTTACTATTCTCTCATTTGTAAGTGTCCCTTCTTTGATTAGCAAGGTTCAAGGCCAAGAGCTTTTAAAAGACTAACTTTTATTTTATGGGTATGAGTGTTTTGTCTGCACATTTCTGTTTATGTGCTCCACATGGATGCAGTGCTCATAGATGCCAGGAGAGGGCGTCAGATCCCCTGAAACTTGAGTTGCAGACAGTTGTGAGCCGCCATGTTTGTGATCAGATCTGAACCTGGGTTCTCTGCAAACGCAGTCTGTGCTCTTAACTGCAGAGCCATCTCTCCAGACAATTAATGAAGGTTGCTCAAGGTACTAGGTATTGAAAGGATTCTTTAAAAAACTAAAGGTAGAAAAAAAAAAAACAGAAATAAAATTTTATGATTTGGAGGGCTTTTTAAAAATCTCTAATGTGAAGACAACATATATTTCTGAGTTCTCTAGGAAAAGAGATGGGAAAGTCTGAGTTACTGTCTCCTTAGTAAAAGCTCTGGCTGAGAGCCACTCAGAGCTATTCTCAGGAAGCCAGGACATAATTACACAAAAGCAACCGCCAACGACTTAACAGTGTCTTGTGTCAAAGGTGAAGGGCTTCACTATAAGGGAGATATTTTTCTTGCTGTAAGGTTTACTACAAAGAATTTACCATGCTTTGAATAGTTTTATATAAAAGTATGTTAAAACTCAGAAGTAGAAAAATCAACCACATCTCAAATGCCTGGGAAATCTTTGTCTCCAGCAACAGGAAAGCTGTCACCCTCTGGTCCTTGTTCATCTCACCTACATCAAATACATACTGCATTAAGCTATTTGCTATTGCTATAACAAAATTTCTGAGACTAGGTAATGCATAAAGAATAAATCTCTATTTGGTTGATGAGTTGTCAGGGGGGGGGACACCGAAAATCTTGGATTGGATGATCTTATCTGTTGGCTTCTGGTGAGGGCAAGGTGGCAGAAGGCATCATGATAGTTGAAAAACTATCACACCATAAGACAGGAAGTCAGAGACTTTACAACTCATGCTCCTGAGAACTTACTAAGAGACCAATACCATAATTCCTTCCAAGGTCCACCCTTGGTTATGATTTGTCTCTGGACTACAACTCCTAAAGACCCACAATTCTGACATCATCACACTGAGGCAGTTGTCCAATACATGAACCTAGTGGTGGTGGGGAACCATTTAATGACAGCTGACCTTAGCATGCATGAGCAGAACAGGTAGAAAATGTGTCCAGAAAATATGTCCTCTGAATGCACAAAGGCTGTGCTCTCACTGTGGAACCCACTTAGTCACTCTGTCTTTCTCATTTGACTCTATCAAGTTAAAAATGAAACAAATGTGTGTTCTAGGTTGTCCAGGAAGACAGATTACTCTCATAGCATAATAAAAGCATACAGCATTTCCCAAGCTATGTAAAAGGGACTTTTTTTCCTAGAAAAGAAACTTGAATGTGAGAGACAATGATTGTCCTTTCTTCTTACAGCTTGGAGATATCATATTTAATAGATGACTTTAACCCATTTCTATACCCACACCTAGCTGTCTCTTGAGGCCTCCATAACAGAAAATATGACAATGGCCACAGTTCATCAATCAGAGGTCAGTTTGTCTTTCTTCTGACTGACCTAAGTGTGTTTTCTCTGAAAATAAGGCCTTAGAATCATGGAGAAAAGCACAAGGGACTCCAGGAGGCCTGGTAGGTTGTCAACATTCTCCTCTGAACCTCCACACAAGGAGCATGGTTTTTCCATCCTCAAAGAAAACAGCGGGGTTCTTCCAGGGCCCCAAATGTCATGCATGATCTTGGTCTTCACTCTTGGCCAGAAGACATTTGCAAACTTTCTGGAGAAACAAAATCAAATACAATAATAGTAATAAGAACAACAACCTCTTCAGACCAAGGTCTTGAACAAATCAGAATATAGACTGCATTTCTGAGCATGAAAGCAAACTTTACCCCAAAAGTTTATTTTCTCTGTAGATTCAAGATGAAGTTAGAGAAATCAACAGCTTCAGATATAGGCCTGTCCCACTCAGGCCTGCCTGCCTCACAGAGCACATAAAAACTAACCTTGCAGAGGGTCCAAAACCAATGCCATAGACACTAAGGGATAAGTGGATTATTAAAGAATTTTGCTGCAGTTAAATTTTTTTCCATCCGTAGAAGAAAGAAATGATAACAATAACCTAAAAATGGAGGTGACATTCTGGAGGGACACTGGCCCCAGTGTGAAGATAGTAATTCAACACACATGCACAAAGGCTTTGGGTGACATTTTATGACTTAGCTGTACCAAAGCTTAGGTGTAGGCTGGATAAGACTCTGAAACAGAAAACCTCTTTTGAAATGAAAGTTGGTTAATTTACCCACTGTGTTTGTTTTTTCTTTAAAAATCCTACCAGGCTACCGGAATGGTTATTCAGGTGAAACATACTCTTCATTCAGTGGTCTTAGAAGCAGTGGTCTCAGTCCTTTGATTCTAGAAACTTCCTTCATGCCCTGGGTTTTATTTATCTCCCAGAGCAGCTCATAAGCTTTCACAAGCAGATCGGTTTTGTTTGTGAGCGACCAAAAGCAAAAGAAATAAACGCTCAGATCACTTCCCAGGAGGTAGATAAAAATAAGATCAGAGGGTTGTTGTAGTTACCAGCATCCGGTGACTTACAGGAACCTTCTCTAGACTCAGTCCTGCTCAGCCTGAGGATGAGGAGACATCTCATCAGTTACTTATGTTCATCTTCTGAATCTTGACTCCAATTGCCAAGACAGTCATAAAGACCCTTGCCTGCCTTCCAGGAGAGCAGATGAATTTGGAAGCCTTCTTCCCTGGGCCCATCTCCAGGACTTACCCAGTAACAGAGCTCATCCTGGGAAGGTGGCCTCAAGACCCAATGTGGTCCACACTGCTTTGCCTCACATGACAGTTTTTAACACAGAAAATCAAGAGGCACGTTCTCAGCACGTTTTCTCCTTCTCTGATGCTTTCCAAGACCCAGTAGCATCCCACATGGGAAGATATCAGCTCACAGATGTGTAACCCTTTACACATCTTTAACCAATTAGGTCTTCCCTATCCAATGACTTTTTAAATCTTCGGCTTTCTTTCTACCGTGAGGAGTGGCGATTAAGAACATGTGTTTGGAAACCCAGGCTGGTCCCACAGGAAAGAAAATGAAATCACTAAAGGCAGAGTGAATTCTTCCACTGGGATGGTCACAGCCCCACCTCCTCAGCTCTGAAATCCTGTGTTAGGATGCTGGGCTCTTGGGATTACACTCAGCATTGTGGGTGCATCTATTAGAAACTTGTTCCTCTTTTCCCATGAATTCTCCGTTCTATGTATTCTACTGAGTTTGCCCTCTAGATGAATTCTACTTGATTTAAATATATAAGTCAAAAATAATCTCAAAATGTGGATGTCTTCGTCTCTCTGTTCTTTCTTATTTTAAGTTTGCATGTATTTCTCACTTTCTCAAAGACCTATTGTTATCTGATTTTACACAGTGTAGTTGTGATTTAATGGACAACATAAATCGGGGGTGTGGCTTAAGGTTTTGCTCTTAGGTATAACTACAGCAAAGACACACTTCAAAACTTCATGTATCTCCTGTAAGAGAAAATAAGTAACCATCACAGTACACTAGGCACTGTTCCAAGTACTTTATAAATATTAAGCCATTTAATCCTAGTAATTTCACAAGAAGGTGCTATTAGTGTTTCCTCTAGGCTCTGCCCAACAGTTACCTAGCAACAGCCAGGTACTCTTGCTATAAAAAGGACTATTCAGCCTCTCCTTCCCCCTCTCCCTCTGTCCCTCTCCTCCTCCCCCTCTCTCCCTCCCTCTGTCTCTCTGTCCCTCTCCTTCTCCCTCTCCCCCCCACCACCCTTCTTTGTCCCCCACAGTTTTCTGCTCTATGCACTTCCCCAGAACTCCTTCCCTTCCTCCCAAACAAACTCCCTTTTACATTAGGCCTGTCACATGGCTTGATTGATCAGGGGAACACCTTGGCAGGGCCTGCCAAGCCCCACCCCCACAATACCACCATTTTATAATACAACAGGTGCTATGTACGATTGTCCCAATTTTATGGATGAGAAATTGAGGTAGAAAGAAATTAAGTAATTGCATAATTTACACATAGCAGAGCTTGGACCGATGCTCTTATTTAATTCCTGCTTTCTAGTCTTGGTTTTTGTCGTTCATTTTTTTATTTGAGAATTTCAAGGTGAGTACACTGTACTTCCATCCTTTCGGCCCCTTCTCTTGTCTCCAACGTTTCTTGTGCCCTATCTCAAATTCATGAACTCTTCTACAATCATGCATGTGTTTGTGTGTCTACATACATGCACACGCATGCACACATAACCTACTGAGTCCGCTTAGTGTAGCCCTCAGTTACATGTGCTAAGGGATGACTCCTTAGAATGAGAGTCTCATCCCTAAATAAACGAAAGGAAGAAAGGAAAAACTGAGTCCCTCTCCCTCAGTGTCCACTGACTGCCCTCAGCTCTTTGTCTAAGGGTGAAGACTGTGAGATTTTCTTCCCTCTGAGGTTGGGTGTTAGTTGGTGTGATCTTTGCAGGTCTTGCACAGGCAGCCTCACTGTTGAAAGCCCATGGGAGCGGCATCACTGTCCTTTCCGGAAGGCCTCTCACACAGCAGTAATGCCGATCCTTGCCCAACCTCCCTGCCCACTATGCTCTGTTGTTCCTTAATTATTTTTAAGGACGTGTCTCCATACGACCTTAAACCCATAATCCTCCTGCCTCAGCCTACCAAATGTTGGGATTGCAGGTATGCACCACCATGGCTGGCTTTATTTGCTTTCATTATTAAGACCTGAATCTTCAGTATAATACACAACATAAAGGTGTCTTTCAAGTTCAATCACATTCTGCAGTCATGTCAAAGCATGAACTTTGACCCTTAATGATTCGTGTTGTAAGATTCTCAGGTGACCTAATATATATACACTTGAAAACTGTATCTCAGTCAGAGGCACAGAAAGAGAACCAAGCTAGCTGACCCAGAAGTACTCGAACCCAGAACCAGTCATCTCCTTTAGGCCCATCCATGGAGTGACCAGCTATAGGCATCATTCATGCATAATTCTTACCATAGTCAGCTTCACATGTCAACTTTACAAAAAAACGTACAGTCACCTAAGAAACAGGAACCTTAACTGAAGAATTGACTCAATCAGATTGGCCTATGGACATGTTTGTAAGGCATTTTCTTAATGGTTACTTGATATAGGGCAGCTCAGCCCACTGTGGGTGGTGCCATCCCTAGGCAGGTGATCTTGGGCTATGTAGTATCTGAGCAGCTAAGGGAAGCAAGCCACTAAGCAGTGGTCCTCCATGGGCTCTGATTCCTGCCTCCAGGTTTCTGTTTGAGTTCCTGCCCTGATTTCCCTTGTCAATGACGTGTAAATGTGGAATATAAGCTGAAAGAAACCCTCTCCTTTTCAAGTTGCTTTTGGTCAAGGTTATCACGGCAACAGAAAACTCCAGGGGATGTCTCCCCAGACTTGTTCCAATTCACTCATCTCACTAAGCTTCATGTGCCAGTTTTAGCTGAAGTGCGCCTAACTCCTATACCCCTGCCTGGGAACAGACTGTCTTGGTTCCCACCCACCAGCTGCAACACGTCAACGGAGGGATGCTCGCCTGCACAAGGCCAATGTGGTATTTGAGGAGGAACTTGAGTTCTTGTTGAGGACAACAATCCTCTGGGCTTTTAAAGTGCCCAGTACTCCATGTCTACTCCAATTGCCTAGGAAGGGAAGGTTTATGGTGATAAAAGTCGAGTCTTTAATCCCTGGCCTGTTGGGGTACCTGCCTCCTGCTTTGACCATAGGCTTCAGCCCACTGTCTCTGAGAAGATGAGTGCACATCTTAATTTAGGAGGTTACTTTTTTCTCCTTTTCTGTAAGATGCCATGGATACATGGCAGTGTGTGTACATGTGGAGGCAGGGGAGATTTGTCCAGTATCTTCTTTACTTTTTTCTACCTCATTGGCTTCAAGCAGTACCATTCACATGACTAGAAGCTTGCCAATTTCTGCTAGGCTGACTGGCTGGCGAATTCCCAGGATCTGCCTGTCCTGGTATGCCCTGCTGTCATCCTCAGCCATGTCTGGATTTCTCTGTGGGTGTGGGTCCCCAATGCTTGCTCAGTAAGTGTTCTTATCCCTCAAGCCCTGCCTTCCGGCCCTGGAAGCCTCTTACTTTCCTTTCCTTGCTCATCATGTGACAGACATCTTCTTTGTTTGCTGGGCTAACATAAATATAAATTCCAAGGAAATTTTTTGTAAGACCCCTTTAGTGACTTTGTCTTGGCTGAACTGAAACAAAGGCAGCCTCTGAGGAGATCGAGAGCCCACTTCAAAGTCCTCTGTGTCCTCAGAACTGAGTGACATTGAACTCCACAAAGCACAAGAAAACACCACACTAGATCAACTTATTGGCTTAGTTCTACATTCTGAAATCTACAGGAGCCTTATGCCGCTTTCCCTCTTCAAACCCTGCTTCTTGAAGCGTTTAGTAATATTCAATTATTATAATAGAAATAATAGTTCAAAATTCTTTCTACTGGAATTTCACCTCTAGTGCTCCTAGAGGTGCACATGTTAGGAGTTTCTTGAATGATTCTGAATATCTATTTGAACAAAATTCCAGGCAAGTTTTCTTAAAACCTGGTAGAGATTGAAGAGTATCCTTCACCTGAATCACAATTCTGGTAGCCTGGTGGGATTATTAAAGAAAAGCCAAACAGAAAGGGTATACTGACTTTCGTTTCAAGTCTACAGATGGAAAAATCTAACAGCAACAAAATTCTTGAATCGTATGGCCACCCCTTAGTGGCCATGTGACATTGGTTTTGAACTTTCTGCAGATACCCAAATCCATAATTTGCACATTAAAAAGCTCAAACTCTTTATATAAAACCATATAATACTTGCATAGAATCTATGCACACCCTCCTGTATAACATAAACCATCTCTGGGTGGCATCTAACACCTAATATAGAATGCATGAACATAGATGAGGCTACGCAGTTTGGGCAATAGCACGAAAAGAAAACACTCTCTGTGTATTCAGTACAAATGCAATCTTTTGAATATTTCTGACCCATGGTTGGGAAAATCTCTAGGAGTAGAGACTGAAGCCATAGAAGGCTCACTCTATACTTTAATATTCCATTACTTTATTTACAATGGAATGACCCAGTTAATGGTCAACTGCCCAACACAGTGCTGGGGGATTCCGAGGGGTCTTTTCCAATGTCATCATTCTGAAAGAACAGAGGGGTGAGCAAACTCGAACTTCTGAGTGAACTGTGTCTCTTGCTTTAACAAGGAACATTAAACTTTCCTGAAAGAATTAGACCTCTCACTGCAAATAGACTTGGGAGCTCTCCTGAGAGAAAGGCCTTTAATGAGAAGAAATGTTAATTGGAAGTGTCTGAAGATATGTTATGCTGCAGCTGTAGGACTGGCTGTAATCTTCTGTGCTATAATGTCTATACAGAAACTCCCTGGGAGAGAAACATCAGTTTGCTATGTCCATGCATATCGGTTATATAAGAGAAGGGAAGATGTGCTTCCTGGTTTCTTTCAGTGTGCCTGCATTCTCTACACCACACTTCTTCTTTTTTTCTGCTGATCACATATCCCAGCTTCACATGTAACTAACTCTCTCATGGCTGTGGTGTTCGGTGACTCTGGGGTCCCCAGCCACACACATAACTATCTTGATCTTTTCAAAATGGTAGCCTGGATAACCACAGAAGCCTATAGTCAGAGCCTCAGAGCCTCAGGGTTCAATGACTCAACTACTGATGACTCAACTAGTGACCTGTGGGACTTGTACTACTGTCTAATGATTTACCCTTCCTATGGGTCTGGGACCCTCACTGAGGTGATGGGGATAGTGATGGTTTGGGGTTTCCTCTCAGAACCATGTGAGTTAAATATATCTAGAACTTTGAACAGAGCTGAGCACATAGGATACCCTTGGATATGCCAGTGGCTATGACTGCTCTTGCTACCATCCTCCCATCATTGCAACTTGAAATGTCTACTGACATGAATCTTGGAACCAACACATATTAATGATCATGAAAACTGGGTAGCTACCTAATCTGTGTGATCTGATCCTTGCAATCATTTTGCAAAGTAGCAGTCTAGTTATCTGGTTATCTATTGCTTCATGACAAACTACCATAAATTTATTACTGTGCTATAATAAAGTGGTGTCATTAAACAATGACCATTTTATTATGCATATGAATTGTGCAAGAGAGGAATTAGGACCAGCACAGTAGCTGTTTTTCCACTGTGTATGAGGCCATGGCTAGGAAGGATGATGAAGTACTTAGGTGTTGAAATCAGCCAGAAGCCATTATCAACTACCGTTGACTTATCTCCTGTATATAGCCCTTTAGGTTTTGGCTATATGCTAATTATTTTATTCTCAAGAATTTCCTGAGTCTTCCTTTGACTTGATTCAGGTCAGAAATCCTTAATAATTTTTTTTTCTGTTTGTCATAGGAATTTCTAATGAGCTCTTTATCAAATGGATCTCTTTATCTTTCAATTATATTTTGTTGTTATTGGTTTTGAAACAAGATGCATAGGCCAAGGTCATTTGGGACTCTGTATGTGACAGGCTGTTCTCTCCTGCGATTCTCCTATATCCATTTCCTGGGTGCTTTGATTATGGAGTGTACCACCAGAGCCTGGGATGATTCAACTTAACTCTGCTTTATAATTTCTTGTTGGTTTTCTAATGAATTTTATTCCTTCATCTCTTTCAAGATCACACGCCAGATTAGGAATTATATTGGCCAGAAATTCATGTCAAAATGACTCCCATGGACTGGGAGTGCAGCACAGTAAGGGGGGACTTGCCTGGCATGTGCAAGGCCTGGAGATTTTCCTCAAGAACTGAAAAAAAAAGTGCACCCTTAATTCTTTTCCTTCTGCTCATTTCCCTGAAACAAGAATTTGACCATTTAAAGCTGAATGTAGGTCTTTAAAATGTCCTTAGGAACAGTGGCAAGATAGGAAGTCTAGTTACTATGACAGATGACATGGAAAGAGAGGGCCCGTAGGGTGGTACAAAGATGGGGAAAGGTCTAGCTAAGACTCTCAGGTATATTTTCAACCATCCACACCAATGCCCAGGCATATCTGTGAATCATGTTGACTATTCCGGGTCTCCATCTGACAGATGACCATGGCTTTTGATCACACAAAGCAAGAGGATCATCCAGGTGGGCTCAGTTACCTATCGAAATCAGGATTAATAAAACAGATGTTTTAAGTTGGCCAGATGGCTCAGCAGGTGAAGGTTTTTGCTATTAAGCCTGAATACCTGAATGTGATACACAGGACCCACATGGAGGAAGGAGAGAACCACCTACCTCAAACCCCATTTGTTGAATTTAATATTAATTAATTAATCACAGTATTGGGTTCGCTACCTGTCTCAATGGTTTAGGTTCTTGAATGAAAGACACACACATGGCCTTTATATTTTAATATGCCTTAAGCAGCACAATAGCTGGACAGTTGCCTAACCTCCATGCTGTTAATCCTGAGTTATTACTTACTAATTCTATCTTCTATCTTGGTGGCCCTGAACCCAGTTGGTGGCCCTTGGGCTGCACTCTCTTGAATCCTTCACATGGTGGCTATGCCTCTCTGCCCTTTACTATTCTTAGGCATGGCATCTCTCCTCTCCTCCACACACTCCCAACACAGTGGAGCTCTCCCTCCTTCCTCCCAGTCCCAAGCCTGCTGGGAATCCTAAAATCCCTCCTCCACTCACTGGCCAGCTATTGGTGCTGGATCTTTATTTACCAATCAGAACCAACTAGGGACAGGTTCCCAGAAGCTACATGCAGACACTCTCCTACAAACAGTTTTATTACATAAGCAGCTATAGTCATTTGATATCCATACATGTGCATGGTGCTTGCACGCATACACACACATGCGACACACACACACCTGTGCACTCTCGAGCACACACACACACACAAAACACATACATACAAGTGTGCATACATGCACATGAATAAAATTTAATTTAAAATGAAGAAAATAAATTTAAAGCAGGTATTTTAAGCTACTAAGTTTATAAATAGTTGGATGTGAAACAATGAATATATTTATCAATTTCCAAATAGTTATAAAGGTTTGTGGCTAAAATAAATTGATTTCAGTTGAAATCTTGTGTGCTCTCTGTTTTTAAATTCATGGTGGTGGTTCTCTTTAGTTAACTTCAAAGTTCTATGGAAACAATTGTTTCTACCTACCTATTCTTTGTTCCCTCTACCTTTGTGACAGGGTGTAAAGCTCCCACCCATGCCCCACCCCCATTACCACAAAAACAAGTAAATAATCTTTTCCTTCCTTCATATGGACAATGTATTTAGAGCTATTTTTTCAAAGGTTTGCCTCATCACCATATTGGCTTGATTTCGTATACAACATACACACTACAGAAAGTCTGTCAGATATTACCTTTTTATGGATTATTTATTCAACCAATATTTACTGAACCACCTATATAGGCAAGTATATATTGTGTGGTGGGCGGGGTTGGGAGGATTCCCAATCAATTTACATTTGTACGGGTAGACATACAGGTTGACAATGCCGTTTGTGAAAGAGCAATGGTGATGACAGTCATGAGTTAAGGGAAATCACCTAAAATGAAATGGTTCAGACTGGCGAGAAGCTGTGATAGACAGGAGGCGTTTCTTCCTAGTAGTGGGGCTTAAGCAACGTCTACTCCTTCTACAAAGGTCACAGTCACAAAAGGAGGCATAAGCTACACCTTATCCAGCAGGGATGACAGTCTCTCCATAGCTGCAGAGATGGAGTCCTCCTCCCCAAGTCTTCTCTGACCCCTATATATTCTACCCTTTTGCCAGGCCATGTGCAGAGTTGCCAGACGTAATAGGCAGATGTTCAGGTCTCAAGCTATACTCTGCTCCTCTGTGCAAGGGTGGGATGGAATATAAACCATCAACAAGACCAGCTGGGATGATCTGTTTGTAAGGAGCAAAGCTGAATTCCTCAAGATCACAGTTGATTGGCTGTAAGGACCATCACTCATGTCATTGTTTCAGATTTGGATCCTCCACCAGTCAAGGCAGTGTTTCCCCTGGGAACCTTGTGTGTGTGTCAGGGATGGGGGCGGGGGAGAGGGAGAAGGCGGAAGGGGAGCGGGTGGGGAGTAAGGTGTGTGTGTCTCCGGCTAGAGTCAGCCTCCTGGGAGGCAGGAGGAAAGCTAAAGGTGTTTTTCTGGTCACATCTCTGTCAGGCAAGAAGGTGTGAACATCCAAGTTAGTCAACTAACCTGGATTTCTGGGAGCAATCAGAGACTGAGCCACTAACTCGCTTCACGGTTACTTCTGGCTACCTTGTTGGAGAGAGCCAACTTGACATACTGTGTTAATTCCATCCATTAATCTTATATCACAAATTCATTCAGTTTTCTTTGTATCCTTAGGGCTTGTGGACATCATTCAGCAAACATCATTATATACTCATAATCATAAACTTTCTTCCAGTAAAATATTCTGTTAGGGAAACTATTCTTCTAAGTGGTGAGATGAGACAGGACTGTAACTAAAACCCTCCTACCAGCAGTGCATCCCAGAAGGTAAACCTTCCCTCTTATCTCAGTGTATGCCTGGATTCTACATAATCTGGCTGGTCCCTGGGAGGCTGTTACCAGATGTTTCTCTTTATTTTCAATGAATGGAAGTCACAGCTGACAAAAGCAAGAAAATTTCAGATTGGCAAGAGTTTCATAGAACTCTTTCTTCCTCAATAGATGCTCAGGATATCACAATGGGACGCTTTGTGTGACATGGGCCAAGTTCATTTGGCACCTCTGTCCCAGAGAATATGTGCAGACTGTGACTGGCTTCCAGGGAAGCCTCTGCCCACATGTGCTGCGTGGCTTCCTCATTGGTGTTTGGCAAGAGGGGGCTGGTTCTTCCTGAGGAGCTGGCTGCTTTGACAGCTGAAACTTGTGTGCAAGGAAAATCAACCCCGCACCTTGGCATCCCGCTTTTACACTTGAGAGACGTCTCTGGAGCTGAAGCTGTAAGGTAAGCAGAGCTCGGCCACCACTCTTGAACTCTGAAACAATGTGAAGCCACAGGTTTTTTTGTTTGGCTTTGCTTCACATGAAACTTGATCAGACCGCTTAGCCTCCTGTCCTATAACAGCTCTTTGTCAAATGTGCTCCCAGGGCTCTGATTTAGAACAGAAGGATTTTTTAAAAAGCCACTGCTTTTGAAATAAAGTTTTCTGGGACAAAATGGGTGCACAGAACTGTTGTACTTTAGGCATGTGTGGTGGTGGGCACAGAGTGCAGACTTCTCTCTCTGCTCTCTGCCAGTGCAATCCATTTACTTTAAAAAGGGATCAAATTATCTCTGCCACTTGAGATTGCATCCAGGACAGGTGAGAAACCCTGGGGAATTCTGACCAAATCTCACTCCAGTCTGTAAGTCTCTTTGCTTTAGTCCCTTGGTGTTTGCTTAGTTGTGGCTGTGGGGTGCCTACTACGTAGGCACAACTCATGGCAAGGGGAGTTAGATTCTGCTGCCTCAATGGGCACTGCACAGTGTAGGAGATCTGCTGGGGTGAGTGCTGGCTCCTGCAGGCCAGTTCCCTGGAATTTAGTCAAATTAAATCAGGAAGTTGGGAGTTGTCAGAGTGCAGATTAAAGGCCAGGAGTTTGTCCAACATGGAATGTCCTAGAGTAAGCTCAAATGTATATAAAGGAATCACTTGCCCAATGTTAACAAAATCCAGTCTTTCAGGTGGAAGTCCCAGAAATGCTTAATGGTTTTGCTCATGTTTAATCTGACTCAATGCTTGTCACTAGGTTGTCTACACAGGGTCTATCTCTCTGAAGTATTGTTCTGTATGTTAGATGTTGAATCATCTTTCTCTCCTCCCGATGTCTTATAAGACAGACTCTAATCAAGGACTGTGTTAATTCTGTGTCCACATAATTCCTTCTGTCCTATGTGGCCTTTTCACATACACGATGAGGAAATGAACTGTGGTCTTGGTGAACTCTCCCTTGGATCTCTATTCCTGACTCTGAATGCCCCACCCGCTGCAACGCCCTCCTATTTGCACCCTTATCTCCCTCCACACAAATCACAGTCCTGGCCAGTGTTGTCTTTCTCCCCCCCCCCCCCCCCCCCGTGCCAGCCGTTTATACTCGCATACAAGTCCCTAGTACACACTTCCTGTGACAGGTGTTCCCTCCTGTGTGCAAGCTAAGAGCAAGCCTCAGTGGCCGTCCTATCTAAATTCTAAAGGTGTCATTGTAGGGAAGATTTGGCCTGTTCCTCATTTTCTTCTCCCCAGGCTTTACCCTTCCAGGGCAAAGATGCCTCACCTGTCCAGGGGGTGCTTGGGGTCTCCTGCACTTTATTACCATATATATTTTTTTAATACAGACAAAGAAGAGAGACTCTTCACCCCACACCCAAGTAAAAGATGTGGAGTCAGTGAAGTTGAGAGGGCAGTCTTCTGAGGCTTTTTCTTTCTTTCTCGCTGTGATTTTTGCTAGCTAAACACTCACTTCTGTAACAGTGTCTAAGGAGCAAGCTGCTGGCTTTTTGCAGCCAGATACCCAGGATGGAGACTATCAAGGCAAGCAGCGGCTTTGGCTTAGCATCCCAACATTCCGTAGTTATTTTTATCTTGACAATGTTCCCACACATCTGCAACCTAAACACCTCGTGTGTTAGGGTAAATATTTAAGAAACATGTTCACTTCGTTAATCAGGGCCACAGTCCATAATGCCTTGTCATATTATAATAAAACAAAAGTGGGGGACAAAATGTGTCTACATCAGTTCAGGGGAAAAATTGCCTGATCAAGTAGCACATTTTAAAAAGCCAAGACTTCTCTATTTTCTCAGAAAATGGCCTCTCCACCTCTCCTCTTTGGAAGAGCATGAATGCCTTATGCTCTTAGGTTGTTCATGTCCTGTCCCTGGACTGTGTCCAGAGGCTGATTTCTCTGCAAGGGAAAGCATGGGAGACAGTCTCCAAGACCAAGACCAGGATACTAGATAAACACTGGGTACAAGAATTCCCTGACTTGGGCTGGAGACATGGCTCGGTGGTAAGAGTATCACTTGCTCTTGCAGAGGACCCCAGTTCAGTTTCCAGCACCCACATGGTAGGGCAAACCACGCTAAGCTCTACTTTCAGGGCATCTGATGTTCTCTCCTGACTCTTTGGCCCCAGGCACCACAGGTTCACAAACATACCTGCAGGCAAAACACAAACATACATAAAATACAAACAAACAAACAACAAACAAGATTTCCTGATCTGAGGAAATCACAACCATTCTAGAATCACTCTTAAAGATGTTTGCCTCTTGGTCATATTATTTTTTAGTTAGATGTTCATAACAAAAGGCTGAAAAGATAGCTGACTTTAACTACCAGGACGCCATGCCCTTCTGATGTATTCTTCAACCATTCTGTAAGTTTTTACTTAGATGACACAGGCGTAGGAGTCTTTGAGAACTAATACTTTGGGAACTAATACTGGCTTTATTTTAAACATGCCCTATGCACGAGAGAACTAGCCCTAAAGTGAATCCTTTATAGACAAGACAGGAATGGGTAAAGTGTTCTGTCCTATTTAATACAGGTGAGACAAAGTCATGAAGGAATGGGACTCCCCACCATGATCCAGGAGGGCTCACACTAAGAAGGGTGGGTCACACTGAGCTTCTGAGCACATCCTGTCCTCCAGCTGCCAACAGCAGCACTTAGCCTGCAATCAACTATTACAGTCAATGACCTAGACACTAGCAAAATGGGTCAAGGCAAAGGAATAGCACTGGGAATCCTGTAGGAAGGGAGAATGGCAGACGTGTGTAACATTATTGAGTCTGTAGCAATGCCAAACACTGTGGAAACCAAGCAATTTCCCTGAAATTCAGCCAGTGAGAAGTGCTTGGAGTCAAATGGCTTTGTTTTTAAGTAGGATAGTGTTCCCTATTGGTATCTTTAGACCGTCTCCAAAGAATGGATGCACATGTTCAATTTCCTCAAATTGGCAGTGCCTACACCATTAAAGGAATGGATTGTAGACTACTGAAGGAGATGCCAGAAGGACCCTAGAATCTAGTATAGATTCACTAAGAAAGAAGTTGCCCCAATATTCACTGGTTTTTAGTTAGTTTCTTTGTTTTGGTTTTGGGGTTGTGTGTGTGTGTGTGTGTGTGTGTGTGTGTGTGTGTGTGTGTGTTTTCATCATGAGTATGCTATAAGCCTGGGAGATAGAGAACACATTAGCCCAAAAGCCAATTCTCAACATAAAACATCAGCTGAAGAACAGAATCTTCTACCTGGACAAAGTATGTGGGATAAAACATGGGCCAGCTTTGAAACACCCTCTTTAAACATAATTTGATAATTCTGAGAACTTTTTCATCATTTACTCTAGTATGCACCTCTTAATTCATCTGCAGTTACTTTTCCTGTGCTGTGAAAAGTTTAGAGGCTTCAGAACTTCTTTAGGGACCAATTACTAAAAATGAGTTCAGGGGTTCAACTAACTATTCATCTATCAACCAGCTTAAGCAATTCATAATCATTATGAGGAAATAATAATTATAAATGGAAGTGAGAAAAATCACATCATGTTCCCCCCAAGTGAAACACATAAGTGTGTATAGAGCTTCCCATATGCTTCTCTGAGGACTTCATCCAATCACTTACCTACTTCCTGGCACTTGGATGTTCATGTATTTTCAAATGATCTCTTGGTGGTTAGATATTTGCCTTCTTCTAAATTAGTTAATGAGCATTTAGATTATTTTGATTATTCTGAATAATAAGCAATACTCGGTAAACTGTATCTGGCTAGAAATGAATTAAAGATAATAAAAGCAGGAGCCGGAGCTATGGCTCAGTAGTTAAGAGCACCCACGTGGTAGCTCACGACTGTCTACAGTTCCTGTTCCAGGGGTACTGATGCACTCTTCTTGCCTCTACTGGCACAGGCATGTACATGGTATACAGACAGACATGCAGGCAAAATACCGATGCATATAAAATAAAGTAAGTAAATTTTTTTACATTTTTAAATACAAAGAAGAACAAGTATAATAGTCCCAAATTATTAATCATTCTCCAGTATTATACCAAACATGGCAGCCTTTAAAAGACACTCAATGGCATCATCCATTTCTAACTAGATGATGATTATTATTTTATTACAATATAAATAATAGTAGTTATTATTATTAGCTAAATACTGCTTTTATTTAAATAATTCTGGCCAAATTAGTGGAAAGCAGTAATGTAAGGAAATGCAATAGACATATACGCTTGAACTTGAGTAGTGCATTAGCTCCATTCTGGGATTATTGGGGAGCTGTTCAGTACATTCAGAGGGTGCAGATAGCAACTTGGGAGAGGTGAGGTGACTTGTAACAAAATTCTGCTTTGAATTCTTCTTTAAGATGCAAATCTATCAGTGCCTTGGATATATATGTCTAATAAATTCTCAGAGGTAAAATTTTTAAATGTACATCCACTTGTGACCAAGATGAAAATCCAGACAGATCTTAACAGGCTATCTTAGCAAGCTGTAACAGTGAAAAAGATTGTTCACTGCGGCCCGTAAGTAGAAAAACAGCTGTACACAATGCCTCAATGAAGTTCAACATGATTGTTGGTGACATTGTCGGAAACACAGGGACAGAGTATTGGTAGCCCCAGACCCAAGGGTTTTTTGTTTTTTTGTTTTTTTTTTTTTAATTGCTTGACAGAACACATGGCAAGCTGCGGTTTCCCTCAGAACACTGAAACCTAAATGTTTTCCAACCAGATGAGGGCTCACGCCGGAAGTTCTTTTGACTAAGTATGGCTGAGGCATCTGTGGGTAAATACGAGTATGAGCTGGCCTGCCAGGGCAGGAATAATCTTTGAATCTCTACACATGCAAAGAACAGCGATTAGATTTTGTAACAAGGAATGGTTAGCAAGTCAGGACTATTCAGGGAAACGACCGTATGAAAACTGTTCTTCATACTATGGCAAAGAGCATGGGCAAGGGTCCAGATGGGGTAAACGCTGTAGGCTGGGCATGTCAGAGGCCCAGTGACGCTCCCAGAGATGCTCTGCTTCACAACAGCTGAGCCCAAGCAGCAGCAGAAGCTGTAGAAATTGTGAGCCCCCATCTGGTGTGGATTAAAGACCCTGGAGGGAATGGAGGCCACTCTCTATGGCTTGCCATGCTACTGACACTGTTGACTCTCTGTACAGAGGTGTCTGTGTTCCTTTTTGGTTTGTTTCTACAAGGGTTTGTTCATTCCTTTCATCTGTGTATCTTTCACCAACCTTTATCTGCTGCTGTCTTATGCTGACTATTAGACCAGTGGGATTTCCACTGTTGCTTATACAGAGTAACCAGAGAAAGCGGGTGCATAATTGTGACTTATAAGCATGTGGATATCTGTGCCCTGGAACTCACTTGTCCATTTGGCTTTTTAACTGTTTTCAGGCCATTTCCACCTGGGTACAAACAGAGATGCCAAGGTGTTCATGAGGATTGAACAACATGTGATAAACCACATGGCAAAATCCTGGGCTGTCCAGTGGAAATGTCTGTCACTAGTGTGACTGGTTTTAACTACCTTCTCTTCCAACATTTTGCTCACTAAACTGAGTGAATATTGATTTGAAAGAGAACATGACCTTTAGGACTAAATACAATTACAAAAAAACAGAAAACAAACCACCTACCATTCAGAAGAAAGAATAAGAACCATTCATAGCAGCATCTTTCACCTACAGCCTCAGCAAACATGTTCAACAATGTCTCTCCGGAACCTTGTACCATGTGCATGCCGACAGCTACTGCATGAGAGCCCGGTCTTATCCTCTGAAGCTCTGTCACTAGTAAGTGGACATTCTCTCACCCTTGAGCTTTTAAAAGAGTAGCAAAATAAGCACTCGTCCAAATGCAATGCAGCCTGAACACTTTCCAACTTTCAGTAAGTCCACCCATGTTCTCCCCAATCCCGCCCCCCCCCCCCCCCGATTCCCTATGAAGTGAGTCCAGGCCAGCCTCCTGTCACCTATGAATACTTCAGTTTGTGTCCTGAATAAAAATCCTCAGGACTTGATTCTAGCACTGGAGAGTAAAAGCCATTCAGTCCACAGTATTTTAGGGTAGCGATAACTTAGTGTCTGTTAAGCAGAATAATTTTGTACTAGATCATAAGAAAACACGATTTGGACTAACTTAGCTTTCAGACTCTTCTCTTGTTTCCACATCTGGAATTAAGGGGTATCTTACAAGAAGTCAAGATGTTTAAAGGATAATATTATTTTTCCTGCCTGATAGCACATCTCACAGACGATGGTGTCTTAGGAATCCAACGACAGTTGGATGATTAAGTCAATACAGCTCTAAAACTACCTGCCTAAATGCTTCCTTGCACATTTTTCTTGTACACATCCTCATAAATAACAAGGAGAAACACCTTCAAAGTAAAAGTCCTAAGAAAGTAAAGTTTTACTCAGCATCTCCAGTAGAACTGAGAACCCTGGCAAAGGGATCAAATCTGCAGAATTTTATCCCGGGAGGTACAGAGCTTGTCCAGTGTAGAGAATGAAGTCTGAATTGTCAGGATCAAGCTCTGCCCCGCCTTCTCTCCCACTGATGTCCTCATGTATCCCCATAGCTTGCTAAGTGGACATAGATAGCAGAGAGCTTAGTGAGTGTAACCAGAGAGGGAACGGAGGATGTGAAGTGGCCTCAGGGCTCTGGAACACACATGATTTAGTGACACGCAAACAGCTGGAGACTTTCTGTGACCACGCGGCTTCTGTGCTAGATAACTTGGCAGGCAAATACAGCTGTGGATGTTTTTAGAACTGCATGATAAAGAGGAAAATTTAAAGTCTGGTGTGACAGGGGACTGGCGACTAGCTTGTGGCTTATGAACAATCAGCTGACAGTTCCCCAAGCCCCATCGTCCTGAGATTTAAAGAGAACTTGCCATGAGCTCGCTGGAGGTATCTGAGACAGGGCAGGGATGTTTCCACTCTTCTTGCTCACTTCCTTGTCTCCAGAACCTGGAAGCAGCATCTGACCTTGGTCAGTGCTCTGAAGACACTGAATGCATGGGTGAGTTCTAGCTCTCAACCAGAGGCTAATACACAGAGGGGAATCATTTCCTCCCACTAAGAACAAATGACCTAAGAACGTTCACTAGACACTATGTTATGGAGCAGATGTTTTCCACACGTGTGATTGATGGAACGATTGTCAAATAGGCTCTGGTTTTACTGTGGTTAGCATCACATTTGAAAACCGTGCATTGCTGGGCGGTGGTGTTGCACGCCTTTAATCCCAGCACTTGGGAGGCAGAGGCAGGCGGATTTCTGA
The DNA here is from genome assembly GCA_021653895.1 of Mastomys natalensis. NCBI lineage: Eukaryota > Metazoa > Chordata > Mammalia > Rodentia > Muridae > Mastomys > Mastomys natalensis. The sequence goes on from JAJTUV010000940.1 coordinate 79,615, forward strand.
GTTCGAGGCCAGCCTGGTCTACAGAGTGAGTTCCAGGACAGCCAGGGATACACAGAGAAACCCTGTCTTGAAAAACAAAAACAAACAAGAAAACCGTGTAGCATCTTGTGAAGTTCCATGGCAATAAAAACAAACACTGTACAATTCTTTGGGTCAAGACTCTTGAATGATTGAGTGATTCAATCTTTGCAAATATATAGGCTATGGATGCTTTAACATCTTTAACATATAGATGTTTTATTTTATGAATATGTAGAATCAGGTAAAGGAAGACGCAGGGATGACACACTACTTACACCCAAGCGTCTAGCAATAGACAGCTCTGAACCACCAAGCTGTGTAATACTAGTAAGGGTCTCTTTTCTACCTCAGAGTAGTGATGCCTAAGCTAACTATATGCCTGGGGTTACTTCCTACCTCTAAACCCTGTGAGTCTATATAGTACATTCTGCCTGATTTATTAGTAATATTAAGATAGGAGTTCAAAATGACCCATTTGCCACTCTACTGTAATCCATAGAAGCAACCTGGAAGTCTCCCTCCTCCATTCAGAGGTAAAGAAGCCAAGGAATGCAGTCCCCCAGAATCTTACCTTTAGTCCTAGGTCATGAGTGTTCCCATCTTGCCACATAGCCTGGGTCCATTTAAGCTGCAGCCTCTCTTCCTTCAGAGGCAGGTCAGAGGTCATGTTCTGCCTTGGTTGGTTATAGGTTCCTGTGGTCAATCACACAGAGACACTTTAACCCAGTAGCTTGGGCTTAACCAGCCAAAGTGGCATGATTTATGCCCTTCCCTCTTGGGAATCTCATTAAGCAAAATCATGACACTCAGGAGGGCCCTAAAGAGAGTTGGAACTTGAGATTCCCGTTTCCTTTTGGTATGATGGTTCCCTTTCCTCCCATCTCAACGGGAACCCCTTTCTCAATGAAGGCCTTTGACAGCCATGGAGCTTTTAGCTGGTTAAAACATAGTGAGCCTCCTTATGAAAGAAAGATAGGACAGCCCAAACAAAGAAGTGTTTCCTCCTGCAAGAGAAAATGTGTCCCAGGGATAATTGCTCCACTGTCTGAAATACTCCTCTTATTTCAGGAATTGCCTTTCCATTGTAGTTCACCAAAGGGACTGGCAGCAGAAGGGGCTGGTGGGAGAAAATATCACATCCTATTACCTGCTGGTCAAAAGGGATAACTTAAGTGGCCAGACAGAAATTCTGCACCAAGGAAGTGCAGAATTAATGTTCCGTCTCAACAGTGGCAAGATTATCAGTATTAGTACAAGATTATTAGTTTTCCCCTCAATTTGATTGCTTTCTGCATATTTTGTAGCATTAACTCAAGAAGTGTATGTAATAGAGAGAGAGTTAGAGAGAGAGTGAGAAGAGAGATGAGGAGAGAGGAGAGAGAGAGAGAGAGAGAGAGAGAGAGAAGTTCAGGTGTGATTTCACATGAGGAGGTCAGAGGTCAATCTCACATGCCATTCTTTGGGAGAGACTTCCACTTTTTCTCATCTCAGGATTTCCACTAGCTTGGCCTTTTGGTACTGAGTCTCGGGAGCCGGCCTGCCTCTGTCTCCCCAGGACTGGGCTTTCACACACATGCAGTCACCCTGGCCTTGCACATGGATTCTGTGGCTTAAACTCAGTTCTTCATGCCTGCACAGGAAGCGCTTTACCAACCAAGGTGTCTCCCTAGCCCTAAGCCAGTCAATACTCCTTCCCACGTTTTGGTAATACACTCCTTCAGCATATGAAGACTGTCACAGAAGTGTTCCCTACAGATTTATATAAATTAGGGTCTGGAGCAAGAGTTCAGTGGTTCTGAGCAGGCAGTGCTCTTCCAGAGGAGGCAAGTTCGAATCCCAGCATTCACATCTGGCAGCTGACGCCTGCCAGTAAGTCTCTCTTGAGTGGATCCAGTTCTTCTGATCTCTGCACGCCCCTCCACTCACACACACATATCTAACGTAAGTACACTATGCATAATTTAAAATAATAAAAGTACATATTTTCTTAATTTTTTATGAGTTGCATAAAATGGCAAGGGTATTGGGATATATCCAGTTCCACCCAATAAGGCAGGGCCAGTTACAACATGATCAAGAACCTACCAAACATGAGAAGTAGGAGTTACCTTTGAGTAATCTGAGTTTTATCGTTGGATCCTTCCTGGATAGATTCCTGACCTTGCGATGCTGGCCTGATAGCCAGCACCTGCCTTTATCCTCACCACTGTGATGCTGACCACATAGTTTATAAAAGGTTTATAATACTCTGCTTCATATATCCTTTGTGTCACGACGAGTTGGATGAGAAAGAGCCAATAACTTATTTTAAAATTTGGTAACTGTCCTAGTTTGCATCTCCATTTCTGTCCTATGACACTGATCAAAAATAACTTATTCTGTGTTAAACGAGTCCATCACTGAGGTAAGCCAAGGCATGAATTCAAGGCAGAAGCTGGAAGCAGAAACCATGGAGGAATGCTACTTACTGGCCCGCTTCCTTGGGCTCCCTTTGCTAGATTTCTTATAAAGCAGCTCCACCTGACTAGAGAATGATGCCCCTCACTGTGAACAGGGCTCTCCTCATCAATTAGAAATCAAGAAAATGCACCCACAGACATGCGCACCAGCTCATCTGATAAAGGTTCCACGAGAGTCCCTCCTTCTAGATGTGTGGGTTGACAACCAACATTAGCCATCGAAGTAACTGATGTTCAAAGTGGACCACTGACCCCAGCTGAGGCTAGCACGAGGTGAGCCAAGTCTGAAATCCAGTGAGATGCTAATTTTACCATGTTCTACAATCTGTGAATTCACTGAATCCACAGAGAGTTCCATGTTTTTTCAGAGGTAGCCTCAAATGCAAATTACTATCCATGCAGAGCCCACATTGTTGATTTGCTCAGCAACTCAGACCACATTGAATGTTACTAAATATCTATTAGTATGATGCCCGGCTTGATTTTCCCTTGTGGACTCATTCATGTATTGATTTATTAGATGTCCAGGTTACTGTTTGGAACGCTGTAGATTCGAGGATGTATACATCCAACGAAAGAGCATCTATCTGACACTAGGAAATGAAGCCAACATACAAGAGAAGTCAAAAAAGGAAGTGATCACTCACTCATCTCTCCAAAGGCCAGGGCCAGAATGACCACCCAGGGAAGAGACTAAGAATGTCTTAATTTGAGCATCTGAAAGTTACCTGTAAAGTCCTAATTTACTACGGGTTTGTGCATCATTCAAAATCATTAAAATCTGACTGCTATACATTGGCCTCTTAGATGGTGTAGTAGAACTTGCCCCCTCCCAAAGTAATACTAGTAATCCTTACCAATAAGTATTATTCATTCTTTTAAAATGTATCCACATATTTATTTGTGGGGAGGGGCAGGGCAGAGGGAATGGGAGCTCATGTCACAGCAAGCCTGTGAGTGTCAGAGGACACCCTGAAGGACCCATTTCATTCTTTCCACCATGAGAGTTCTAGAGATCCAATTCTGGCAGCCCGGCTTGGCAGCGGGTGCCTTTACCTGCTAAGCCATCTCACCAGGACAGAATTATCCTGTCTTTCAACTTGGATTTCAGCTGCATGATATTTAGAGTTTTGGTTAATGTGATTTTTTAAAATCACCTTTTTAATTAATTATTCTTGTTTACACCCAGCTACTAGAGACTAGCATTCAATCTGTGCTAACCTCTCACTAATAATTACATTATGATTTTAGAGAGACTTTAAGGATTAGATTGGTTCACCTCATTAAAGCCAATTAAAAGAAAGGATCCTTTGATTATGCTGAATTTCTAAAGTATCCAGAATGGTAAAGTGTCACACAGTCATGGATGTACCTGGTTCCCAGCAATGCTCTGGGGTTGGGAATGAGGCAAAGCAGAGTCAGTAGAGGGTATGGCTTCCCAAGGACCCCAGGACCAGTGCTGGGAAGGCCAGACAAAGTAGCAAAATGTGAGGCCTAAGTATTGCTCTTCATCTCAAAGCCTCTGTCCCTTTAGTCAGCTGCTAAATACTTACCAGAAGGCAAAAACTAGGCCGACCATAGTTTTAAATGTCCTACTTCTTATTCACCAAGGAAAAAAAAACACAAAATACCTCAGAGCATTGAAACCATGCCTGAATTACTCACCAAAAAATTTACCTGTTGTGATTTTTCAATAAATAATTTTGATCTTTAAAGACCTTGCTATATTGGATTTTTGAGACTTGAATCACATTTGTATAAAATTCAACTTTTTGATATGTATAACTTAGTGGATCTATCTAATTCAATCCCCAGTAGGAAGTCATCACTAGTATCCTTTACCCCATCTTAAAAAAAAAATGCCAACGTAATTTCAAAATACTTATCCATATATCTACTGATAAATGTAGCTGGTATCCCTCATCAAAGATGTTTCTTTTTGCAGCAGAGAAAAGCTGCTATGGAGATCCACAATTAGCCAAAATGCAGAGGACAGGTGACCATGGAGTGCTCAGCCCCAACTGGTACAACTGCAATGTAACCCTACACCTAAGGCTCTGGGTGCAAGGCAGAGGAGTGGACTTGCTGCTAGATAATGTCTTCTAGATACAACTCATGCCCAAGCCTCATGGCTGCCTAAACAAGACCTGCATAATGACAGACAACATTACTGGTCATGCCAGTGCAGATAGGGCAAATTCCACAAGGCCCTTCCCTTAGATAAAAAATTAACGGTAATTAGTGGCTGTTGAGAGAATTAGTTTGTACAGGGTCAAACCTCTCAGTAAGTATTCGATCGTAAATAGTCAGGCCTATCACATGCACATATGAGCAGCACTAAGTTGGAGTCACAGAATGTATATACGGCAGCGATTGTTGTAGAAGAGGTCATGATATGAGAGGAAGTGGACAGGGAGAAGGAAGGGTGGAAATGATGCAAGTAAAATATTCATGTATGAAATCCTCAAAAAATTAAAATTTTAAATAAAAAAGAAATGTGACAGCCATTTGCAGTTATTCCCCATTGTCCTAATCATCTTGCTTCTGGAAACAGCTAACTTAGCTACTGTCTCTGTGGGTGTGTTCAAATGAACCAATGCTACAACAGGCAGCCTTTGTGCCTGGCTGCTTTCATAATACATAATTGTATTTAAGTTTCATTGCATAGCATGCAACCCACTACTTGATTCCTTGGATAACAATTGTTTTCTAAAAAGTATACATATACACACACACAAATATGTATGAACACACATACAGACACACACACACAGACACACACACACACCACTTATTGTATTAATATTTTTCGGTTTCTGCAAAATACACCATGATCAACAATAACTTGAGAAGAAAAGGGTTTAGTTTGGCTTACAGGTTACAGTCCTTTATTGAAGAAAGCCAAAGCATGAAGTCAAGGCAGGAGCTTGAAACAGAGACCACAGAGGGATGCTGCTTACTGCCTCACTCCCTCTTGCTTACTCATCCACCTTTCTTATAACAACCCAGGTCCACCTGCCTAGGGATGGCACCACCCACAGTGGGCTGGGCCCTTCTACAAATAATAATAAAGAAAATACCCCCACAGATGTGCCCACAAGCTAATCTGATGGACACAATTCCTTGTTTGAAGTTCCCTCCTCCCAGATATGACATGTTGACAACCAAGATTAGCCATCACATTTGTTTTTTGGAAAATCATGCCTTTTGAATGTTAATTTAGAAACAGAATTGCTGAGGCATGTGATGACCTCATGCCTAGCTTTCTAAGAGTGCTGATATCTTCTCTCAACATAGTTGTCCCTCCTAACTATTCCACGAGCAATGCATACAACTCCAGTTTCTCTAGACCCTCGTCAACACTTGGCAATCACTCTGATGAAGCAGGTTCTAGTGGCTGAGGTGTGTGACTGTGGTTTTGATGTGTCTCTCCCTGCTGAATAAAGCTGTTGGACTTTATTCAGCCATTATCTGAATAATGGTATCTGGCCATTAGTCAACAGGGAGAAAAAATGCTTTATAAATCTGTTGCCTGTTTTTAAAGTAGATTATTTGCCTATTTATTGAAGAAGCATCTCTGTATATTTCAAAGGCTAGCCCTTTATCAAATATGTGACTTGCAAATATTTTCCCAGTGTCACAGTTTATCTTGTCACTCTGTTAACTACAAAGGACTCTTTGATGTGCTCTGCTCTGTTTGACGGTGCCCTCCATCAAAGCACTGGCATGGTTCTTTGTACTGCTTTGATAATACTGTCTGTAGCACAGGATTCTTTTAAATGGTAAAATCCAACGTACCTATATTTTGTTTTCAACATGTGCTTTCATATCATATCTAAGAAATCCTGCTCCATGTAAACCTTCAAGGATTTGCTCTTCTGATCTTACAGAGAGTGTTATTATATTAGCTTCTACATTTCTGTATTTGTTCTCTTTTTATAACTTTATTCTTTTGCATACGACCCATACTACCTTTATTGAAAATGTAATTCTCCATCAAATGGACTTAGAACCCTCCTCAAAATAAACTGATCACAGATAAGTCTGCTGAGTAGGTTTGTTCCATCAGTCTCTGTGCCCTTCCTTACACAAGTTCCCCCGTGGTGGGTCTATAACAAGCTTTAACGTCAGGAAGTCCACATGCTTTAATGTTGTCCCTCCTCGAGATTACTTTGACTCTGACACACTTTCATTTCTCTCTGAATTCTAAATTTCTAAATTCCCTAAATTTCTGCAGAATAAATAGCCCAGATTTTGATAGGGATTGCAACAAATGTGCATATCAATTTGAATAATGTATCTTAGCTATGATAAGCCTCTAGTCCAGGAACATGTAAAATCTTTCCAGTGACTTATTTAATTTCCTTTGGTGACATTTATAGCTGTCACTTGATGATATGTTTTGTTGTTGTCGTTGTTTGTTTTTGTTTTCAGTCAAGGTCTCTCTACATAGCCCTGGCTGGCCTGGAATCCACTATGTACAGTTCTGGCCTTAAACTCAGATCCACCTGCCTCTGCCCTTGAGCACTGGGATTAAAAGCATGTGCCACCATGCCCAGCTCTACCTGACATGTTTTATGTCACATTTGTTAACTTAATTCATAAGCATTTTATTCTTTTTATGTTAGCTAGGTGTACTGTATTATATACTATTACCATTTAATGTATCAAAAACTAAAGACGCAATCAATATTATCATTACAAAAAGATACCGAGCCTGGGGAGAATACCTCAGTGCCTAAGAGCATGGACTGCTCTTCCAGAGGACTTGGGCTCCTTCTTAGCAACCAAACTTATAAACATCTGTAACTCCAGTCCCAGGGGATGATCTGGCATGAGTACTGAATTTAGTCCATGAGTACTGCACACATGTGATATATAAGCGTAAACATTCATACACACAAAATAAAATTAGCTAAAATAGCTAAAAGTAAATAAACACCCTTGAAATTCCTAGACACCAGATACTTGTACACAATATTGTACCATGGAATCCATTCTGTATCTCTTGAAAGTTGTTACCTTGCTCCCTAATAGGAAGATACTACAGTCAAGGATCTTGCCCAAGCTCTGCTTTGATTAGTGGCTTATTGGAATTATAATTATCAGATATGACTTCAAAATGTACATTAGTAGTATAAATATTTTATGGTCTAGTATATCAGCTTTGAAAATAAGAAAAACTTGGAAATTCATGTTTTCACATCCCATAAAGCCATGAAACTAATAGGGGTCTTAATGTATACAAAACCAAACCAAAACACAATAAGCCTTGAGTATATAGCCTACAGTTTTGATTATTGTATAGAAATACAGAGAGTGAAGTTTATCCCGACCCATATTTAAATGTGATTTTATTGTACATGGAAGTTTTGCACTGTGTGTTAAATTACTTTTTACCAACATCTGAACCAGGCATTAAGTAAAAGTCTCTCATGTCTATCATTTAATGGGCCAAAGTGGGTCTTGAAACTGGCATCAGGGCAGCACATCTAACATGTTCACCTAAGCCACAGTAATCACGGGGTGGCCAGGATTCATCAAAGGGCAGTTGGAGATCTCCTTAGGATGAGAACAGAGAAGGGAGCTTTCATCTGTGTCTAACCTGACCTAGATATTTCATGTCAGAAATGATGTTAAGGTTTGGACTAGAAAATTTAAGAGATTTTTCTTTACCCAAGGAGTCAAAGTATTATAGTCTACAGTTGATTGATCAGGCAATATAATGTAGTTTTCAAACTAGATTCTGTTAAGGAAACAGGGTGAAAGTTATCCCACACAAGGAGATGGAATAGGTTCCCGTTGCCTGTGACAACGATCCTCTGAGGCTTTCTGTTTAGTATCGTTTTAGTTTTAGTTCTGAGATATGGTCTCACTGTCTGGCCTGGAACTCACTAAGTGAACCACAATGCAAATTGTTCCATATGAATCTCTGTATCTAGTACTCAATTGGTCATGAACTGGGGGCGGGAAGAGGCATAAAATTCTCCAGATCAATGTAATAAGAGAACAATAATTATTGTCCTACAAAACATCTACGTCATGATGATTAATATTGCTTGTTTCTCAATAAGGAAATTTCACTTTCATTTATCTTACAATTAACTGTTTTAAACTCTAAGCCACTGTGGCAGTTGGATGTCCTGGGCTCACTTTACATTTGCACAGGATATAGATTTCTTTGTTCTCTCTTTACTCTCATCACCAGACTCAGTTTTTAAAAGATTACTGTAAAGCTTAACTCTGACAAACACATCTGTATTTTCAAGTGTTTGGGGGGATCATTGGAGAAGAGAGAATATGTTAGGAAGTTTCCATTGTTGTGATAAATTGAAGATTTTACTCTATTTTTTGTTAAGCCCCGTACTTCTCCATATAATTATTAAGTGCAAAGAATCCATTTTCAATAAAAAACACAAATTATAAATAAAGATAATTATTAAGTGCAAAATGACAATCTTCTTATATGAATATTTTTCTTATCACTTTCTTACCACACAACATTTCATTTGCCGTGAAATATTATTCATTCAAAGTGTTATTTGAAAATCAACAAGTAGAATGAAGCTCATTCTGTGACACATTTTAATTTAGAAGCACTTGCATGTAATATTTTATTGTTTTGAATTCTGCAAGGCTATGATACGGAACCCTTCCTTTTTGATCAGAACTCTAGGATAGTCACAGTTCATCAAGAGGTAGTTAAAACAAACAACAACAACAAAACCCTGAACTCACGTATGATTCTGAAGGTGGATAATGATGGCCAGGATGCTGTACCTCACTCCTATTGTAAAGCCAAAGATCCTTAGTGTGACAGCAAAGATTACCCCATGTGAGTTACTTTTGGCCCAAGACAATTTTCCTGACTTTTTCCATTGCTGACATCTTCTGGTACCAAGACTGGCTGAGCGGCCCACAGTCAAATTTGTCAAATTTCCCAGAATCCTTGGTTTCTTCTCTACTTAATTCATAAGTACTTAGTATGCCCTCCTTCACATAACCACTTCATCCTGGCACAAAATGCTTTTCTTACAGAGAGATCCGAGAAAGAGAGATGGAAGAAACACACACACACATGCACACACACAAGTTGTGTTTTTAGATTTTATTTTCCGTGACTAGGATGAAAATATTCCTTAACGAAGGAAAAGAAATATGGGGAGATCTGGCTACATTCAGTTCTAATTGTTCAACAGCAACAAAAACGTAGCTCTGAGCAGTTCATCAAGAGCACGCACACAGCATCCTCTCTTTGTGTGTACAGCATGCACACAGCATCCTCTCTTTGTGTGTACAGCGTGGTCTCAGAAGGCTGTATTCTTTTACTTGAACTTCGTTGGATTGGCCGTTTTACATTTCCTTTGTAAGTGTTCTATCCATCTGAAAAGGCATTATCATCTCTCTGACAACAGCTGGTGTCTCTTATCACTCTAATATGTACTCTGTGAAATATCCACCAGCTGGAAACGTCACAGAATTCTCAATTAGTTGCAGTAGTTGGCAAAGAAGAAAAGGGGAAACCCCTCCACGCTGCCGCTGCTGCTGCATGCAAATAAGATCCACCCTGTGTGAAACTGAACTCAAGAAGAAATAAAACTCCCACGTGCATTCCTGTGAGCGAACTTTTGCACATTTCAAACCCAGTCCGGAGAGCAAGAACTGCCACCCACTGAAATGCCACTTGTTTCTAGAATTAAAACAAATGGTTATTCACTGTTTCCAAACAATATGTTTCCCCAGATAACACGTCTATAACAATATAATTCCCTGACACTGCAGCTTCCCCAATTCCACTACTGATTAGCTTGCTAAAGGGTGTAAGCTACGTGATGCCTTCTTGCACTGAGTGATATTTCAAAGTACATTTCTCCTGTGAATGGAGCACACATTCATATCTCAGCACTCTGGAGATACATTCAAGATGACTATGGGACCAAGACAGCCTGGATTACAGTAAGGCCATCATCTCACACAGAGAAATGACCAAGTGAAGTGTCTATCTCTCCATTACACATACATGTTGAATATGTATATGTCTGTGTGCTGTGTGTATGCTATCTGAATGTATGTGTGTTGTCTGTGTATGTGATTTCTATATTGTGTTGTGTGGTCTCTATTTGTGTATGTGTCCATGTATGCTGTTTGTGTCTATTGTGTATATGTGTGCTATGTGCTATGTGTCCTATCTATGTGTGATACTTATATGTGTGTAGTATTCTATTTGTATGTGTGCATGTGTGTTGTCTGTGTGAGCTATTCAAAATGCCAACTTGTTATTGGCATTCAAGAGACTCTCGAAGTACAGCAATAGCTTCTGTTTGCACACACACGTGTTTGAGAGCTTCAGGCCTCTTTCCTCTACCAACAAAAGGCTGTGCTGCATCTCTTCCCAGCATGCACTACAGGGAAGCTGTTTAGAACTGAACATTCATTCTCTGCCAAAGCTTTGTTCTTGTAATGAATTCAAGTTGACCTTTTGACTCAGTCAAAATCAGCCTTCCTTGATCTAGGCCTTATTTGTTCAGAAGCAAGTATCGACCTGCGACCTGTGTTTGCTTATTCCCAGAATTCTCTTGTTAGCATCCTAGTACCCCAACTCCCCCATCAGCCCTTTGGGACACCAGGCTCGACCAGATGTTATTCCCACCCATCAATGCTGCTAACTGGCTATGTCCCGGGGCAGATTAGGTAGGGTCTCTGATCTTTGGAGTATGAATGGTGCTCATAGTATTGATTCAGTACTCTGTAGGGTTGTTGAGAAGTTGCCTCACGGTGCCTGGAGCACAGGAAGTTCACAGTCGTTACCTTCTCAGCATCTGTCTACTCTATTTGCATACTATCTCCAAGTGGTCACTTTTTGTGCCACAGATATTGAACTCTCAAGTTCTCTTCTCTCTCCTCTTCCTTCTTCTCCCCCAACTCTTCCCTCTACTCATAGATGTTAAATTCAGATTTTTTTTTAAAGCTCTTACTTTATTCACAGTCCTTAGTTTCCACCCTATAGACTGCTAGCCATCTCGCCTAGTAGAATCATCAAAAAAGATAGCCTTAGCTGAGCGTCTCAGCACTAACTGCAAACTTGATACTGCCTAGAATCACCTGAAAAACAGTTTCCGTTAAAGAATTGTCTCTGTCAAGTTGGTTTGTGGGCAAGCCAGGAAAGCAGTGAAGAAATTGTTCTTGATGTCTTATGTAGAAGGACACAGCCACTGGGCAGTAGCATGCCCTGGTCAGCGCATCTTACACTATATAAGACAGCGAATGAAGCATGAGTCAGAGAAAGAGATACAGAGACAGAGAGAGAGACACACACAGAGAGAGACACACAGAAAGAGACACACAGAGAGAGACACACAGAGAGAGAGACAGAGAGAGAGACAGAAAGAGAGACAGAGAGAGAGCCAGCAAATTGCATTCCATCATGTTTTCTACTTAAGTCAAATAAACTCTTTCCTCCTCTAAGCTGCTTTTTTGTTATTAGAGTGTTTTTATCACAGCCAAGGAAAGGAAACTAGGCATTGCCAAATGAGCCCATAATCCAGGTACTAAGGAGGCTCGAGTAAGAAGTTCCCACTGGTCAGCTAGTCTAGCTGAATCCATGAGCTCTGGGTTCAGTGGGAGACCTGAGGGGGAAGCCATTAAGAAAGGCATGGACCTTGGGCCTTCATACACACAAGCATGTCATGCAAACCTGCACACACAGGTACACTCACATCAATATGTATACCCTACCCACAAAGACTGCCTCAACAAGTCTTGCCAATTCATTAACATGATCATCCTTCTAGCTACCCTCTCATGCATACGATGTGGTAATTTGAAATTTAATGGAAATTTTAAAAGGAGAGAAGAAAGGCATAAAATGGTAGTAGATAAAGTATTATTTTCAAAGGGCCTGGGGTGGGGTCAGGATAGGCACTACAACTGACAGATGAGAGCCAAAGCTACCCTTATTTTGCAACTGTTGAACTTTGAAATTAATTCTTAGAGTCAATATTTCTTTTCTTCTTTTATATTGACACAACCAAAAACATTACCAGTCTATTTCTGTTCCAGTGAGCTGTCTGGGATGTGGTAACATTTTACTACCAAAATTACAAGATTGAGCAACTTGGTTTTCCAGAGTTCTGCTTTCTTCTGTCTACAAGTGAGAATGATAATGGTCTTTCATGTCTTCTTCCGGAAAATTCAATGAAAGAAAAGACATATCCAAAATAGTTCTAAAAACACAGTAGGCAGCCAGGCAGTGGTGGCTCACGCCTTTAATCCCAGCACTTGGGAGGCAGAGGCAGGTGGATTTCTGAGTTTGAGGCCAGCCTGGTCTACAGAGTGAGTTCCAGAACAACCAGAGCTACACAGAGAAACCCTGTCTCGGAAAAAAAACAAAAGCAAAAAAACAAAAAACAAAACAAGACAAAAAACACAGTAGGCATGCCATAGAAGAATTGTTTTACTTAATAAGCAGCAACGTGGAGGGTGTGTGTGTGTGTGTGTGTGTCTCAGAGGGAGTATTTCCCTACTTACCACAAACAAAATGAACAAAGGAATTTTATAGTGTGTATGTTGGGGGAGGGTGGGTACTTGTGAATGATATAAAAAATGTTTTGGGTTTTTGTTTATCCTTATCGAAGCAAGTCTGAGGTCTGTCCCAGCCAAAAGACCCTGAAATATCCATTCACTTCTCCCTCGGATCACAGGGAGCTTTCTGCTGTGAAGAGTATGGCCAGTTACAGCCATGGACAGGATGAGGGCGATTTGAAAAGTAACAAAACCATCTGCTGAATCCATCACTGAATCGCAGAGATGGGTGTCTGGAGTTAAGAGAGTGAAACACTTGACTTCTAGCAAGCTGTTGAATATAACTGCATGGATGGAGGGGACCAGCATGCGGATGGACTGCCACCCTCTTTATTTCCTTTAGTGATTCGTAATTCATTAATACCTTCATTTGCATGGGCTCCTTAGAGGCTATTTATATTCTAATTATAGCTATTTGAATATTACATTTGGATTCTAATTACAGGGCTTACAGAAAGCTCATTTATTTCCAAGGGGTAGATGGCAGTTAAAGGAAATAGAAATGTGCTGGCTATTCAGGAGCTCTGGGCACTGGAGGGACCCAGAATTTAGACATCAGGATGAGAAATGAATCGAGACTCAGAAAACACTGACCCTCATGGACCAGTCAGGAGAAAGCTAGGCATAAACACATGACAGGGCGTTTCTTTCATCATCATTGAAAATAGTAGCATGATAGATTATACAATAAGAAAACCAGCAACAGGGTACACCATTCCTTGGCCCTCACTCTCCCAAGACAAGGCTCTCAGGCACTTTATTGTATGCGAAAAGGGAAAAGGGCACCTACATATCATTGTTTTAGGGATAAAGAGTGCAGGAGTCTTTATTTTATTTGAAGATTTATTTGTAGGAGTCTGGGATTGTGACCCGCATGTAGTGTATATGCACCACATGTATTCAGTGCCCACAGAGGCCAGAAGAAAACACCAAAACCTCCTGAAACCAGAGTTGCAGATGGTTGTGAGCCACCATGTAGTACTGGTAATCAAACCCGCAATTGGTCTTCTGCAATTGCTGAGCCATCTCTCCAATCCCCAGGACAGAATCTTTTAAAGATACCTATTACCTGAAAACACAATAGTTTAGAAATAGTTCAAGCAATTTGGGGAATCCCTATTGACAACAATGAGAAAAGGTCTGTGTGTTTGTTGAGTAGTCTCTACCATTGGACAGTTTGGACATATTTAGCTGTGAGATCACCAGTGTTGTGTAAGTCTAGAACCATGGGGTGGTTTGTTTTCTCAAGGTGTTCTGACAGGTCCTTGGCAAAACATTTCAGATGCTTTGGGTAGATGCCTCTTAGAATGCTTAGCTTAGAGGTATAAGTCAGGCTGTAGCATGAATAAAATATATTTGAAGTCTTTCCAATATAGGCAAGAAGGAAACGAGGTTATTCAAACAGCTCATGTTTATACTGTGGCTACTTTGTAATCACAAATTCTTTTCAATTCATTAAAATAAAAATCTGATAATCAATTGTAGTTTTGTCCTCTAACAGACAGAAGAGTCCTGTTTAGACTTTTTGAAGAGTCCGTTTAACTGAAGGATGCAAACAGATGTAATCTTGTCATGTCTGAGTCCTTCTGAAAATACTAAGCACAGAGTTCAGAAAGGGAGCCCAAGAAGTGGGAGGGGGCAGGAAAGCCTGCTCATTCGGCCTTAGGAGCGGAGCTGGGGTCCTTCCCAATGTAACCACTTCCTTGTGCTCTTTGAAACCCAGATAAAATCCTGTACTCCATACTTGGTTTTCACATAAAGTTATGTAAACAATGAAGCATAGAGCCAGTCTAGGAAGAATTATTCAAGAATCCCCACCCTTTTGAGACTCTTAATAGTAATAATTTAAAAGTTATGCCATCATTTGTGTGGACTCAATTATATTCATGAAGAGACTGCAAACGCTTAGCCATGGAGGACACTCATCATAAAATGGACTCTTAACTTCATTCTTCTCTCTCACACAGTTTAACGTCTACTAAACCAGATAATGTCCGAGTAGTATCTATGAAGAAGATCATATATAAATGCATATATACGTATGCTAGTAGGCATTGTTTCTTTTTGTTAGACACCTTGTTTTTCTTATAAACAAGGTACTGGAGGTTGATCTCTAATACTGTCTGCAAGAATCTGGTGTAAATAATCTTTAGGATACATTTAAAAACTTCCATTTCGGTATCATTAAATTAGAGAATATGATGCAGTTAAATGAAGCCTTTGTAAACACCATTAGGCATATTTGAGAGGGAAAAGAAAATTAGAAGGTAAAGACGTTCTAAATACATAGAAATGGCGTAGCGTTATGCATCTCACAGTAGAGTAACACAGCTGACATTATCCAGCACCGTTTATCACTGATTCGATTTACCATGCACGCACGCATACCTCCTACAGGGATAAGATGAATTGCTCTGGACTCTCGGGCAAGTCCATTGCACGAGGTGAAAAATCACAGTTTGGTGTGGTGGCACGTCTGCCCTTTGGAAGTGACAGACTTGACATTTCCTAGAAATAATGCTGCTTTTATTCAGACTTGGGGTTTTGTCGATCATTAATGGCAATGAATAGTCAATATGTGTTTGAATGAAATTACATCTTTCTCATTTGCTCTTTAATAAAAAATAAAAAAAAAATTAAAATAGCATACCTAGCAGCACATTGATCCACCTTAGAAAACAGCCAACCTGTTCCTTGTAGAGAAGCGGTGGCTGATCAATTTACCTCTAAATGAATTTTTTTTCCCTATCAGAGTGTTTCTTACTAAGAAATTCAGAAAGTTAAATATATACTGGTAAATAGAAATGGTAAATTGATGGTAATCTTGCCAAAATATTTTGCCTACAAAAACAACCCCTTGATCCTTCCTTGGTTACAATACCTTTTAGCATTTTAATAAAATATTTCTAATTTGGAGCAAACTTTCTTCTTACATAGGTCCAAACATAAAGACATTCAGGTTAAATATTGGCACAGTGGAGTGGATACTAGCCTACTAATGGTTTGCTGAATAGGCTTGTGGTTACATTGTAACTTGTATCAGAATATGATTACGTCATTCTGTGAACTAGCACACAAAGTTCTATCTTATGTAGCCTGGTCAAAGTAGGGCTAAACGCCAGTGATCAGTGGGCTCCATAAGACAGGCATTATCCAGAGAGAGCAAACGGCAAGGCTGACCTAGGCACTGATCTTGCAGAACTAAGAGCTGGTGTCCTAGCCTAGTCTCTCCAGCTCACAGCATTCTTGGGCTGCAAGCGATTTGCCTGCAGCGTGTTGGTAGAATCTATTGGCTACAAACTGGCAGTCTGCTGCCCACCTGCACCACTGTATGGTATTTGCTAAATGAGGCTGATGAATTCAAAGCAGATTTCTATTATAATGGTGAAACCAGTTTCCTTCACAACACTATAATCAGAAATGTCTATTGTAATCATTACCTAATGAGGGCTGGTTAAACTTTTACTATGGAAGATTGTCTTTTGATTGCAAAATGAATGAAAGTGTGTTGCCATGACAACATCTCTCTCTCTCTCTCTCTCTCTCTCTCTCTCTCTCTCTCTCTCCCCGCCCCTGCTATTGTACCTCTAATTTTTACTCTAAATTACTTGTTTGCCTCTGCCAGACAGCATGTGAATATTTTAACTTGGTCTCTCACTGTGCCGTTTTTTAATAAAGGAAGTATTCATATTTATACAGACATCTAGAAAATTGATTTCCAAAACAGGAGCTCATTCTACTTTAACGATCTAAACTTTAATCAAAGTGTAACATAAAATTATCATAGGTGTCGAGGGTTTACTTTTATTATTTTTAGTTATATGTGTATGTGTCTATGTATGTGTGTGTGTGCGTGGGAGTGGAATTGTCCAGATATTGTGTCGGGATCCCCTGGAGTTGGAGTTAAAGGGGTTGTAAGTCACTCAAAATAGGTGCTGAGAACCAAACCACTGAGCTACCTCTCCATGTCCCAGTAGAGATTTAATTTAAATAAATTATAAATACTTAGCTCCCCATGTCAGCATTTTTTAGCTCAAAGCCAGTGTTGAATCTAGGAGTCTGGTTCAGTGAGGTGGGAGGGTCAACACTATGCTCTAAAACATTCTTGCTTCCAGTCATCAGCAGCGTGACACCGAGTCTCACATGCTACCCACAACCCACCAGGGTAAGAATACAGAGAGGGAAGTCCAAATGCTTTCAGAGAAGCAAGGCGGCATCACACTTCAAATGATCTCCTTCTGAGCACTTAAGATCATTATGGCTGGAATTCAGCAGGGCACCTGACTGTTTTGAGCCCCGATACAGGGTTTTAGATGGCATTGCCTTTAAGAGACAGTGATACATTTGAGGAGATCATTAGGTATACTTGTAAAGAAGGAGACCAGCAGCGGAAGGAAGTGGCGACAAAGGGTGTCGGGAAGGTGACTATACCCAAGTGCATTGTAACTACATGGGAAAATCACAGAGAAGCACATGATTGATTGTATGATTAATATATGTTGATCAAATGTTATTGTATGGAGACAGGGTCTCACTATGTAGCCCTGGCTGTCCGGTACCTCACTGTGCACACCAGGCTGGCCTCAAATTCATAGAGATCCAACTGCCTCTGGCTCTCAAGTGCTAGGATTAAAATCATGAGATTCTACACTGAGCCCTAAAACTATATATTTTTTTTAAATAAAAGCAAAAACATATACAGTATTAAGCCCTTCAAGAGTTTATGCAAGTCAAAGACAGGCATTGATGTTAACCAAGAGAGAGACTAAGAAGTCTTGTTCTCTGTGTGTGTATACATGTGTGCACATGTATGTGTTTGTACATGTGTGTGAACAAGTGTGTACATGTGTGTATGCATGCAGAGGTCAGAGATTGATTGCCAGTCTCTTCCTCAGTCATTTCCCACATCATCATCATCATCATCAACAAACATTCTCTCACTAATTGTAGAGTTTACCAATTTGTCTAGAGTGACATGATGAGGGATGTTCAGGGAGATTAAGACATACAATTCAGAGGGTCTTGGTTCAGAACATACAGGAAGAAATTTGACTTCAGCAGGTGGCCCAGGAGGAGGGCAGATGAACAACATTTCCATAGACATTGTTCTTTACAAGTCCTTCCCTTCTTGTTTTATTTAATTTTTCCAGTATTTTATCTTTGGATCTAGCTGTAATAGATGCACATCGAAGCAGATGCAGGTCTCTAGGGTCAGGCTGAGATGCTCCTGACAGGTAGATGCTTCTACATCTTGGAACGTAGCTGTTACACCTGTGTGGGTGAGACACAGCAGCAGCAACTGGAAAGGGGTCGGCCCCGAGCCCAGCATCGGGCCAGCTCAAAACAAGACCAGCAACTTAATAAGCTTTAAAAGAAATCTTTCTGAAGAGGCTACAAGATCAGGAGCGTCGGAAGGAAACACACCAGAATTTAGCCAAAAGAAGGTCTGGGGGAGGGTGGAGCTTTTTAAGACAAGCAGAGGGTCAGGAATGTTTGAGGGTACAAAACATTGGGAAAAGCTGGGAGTCTGTGCTAATGAGCCTGGGCCGGAGGTGCTTTGCTGGGTAGCTCTGAGTCACCTCATTTCTCTATCCCTCCGGCACCTTGTCTTTAGAGCAAACTGCTCAAATTTACTCTGTGCAGCAGTTTTGAGAGCCAGGAAGTGAAACCAAGCTTATACAGATATACAAAATAGACAAGAAATTATATAAACGAGAGACAATGTCAAGGACTATTGGACATCCTATGCAAGCTATATAAGATTCAATAGCAGGCTTCCATTTGCTTCTGACGTCATTTGCCATGCATTTTGTTTCTTTTAGGCCCATAAACCCAATAATAGCAAGCTTGAATTACACATCTAAAGGATACTGCATACCTTTGGAGGTTGTTGGCACGTTAGAAGGAAATTTGAGATTTACACCTCCCGATAGTGTTTCTGATAAAGCGAAGCCAGGGAAAGAGGCAATGAAACTGTATTGAATGTTTTGTCCGGCAAAGCCTTAGCTCTTGAGAATCTTAAAAAATAGCATTTAAATTCATCACTACTTCTTTTTTGCTTGATATTCTTACCCTTCTAAAGGTGTCAACTTATAGAATACATGTTTATGGCAAAGAATGACCTACTGTGCTACCCATAAACTTCACCTATATCATTTTAAAAATTAGTTGCCTAGAAGCGATGGTGTCTTGTTAAAACACATACGTATTAATTACTTGACTTTTAAAAAAGAGACTTTCTACTAAAAATAATTATTATCCTGTAGTGGTAAATTGTTAATCCATTCTAAACTTCCAGGCGGGTACGCATGCGCTGCTCGCCATCTGCCCTTATGTTCTGGATCCCAGATGGAAAGACGCACACGTAACTTTTATATTTTAATACGCCTTAACTAGCTCGATGGTTGGGCCACTCCTGAGCCTAACCATTGCTCAGTGCAATATCTCAGTGGCTAACACACTCCCTCTCCGCACATTTCCCTCTGATATTCCTGCGTTTACTAAATTACTAAATTTACTATGTAGTGGGAGGTATTAGAAAAGCAGCTGCGTCTGGCTTGGCTCCCGGCTTAACCGGCATGTTTTGGCTCCGGCCGCCTGGTCTCAGCTGGGTGTCTTCTGGGCTTCTCTCTAGCTAGCCCTCGCTGAGATCAGTCATTGTGCTTCTAGCTCTGGTTCGCTCCTCTCTGGAGCTGCTAGTTCTTTTACCACCATAACCACTCGGTTGTCGGCGGACCCACCTTGTAGTAACCCAGTAAATCAAAACTCTAGATGCTTAAAGTGAACCAATAGATTTATGCATCAGCAAATACTCAAATCACAAGATGTCCACACAGATTAGACAAGTTCTCTCATCTATCCTAACCTTTTAATACCAACTCTGTCAAAGGCTGGTAGCCACGTTGACGTCAGTTTTCATCTCTGTCACATTTCTCTAGTTCCTCAGTTTTTTTGTTTTTGTTTTTTTTCTGTCTTCTTGTCTCTATCTCCCTTAGCTCCGCCTCACTTTTTCTTATCCAATCATAGGCCTCCTGCTGCAAATAGATTGGGCAGGGAACTTTCTGCCACATTACTAAATCTATATTTTATCCTTGCTGCCGGGGTCGCTTTCCCCTTTGCACCTACATTCGAGCCGTCTCTCCCTCCTACACCTTCCGAGTGTGGTCCATCTCCTACACCCTTGTCATGGCAAAGTGCCCTCTTTCCTCTCTCCTGAGTTTCTAGCCCGGAATCCTAAAAGTCCCGCCTCTGTCTCCCTGCCCAGCCATTGGCTGCTGGTAACTTTATTCCCCAATCAGAGCCAACTGGGAGCAGGAACCCTTAGTGTAGACATGCATGTGGGTTCCTATGTGATTTTGGGAGCCGAATTAACACAAATAGCATTAGAATCAATCCACAACATTAACCACTTATTTTATATTATTTATTTATTTATTTATTTATTTATTTATTTATTTATTTATTTCGTGTGTGTGTGTGTGTGTGTGTGTGTGTGTAGGCATGTGTGTGTGGTTATGTGTGTGAAATGTTATGGTGTTGTGTGTGCATATGTGGCATTATAAGTGTATTGACATGTTTATATGCTTTGTGTGTGCTATGTTTGTGTGTATGTATCTGAGTATGTGTATATGTATGGTATGTTTGTAAACATGTGTACCTATTGTATGTGTGCATGTTACCTGGGGGAAGTGGTATATGGTGTGGTATGTGGTGAAGTGGTATGTGATATGTATGTGTGTGTGTGTGCATGTATGTAAGCATGTGTGTGATATGGTGTGGTGGTATGTGTGTATGTGGAGTGTATAAGTGTATATGGTCTGTTTGTGTGCTATGTGTGATGTGTTTGTGCATGTATATCTGTGGTATGTGTAGTATATATATGTAGTATGATATGTTTGCATACTATGTGTGCTATGTTTGTGTGTATGTGTGTATGTGCTATGTGTGTATATATGTTATGTTTGTGTACATGTGTATCTGTAGTATATGTGGATAGCATGTGTGGCCTGTGTATGTGGTATTATGTATGGCTTATGTGGTGTGTGTGGTATGTGTGGTAAGTGTGGTATGTATATGGTGTGTAATATGTATGTGTGAAGTATGTGCCTGTGTAGTATGTGTGTGTGGTGTGTTTCTGTGCTGTATGTGTAATATGTTTGTGTACATATGTGTCTGTGGTGTGTGTGGTATGTGTGTATATGTACATGTGTGTCATGTGTGTATGTAGTATGTGTGGTTGTGTATGTGCTATGGATGTGTAGAATCTGTGGTATGTGATATGTGTTTGGTATGTGATATGTATGTGTGTGGTATGTGTAAGTGTGTTTCTGTACTTTGTGTGTGGTATGTTTGTATCTGTAGTGTGTGTAGTACATATGTGCATGTCTGGTGTGTGTGTTATATGTGTGTGATATGTGTGTGTAATATGCATGTGGGGTGGTAGTGTGTGTGTGGTATGTGTATATGTGGTATATGTATGCGGTGTGTGTGTATATGATATATGTGTGTGGTATGTATGTGCACGTGCTGTGTGTATGTTGTATGCATTTGTACCCATGTGCATGCATGCAGAGGCCAAAGAAAATTGGCTGTTATCCTCAGTCCTTCTACTATTTACTTTTGTGAGACAGGGTCTCTCACTGAACCTCCCTGGTCAGCAAGCCCCCAGGCTCTTCCCATGTCTGTTTTCTCAGGGCTGGGATAAAAGGTCTGTGCCACCTTGCCAGACTCGTGTGGATGCTGGGAATATAAACTCAGGTTCTCATGCATGTACAGCAAACATTTTACCCACCAAGCCACATCACCAGGCCTATGAGCCATTATTAAAATGCAAATATGTTTATAACCAACCAACAAATTGATGTCATCTCTAACAGACAAAGCTGGGATATCTTTCAAACTTCCGTTTGACTCTGCTGATGTTCTTTCTAAACGAGACACTGTGCAATGTGGCATTCTTACTTTTAGATTTAATGGATACCTACCCTGTCTTCCAGAACATTTGAAAGCATAGTTGCTGGTAATTTCCACTAAAATAAGTTCTACCATAAAACAGGCGTACTGCAGTTAACTGTTAGCAAGTATGTCATGTCATCCTCAAGGCCATTGCCACTGTCCTACCCTGTCCTCAGAGAACAGGAGTGAGGTGGGAATCAGATGAGGAGCTACACAGGCTTTTAACAGCATCAGAAGCAAGAAGGAGACTGAGGTGGAGTCTAGATGGACTGTGGGGATTTGTGATCCCTGTCAGACAGCGCTGGCCTGTAGGAGATGCTAGTGAGTGGCGGTTGGGATTTTGGCCCGGAGTCAAGCTGTGGAGCAGTAAGGGTTAACTAGATGCATCTTTTTGTCTTCCCAATTTCAGTTCCTCAAAAATGCTTGGTTTCTCTAACATGCCAGTTCTTCGTAGACTGTATTGTGTTTGTCGAAATCAGATATGATTCTGAGATTCATGAATCTGAATGCTCTGAATGAAGTCACGTGGGTCACATTCTAATTCTGATTGGAACAGGTTCAGCGCAACATAAACCTGAGAGGAAGAGGAAGGACTAGCTCATGCGTCACATTCATCTTGAAGTCTGAAATCACTCAGAAGGGCTTGGTCTGAGCTGGAAGGGAAAATGACTTAAGAGGAAAGTGACTTGACTGGTTATGAATAGATCAGTTACAGTGAATATATATTAATTCCTCGCCTCTCCTGTTAGATGAGACAGCGCATTCCTAGACAGATCACGCCAAGCCAGCGCAGGTCTCATGCTCGTGAGGCATTTATTGACAGAAGCACCTCTGAAGGGAGGGGTAAGGGGAAGAATTGAGGAAGGAGAGAAGGGCTATGGGTCGGGGTTCGTGTCTTTTATCCAGGCCATGACATAGGTAACGCAGGTGACGCAGGAAACTAACACAGGTGACGCGCAGGTGATCCAGGTAACGGAGGTAAAGTGTGCGCAGGGGGTATGCGACAGGTGCCATGACAACAGACGCAGGAGGGTTGTTGTCACCTAGAGATGACATTGTCGATGGGTTCAGAAGCTGGCTGTAAACATCTTCTGGCTGTCCGTGGACGGTTCTGATGCTAACATACATCCCTTTTTCTTATCATAAAGAGAGGAAAGAAGGGAGTGGGGAGAAGCCGATGGTGAAAGGGAAATCGGGGCATCAGATCTCTTTAATTGCTTCCTGTTGTCTGGGGCATCATCAGTTTTGGGGTGTAGCTGACTTTCACCATCGGGACCCACTTGCTAATCATTGGCATCAGGATCCTCTGAGGACAGCAGCAGGTCATCCTGTAAAAGGAACTGATTAATTGTTTGGGTAGACATTTTTTGAATTTGTTGTTGAAGGGATGTGGAGGCAAGGTTAATGAGGCAGGGAGCAAATAGTAACGCCAGGAAAATGAGAGGTGTTATGAGGGGCAGCGTCCATTTCCATATAGGGTTATTGAAAGCTCACCAATCAGAGGCCTCACATTGTTCCCTGTGATTCCAGATGTCTGATTGTAACTGCTGGATTTTATTTCTTACTGTCCCAGATTCACTGATGTAGAAGCAGCATTCTTCTTGGAGAAACAGGCAAAGACCACCTTCTTTAGCTGTCAGGACATCTAGTCCCCGTCAGTTCTGAAGCACCACAGCTGCCAAAGAATCCATCTGTCTTTGGATAGTGAGCATGGTTTGGGTCGCTTCTGGAAACCGTTGTCAAGCTGAGAAGAGAACTTCTTGTATAGGGTTAGGGAAGTAGTCAGCCCTGCCGTTCCAGCACCAGCACCTATAGCTATTCCCGCAGTGACCAGGAGTGGCATGACCTGAACTGCCCTCTCGTCATGTTGGGCAGGTATCGTGTCTATAACTGGGACTGGTAGAGGCTCTTTTCTGTGGATACTAGGAAGTTCAGAGAAAAGAAATACCAACATGCAAACTCCTGACCATCTGGCAGGTAGGTGATGATATACCCCAGTGCTGCAGAGAATTGATGTGTTTTGGATTGCAGGGCATTGTGACAGAGATGAGGTACAAGGGTTATGGTTCTATTTCAGTCTAGGGAGCTTGGTGTTCCTACAGAACACGCCCCAGATGTCTTAAAACTGTCTGCCACGCCAAAAAGAGAGAGAAAAGGTCATGGCAACATTGGAGTTGAGGCAGCTGATAAACGGCGAGATGAGATTACTTGGCAGGATCACTGAAGAGGCTGTAAGTTGCAATTGTGAATTACTTCCAGCAGGTACACATAGCCAGCAGTCTTTAAAACAACCAGATTGAGTGACATTAAGGAGTTGGTAGACAGAGGTCAGGGTCTGAAGCAGAGGACAAAATGACGTTAGTGCCATTTATGGGGGGGGGAATGTCAAGAAAGTAAGGACCTTGGAGGAGTGTTTGATTGCTTCTATTTTTCCGATATCTAGAAGTTGGGCAATTGAGACATATTTTCTCCGGACCTGAATAATATTCACTGGGGACCCAGCTTTGTTTTTATGGTAGAGCTTACCAACAACATCTATTTCCCACCTGGGATTCCATGGATCTTGTATATAGAAGAGGGACTTGTGTCATTGAATAGAAAGTGATTGATCTGTGATCCTAACATATGTATCTGGGAAGACCATATGAGCAGCCCCCATATTCATCTGGCCATTTCTTAGATCATCTTTTGTCTAATCAAAGAGGAAGCAAACAAAGAGGTCATAATATTTACATGGAATGGTGAATATAGGAATGACAGCAATTTGGATCAGCTCCCAGAATCCGGCTATGGAGCAGTTTCCTGACCCTATTTGGAAAGACTATTTGTTATCAGTGGGGGTTTCTTGAACCTCGAATCTCCAGATGTAAGGGCTGCCCTGGAAGAAACGAAGGCAGGGGTAGGATGAGAAGCTCATGTCTAATCCAGTGGGCTTGAGCCTGCTACTGGAGTACAGTCTCATTTTTCTGGGATTGGGGACAAAGTGAGTGGTCTTGATGGCTTCTGGAGCTTAAGAGAGAGGGTCCTGTTGGGTCAATGTGTAAGAAGAAGAGTCATTTTGAGGTTTTTAAGGAGCAGTTAGTTTCTTCTACTTTCCTGAAGACTGGGGTTGGTAGGGAATAGGAAATGTCAGGGGCTGTCTAAGACTTTAGATAGAGTTTGAGAAATTTGGGAGGTGAATTCAGGACCATTGTCTGACTGGAGGGAGACTGGGACACCAAATCAGGGAATGATCTCCCAGAGGAGGAGATCAGAAATTGTCCAGTCCCTTTGTTGGTAATTGGGAATGACTCTACCCTCCCAGAGAAGGTGTCCACTAAGACCAGGAGGTACTTGGCACGTTTGACAGTGGGCATATGGGTAAAGTCAAGTTGCCAGTCAATTCCAGGAGGGGAACCTCTAGTCTGATGGGTAGGAAAAGGGGTGTTATGATACCTGGAGTTGGAGTCTGACATCTGACAGATTTTGCAAGAGGTAATGATAGAGTGTAAGAAACTTAAGTCCTCAGGAATAGGCTGTAAGTGGGTTTTAACAAAATAAGACAACACTTGGCTGTTAGGATGAAAGAGTTGGTGAAGATAGGACAGAATTTGATGAGTGTCAGGGGGTGAAGGTGAGGATGTGGGTTGTATTGTAAGAATGTCCTGGGTAGGGTGAGACAAGTCTAGGCCCCTAAGGGCCACAGCTCTAGCTGCCTCATCAGCTCAGTTGTTTCCCCTGGAGACAATAGAGTCATCCGTCCGGTGGGATCTGCAGTGAACAATCCCAATAGCTATGGGGAGATGGGAAGCCTTTAGCATGGCCATAATTTGGTTTGCATTAGTTACTGATCCTCCTTTTGTGGTAAGTAACCCGTGCTCCTTCCAGATAGCAGTGTGGGACAGGAGGATATGGAAAGTATATTTGGAGTCTCTGTAGATATTGAGGGATTGTCCCTGTGCCAGTTGAAAGGCACAGGTAAGGGCTATTAGTTCAGCCTGTTGATTGGTATGAGCAGGAAGGGCCTGTGCCTCAGCAACCTCGGTGCTGACACTGTGGCATAACCAGATTTCCTGGCCCCTTCATGTAGAAAGGAGCTGCCGTCTGTATACCAGGTATAGATGGCCTGAGGCAATGTGCCCTCCTGTGAGTGTGAAGGAGGAGGTAATAGTTCCTCTAAAGTTTCAGTGCAGGCGTGAGATAGGGAGTGGTTAGTATTTGGTCGAGGAAGAAGATTGGAGGAAAACCACCTACCTCTATATAAGAACAGAAACTGCATCCCTAGTTCAATTTCTAGAATAAAGGGCAGGAAAGATGTGGGGGGGGGGGACTAATCTACAGTCTTCCTTGAGTAGTGTTGACAGTCTAGTGACATTTCATTTAGTGTGAAAATGAGGTAGGGAGCTGGTGACATGTTTCTTGGGTTGGCTTCCTAGAGTCAGCAGAAGGTGTGATCTGAGAGAATACTCCCTGCTTTCAACTGGGAGCACAGACTTTTGCTTACAGCTCTTCCTTATGGCACTAGAAACATTCCAGTAGCTCCATATATCCCACCCACCCACCCACCCACCCCCGCAGGTTTTCCAGGTATGTCTCAAGTACTGAGGGTAGTGGAGGTTTAGTCTGTTGCTATGTATTGTAATGCTAAATTCTGTATCCCACAGCCTAGTTGCCTCCAGAGGACTGAATTCTCAAGGTTGCCAGCTTTCATTGTGCAAACCTTGCTTTTAATTTAAAACTACTGGCTGAATAAAATGGCAACAGCCGATTAATAAAGGGAATAGAGGTGGGCTGGGTTTCACTTACCTGGTTGGGGGTCACAGGTAGGAGAATGGAAGAAGACCCCATGAGAGGAAATAAGACTGTGAGCACGGAGCCAGGAGAAAAAGCAAGTGTTTGAAGTACACCTTTGGAGAAGTAGCCAGTCCAGCAGTTACAAAGCCAGTAATTGTCAAAGCCAAATTAAATGACCATAGTCTGAGTCTCATTCATTTGTAAGCTAGACCTGGATAAGTTTAAATTGGTCAACTACAGGAGATTGACTTGATTCATTGATCATCCGTGCTTATTATTCTCTTCTACAATCGATTCCTTGTGTGGCTGAAGGTCAGCTAAGTGAATCAAGTGCTTGATTGGAAGACTGGGTAAGGCGTGATGCTAGAGATAGGTGTGGTCTGTGTAGCGGAGGGTTAGCCTCCCTCCCTCAGCCTTCCATTTGTTTCTCTCCTCCTTTCTCTCCACCTCTGCAGCTATTACCATCTTTCTGAGATAACTGCAAGTATTCTGCAAAATGATGCCATAAGCGACACAAAGAATCCCATGTGTGCATTCTGTAAGAATCACAGTGTAAGCCAAGTCAGAACAAAAGGATCTACACTTAAGAATCCTCTCTGTACCCTTAGATGAACAAAGTCTCCTTGTAACTAAAATTCCAAGATTTGTGGCTTCTTTTTCAAAATCAATCAAATTTCTCAGTCATATCCTATATTCTTTAACTTAATTTGATTAGTCGTTTCCGACTGGTCTCTTAGAATGCATTGTTCTTCCTAAATTCACCCACTTAATTTCATTTGCTGGCATTGTATCCACTCCAGTATCTGCAGTCCATTGCAAGGAAATTATGGGCACTGAGGGATGCTGCATCATCTTGCTCCTTCCATCTCTTGTACTTTCATGTTGAGATTTACACACGTGTCAGGATGGATCTCTCTTCCACATAATGTAAGAGTCATTTTAGACTACAGCCTTTTCGTGATGATATGGCCTGGAACACCAGATTGCTGTGAAGTCTCAGCAATACCCGAACTGAATTTTGTACTATACTTTCCATTACTCTTTGCTGATGATTTGTTATTTTGAGGCCTTGTGTGCTGTGTCAGAACATGAGAGTCTTGGTTTTTCTATAGCTCTCATAAGAGTCTGATAGTTCTAGTAAGTCAGGAGATGTGCCATACAGTAGACTGTACGGGATACCTCTAGTCATGTGAACAACATGCAGTTCAAAAGAGCATTGGTAATCCGTGTGCTGAGGTCATGAGGTGTTCTCTGCTGTGTTGTGTGTGTCTCTGCTGCGCTGCTGCTGCTGCTGCTGTGGTATGGACATCAATAGTCATTCTTTAGCATCACCCCTGTTCATGGCTTCTTGGGTTCTGGTCATTGGATATAGTTTTGGTTTTGGTCTGTTGGTTTGTTTTTTAACCTTTCTTATTCTTTGAGTTAAAGTATTCATTAACATTCAAATGGTGTGGTTCAATTGTTGTAGTAAATATTTAAATCGGCCCCTGGTATAGCCACTATCTAAGCTGCAGTGGCTCTGCCTAGCCCAGCCGCCATGTTGCTGGCCAGAGGCCACGTGCATGCTGCAGCTAGAAATGGCTCAACTAGAAACACCAGCCTTGCCCCCCATGAGGTGTCAGTGTGGGAGATGGCTCAATCTCCCATCGCTGTTCTGCAAGGCTGGGCATTGCCCAGGCCATCCCGCCATCCATGGGAGCTCAGTAAGAAAGATGAGACTCTAATGCTTAAAGATTAATCAAAGGGTTATATATTTGATAATGATCAGTAACAAGATACCCATACAATCAGAAGTGTATCCCAATACCCAACCTAGATACACCAACTACCTTTGACTGCTACAGACACGTGAACATCTGCCTCCATCTCTCTCTCTCTCTCTTTCTCTCTCTCTCTCTCTCTCTCTCTCTCTCTCTCTCTCTTTCTCTCTTCACTCTCTCTCGTTCTCCTGTCCCCTAGCTCCTCCCCTTCCTTTTCCTCCTCTCCTTCTTACTCCTTCTCTTCCTCTCCTAACTCCTCCCACCTTATCTCCGCCTACATTCAATGATTAACGATGAATGTCAACTTGACTGACTTTAAAATCACACAGATGTTAAGCCTCTGGGCATGTCTGTGAGAGAGTTTCTAGACTAGATTAATTGAGGTGGGACGACCATCTCTAAATGTGGATGGGATCCTATCATGAGTTTGGGAAGCAGTTACACATAGCAGCCTTCCTCTCTTCCTGATGATTAGGAAGCTTTCCTTCCTTCCCTCCCTGTTTACTCCCCTCCCTCCATCCTCTCTCTCTTCCTTCTTCCCTTCTACTACCTTTTAAAATCAAATCTAATCCTGGCAAGAAATGTGTTTTTAATATGCTTGGTGTGGCTTCCTCTACAGAGTTAGCCAATGTTGAATAATATAACACATCATAAAAAATACAAATATACAAATAATGACGGCACTGAATTACTAACATTAAGCTCATTCACTTAACAAGCGTTGCTTTAGTGAAATCAAAGACTGAGGATGACATAGATATACATAAAGTATTAGTGGGTCTGACTAGTACTTAACAACTTAAAAGTAATTCATTCCCCACAGAGCTATTTGCAGATGAGGTTAAATACAGACCACATGGAAAGTCCTTTCTTTGTGAGTGCAGGGTGACACATAGATGTCAGGATGACATCTCTGACGCTGAATTTACAGTGCCCTGCCTCAGTGAAGCTCAAATGTGTCGCTGTCTTAAAGGCATATTTATGTAAAAGGTTTCTCTTCCTTAGAGGATGCACAGTAAGGCTCTTCTGGGAAATATGTGGACGTTCCTCTCCTATCCAGCCTGCAGGCACAGCCTAGCTTCAACCTTGTTCTGCACTATTCTGGGAATCAGTATTCAGTATAGAGACATTTTTTTTCTCATAACAAATCTGTTTCTACCTTTAGTGCTGAGCAATAGAAGACACTCAAAGGGATCACTGTTGAAGTCTTTAAAAACTGATTTTATTCTTTGGACATTCGATATACATATATAACAAACTTTAACCCTTTCACTCCCTGCTATCCTCACAGCCTGTTTCTTCTTCGGCTTGAACTCCTCAACAAGTACCTCCAAGTCATGTCTTCTCTTTGAGTGTGAGCATTGAATTTACATGAGCATGGCTGCAGGGTATTTACTGGAACAAGGGCAATGCATTGGTGGCTACACCAGGGAAGCACAGAAGCATCATCACCCACAGCAACCATTAACTTTTTAAATGCAGACATCCCTAGCCTCTGGTTCGTAGGTTCTCTTGACCTGTTCTTCTATAATGCTCCCTGAACCTTGAGAGATGAGCAAAATAGACGATCACTTAAAGCCAGGAACTTCACCATTCCTCAAGCTGGACACTGTGTGAGTCTCTGCATTAACTACCTCCTATTGCCACAAGCCACCCTGATGCAGAGTGAGAGCATCACTAATCTATGCATATGAACAGAGTGTTAAGGAGGCAATGGGACCAAGTGTCTACTTAGCAAAACAGTAATAGTGAATGTCTCCTCAGGTCTGTGATCTCCCCAGCCACCAGCTTTTGACTAGACTTACGACACCTAGAATGCACTTTTACAATTTGCTTTCTATTCCTGTGATAAACACCACGACCAAAAGCAACTTGGGAAGAAAGATTTTGCTTCAACTTACAAGTTATATAATCTATCATCAAGGGAAACAGGAACCTGGAGTAGAAACCATGGAGAGGGCTCATGCTGGCAACAAAACTCAACTTGTTAGTTCATTTATTGATTCAGTGATGCACAGGGTTTTTTAAGTCCCTCTCAGGGCTTCCTATATCCCATTTTATTTTTTCATTCTATATTTTCTTCCCAGGATTGGATATTTTCATAAAGAGATGGTATTTTCAACCTACTCCCCTAACAAGCAGGGCACTGTGAGTCAGTTAACTTTTTATTTCAGGCCTCCTGACTTTTATAAAAGACTACACTTGACTCTGGGCATGGATTCAAAGTCTTTTGGAATAAATGAGCTGCTTGTCTGGCTGTCCAACGTGGCCCCACTGGCACGTTCACCATAACCTTCACTGGAGTTTATGTACCGAGACAAGGAAGTACTGCCTTTCAAATTCAACAATATTCTCAAACCGTGGTTGCCTTGCAAATATGGACCCACCCTCAGAGTAGCTAAGGGTATTTATAGTGTGTTTAAATTATCTAGGACAAAGAAAAGGAGGTTTGAAAGTCCAGCAGAGAGTTGGAAAATCGACTTCCATAAAACCTAGATGAAAAAAAAAAAAAAAAAAAAAAAAAATACCCTTTTTGTTCAAATGCTGGAAAGAATTTTGTCTACCTTCTTGCTTCATTGGGATTTCTTATGTTTTCCTGGTGAGCAGAAATGTCACTTTCATGCTGCATTTGGCTCCTTTGAGGGGAGGCAGGGTTCAGCACGTGACAATGAAGAGCACGGAGTGCACAGCCAGTAGCCAACCCTGCCAAATCAAACAGGAACCAGTGAGAACAATGGAAGATTCTGTGAGGGAAAGTGGATACCCTGAACAAATGCAGCAGCAGGAAACCCACGTCAATTACTCTGGCAACCAGCGGCTCTCGCCCATCGCAATGCCATCCCTCCCGCTAGAGCTCTGGGATTCACCCAAAACTTACCCACAAAAGGGCAGTGGCTGGAGTGGAAACAAGCGCACCTTTTCTTAGAGTTTCCTGCTAGTCTCCAGAATGCTACAAGTCTTATTTAGATACCACGGTGTCTTTCAATGACATTAGCCTAAACGACTCCCCTCCGTGGTTGGTGAGCCAACAAAGGGTCCCTCTAGCTGGAGCTCTTATGAAACAGCCCAGGACAGACAAACTGACTGCTTTTGACCTTGCTTGCGTCTTGATCTGCGGGGCGGGGGCGGGGGAGCAAAATCAGAATAAAAAGTAAACAGACAAAAAATAACAGCTGTAAGATCCAGTTATCTGTAACTACCCAATAGGGTAAGCTCTTGGTACTCACCCTGAGGCCATAGGTCCTAGCGATACTCACTTTTAAGCATGGCTGACTGCCCTGGCAGCGCACAGTCAGCAGAGGCCCAGGGTAGGCAAACAGGTCAGAGAAATCATAAAGCAAAGTACAGAACAATTGAGTGTGATTGGATCACTTATCCTTTAGTTTTGGAGATCCATTTATTTTTATTTTACGTGCATGGATGTTTTGCCTAAATGTGTGTATATGCACTATGTCTGCACAATGCTCAAGGAGGCCTCTAGAGGGTGCTGGATCCCTGGAACTGGAGTTAGAGATGGTTGTGAGTCACGGTGTGGGTGCTGGGAATTGAACTCAGGCTCTCTGAAAGAGCGGCAGTCCCATGAAGTTTTTAAATTTCCAAGTATTTGTGAAATCTGGGATAAATTTTGGTTTCAATTTTATAACACAGGTCAAAATATATGTCACTTTTATATGTACTGAATTTTTTTATGGCTCAGTTGTGTGGACTATTTTTAGCAGTCAACTATTCGTATTTGAATATAGCACATACACCCTCTAAGCATTGAGTTCAACATACTACTTGATTGACCCACTTGTCATCACCTGAATGCACATTTATGAATCTTTTTGTCTCTTGATCTGTATGAATTATGCACATTTCATTATGGTTGTGCACCTTCAATTGCTCACCTGTCAGTTTTGTTCTCTATATTAGGATTTCTATAGGAACTTAAAATTTTTAAGTTATTGTTTGCTTCTATTGAATTATCTCATTAACTTGAATAACATCTTTTTCACTTAAAATAACTTATGGCTGACAGAATTTTTATGTCACTTGGTTTTGTTGTTTGTTTTGAAGAAGAGTCTCATGATATAGTCTAGGCTGACCCTCAACTTTCAATCATCCTGTTTATGCCTTCCCAGAACTGGGCTTTTTATATGCATCTACCAGCACCTTGGATGTTTTATCCTCGGCTTTGGTGTTTTACTGCAGTAAGATCTTTCACATGCATCTCTTTAGTTCTATGTCACCCAGAGGACAGTCATTATTAACGGTGCCATCTGCTTTTGCTGGTCTTCAAATCAATTCACCCAAGGTTTCCCCTAACATTTTGATTATCAACTTTTTTTTTTTTCTTGCTATTTTCTTGAGTCTTCTATATTTTGGATTCAGTTTTGTTGTTCTCTGTAAATTGCTGGATCAGTATTTATTTGAGCAAGAGTCTTATAAGTTGAACTCACTATTTCTGTCTGAATGCATCTATGTTTTGCCATTATTTGTATGTTACTCTTTAGTTCAAAGTAGAATCCCAGGTTTTTGTGTAGATGATTTTTAGCGTCCCTGAGTTGTTATGCTCTTTCCTGGCCTCTGCTAAGGCTTGGGAGAGCTCTGTTGTTGAATGTTTACAATTGACTTTTTCCTGGGTTTGCATAAAAGTTCTTGACTTTTCATCATCACACATCTATGTATCTTTTCCTCATAGTTGGCATGAACTGTATTATGTATGTGTATGTATATTTATGCATATATATGTAAATTTGAGAACTGATAAGCATAGAGAGTTATCTTTGTGGATAACGTGTTTGCAGGTCCGACGGGAGGATCTGAATTTGATCCTCAGAGTTCAGATACAGAGCCAGACACAGTGGCATCCTCTTCCATTCACAAATTCTCTTTTCAGCTCTGAGTTGGTTAACCTGCCAATTTATTTTTATCTTTCTATTGCTTGCATACATATATATGATATATGTGTGTGGTGTGTGTATATTGGCATGTGTTCACAGGTTCATGTGCATGTGTGTGTATGTGCACGTAGAGGCCAGAGATTAATACCTGATGTCTTCTTCCATCACTCTTCACATTGTATGTTGAGGAAGGTTCTCTTGCTTAAACTCAGAACCGATCCTGATAACCTTGATAGCCTGGGGTTCCCTGTCTCTGCCAACAAAGCACAGAGATCACAGGCAGGCCCCTATATCCTCCCAACATCTGCATTGTTTCTAGTATCCTGAATTCTGGTCCTCATTCTTGTGTGTCAAGTACTTCACCTGCCAAGGTATCTCCCTTGCTCCCAATTTAATTTTTAATTCAATTTTATTTATTTCTCAAAATTATACTTGACATTTTTAATGGACCTATTTTAATCTATTTAATTTTCAGATTGTCTTACATCTTTAGTCCTTTTAAAAATCCGCACACTCCAGATATACCATTGCTTTGTAGGCTAACTCTTTCTACTGGTGAATTTCTTCCCATTTTTTAATCTTGAATTATGAAATCCCTCAGAACACACAGGTCTGAGCACAAAAGAAAAGAACTTCGATGAGTTGCCTGTGAGAACCCAGTAAATTTTTTTAGAAATTTAAGAAGTAGGTGTGTGCCTTTGCAAGGCACTCTTTTAGATTTGTCATCAGGCTGGAGTCAGTGGCATTAAATTAATTGTCATCTCAATGGGCTCTTGATATTTAGGGAGCGTCTACAGCCTCAACCCATGAAGCCCACATAGATATGTTCAAAATTGAAATCGTATGCCTCTAGTTGGGAGCTCAGCACAAAGAGAGAAATCTCCCTGTCGCCACCCTCTGCTGTGGCTGTTCCTGATTTGCCTGTTACACATGTGTACAGACCCTTAAAAGTCCTACATTTACAGGTCCCTGGGCTTAAGAGCTACTTTGGTTGCACCTCTCCATCTTGAACCAATCCAGGTCTCAACTTCTTAAATTGACACTGACTCCAATCTGCGGGTTAGTGACCTGGTGCCCATCGGCCCAAAGTAGTGACAGCATCAAATCATATCTAAAGACTTTGGTTTTCTTTTCCTGCAAGCTTTCTTTTTAAATCTTCTGAGCTGTGTCAGGCATTCAAAAGGTATTTTACATTTTTCTAGGGTTTGTTGCAGATGAATGCTCAGCTCACTGACCATAGTATTGCTAAGACAAATTCTGTCACGCTCAGCAAAAGTCCTTCCTAAGATCCTAGCTACAAGAAGAAACAAAACATTCTTCCACACCCCTCAAGAAATCCATGCTCTATGAACAGAATTTGGGAATATGACTGGCAAGGGTTAAGTAAAACAAAACAAAACAGAAAAACCTCAGCATCTTTTTGGAGAAGCCTGTTGGTGCAACGAACCATGACTTTTCCTGTCCAGAGCTGCTGAACTTCAAGAGGCTTGGAGACTGTTGGACTGTGAAGTCCCACAACACACAGAGGAAAGACCACGTAAGGTGTGCAGGGCACTATAGATGGTGCAAAAAGATGTCTATTCAAAAGATCCTGTTGAATCTCCAGGCTGGGAATTTGTGAGCTGCCTGTTTCTTGGCAAGTGATTTCTCAGAGACCTGACTTTGTTTTGCGCTAGGTTAGGGTCAGGGCTTTTTAAACATTTTTCAACCCATCAGCTGCCTCCTGCATCCGTGGAACATTTTCTCCAAAGGGAGACCAATACTAAAGCAGATCGACGAGGCTTGAGGGAGGCTCTTCTCTTCCACTTTCCCCTTCTCCCACCCCATGAAACCCATGAGACACTTCCACAGGGTGCCTGAGGGGCCTGTACCTTCCCCACTACTAGATTTACCTTGTATGGATTTGAAGTGAGCTGCTCTTGAGTTGGCACAAAGCCAAAGAGCCAATAAACTATCAGTCAAAGTGATTGTATTAAACACCGTTTCCATGAAAAGCAAAAGCACCTTCTAGGTTTCCTAGCAACAGAAATCAAGGTCTCCTAGCACAGCAGGAAATAAATCTTTGGAACACGAAGCAAAAAAAAAAAAAGTGGCTAATTGAATTTAATAGCCATCTTCCAGTCTGATGGAACAAAAGAAATGACCATACATGGGAAAATAATTTCCACATCTCTCCACCTCAACCTCCTGCTATTTGAATTACACAGGTTGATCATTCACCCCAAAGCAAGAGCAAGGAGTTCAAAATTTGCTGAAAAATCTCTCTTGAGACAGCAAAGGTATAAGAAAGGACAACGGTGGTCACGTGGGCACGCTCCCCTTCCATCCCACAGGGCACAGGACATGCTCGGATCCGAGCTTAGAATAGCATTGTTTCCCATATCCATTTTTAATGAACTTTACCCACTTGTAGATTAGAATTATGTGACCTTTTTAAATTCAAATACTATTAAATGGCAGAGTCAGGGGAAAAATCAGACTTTTGTTTTCTTTTTTGTTAATTTACTGTGTGTGTGTGTACGTGTGTATATGCGTGTGTGTATGTGTGTGTGAATGTAGGCACAAACATGCTATGTCATGTGTAGCTTCCACCATGTCTGACACAGGGACTTCTGTTTTCTTCTGTGTGTGCCAGGCTAACACCAACATCCTTGTGAGGACTCGTCTCAACTTGCCATGGAGTCATGAGAGTGCTGAGATTACACACTCTCATGCTACGCCCTCCAGCTTTACATGGTGTCTAGGAATTTGAACTCAAGTCTCGTACTTGTACACGTTAGTCTGAGCATGTCCACTGATCCTAAGTCAGACTTTTAAAAGACCCATGCCTTTTGGTAAAGCACTGAAATGACACAAAATCGTTCGTTAATCAGTTATTGCCATTGTTTTTACTTCTTGTGGATTTGCAGAACCAACTCTAGCCTAGTCCTCCAACAAGCTAGAGACAAGTGCTTTGCTCTGAGCTGCTTCTCCAGCTCTGTGCACTGACTCTTTAGACTGCTTACCCTAAATTCATCCTGCAAATGGCCTGCTGGTAAAAAGTGTCTGTGGTTGGCAGGGCACAGTTGTTTAGGCTTATCTACCCATGGTGCCTACTAAAAGTCTCATAAGGAGGGAAAAGTCAATTTTCCTCAGCTAATCTCCAAGGAATTAAGTTTTTAATCATCAATGAGAAAATTCATGAGCAGTCTTACTAAGTAGAACTAAAAATTAGAGGCATGTCAATAAAAGAAGCAAAAAAGAATAATTGTGTTATTGTTGTCTTTTTGGTTTGTTTTGTTTTGAGTGTTGCTGGCATCTTGAAATTACTTGCTTGAGTCTGGGCAGAGAAAGTTCTGAGCAGACTTTGGAAGTCTCTTAAGTCTACATGGAAGAGGACCTGATTTCCAAGCTTCAAGTGTACTGAGTAGAGAGAACTCATAGCGTAAGGAAAGGAAAGGACCTTAATGGTGGGATGCAACATTGCCTCCATTACTGATTTCCAAGGCCACTAAGGAGGGAAGACATATCCTTCACTTGGGTCACAATGCCTGAAAAAGAGTCCTAAAAATGTAGGATAAGGATGAAATGATCTCTAAGGAACATTGGAAGAGATGCTGTTTGAAGATGTTTTTATTGACATTCCCACCCCTGAAATCCATCTTCGTAAATATCATTTGTCGGAAGTTACTTGAATGGTGGCAAACCAGGAATATTCCCCCAGTTGGTTCAAGGGTACATATTAAGATTTTTGTTTTAAGAACATGAAGCATTTAGTCCGAGCCTAAACCCTACTTAACACAGATTTAGAAATTAGTGACCCAAGAATAAAAAAACTTTCATCCACTACCCCCAACTCCCAACCCACACACACCATGCAGCAGAATTTCTGCCTTGAGCTCAAGAATGATAATTTAGGACTGAAGATATATATAATGAAGCTGTCTGTATTTCAGGTAAAAAAATAATCTTTAAAATAAAATCTTTTAACCTTTGTTTATATGTTACAATCAGTCTTAAACTCAATGATGTCTTCTACCTCAATGTCTTCCCCCATATTTTTCCATAAGATTATACTGCTTGTTTTTACATTTTAAAAAGGGAGTTACTCATAGGATTGTGCTGGAGGCAAAACTTGGCATGTCATCCACCATCACTGCATCTTCACGTGAGGACCTTGGTCTACCTAGGACTGACAGATGCAGATGCAGAAACTTACTACAAAAAGAAAGTGTAAGGGGAGAATAAAGGAGAAAGGTAAAGATATCCACATCGGGCTCAGAGCATTCATTTGAGGAAGGGTCTAAGAGCAAAGCTGTATGACCTTTCTTCAGATGTTTGAAGACAGGCTGGACTTAGAATTTGATCCCAGTCTCTGTCCCAGGACACATTCGCCACCATCAAGCCACGTTCTTTTCTTATGGCACCATCACTCGAAGGGGCTGAGATGAAAGCAGCACAGGCATGATTTGGATAGGTGAAACAACTCCAAGGAAGCTGGAGACTATCTGGTTGTCACGAAAGATGCTAACGCCCATCCAGGTAGAAATAGCACCAGTCCCTTGGTGACCACGTTGGGATGCCTGTGAGGCGGAAGTCAGTGACAATGTGCAAGTTGGTCAGGTTATTCAAAAAATGTGTAGAATACATTTCATCAACTCACTTAGTTTTCTGTCAGTAAGAGATGCCAAGTCCATCAATGGATAGCCGTGGGCACTCACTACCATAGACTGGATTTTCAGCTTCTAAAGATAGAGATGGAATTTTACCTCTATTGATTCCCAAATGCCAATTTATATACCCACCAGTTGTGACAGAAAGGTTTTTTGACTGAATGGAAAGCGTCTTGATGCCTTTCTTAGCCAACAGTGCAGAAGTATATCAGAATGCTGGTGAATAACAATAACACATGTGATGTAGAATTACAGTCCAGCCATGCACATCCTTCATAACCTGCTCCATGACACAACGGGGTCTGGTAGAGTAAGTTACTTTTTAATAAATAGAAATACAATTTGGGGCTGGGAAAGATGATTCGTGGGTAAAGCACTTGTTGTAAAAGGCTGATGACTTGAGTTTAATCCCCAGAATCCATGGAAAAGCTGGAGATAATAACACGAGTGTCCGTAATTGCCAAAATCTCGCCGTTCCAGTTATCATTCCCCAGTTATCTGTCCTTTAGGGTGTGAGGCTTGCCAGCAGTGTATTCCTGTGGGTGCACAATACATCATCATTTAAGTAGATTCTATCCGTCTATATAATACAGTCTACCTTAAGTAGATTTTCACTATGCTTTTTAAAGGATTTTTCATGTGGCTGACCTTTTTTTTTTTTTTTTTTTCTTAATTTAATGTGCACTGGTATTTTTCCTGCATTCACGTCTGTGAGAGGGTGTCAGATTCCCTGGACTAGAATAGCAGACAGGAGTAAACTGCCATATAGGTGCTGGGAATTGAACCTGGCTTCTCTGGAAGAACAGCCAGTGCTTCTTACCACTTAGTCATCTCTCCAGCCCCGAGGGTGACCTCTTGTGTATCGACATTTTCCTTTATAACTCATGGGATTTTAACTGTGCTTTCATTGTTTAAATTGCCTTGTTCAGGCAACAGTTTAAAGTCTAGTGATCCGTTTTGCTTTCAAGTCATAATAGCCTTATCTAAAAATGCTATGTTGCTACTGACGTCATTCCGTGGGTTGAAACAGTTGATGTATTCTCTAGATGAGCTGCATATCTGAGTCTTATGGGGTAAGGTTGTTGGGGTGCCCCCCAACATCTTAATTGGCTTTAATGTACTTTTCTCTACCCAAATGACAACATATTTTTCTCTTTCACAAATCATAAAGTATCTACAACCCAATATATGTCTACCTTAAAATTAATTTCATAGCTACTAAGAAGAATAGACATGGAATCAGGAATGGCAAAATGCTATTATTAAATGTCAAGTTTAAAAGGGAATTCTGGGAAGGTCATGGAGGGACCCTCGGGAGCGAAAGATAACATCAACTGTGTGATCCAGCAAGCCCTCTACTGGGTATATTCTCCGAAGATATGAACGTGGAGATGTGTTAATATATTCATTGTAGTGATGTGATAGAGAATATCCCCCATTAGCTCACGTTTCATACTTGTTCCCCACTTAGTGGCTGTTTGGTTGGGTTTAGGAGGCCTTACTGGAAAAACTGAGGCAGTCTTTGAGGTGTCCAAGACTCAGGCCATTCCCAGCTTGCTCTCTGTTGATGCTGGAGGTTTAAGATGTGCATCTTGTCCTTCCTGCTCCAGCAGTCATGCCTATATTCCATCATGGGCTCTAACCTTTTGGAATCATATGTCACAATCATTCTTCTGTAGTCACCTTGACCATGGTGTTTTATCATAGCAGTAGAAAAGTAACTAATATACCAGTGTTCACAGAAGCAATAGTTACAATAAAGACAGAAGCAACTCAAGTGTCTGTTGACAGATGAGTGGACAGAATAGTCTATCTATACAACAAGATATTATTGCTTCTCTGACAAATGATTAATATGGATAATGGCTGAAGATGTTAAATCAGACAAGCCAGTCCCAACAGACAAACTAAGATTCTACTCTAAATGAGGTACCTAGAGGTGACAGTCCCAGACATAGAAAGCAGAATGTCAGTGCATAAGGCAGTGCCCACAGAGGCCAGAAGACGGCATCAGATCCTCTGTAACTGAAGTTACAGATAGGTGTGAGCTACCATTGGATGCTGGGAATCAAATCTGGGTCCATTACAAGAGCAACCAAGGCTTATGACCACTGATCCATCTCTCTAGCTCCCAAAACATCGTTTTTAATATTTATTCTTATTTATATTTTTGTGTATGAGTGTTTTGCCTACAGGTATGAAGGTAAACCATGTGCATACAGGGTCCTCAGAGGTCAGAAGAGGGCGTCAGATTCCCTAGAATGGAATTACATGCAGTTGTAAGCTGCTATATGGGTGCTGCGAACCGAACCTGGGTCCTCTGGAAAAACAGCCAGTGCTCTTAACCACTGAGCCATCTTTGCAGCCCCAGAACATTTTTTTTTATTACTTGACTACTAGAGTGGTAGTGCAGGTATTGCAAGGACTCTTCCTAGGGAAAAGATAAATGCATGTCTATTCATTCTAGACACCACAGTGATAACATACCAAAGATAGGATTCCACTCCAGTCTAGCTTAGAGAACCAGTTGCCTACTGCGGTCACTTCCTGAGGTTTGACTGAGGTCACTTCCAGGAACATGCCCAACTCAAAACACTGCTTGTTGTATCACTAAAAAGTCCACCCATATGGGTGATGACTACTTCCCTGCAGCTTCTTGTGCAAGCTGCAGGCTGCTCAACTGAAGAGTCTTCTTTCCCATTAACTGTTTACTACAGTGTGACTCCTGCATAGACTCCTACCTGGGCTGCTTCAGCCTTGCTACGTTTCCTCAGCTCTTGAGTCTAATGAGCCCCCTTCCTATAAGAAATGCTTCAAGCAACTGTATAAATAACTAAAATGTAACTTTTAAAGCAAAACTATACCAACTAATGTCACAGCTGATGGAAGTATCAAGCCATGTGCTTTTGTTGGTTTTTTTTTTTGTTTTGTTGTGTGGGGTGGGGGTTTTTTTGTTATTGTTGTTAGCCCAGGCAGTCTTGAACTTGACCTCTTCCTCTTGCTGCCTCCTCAGTGCTGGGACTGCAGATCTGCACCTCCATGCCCTATGTGGGTTTCTTGCTTAACCCAAATCTGCCATGGCGTTAAATATTTGATAAAGCCTCAAACATAGATGACAAACTAAGAGCTCTGTTTCAGCTCTGACTCAAACCCATATCACTGTGGATGAGAAAGCAGACTGTGCACAGATCTGTAACTGCCCCAGACAGTCCGTGAATACAGCCAGTCTATAATATGCACAACACAACGTGAATATAAAACACACAATTAATATAAGATGACACTAAAAGAACTTTAATTAATGAGTGAACATCATGGAAGCATTAGTCTCCATGGTCAGTAGAGCCTGAAGCTGTCCAAATAGTAGATTTTTATGCTTCTTTAATAATCCCCATATATCTCAGGACAAGAAATTAATTTTGTTTTGTCCAGTGTCATTACTAGATTAATGATTGTCACATGTGGAGCCTGGCTACAGGATGTTCTCAAACGCACAGCCGTGTATAGTCTAGAAAAATGAACGAGTCACTTTTCTCTGAAGATATATGATTACACTGGGATAGCAGAGAGATTACTTTCTCGGAATATAGGGAGCGCTAACTGTGTTGGGACGACAGCCATGAAATGAGAATTAGAAACAAAAATGCCTCTTTCCTGTCATAGCTTATCCAGATAGGGGCGCCATTTTAATTTAGGAAACTTTGTTGACCAGCCTGTGGGTAACAAAGGAACTTTAATTATAGTTGGGGATAAATGAGCCCCACAAAAACCCAGGGATATTTGCATGTGGCGTATGCAAATAAGCACATTTTGAATTGTAAATCGTTTCCAAATTAGCATTTTACTTTTACTTCATACACAAGGTGACATTCCAATGGAGAAAGTTTTTTTTAATAAAAATTATAAAATATGACTTCAGCTAATCTTCATGGAGTAGATCTTCTTGTCTGCATGACAAGGTGGGCAGGTGCATTACAATGGCAAGCCTAGCCTCAGGGGACAGAGGGCTGACGACTTACCTGCCCTTGCTACAGGCTGAAACTCTGCAACCCAGACACAACAGAAAGCCACAGGCAGCAGGGAAAACACAA
Organism: Mastomys natalensis; assembly: GCA_021653895.1. Lineage (NCBI taxonomy): Eukaryota > Metazoa > Chordata > Mammalia > Rodentia > Muridae > Mastomys > Mastomys natalensis. Next base: position 121,793 of record JAJTUV010000940.1, read on the forward strand.
CCCACAGGAGTCTGTCATGTCCTCAGAACCAACTAAACACAAAATCCCAAACTTTATCAGAATGTAAAAATGGTAACTGTGTATGTCGATCATGTTTTTTACAGTAATGGACACCGAGCTCAGTATTTCAGAGATGCTAGGCAAATGTGGACACTTGCTGGTAGGGTTGTTGGCCTGCTCCACCACTGGGCGCAGCGCTTGAGGGGGCCAATGCTGGGAGTTTGACTACACTCATCCCACACCTGCAACCACTCCAGGGGTGGGAAAGGCAGTCTGAGATGTGGGAAAGCTGGAGCTGTTTGGGGATCTGGGGGTGGAGACAGGCCCTGTGAGAGGCTGAGGCCATGGAGTTCCCAGACTCTTGGACATTCTGGGCATCTCAGAAGAGCAGAGAACATGGGCTGTGGGCAGCGTGAGGGGAGTTCGGCAAGACTGTCCTTTGCTTGGCGGATGCAAGCTTGGTGGTGGCGGTTGTGACTAGGAACTCAGAGGGGCCTTCTACGGGAGATTAAGGCTGCGACTCTGTAGGCAAAAGGCCTTCCTCATGGATCCTCAAGGCAGATCTTGGTGAAAAGATACTGTCATGGCGGAAATTGAATGCATAAAACCATACTCCACTTCTCAGGGTGATCTGAGATTAAATGCCTTTTGCAGGGAGGAATGTCTGGGAAGGGAACCTCATTGTCTAAGTTCTCTAGACCTCTAGGTATCTCATTAGCATGGAGAACTCTGTTTTAGCCTATGTGACCTAGGACGTGTTTCTTTTATGTGAGAGCATGGCACATGCTCTAAGTCAGGAGTCTGGCAGGGAGCTGGGAGTCACCTAAGCCTTAGGTGTGTGCCCACTGTGTCTCTGGGTCTCCCGACATGCTCTACCTTACCAAACTTCCTGGCATGTTTTTATGACCCACACTTGCTAATATTGTTAATGTAATAATACTGATTTACTTTTAATTTTTTTTGTATTTGTGTGTGTACTGTGTGCATGCAGTGGCTGTAGAGGCCAGAAAAGGGCGTCAGATCACCTGGAACTGAGTTAGATATGGTTTTGAGCTACTTGTGGGTGCTGGGAACTGAATTCAGGTCCTCTGCAAAGAGCTACCAGTGCTCTTAAATGCTGAGCATCTCTCAACCCACCAGGAGCTATTTTTCAATTGCAGGTTACAAACAATTTAAGTTCTCAAACTTCAGGACTGGTGTGCTAAATTCCCTCTGAAATTCTCTGTAAATGATACCAGCATCATGATGATTGGTCCAAGAAGTAAAGCAAACCACCAGAGTGGAAAGGGAATGACCTGGAATGTGCTGTTTATTTAAAGAGTGGTAGGGCACTGTCCCTTGCAGTTGGACTTTGCTATGAATCCCAGGGTTACTGGTGTATGACTAATAAAGGTACCCAGAAAGTTTACTTATTGAGAGCTTGAGCCTACGAGACACGGAAGAGGACAGAGAAGAAATGAGACAATGAATGAGTGAAAAAATGAGTGAGGGAAGATGTTCTGGAAGTGGAGGCAGTGGTCCTGAATTCAGATCAGAAAATGAATAAAACCCTGCAGGGCAAAACAGTGTCTGATGGATCCTGCCAAGGACCTCCTCAAGCACATCAAGTCAGTCCCCTCAGAGGGACTGGCTACTTTATTTATTAGCAATTCTCTTTCAATCAACTTTTAATGACCTTAACAGAGGAAAGCACTGTGGATAATCCCCAAATCTCTTTTAGGAATGCATGGCTGATGGCTTGTTTACAGTGGTTTGACTTCCTAATTGTTTTTATTGGGTTTATAGTAGTTACTGGGAAATCCTTTAGCAGAGAGGACAGTGGTTCAGACACTCAAGACTCACTCTGAGTGATGCACCAAGGTTGGTAGGACTTGACCTAGACCTTAATTCCAGGGCATGGTGTTTAAAATGCATTGTGCTAAGAACTTGAGGTATGTGAGAGCAGAGCACATGTTTAGGGCTCACAAATCGTATGATGATCATCACTCAGGATCAGTTAGGTGAGAGACACTCTCCTAAGGATTCACCTACAAGAAGAAAAACATAACTAGGAGTGGGAAAATTGGGGTTTTTAGGTGCTCCCTTCGAAGACAAGTTCTCACTATGAGATCTTTCGCAATGCAGGTGATGCATCTTGAATGATAAACAGGTGGATAACTCAGGAAGATCTGCTAGGAAAGCACGGCCCAAGCAAAATACAACACGAACTACCCATGCTGACTTGAATTTTCTGCAGTCTCTTGACAAGGGGAATGTAAATACATAAAACTACTTCTCTCCTCTCTTTTCTCTCCCTCCTCCTCCTTTTCCTCCTCCTCCTCTTCTTCTTCCTCCTCATCTTCCTCCTGAGTCTGATTAGTTTTTCTTTTCATCTTGACACAGCCAAGAGTCACCTGAAAAGAGGTAGTCTCAACTGAGGAATTGCCCAGATCAGTCTGGTCTGTGGTCATGTCTTGTTGACTGATGGCACCATTCCCTGGACATGTGGTCCTGCACTGTGTGAGACAGCTGAGCAAGCCACAGTGAACAGACAGAAAGCATCATTCATTCCTCAATGGTTCCTGCCTCTAAGTTCCTCCCTTGCGTTCCTGCCTTGACTTACTTCCCTCAATAATGGATTATGATGTGGAAGTAGAAGTCAAATGAAAATTTTCCTCAGACAGTTGCTTTTGGTTTTGGTGTTATCATAACAACAGAAAAGCAAACTAAAATGATATTGCAGACTCTCCAAAGTTTATTTTTCAAAGTATATTTTTTAAAAAAAACAACTCATATAATCATTGAACATATTTGTCTTAGTTACGTTTCTATTGCTAGGACAAGATATCATGACCAAGGCAACTTATAAAAGAAAGCAATTAACTGAAGGCTTGCTTACAGTTTCAGAGGGTGGCTCCATGATCATCATGGCAGGGAGCATGGTGGCAGGCAGGCAGGTATGGCACTGGAGCAGTAGATGAGCGCTTACATCTGATCCACAGACAGGATGGAGAGAAAGGGAGACCGAACCTAGTATGGGTGATGTAAAACAATTTCTAATAGCATGATTTTTTAAGCCCATACATTGAAACTATTATTTCAGCATGCAATCAATATAAAAATTATATTTATATTGTTTTACTTCAGGCTGAGACTTTAAAATCTGGTGTCCATTTTATGCTTGAAGCTATAAGTGCTTCCCAGCCTTGCGTTGCTTGAGGACACTGTATGAGAAGCAGCTTTAGAACATTCCTTCCTACAGGGTTGTCTGAGGATCTGCTCTCGGCAGCATCTGGGAGACTTATAAATGCAGAACCTCGGGCTCCATTTTCAGCATAGCAAATGACAACCTGCATTTTAAGATTCTCAGCTGTATCCTGTACATGTCAAAGTCTGAGGAGTATCAGTGGAAACAGAGGGAGTCTGAATGCAGAAATCCTCCGTGGACATTTAAGAACCAACCATAATCAGGATCTGTGAACAATCACAATCTAAGGACAAAACGAAGTAACTTGATTAGACACTATTACCAGTTTGAGTATTTGTTTCTTAGTCTTCAAAATGAAGCTAATCTTTTCCATCTTTCTGGATGATGTTAGGACTCTAGGCAGTAGTAAAGAAATACCTGGTGCCTGACCTCTAAGATGTAGGTTTCACAGAATAGATGTGGTAAGAATTACATAAAGCCTTTAGGACTTCGAGATTTTAACTATGAGGAACACAAATGAAGCTCTGATAAAAAATGGCAAGCCGAGGGACTTGCAGAATGCCACTGATACTGCACCTCATTTGTCATTAGTAAGAACTGATATCAGAAAGTTTTAAGGAAAAATGGGGACTGTTATGTGGGGGCAGACCTGTGGTGTTAGTACAGGTGCTAGGAGTCACATATCATGATCTTAAGCCAACTATGGCTCCCCACATCAAAACAACTTCATAGTTTTGAACACCTGGCTTGGTTAGGAATTGACACGGTAGAGAAGATGAGACCAATGGTCCCTTGACCATGTAACATAACATCTGGTCTTTTCACTGAGCTGGCATGTTGGATCAAGACACCTTATTCCAGCTGTCAAACTATGTCAGCATTTCTAGGAATATTCACCAGCCGCACATAACTCAGGGCTGAGAACTGAAAACACATTAATGTTTTTGTTGGAAGATTCACCATTCCACCTTTTCTAAGGTCTTTTTGTCAAGAATGTCAAGATACCTCCAGAAAAGGGCTATATGGCTGTACAGATGCATGGGGTCCAGGGGCATCCTGGGGCTTTTGAAGAAAACCATGAATCAGATAGCTCAAGAGAAGTGATTCTGCAATAATAGAAGACCCAGGGTTTGGATTGCACTGTCTTACCCAGTAGTTTAGCACAGAGACTTATTAATGCCTTATGCTGTGTGCTTCTGCATCCACAAAACATGGAGTTTTATTTCAATATATAAATGTGCCAGGGCATTTCCAGCTGTATTTTCATAATCTTATTATTATCGGACTAAAATGTGAACTGTTCTGTTCATCCATTTTATAGTTATCAATTCAGTTTCACTGAGCCGCACCCACAGTGTCGTGACTCCATCGCCCAACGTTCATCTCCAGAAACATTTCATGTTCTCAAACGGCAAAACTACATCCTGTTTGCAGTCTGTGCCCCTGGCAACCATCACTCTTGGAAACTTGATGTCTGTTAGGAAGGCTTTCCTTTGCCATTCACTTCCCTTTCATTCTTTCACCAGAGGTCAGTTGGCTGTTTAAGTGTGCACCCATTCTGGGCTTTCCATGCCGAGCTCATTCGGTAGGCAATAATTCTCATTACTTAGTACAACTACGTGATACAGTAAATTCCCTCATTCTTTTTATTCAGATAAAAATTTCCAGAAGTGCTAAACGGTTCTCAAGTCTCAAGTTTTTAAAAGTCTGGCAGTGCAAAAACCCATTGGTATTTTATACACGAAATTTATAACTAAGAAAAAAACCTTTAAAACCGGATCTGGTTTGATGGCGAGTTTTCATTTTTAGGGCAGAAGCTGCCACCTTTGTGGTGATTACTACTGTGACAAACTATAAGGTAGCTGGATTTGGCTCAGTTTACTCTGTATCCAAGGACTGTGCTATGGACATTTTAATATCTTATGCAAATTATTTAGTCAATATCCAATTTCCATGGCAAAGATATAGAAATAATGTCTGCACACCAATCAGGACTGTGGTAAAGTTTAAACAGTAAAAGTAAGCTTCAGAAGGCCTTTTTTTACATGTGAAATTCTAAGGAAATGTAGGATGCTGTGTTTATATTGACTAGTAAAATGTAGGGAGTATTTTAAGCATCAGTTTATCTAGCTGCCATTAGATGGTTAGGGTCTTTAAACCAACTATTAAAGCATTAAGATATTAAAAATCACTAAGAGTGCTTTTACAAATGCCTTCCAGAAGGCCAACCTCACAAAATTCCATCTGATTGCATTAAGGATTTTTACCATAAGCCAAGATACATTATATGTAATTTGAGCCTTTCATGCTGCATTATTTTTTATCTAGTCTGTGTTACTCTCAACTGTATGAAAGGTGTCCTCTGCCTGGGGACATGGTGAGATGGTCTACTCACCAGGCCCTGAGGCATTGATGTGACTTTGCAGGTTCTACAGATAAACACATGAGGGCAACCTTAGCAACCCCTAGGACATGGTGCTTTCCATAAGGTGAAGTATGTGGATGAAAAGGGTCTTCACAAGTACCAGAAATGGACTTATACCAAAAACAACGCCATCTCCGAGACTCTGGCATTCGAGATGGCGAGTTAGTACAAATGCTGTGATACACTGTTCTTTACAGATATGAGTGCTATTAACAGCACAAAGGAGAAAATGATGAATCGGGTCTGGGAAGGCTTTCCAAAGAAGGTGGCAGTTGATTGGGAACTTCCAGAATGGATAGAAATAAGTTGTTTATTATACAGAGTAGAAAGAAGCAGACAGCTGGCATACGTACGAGTAGGTCGTAATGTGGAGCTGGAGCCATGTCTCAGAGGGACTGCACTGGCTGCTCTTCCATGGGACCCAGGTATAATTCCCACCACCCACAGGGTGACTCACAGCCATGGGTCAATCCAGTTCCATTTATTTCAAAGGTCAAAAGGCCCATGGTAAACTTATGTTCCAGTTTTACCAAGTAGTCTTTTCACCACCAAATATATTACATGTTCCATGGAACTACAACTTAAAAAAAAAGAACACCGAAGGCAGCAAAGCTATACAAACATAGGCTACAATGAAAACATTCTTATTAGTATCGTTCCTATCTCCTCCAGCAGCAACTGCTGAAACTAATTTTATCTTTGTTTCTCCTGGTTATTTTCTCTTTCCTCTCAACTCCAAACTTAGTAGCCAGCACCCCCCCCATTATATATTTTACTTATAATTTGTAAATCATTATATTATAAAATATTTGCATAATAACACCTTTTTAGTACATGAATTTATTTAATGCTTATACCCATAAAATTAACTAAAGATTCTTCTAACTCAATATCTACAACTTTGGCACAGAGAGGCAAATGGGTCAGGATTCCTAAGCTGGCAGAATTTAATGGCGTGTGTGCTGAAATGGATGTAATTAATAAGCACACAATATTGAAAGTATATGGAAAACACTAAATAATTCAGAAGAAACAGACCATTTCTGGGTAATTCAAGCCTTCATAGAAAAAGAGTCATTTTACTGAGGAAAACTGTCCCCAGTAGACACATGGGAATGGAGAAAGATTATTCGAGGCAAAGAGAAAAACATGCAAAAAGTCACTTGGTACTTCTGGGTCAACAGCCCACCTGTCTTAAAATTTAAAAGCAAAAATAAAAGGAGTGTTAAGGAGTATCTCCTGTGATGAGACTCCATGGCCAAAGCAACTTGGGGACAGAGGCTTTATTCAACTTATGCTTCCACATCACAGTTCATCATCAAAGGAAGTCAGGATGGGAACTCAAGTAAGGTAGGAACCTGAAAGCAGGACCTGATACAGAAGCCATGGAGGGGAGCTGCTTACTGGCTTGCTCCTCATGGCTTGCTCAGCCTGCTTTCTCATAGAACCCAGGACCAACCAGCCCAGGGATGGCACTGCCTACAATGGACTGGGCCACCTCCTATCAACCATTAATTAAGAAAGTGCCCTACAGGCTTACCTATAGCTCCATTCTTATGGAGGCATTTTCTTAATTGAGGTTCCCCCTTCTTAGACAACTTAATGTCTGTCAAATGACATAGAACTATTAAGCACAAAGAACTGGGGAAATATGTCAGTAGCAAATGCTTGTCTAGCATATGTGAGGCTCTAAATTCTATCTGAAGTGTGTGAATAAAATCCTAGCCATGTACATTTACACTGCAACTCAGTCCTCTAGAAAAGGAAAGACTTGAAAACCACTGCTTGGCCCAGTGAGACTTGTGCCCCGACTGCCACCCGCGGGCTTACTGCCACACTGGTCGTTCTTCAGGGGAATGTGGCAGTTGTTCCACATTTGGAGATAGCTGGCAGGAAGACGTATGGGGAAAATATTCCAGAAAATATTCTAGAAGGCCCAAGGAGATAGACACAGCCATCTTCCTACATGGGTTACAACTCTGCTAGAAGCCTATTTCAGTCCCATTCCAGACATGGCTTCAGGCATCAGAGAACTGGGATACATCAGAAGAAGCTGGCAGATGATTTCTTCTGATTGGCTATCATTAAATGTTAAAATTTATCTTCCTTTAATATAAAAGCAAACATGCCTTCAGGATCTGTGAAAAAAGGAGGGGGACTTATATCAGGTCTATTAGCATTCTGTCTAAACTCCACCCCCACAGTTACCTGGCAACAGCCAGGTGCTCCCCACAGTTACCTGGAACAGCAGTGGACGGCACTATAAAAGGGCTATTTCCCCCTCCTCTCTCTCTTGCACTCTTGCTCCCTCTGTCCCCTTGCCCCTCACTCCTTCCCCCTTCCTTTCCCCCCTCTCTCCACTGTGGTCATGGCCGGCCTCTACTTTCTCTTCTCTCTCCCTCTTTCTGCCTTTCTTTGCCTCTACTACCCTCTTAACTCCCCTCTCCCATGCCCTGAATAAACTCTATTCTATTCTTTACTGTCTTGTGGCTGCTCCCTCTGGGGAAGGGATGCCTCAGCATGGGCTGGCTGAGACATCCCCTTCCCCCATACCTCACCACACACACCCACAAAACATATTCTCTTTCTCCTTATTTTTTTTTATAAACACATCAAGGTCCAAAATTAAACAACATTAAATCTATTAACCTCTGGTAGCAATGGGAATATTATCATATCTTTGGATATGTACAGTTTGAAGAACTTTAAGGGTGTAATAAACTATTGAAAGGAAAATACTTCTGTGAGGCTGGCTGAGAAATCTGAAGGAGAATTCATGTTAGTTTTCAAATGTGGCTGTGGTTTAAGCAGACAGAAATGACAGTATAATTAGTCACAGTATGTGGTACAATAACAGCCCTAGGGGAGAGTTATTGCTAAGTGGTGATACCTTTTGGAGTTGTCTGACTAATACTATAAAACCATCTGTGTTGCATCAAAAACACTACAGTGTAATAATTTTTATACATCTTGGATTGCTAGGGATTAACAAGGAGCTCTTTTAAAAAAAAAAAAAAAAAAAGCCCACTAATTTGGGAGGACTTAAAATGAAGAATAGTCTGAATTTATTCATGGTTTTTTTTGTGGTATTAAACTATATGCACTGGCAGAGGGCAATAATGAATTTCAGGAAGGTAGCTTCGCATAGGTCTGTAAAATCCAATTTGCAATATACATCTAAAGTCACTCAAAAAAACATTTTTAGAAGACAAGAAATGTAATGAGATAAAAAAGAAACATACCAAAGTAAGGCAACTAGGAAATGAAGCATTTGTACAGTAAGCACAGGGTTAATGTACCACCGAACATAGGAGAGACAATTCTATTTGGAAACACTGCACAAGAACACAGTAAGTAGTAAGGAATTCAAGTTCACACGTCTGTCAGATCCAATTCCCACTTCAGTGCCCATGTTATTTGCAAAGGTGTCAAACTCAGGAATAATGCTAAAACCTTGTATTCAGGTTTGCTTCTCTGCTTGCTTGCTTGCTTTCCCTTCTCTTAGTGGGGTGCTGGGACCAAAGCCAGGCTCACTGGTGCTAAGCCACAAGCTTACACTGAATTGCTAGCTCCTGCTGGGCCTTCCTCTTCACGTACAGCCAACCTCTATCTACCAGAATCTCACAAGAGATCCTTCCTAGTTACTTGCATCATCAACTTTATGAGCTAGATGCTTTTAGAAACTCAAACTAGAAAAGGTTTGAAAGGCCACATGGAAAGTGAGGTTCTTGTACGTGTTCTAATGCAAGGCTGGTGAGACCAGCCTCTGAAGATACAACCCTGTGAAAAGTTTATTAGTACCTGTGAAAAACAGGCTACTAGTCAAAAAGTTATAAAGCTACTTAGATACTGTTGGCAGATTGCAGGAAAAAGAATAAGAAAGAATGACCAAGCATAAGATTATATTTCATTATGTGGGGCTGTGGATCTCTTGGTGGTGGTGGTGGTGGTGGGAGGCGGTGGGGTGGTGGGGTGGTGGGGGGGGTGGTGGTGATGGTAGTGGGTGCACCAGCTACCCAGTTTAGCAAAGGCAGAGCTGCAAGAAGCTGGACTAGAAGAGGGTATCAGATCACCTGGCATGGAGTTACAGATGATTGTGAGCCGCCATGTGGGTACTGGAACTGAACCAGGGTCCTCTGCAAATACAGTCAGTGCTCTTAACCACTGAGCAACCTCTCCAGCCCAAGAAATTTTAAACAGCAGAAAGCATGTGTGCTTAATAGGAGCTGTTTAGGTGGGTTCAAAAGAGGTAGGTTTTCCCTGGACTATCTCAGTCACGACCTGTTCAGATTCACTTGCAGCAATCCTAGGACACACAGAAGAACCAGCTACAGTGACCCATGATTTGATTATCACTCCCCTTCCTTCCACACAGTGCTGGCCATGTGTTTGCTACCCTGGGTTCTGCAGGAGATTTCAAAAAGAAACTACTTCCAGGCCGCCTTCTCTTAGACACTGCCTCTTGTCTATAAAATCCTTTGCCTTTAGTGTTTTTCAAAATATCTTGCCTTTTAGGACTCTACATTAATGACTGACTAAAAGGCCAAGACTTGAGAATTTATACTAGCTGAGGTTGCATTAGAAGGCAAACATTTAAAGTTAGTAACTAATGTTGCCCTAGACCTGAGGGCTTCTTTGTAGGTATAATTCAGCAGTGTATATAGCTGTGTGAAGAACAGGGATACAGACTATCTTTAGGACATTGTAACAAACACGGTAACATTTGCTCATTCCATATTTGCTCATGGGGCTACTGAAGCCTGAAGATAACAACAGAATTGATGAATTGACAACTGAGTTGTCAAAGTATTTTGTAATGCTAATTTTTTTAAAATACAAAATGCTATATATTTTTAAATTTGTTTTATTCCTGTCTCTGAATTATTTTAGCTGTTGTAGTTTTAAAATACAGTGCCAAAGCCAGGCAGTGGTAATGCATGCCTTTAATCCCAGGACTCTGTGAGTTCAAGGCTAGCCCTGTCTACATAATGAGTTCCAGGACAGCCAAGGCTACAGAGAAATTTGTCTCGAAAAAAAATCAATCAAACAAAAACAACTATATTGTGCCACATAAAACAACATGTATTTAATGGCCAATTTAAAAGTTTTAGAAATATAGGTTCTGAGCCAGAAGATAATATATATCTACCATCTCAGCATTCTGTAGGCAGGAGCAGAATACTTTGGAGTTGGGGCTAGCCTGGGCTACAACAGTGAGATCCTTTCTCAAAGGAAACAAAGCAAAGTATTGTATGGTTCAATGTCTAATACAACTTATAGAAAATTCATTCCTTTTCTCCTCAAAACATTGATTTTTGAATATTTAAAGTACTGCTAAATTTGCAATGGTTTTTGCCAATTTGAAACAATTTCTCATGATTTCCCATAAAATTTCACTAACTCTGTGAAGGAATCTGAAGGTCATTATATCTTGTAAGCATTGCTGTTAATAGAAGCAAGCTGATGGCTTATTTCTAGCTTTAATATTATGTGAGTCAGATATTTAAAGGTTTTCTTAAAGTTTACACTTCTGTTGCTGTAATAATTCTCTTCTCACTGGATTTTAGCTGTTTCATTAAGGCATAAGATGTAGAAATAGACTTAAATATATATGCTTCAGCAGTTTTAAGGGTCATCATCTCTTCAAATTCTACTTTTTTCTCTCTTCTTTTAGGGTCTCCATTAAGTTTATATCTGTAGTCGTTTATCCAATGAACCTCTGAGATAGGTAATTTTTCATTCTGTTCTGATTGCCCATCTGTAAGAGATGAACTGGGTATTTTTTCCCATTTTTATTATGTGTACTGTGCATTGTGTGCACACACACCTCTATCTGTGTGTAAGCACATGTGTGAGTGTGTATGTGGCTGTATTCTTCATTTGAAACTCAACCTTGTTATAAGCAATCTTCTACCTTGCTTAGTAAGCCAGATCTCTCAGTCAAGGTCAGAGTTCACTGATTAGTTGGACTCTCTAGACCAGCTTGTTTTGAGATTCCTCTCTCCACCTTCCCAGGCTAGAATTGCAGGTGGGTCACCACACACCCACCTAGCCTTTCCGTGGGTCCTGGGGATCCAAGCTCCAGTCCTCATGATTTAACCTCTGAGTCATCTCCAGAGCCCCTATGGTGTTTGGTATGGTAGACTGTTACCTACACATGGGTCTAGGTAATGATGGTTCAACAAATGGCTGAGAAGTGTAAGATGAAATAAACCCTTTCCTTCCCAAGCTACTTTTGTTGTGATGTTCATTCCAGCAATGGAAATCAGACTACAGCAGCCTTGCGTGTGCCATTGTGGAACTGGCAGATGGATACATTTTAATATTTCATTAAATGTATGGGATAATTTTACCCATATAAAGTTTAGAAATCTTAAAATGTGATAATCACCAAACAGAAAAATGTACCATCTGCTTCAGTGTTCTCATTTAGGGGCACAGGCCTGGAATCCCAGCATTCAGAAGGCTGAGACAGCAAATCACAAGTTCAAGGCTAGTCTCCACACCTCTCCCTAAAAAAAGCTGTAATTTACTCATGTATCCAATTAGATCAGCTAACGCAGCATATAGCCTCCTGCTGATCATGAGTAAGAAAAATCATTCTGAAAACACAGTAATAAATTTCACCACAGGGGAACGTGAGCCATTAATATGAACTCAGCAGTATTAATTCTAATTTATTTCCAAAAAACAGCTTGAAATGACAACTTCAGTGAGATTTTAAAATGGACCAAGACAAAAGACTAGAGAGTCTGAGAATCACTAAACACATTACTAGACAGTGTGGAGTCTGCAGAGTCCACTGGAAGGAACCAGAAAAATCATGAAAATTCCAGGAGAAAAAAAAAAAGCTGGCCCGTCCTGTGAGTCACACATAAATACAGGCACTGCCACCGAGAAATGAAAATCTAAACAGCTGCACAGACCACTGACCATAAGAAAAGAATTATTAAAACATTTGTGAATAAGCTTTTCATTTTTTTCACTAAAAATGCTTCCTTGTACAGATATTCACTGCACATTCCTTATATATCTGAAATTTAAGAACATGAAGAAAAGAAAAATGAACACAAAGAATTAATAATAGAATTACTTTTAAAATGCTTTTGAAGCATGATCCCGCTGTGTGGAGAGCCGTGTGGCACGCCCAAGGCAGCTGCGCCTTGGCTTGTCTTGCCATTACACTCCTTGTATGGTGTGGGGCTGTGCAGACAGTGTCGTGAGACTACATCTGACCGCTCTGGACCTATGGCTTGGACCATGCACGATCCGTGATTGGCCATATGGTGTACTTTACTTTAGGCCGCCATTCTAAGATGGCGCCGGTTTCAAGGCCAGTTCAGCTTTCCTGAGTAAACAAGTCTGTGCGCATGTGTCGGCAGTTGACAGTTATGCTAATGAGATATTGACAGTTATGCTAATTAGTTTTTGGCAGTTAACCAATCCTGAGAGAACACAGACCTATGCTAATGAGGTGTTTTCTATCTAACCTATCCTCAGCCACCTAGCCGCCTCGGACAGATATATAAGCTGCCCGTATAAGCTGCCCGTTTCTGCTGCTCGGGGTCCCCGTAGTTCAGTTTCGTTCCTGAAATAAAGCTGTCTGAGCAGGATCCGACGACCATGTCGTGTCTTACTTGCTGGTCGAGGCGGACGCGACACCGCTGCCTGTCTCCTGAGTGTAGACTGCAGGTGTGCTCCACCACACCTAATCTAGAAATTTCAGTTAAAAAAAAAAAGCCTGATGAAGAAGTCTTATGTTTGTGTTAAATATCACAAAACAATATTGAAAGTAAAGTCCATTTTAAACCAGCCTTGTAGTGAAAAGGGAGCACATACATGTTCATTAATATTGCTTGCTGTATTTTGAGAGCTTTATTATAGTTGTTGATTAGTATTTATTTACTATGGCTATTAACATTGCCATTTATTCAGAGTAATTTTGTCAGTAGGCATTATATGAAGTGATACTGAAGGTGAGGGTATGTGCTTTTGTTTCATTAGGATAAATAGTTGTTAACAGTCATTTGAAGACAGGGTAAGACCTGTACTCTCCCTCTGTCCCTTTAAAGACTCATGTTAGTGAGGAAAGGAGGGAGAGAAGGAAGAAATGAGGGAGAGAGAGGAGGGCGGGGAGGGATCTCTAAACTCCAAATTTTCTCATGTTTAGTCAATAAAAACAATGGAGTTAGAATAGCCAGTTTTATTTAATTATTATTTTATGTGTATGCATTTTTGCCTGTATGTATGTCTGTATACCATGGGCATACCTGGAGCCATTGGAGACCATACTGAACCAGTGAGCCATCTCTCTAGTGCCTTGTAATGCAAGTCTTACTGAGTCATTACAAAAATACTGTTTCACTTACCTTCACAGTTAGATACACTAACTTGTAATTAAAGGTAATACAATCATAATAGTAGTCACTCACACTTCAGTGAACAATTTAACTTTTTAGTATTAAAAAACCACTTTTAGGAATAACATTAGCTATGAACACGACAAGCCTATCTAGGAATATCCGTATTTCTATTGGGGACAAACGAAAGGTTACAGAGAGCAAGGCATTTTAACTGATGTGTTAGGGTCAAATGTCATTGTCAAACTCAGAATACAAAGACTTCAATAAGCTTGCAATAAAAAAACGAAAGCACTGTGTACATTTAAAATTACATTGTAGGGGTAAGGGGCAACGACTCAGTGAAAAGAAGGAACTACAAAGAAGTTACAAAAGGAAAGGGGTTTTTAAAATATTACCTTCCAGGGGGTAAAAATTTAAATGTCTGTTGAAGTGATTTTGTCCTTTTTGAGTTACTGATTTTCACGAAACTTTGAAGAACAGAAGTGACATCGGAACTGAGAAATTTAGTATACCTGGTGTTACAGCACCCTCTACACCAGAGTATGTATATATGAACTTGTTTTCCTAATATGTGACTATACAAACTTTATGGTTTTAGCGTTTAGTTTACTCCAATGGCACCTGCTGTTAAGGCTACTAATCTGGGGTTAATGTGCCAATCAGCAATACCAACAAAGCTTCCTCTCAACAAAGCAATCTTGAACGCTAAGCTATTCCGACTGTGGGCCTTAATCACCTAGCTCTCCTTCCATGTCACCTCTCTCAGTTCTAAACTGTAATGAACCGGCCTCTTAAAAGCCTTCTGAATTCAAATGCATGCACAATGTGTGTGTGTGTGTTGGGGGTGGGGGGGGGTTGCCCAGTGACAAGTGAGCACGAATATCTAACTTCTAAGGGACGTTTCACTAACTTGCACTGTGCATCTTGATATACAGTAACTGAAACAATAGCTAACAGAGCTCCAAGTGTATTATATCCGGACTTTCAAACATGAATCCGTTTAAGAGAAAAGTTATGTTCACGTTCTAGCTTTCGTGGAAACTCTTTTCCCCTTATCTAAAGGAAATACGGCATACAATCATAGCGACTATTTTACAGTTCTGAGATAAACCTGGTGAGACTGTCTTGTTTTTAAAATCTTAATTTTTCTAATGTTCAGTCCTTAATACTGTTCGTTTTTGCAACCCCCGCTTAACAGAAGTAATGGAGCAAAAGCTTCTTCCAACACAGGCTAACGAAAGGCTACAAAGCAAAGCCTTCTCTCTGCAAAGTGAGAAATGGAGGACCTTGGCCCACTCCGAGTGAAGAACCGTAGCACAGCGTATAAGAGAGAGCCGCCCAGAAATGAGAAAACAAAAAGCAGAACCAGAGGAAGCAGGAACCGTGTTTCTGGGGCTTGAAAACACGGGAAAAAAAGCCGGCTTCCTCCCTCTTGAGGTCCGGACTCCAACCGTTTCCGCTCAGAGTAACCGCAAAACCCTTCCCGCGCGGGAACTCGGCAGAGGAGGAGTCTTGGGTCCCGCCCTTCTGGCGGAGTGCATAAAGCCAACTCCGGCCGCGGTGTCTCTGGAATGTTCTGAAGGGAGGAAGCGCGCCCCTCCGCGGACTGAGGAATACTCGGCGCCAGATGGCGCTACCGCACCGAGAGCCAGAGCCTGCGCCTCAAGGGAGATGGGAAGAGATGCCACCGGAAGTGCGAGCTCAGCTAGCCTCCCGTCCCGGATATCCAGCCTTCTGGCGTGTTCCCGCGCGAGGGCGGAGCTACAACCGGAACCGGACTGTGAACGCGGGGCCTCGTGGCGGAAGAGCAAGGAGGTGCCTTGGAGGTTCTGACTTCCGCTGCGCGCGCCTGGTCTTGGCGAGAACGCGAGGGGCGGGCCTCCGGGCGCGCTTGCGCATTAGGAGGGCGTTGTTGCTGGAGGTCTGTGCTTGTTTCTCCATCTTTGATCGTTCGCGGCCTCGCCAGGGAAAATGAAAGTGGTGTCTTAGGTTTTTGTCCGTTTTGTAGCCTCCCGCCCGCAGGGTTTTTTTCTGGCTGTAAATTCTGTTTCTGGAAACCTCTGGAACGTTAGTGACGTACAAGGTAGTCTCAAGCTGCTTTCTCGCCGTTAATCCCTCTGAGTTCGTGGCAGCCCTGGGCCTGATCTTCCTTGTCTCTCGTTACCCACTCGAGGCTCTTCGTGACAGCTCATGACATCTAAGGACCTGGAAAAGTGTATATTACGGGCTTTTAAAGCGCTTAATTTGAGTTTTACCCTTTATTTTTGTCAGGATATTGCCATTCGTATTCTGTGGTGTGGCTTTGTACAACAGTTTGTTGAGGGGAAAGCTGCCAGAGGAAAATCCCGCCCCTTTCCCACGTTGGCAGTGTCCGATCGAAACCCGTTTTTAAGTAGATGAACAGTACTTCACCCTGGTAACTGGGATTTGTTTGATTTTTAGATGTATTATGAGGACTATGAACTTGTATTGCAGAAAGTATAAACAAGTACTAGTGTCCACCTTTAGGCTAAATGACAGTTTCCCAAAGCTCTCGAGTTTCCCAGAAATGTCTTCGGCTTTTGGTAAATGCTTTTAGGAGTTTCAGAAGCTCTTGCTGTCAAAGATTTAAATAAAGTCAAACATTAAAAAGTAACAAACACACACCATTTTGTGTTGGCCAATTACTTCTGGGCATGGGGCCTTCCCTGAAGTGTGGTTGATACTCCGTTGAGGAAATTTGATTTTCCCTTTCCCAGTATTATCAGTTGTACTACCTCTTGGTTAGGAATGGAATTTTGTATTCTCTAACCCTAGTCTGTACTGATTTTTTTTTTTTTTTCTGCTTGAACATGTTGTAAATGAAAACTCCTGAAGAAATAAAAAAGCTGTGGCAGAGACTGATTCTAGAATTTTAGTACTGTGGCAAAATTGGAATGTTGCAGGTGCAGAGTTTAGTTACCTTATCTTAGGCTAGTTTTAGTTCCCTACATACCCCCAACTGCCATTCCTTACTTACCTTTGTGTCAGAACTAAAATCCCATGAGAGATTAAAAAAAAAAAAAAAATGAAATCTGTTGGCAGATACTGCTTCTCACCTAAAGGTAAGAAAGCCCTCAATGGACCTGTGGGAAAGCCTGCCCCATCTTCTGTAGTTGCCTTTATAGTTCCCACCAATGTATTTTAAATGTCTTGATTCATGATTTTCTTGGCTCTGTAAAACTACAACTGCTTCCATGTAGGAGCATGGCATTTGGGACACCCCAAATCTGTGTTCTGGCCATGGTACTAAAATGGCTCCAAAATAAACTATCTCTTATTCCTGTTTTCTGCTTTGATTCTGTAGGTAATGTGTGTGTTGTCACAGCCTCTGTGAGTTTATACATGTATCAGCCCTGGTGTGTCTTCATGATGCTATTTTTTTTTTTTTAAATGCTCTTTAAAGCTGAGCTAATGAGTAGAAACTTTAAGGTAGGAAACGCACGGTGTGGAGTCAGGAATGGAGAAAAGTGGATGATCCACTGTAGGCAAATAAGAGTCTGGTAACTCTGCCTTCATTTTGTATGCCCTTGTCTTCCTCCTCTTCTTCCTCGTCTCCTCTTCCTCCTATTCTTCCTCCTCATCATCATCCTCATCACATCATTACCCTTGTTCTCATCCTCTTGTTCTTTGTTTCCTTCGAGTCAGACTCCTGCTTAACTCTATAAAGACATGCTACTCTGGCACCCAAGGAGAATCTGCTTAGCCTATCACACTATTGCTATTTGAACAGTGCCATATTACATTTATGTAAGGGCCAAGTAAAAATATGGGCAGCATTGTAGGTCACTCAGAAGAGGTCAGAAATAGGAAAAGGTTGAGACAGTATGCCTTTGGGAGGGAAAGGGAAAGCTATACTAGCTTTTCAAAAATCTTCATGAGGTAGAGGCTGAGGTAAGCTTGTGATAGATCTGAAGAGAGATTGACTTGACCTCAGGTCAGTGGTCTAGAACCCATACGATTTCCAGCTTTCTGTGCTTCAGCTTCACAATTTAATTCAGTAAACCTTGACCATGCCTCTGTTAAATGCTAAGCATGACCCTAAAATGCTAGAATGAAAAGCAGTGGGGAAGTGACTTGCCTCAAATTAACTTGTCCATTTTATCAAGAACTATCCCAAGCATATCTGCAACAACTTTATCATCCAGATTATTCATGTATGCAATATGGTGGTGTTTGTCCTCTTGATAATATTTATTTCATGCTGAAATACTTTTTGAAACCTAAAATAAAATTTGCTATCGTAAAACAAAATGGAATTTGGTTGTTTAATCCAGAGCAAAACGTAATAGGAAGGAACTCCAAGACAGCATCTTCATGGGCAGTTACATTATTGACAAACCAGAGCTGTGTAATGTGTCATTCCACATAAAATAAAAAGTAGCAAAAGACTGGAAGTCTGTGGTGTTAGTGACTGATCACACTATTATAGGTACTGATGGATTGACAGCCATCAAATATTAGGAGAAAATTTTGTTTTTAATTTTTATTGTATGTGTACAGGTGTTTTGCCTGCATTACATATGCATGTTTACCACATGTGTGCCCAATGTCCTTGGAGCTGGAAGAGGACAGCAGATCCCCTGGAACTGGTGTTATAGACGCTTGTGAGCTGCCTTATAGCTGCTGGGAATTGAACCTGGGTGCTCTGAAAGAACAGCCAGTGTTCTTAATGACAATGCCTTCTTTAAAGAGGGAAAACATATTTCAGTTGTGTGTTCATTGAGAGAACTGCTGAATTTTCATTTTGAACATCTAGAATTGCCCCAGCCCAAATACAAAAAGTTAAAGCTCCTTAATTGGTGTCAGCTCTGGTCATCCCAACCCTAGTGTCCCCTCATTCCTCCCTCACCAAGGAGATGTGTTAATTATGAATGTGGCCTGAGTAATGGACACCATTCTCAGATCCATAGGACACACCCAATAAAAAGGCATGTTTCAGAACCAAAACCCAAATTCCTTACTTGGTAGTTTGTTTTTAATTTTCATAATTAGTAGAATGAAATAAATACAGCTTTTATTAAAAAGGATAGTTTTTCACACTTACTGACCAGAAGTGGTTCAGATGGCATTGTCCCGTTGACATTCCTGAACCTTGCTCTGGGAGCACACTACATATGTGTATAGAATAATCGTACCAGTCAATCATCCTATGTGCTGTATGCCTCTGCAGCAGGTAAATTCCACCTTCGAGTTATCAGCTCTGTATGACACTAGGTTTAGTCATCATATCAAATCCGTTAGCATACGCACCTTAAGGAGGAAGTGTCAACTCTGGAGTCATTTTCTACTGTGTTGACGTCTGTAGAGTCACCAGTTGATCTTTATTTGGGTCTCCAGTTGATCTTTATTTGGCCCTCTGGGGTTTTACGTCTACCTCAGCATGTTCCTTAAGCATTGCTCAGCCCTGCATTCCAATAATTTGTGTAGATTTTTCTGGCAGTTATCTTGCCTTTCATAGTGTGCTTACGTGGAAGGATGAAAACAAATATGCCTTTATTTCTCTGAATAGGGTTATTGTAGAGAAATACGAAGAAGCCATAAATAAGAGTGCAAAGACCCCTTTGTCCCCAAAGCACAAACAGCCATATTGAGGGCTGGACATACAAGCGCCAGCTCTTCTGATAACAAAAGGACTATGACTTCTTATGCTCAAAGTAAAAACTGGTCTTGGTACATTTGGGGGACTCTTCCCTCTCTAGAGCCTTTGAAGCAGAATCTCTAAGTTATGTGAAAGTTATAGTTGAGCTATTTTAGAAAGAATAAATAAAAATTTTTCTCTGAATTGTTTCTCCCTTGAAGTTTTGTTTTGATTTTCTGGCAGAAGCATGCATTTGTTTAAGTGTACTAATACTGAATTATTCAAAAATAATCTCTTCCAAGAGGCTTTTTTAAAAAAATTAGCATTAAATTCAAATAAAGATGAAGTTTCCAAATAATGTTTCTTTTTACTTTTTATTATTGGCCAACCATACCCTAGTTTATGTAATATACTCATTTGGCTTTTCGTAGTCTTGAAAATTTAGGAAAAGGAGTCTTCATATCAAGAGCAATATGTTTAAATTTTCTCTGATTTGTATATTGGTTTAATAATTTGCTTATGGTAGATAGTTTGAAAGGTAGGAGGCTATAACTTGTAAAATAACAAAAGAACAGTAAATTCTATGTCAGTATAAAAGTACACCGTCCTATTCTCATGGCTCTGGTACATTGAGTGACTAGATTGAGAAAGTGAATGTGTCGAGAGACCATTTGGACTTTATTATCTTTTGTAAAAGTTAAAAGATGGTATAGTGTCTCCTTCCTCTTAAGTAACCCTTTGCATTGCTCCCTCTCAAAATCATGGTCTTCTTTTCTTTAGTGGCTATTGTTAAATAGCCACCTTTTAACGTTGGTTTAGTCATGTATCCTATGTGTAAAGGAACTATAATGAAAAATGAAATGGTTTTTCTTGTTAAATGGTACTGTATGTGGTCTCAGTGGCAGGCATGAAAAAAAAAATGCAATAACAACATAAAACATGTTGTTTCAAGTATCCTTAAAACAAGGATTCATGACATTTTCAAATGTTGAATTTCAAAGTCAACCTGTTAAGCTTCATTGAAAAGCAGATCAAGAGCTTCAGAGATGACTCAGCTGCTGCTCTCACAGGGGACCACTTACTGCTGCCTGTAACCCCAGCTCCAGTGGGGTCACACATACACACACACATACCACCCCCAAAGTCACATGGCTCTCATTACACTGGACTAACGGAAGGTATTCCAAAGTCTGATATTTTTAACGCCTCAAGTTTTGTAGTAAGTAGTCTAGGTGGGACCTAAATTTGTGAAGTGTTATGTTCACAAAGAGAAACCTGATAGTGATAGTGAAATCAATATTAGTTAGGGTTTTACTGCTGTGAACAGACACCATGACCAAGGCAACTCTTATAAGGACACCATTTAACTGGGGCTGGCTTACAGGTTCAGAGGTTCAGCCCATTATCATTGAGGTGGGAATATGGCAGTATCCAGGCAGGCATGGTGCAGGAGGAGCTGAGAGTTCTACATTTTCATCTGAAGGCTGCTAGCATTTTCATTTCCAGGCAGCTAGGATGAGGGTCTTAAAGCCCACACCCACAGTGACACACCTACTCCAACAGGGCCACACCCTCTAATAGTACCACTCCCTGGGCTGAGCATATACAAACCATCACATTCCACTCCCTGGCCCCCATAGACTTGTTGAAACATGAGTCTATGGGTTTTGGGG
Source organism: Mastomys natalensis (assembly GCA_021653895.1). Taxonomy (NCBI): domain Eukaryota; kingdom Metazoa; phylum Chordata; class Mammalia; order Rodentia; family Muridae; genus Mastomys; species Mastomys natalensis. Next base: position 143,040 of record JAJTUV010000940.1, read on the forward strand.
AAGGGGCATACTGTAATTCCCAAAGAAAGACGGGAAACCAGCTGGACACACTCCGAAATCTGTATCTCCATGGCTGATGTCAAAGTGATCTTCGGATCTCCAACTCCTTTTTCATATTTGTTGACTGTAAGGAACTTCTTTCTCCTGGGCTGGTTCCATTGCCTGCTAGCAGCTTTCCTCAGCAGGTATTCTATGGCTCTTGGCATCTCGAAAATCTTAGGGTCTCCAAGACAACTTCAGTGTCTGGGATCCCAACATGATCTTCTGGGCTCCTCCAAAGGACTGGTGTCACTTCTCCAGCTCTGCCCTCTGTAGCACTCTAAGCTCAGATTGATCCTCTCCACTGCTGCTGCTGTTCTTGGTGACCATCCCATGGTACTGGCATCTCCATTACACTGGGGTCTCCACTGCAATGAGGCTTCACCAATCGCCTCTCATGGGCTCTCTTCATGGTGCCAAGCCTCAAATCCTTTGCATGACCCCTTCAGTCTTGGGATGTCAACTACAACTGAAGCTACACCTTCACCAACGACCTTCCGTGGCCTCTCACAGTGCCACTCCCTGGGCCAAGCATATACAAATCATCACAGTCAGTTTAGCTACAGATGACTCCAGAGGGCTTTCTTGCCTCCACATTCCTATAGTGATATCGTTATTCCATGTCCAGCTGCTTAATTAATCACCAACTTAAAAATACCTTAATAGAGTAATGATTAAAGAAAGCATAAGACATGACCTTTTTTTGTAGGGTCTTTAAGTGCAACTGAAGGGAAAAAAACTGCTCATAAGATAATTCATAAAAACTGTGCAGTAGCCTCATGTAACTTAGAGCCGGTTAGCCAGTGTTTGTATAGGTGCAGTGTGTGTCTGGTGCTCACACACTCATCTCTGCTGTCCTCACTAAGCCTATCAATGGGAAAACAACACTTGGGTGTTTTACTATATCTCATTGTTATAAAAAATAATGTTTGGCCAAAGTGTTTACAAAGGAAGGGAGTTAAGAACAAATTAAGAAATGTTGGAGTGTTGGTGCCTATTTTACATGCTTAATTCTTCCATCCATCCATCCATCCATCCATTCATCTGCCAAGCATTGGCCAAGAAGGTAGAAAACAAATATATCACTATTTTTTTTTTAATTTATCTAGGAAGAAAGGGTTAGGTAGATACTAGCACAAGGTTTTAAAACAAAAAAAATTTGCAAGATTAGTTATGGGGATCCAGAAAAAAAGAGCAAAGAAATATGTTCCTAGGAAAAGCAAGAGTTCAGAGAGGATGGGCCTTATGCCAGTCATGAAGGAAGGACAGGCATATTCCAGGGGAAGGCATGAAGGCACAAAAAAAAGAAAACAGCATAGTCAAAGTATAGGAAGGATTTTCATCTAACCCCCCTGATGGTGCCTGGGAATAGTGGCTGCAAAGATGTACAAAAGCAAAAGGTGCATGGATTAGAAACCACATGCTCGGAGGTCAGAGTCTTCATTACAGGCAGTGGAAACCGTGGGTTATATTCTCACTGAAGCAAGGGTGCTAAAAAAATACAGAGACATTATATAATTGTCAATCGTGTATTAAAATGTGCATGTTTTTAAATGCCCCAGAATATTTCAAATTAAAATGATTATCTATGTTTGCATTTCCAGTAGAGTTGGGCGCTCAGGAATGCACCACCTAATTTTTGGTACATTTTTTATAAGTTTATAAAGATCTTAGAAAAAAATTCCAATCTCTGTTTATGAAAATTCCTATCTCTTTTTATGGCTTAGTAAGAAAATTGCATTGTTGGTTTCTTGTACTGATTTCCTGGTGTGGCTAAGTTGTAGACCTTGTGCTCTTGCTAGGATGACCTTGGAGAACAGCTGATGGAGAACTTTTAATAACCTTTTCTGATGCTGGTGCTTCAGTTACATCATCACTTGCATAATATTTGCACTACAAAAAGCAAGGAACAGATAAAGACCCAGAAAAAATTACATAAAATTTTAAAAATTCAAGGTTATTTCCAGTGGAATAGGTGGTACAGTACAGCTTCCAAGTGGTAGTGCAGTTACTTATAAAAGCAGTTGCTATACTTTGGTAAAAGCATACTCAAGATTGCTGAAAAGACTTTTCTTAGACTTGACAAATTTAGGATTCTCATTAAGTATGTGAATTTAATTTTTTAAATCATTTTGCTTGGATAGCTAGCCTTCATAAATACAATTTATAATTTATTCCCCACTAGTACAACACTTGGTCTGAAACCACAGATCCTGAGCTTAAGATAACAGTGTAGAGATGAAGGAGCCACATTTTGTTATTTCAGTTGTAATTGGTCAAGAGATAGCAAAAATGTTGGTTCATCAGAAGGAATACGTTCAAGAAAACTGTGTATTGTGTAACTCAGTGGTCATAGCAAACACTTAGCACAATGGGAAACTGCTCAGAGGGCACACTCCAGGATGGCCGCGCACTAATAGGACTCCACATTCTGTTTTGTTAAATGAGAACAGAACATTGTGTGGGTACAGAACGGGCAGGTCAATCTAGGAGGAGATGGGGGAAGACAATGAATATGATCAAAATGCATGCAATTCTCTGAGGTAATAAATACATATTTTAAACAAAGAAAATTGCTTTGAGAATATATTTTAACATGTCAGGTGATACATACACTGACTGCATATCACTGCTCCATATCATCAATATATATTTGTGTCCCTCAACTAAATATTAAACTAGCCTTTAAAATACATAAAATCACTTTAAGTTTTCCTCTTTTCTTCTTCTGCAGCCTGGGGCCTGGGCATGCTCAGTGAGCCCACTGTCATGGAACTCTCTTATCTCTTTTTGAATGTGTTATTTTGAGATAGGGTTTCACTCAGTGTCCCAGGTAGGCCTTGAACTCACTCTCCACCTGCCTCAGCCTCATACATAACTGGTGATGTGTCCCTGGGCCAGGTCTGGCACTGTTTTGCTTTAGCAGGTTTGTAAACTGTACCAATGTAGTGCTATATTTTACCTTGATACGGTACCATTAGTTTTCATTAAGCAAACCTTCCTGCTTTACTAGTGCTAATCTCATGAAACATCAGTGGTTTAAAAACATAATTAGTATTTAAGGCTTTTCTCACATTTTTAAAGACTTGTTTATTTTTAATTCTACACATATAAGTGTTTGCTTGCGTGTATATCTGGGCATTCCTGCAGCATTTATGGAGGCCAAAAGAGGACGCTGGATCCCCTGGAACTGGAGTTATAGATGGTTGATTGATGCCACATGGGTGCTAGAAACTGAACCCAGGTCCTTATAAAGAGTACTGCACAATCTTAACCATTAAAACCACCTCTCTAGCCCTTATTTTCCCATTTTATGTTAATTTTCAAAACCATTCTAGTTTTGAAATGTATTTTTGTTGACATAGAGTACTTTACTTACTTAAATTACTATGTAGGGATGCTTAGTTATACTTAAAATTTTTTTAATTACTTTTTTACAGAATAATATAAACATGGAGAGTATTACTTTTAAAAAAAACAAAGGAATTTGTAGAAACAGCTCTGGAAACATCTAGAATCTTCATGGTGTACCAAACCAAATGTCAACTAGAGTTCGGCTGAAGCCTACGGTAGGTAACTTTATTGCAGAATATTCTGCAGAGAGCACTCCCCTTATAGCCTCACTGCACCAGCACTAAAATAAGCTCTGTATTCATCTTTCTGTTGCTCTTCTTCATCTTCTCCTCTTCATCCCCCTCCTCCTCCTCCTTTTATCCTCGTCCTCTTCATCATCCTCTTCTTCCTTCTCTTCCTCTTTCTCTTCCTCCTCCTCTTCCTCCTCTTCATCCTCCTCTTCCACTTCCTCCTCCTCCTCCCCTTCCTCCACTTCCTCCTCTTCCTCTTCCTCCTCCTCCTCCTCTTCTTCTTCTTCTTCTATTTCTTGGTTTTCAAATTAAACATTGGGGTGACCCGTTCTTATAAAATATAGTGCAAAAAAAATTCGAACAAAATATATGTTATTGTTGATTACTCATGAAACTGTAAATGTTAATTTTGCTAAAAGAGTTAGTCTAATGTGATAGATAGACTGTGTAATACACACTTGAGAAACTAAGTATTGCCTGTGGCCTCCCACAATAAACAATGCCTACAGATATTGTTGCTGCTGCATTTTTGTTATTATAAGACATGAGGAAATATTGACCATCCTTTCTTGTGTATGTGTTCATATGTGTGTGCAGATGCACGTAAATGTGTGTGCAAACGTTTGGAGGTCAGAGGTTGGCGGTGAGCATCTTCCTCTAGTCAGGGTCTCTCTAATAACTTGGAACTCACCTATTCAGCTAGACTACTGGGCTAAGAAAAGGCCTGAGCATCCTCCCTTGTCTCTGAACCTCCAGCACTGGTATTGCGGGTGTACACTGGCAGAACTTCTTGTTTACACGACAGGGATCTGAGTTTGGTTCCTGAGCCATCTCCACCATCTCCACAGCCCTATGGCCAGCCTTTCTCATAGTTTTCATCTTTTAATCGGAGTTATAATCTTCAGATTGACCAATTAAGCCTTTTTCACTGAAAAAAAAAAAAAAGATAGAGAAATTAGATTTTAGTAAGTCCTGAACAGTGTTGGATGTGGAAAGTTGTTAAGTAACAACCTGTAAGGTTTTATAAAGTTGCTTATGATTCTCAACTCCTGATGTGCTGAATTATATACAAATAAAAAATGTGAGTTAATGTGAAGGTCGAACGTTATGCATTCTCCTGACAGGGGACAAGAGAAACTCTGAAAATTACCTTCAGGGATAATTTAAGAGATCCCTTGCAAAAATAAGGATCAGAGTGAAGTTAAGGGAAACCAGTCATTCCGTAGCGGTCAGTTGTCCAGCAGTTTGTCAAGAGGTTTCTTGGCCTTCACAGGTAAATGTGGAAATAAGCAAACTGTAGATGGGCACAGAAGAAACAGAAGGGGCCCAATCGTCCCATCTTCTGATCCCCCGGGACCTCTCATTGACTGGTTTATGAAGAAAAACAGCACTCTACCGACGCACTTTGTAGAAATCATGCCTAGAGCAAGGTTGACAATAAGAGTGGAGACTTCAGGTAGTCAAATGGAAACCTCTTGGCTTGCGCGTTACAATAAAAACCATATCGTAAACCCCGGGACTGGATGTTCCGGGCATGATACTCGGCTCGCCTCACCTACTGCACATTTAATCCCCACAACAACCCTGTGAGGGATTATTTCCTTCCTTTTCTCTAAAAACCTGATCCTCACAGCAACGTAATCAAGTTTGTGGGATAGGAACTAACTACTGTGATCCTCATGTAGCAGATGAGAAACATTTTGTGCTAAGCGATTTGTGCAGACGGGTGGTATGAGTCCGAGAGGCTGCGCTGCGCGATCCTTCCCACACCACCACACCAGCTCAAAGGGCATAGGGGATTTTCTCTGATGCCTCTTGAAAAAGATAATGCGTGCTATGGTAAGAGAAACCAACTCGAAAAGACTATGCAATTCCAGTACCAGGAAAATTTTGGCCAAATTGGGAGAATAATTAAGAAAAAAAATAAGTCAGGTGAAGACAAGGACAGGTAGGCAGGGCACAGAGGATCTTCCGGGCATGATTGTACAGTTGTGGAATGTGTCACACATTTCTCAGAATCCTCAGAGGGACCCAGATGTGAACAATGGACTTTGGTGACCTTGATGTGCTAATGTAGGTTCATCATACAAAATAAATGTGTCATTTTGTTGGAAGAGAGAGATGGAAACGGAGACTAAGCGTGCCATTGGGAGCCTATGGGAAAGAACTGTATATTTCTCTCAGTTTGGTGTGAACTTCTAAAAAGGGTTCTGAAGTGTATGATTTATTTTTTTAAGTGCTTCCTAAATTAAAAAGGAAAGACAACTAAGACAGTGCACTTTAAATATATGCTTCGTTAGTGTGTGTGTGTGTGTGTGTGTGTGTGTAAGAATGAATGATACATAATGTCAACTTTTACATCCAGTTTTCTTCTTGGAATTTTCCTAGCTCCCAAAGAAAGCATTTACTGCACATTCATTCTTTTTTATTTAGACACAGAATGAAAGGGAGAAAGGAGAAAGCCATTATCTTTAGTGTGATGCTGTGTCCACTTCCCACTGTCTCCTAAGGGAATGTAATTTATTAAAGAAGCACTTGGCACCTCTCTTAGCCACTCTCCTAATAGCTTTAAAAAGAAAAAAGAAAGAAATGTTCCTTTGTTTTTACAGTAAGCTCATTATCTTGAGGCAGATAATTAATTATTTTTAAATTAGCTAATTCGAGATAGGAACAGTAACTTTATAGGTTATTATATACATATATACATACATACATACATACATACATACGTAAATAAATAAATGGTTTAAAGTTCCCTAACTCCTAAGAAAAACAACTAAAAGCTAGTCTTGTTTCATAAGACAGGTTCTTGCTTTGTACCACTGAATGGCTTTCTGTCTGAGCCTTTGGAGTATGGATGGCAGATGTGATCTTGTAATTAATTGAAAGCCTTGCCTAGGTTCTCAATCAATTCTTCTTGACACAAGTAATGGAAAGTGTGCGTGTGTGTTTGTGTGTGTGTGTGTGGTGTGTGTACACAAATATATTCACAGACAGGCAGATACATAGGCAGACATGGGAATCTATGTGACTTATGCAAACATTTTTTCTTCCCTGTTTATTGCCAATACGTGTCCTGAGCATCTTGCCAAGACTGTCACCTGTAGGCAGGCAGCAGGCAGGTAGGCAGTCTTTTGGCAAATAAACCCTTTCAGTGTGGTTCTGCCTGTGAATCTTTGAAAATTTGGATCCCAAAGGGTTCCTTTTCTGTTTCTCCTGTTTCAAAGATAATTCCTTATGAATCAGCTCATTTCTGGTTACTCTGACCCCACATGAGCTCAAGGCCTTTTTTGAGAGTGAAGATTGCTACTGCCTAAAAATGTTTCCAAGACAGGAAACATTTTTTTTCTCAGTGATTTCCATCAGCTTGTTCCTACAGTTGTTAGGATCAGAGCCTTGGTTCTAGAAGCCCTAACAAGTTAGGCTTGACCACTCATCCTCAACTAGCCAATTAAACAGAAAATAGTGAAAAGTAGAAAAGGGAGATTTATTCAGTGTGGCAACACATGAGGAAGAGGACCAAAGAGATTCCACCCCTACCCCCACCCGTGCACAAGTCTATCTTTGGGGTTTTGACATGAGTGTAGTGTTTGAATAGAAGGAAGGACATAGGAATAACTGCAGGGTCCAGTGGGTGTGCTCCTGCCCATCACCAGCCTCTCGGGTCCTCTATCCTGTAAGGTGCTCTGACAAGGTCAGAACTCTGTGAAGTCTCTTTCTGAAGACAAGCTCACTCTCTGGTCGACATCAGGGTCCCAGTCTGTTCCTTTCCTAAGACTAAGACTCGTGGGGGAAATTCCAACTTTGGGGGCTTTCATTGTTTCAGCAATCTTATAGCCAGAGAGAGGATTCAAGTGTCCTTAAACTATCTTCGTTCTTGCCAGGGTAGTTGCAAGCCTTATATGAGCTCATTTGTGTGTCTAACGGCCATCTTCTTATTCTCTCAGCTAGCCTGCAAAATTTCACCTGCAGTCTATCTGATGTATAGAATTCACTGCCCTGTGGGGCATGTCTGTTGATCACGTACTTGTTTCTGAATGTAGGCTCGGATGCCAGACAAAGAACTCCCTGTTCCTTCCAAATACCTCTAACAGGCCAAGGCAGTGCTGCCATGAAGCTAGCACTGGGGAGGATGGAGGTTATGGGTGTTTAGTCTTTAGCACTTATATTAGTCAGAATTCTGTTACCGTTAAAAAATCATCAACTTCAAAAAGAAGGAAGGTTTACTTTAGATGTGTTAGTTCACTGGAGTACATGCATCTCTGTCTTATAGACAGAATCGACGTGGAAAGGAAGAACCTGAAGTTCTAACATTCCCTCCCAGGGCACGTCCTCCAAACGACTATTAGTTCCCCCATGAGTCTCTACATTTAAAAGTGTTTAGCAACCTTGGTGGTACCTCATCCTGGAGGCCAAGTCTTAAATATACAAATCACTGGGGAGCACTTTCCCCAGGTGTCTGTCAGACTTCAATATACTTTCGGTAGAACATGTCTAACGTGAAGAATCTCTGCTTCCAGTTTTCAACACTCTTTATGTCAGTGGTGCGTGATAGCTGGTGACTAGCTACCAGGATAATGAGATACGGAGTACATCAGGACTGAACTGAGCTTCGACACTTCTGCCAACCAACACTTTAGTGCAGGTGACAGCTGAGAGATGCCATGCACTAGGTGTGCCTCGCACAGGGCCTGCTCTTCTAGATGGGACAAAGGTATCTTCTGCTCACCAGTGGGTGGGTCTTGAAGGTGAGGTACATCAGACCAGTCATGTTCAAGTCTCTGCAAAGTGTATTACATGGGCTATTATAGGCTGTAAAATGGCTAAGAAAAAGTCCAGACCATGGTGACAGAAACAAAAGGAAGTCTAAGGTTTGTGCTTTGTGTGCTTTGTGCATGTGCGTGTGTGTAATATAGGATATCTTTCTGACTGGTATTTCTGTTGAAATAATTTTTTATAAATAAATCCCAGCATGGGGTCGCTTCCCATCTCTAGGGTTTATGTCCCCAGATGAAAGACACATACTTTGTATGTAATAGGCCTGAAGCAGCTCAATAGCTGGGCAATTGCCTAGCCTCCATGTTGCTAGAATCTACCTCTCACTGAGTAATCTGAGTTACTACTTACTAATTTCTGTGTTCTATATTGGCTTTCTTGACCCAGTCGAGCAGCCCTCTGGGCCTTGTCCTCTTGGCCCCTTTACATGGCCCCTTACTCCTCTCTCCTGTCCACACCTCAGCATGGCATCTCTCCCTTCCTTCTCCTCACGGTCCCAAGCCCAGGAAACCTAAAACCCTGCCTTTCTCTTCTCCCCAGCTATTGGCTGCTGGCATCTTTATTCACCAATCAGAATTAATTGGGGGGGGGGGGGCGCAGATTTCCAGAAGCTATGTGCAGACCTTCTCCTGCAAACTAATTTGGGGGACCCCATTGGCATTAGAATATAAGCAGTTACGAATCTCCTCTATACTCTTTGAGACAGGGTCTCTCGGTGAGCCTGGAGTTCACTGATTTAGCGAGGCTGGTAGTTGCAACCCTCAGAGATCTTTCAGTTTCGGCCTCCCAGCATTGGGGTTAGAGGAACCCGTTACCGCCTGGGGATCCAAACTCAGGTCCTCATGACAAGGGGTTTCCAGCTGAGAATGTGACAATGCCACTCTGGCCTGGCCCCGTGTCCTTCACTTGGAAGAGCAGCCCTGGCACAGAGTCAGGACAGTGACTCATGCGTAGCTTTGGATTAATGTTCTGTTCACTGACTCACGAAAACGGAGTGGGTAGGACCAGGTCAAATGGGGAGCCGTGTGATGGGCAGAGAAGACAGGCAGAGTGCGGACTGCCTTCTAGAACCTTCATCTGCACTCATGCTCCTGAGCCCTGCGCTTCGTCTGGCTATGCCGCTTCCCAGAACCGTGTGAGCTCACTCATCAAGTCCTGACCACAATTGCCTTCAGTCAACTCATCATTCAACCCCCAAACTGGGGCTGGGGGGGGAGGGGATCCTAGCCCTTGTATGTGCTTTTCTGTCACCAAACTCATCTCATGCTCTTTACTAAAAGCTCATCTTCTGTTAATTCCGTCCTGACTGACACTGCCCCTGCTACCTCGAAATTGCAGCTCATCACAGTAGTCTTCCATCACATGGCATGCACATGTCACCCTGGTGCTTGGAAAGATGAGGAAGAACCCTGAGTACACAGTGATTTTTGAAACCAGCCTGGGTTGTATATAGGGAGATTAAATCTGACCCTGTATCTGTTCTATGGGAAATCCCTCCATGTCCTTATGTTGCCTTTGGTGGAAAATCAAATTGACTCTGGCTTGACTTACTGGTTCAGCCACACCACGCTGTGTTTGGATCCTTAGGTATTTTTGAGGCCTGCCCCCTGCCCCCCACCTCGATAGCTGAAGCCATTTTGTTCCATGCCTGCCAGCTATTTTCATACTGTTCTTGGAATGTGCCGACCAGTTATTGACACAGAAAAATAACTTGATTCAGTGCGAGGTCATGCTGATCACTTATCCTGGTATGAGGTTCCACAAAGCTTTACAAAGGACCCATCAGATTAAAGGTCAATATGAACTGTTATGTCTAAAATGGCTCCAGTCAGAGCTAACCACTGGGCAGCACTTCCTTCACCTGCGTATAACTCATTGTGTTTTTGCTGTTTTAGCCTTTATAAGACAGCCTTGAGAAATGTTCAGGTCCTAGCTAAGCCCCAAGTTCTGATCTGCAGCCCTGATCGATCAGACTTAGGATGTGTATTCAATAAACCATCCCTGTCTGAGTGAGATCGTTGTTTGTGTGGTTTGTGGGACATCTTTGGACTACAACACTATTTGCTTAACTCTCTTCCTCTGTATCAGTTTTGCACCTCTGACCTGACATGTCCCATCTTCTCTCTGGCTCACTGTACCTCATTGGCAAGGCTCGGGCTAAATGCCTACAAGAATTTGTACACCTTGCTCAGACTTCTGGCTGTTTGACTTATTCTCCGAGGGCCCAGGGCTTGGACAACAAACTACCCTGACTCTCCTGACAGCTTTGCATTCTTTGGCTTCTCTGAAGTAAGGGAAAAAATTCCTCCCTCCACAGAATGTCCAAGGGATTTCATTAGAGATTTTAAGAAGCAGAAGATGAAGGGGGAAAACCTCACAAACTGCTCTTCCATCAGGACTTCTCATTTTCCCTCCAATACTGTTGGAGGAAGCTTAGACAGAGAGGTACAGGTCTTGAGCAATGATTTTTTTTTTTTTTTTTTTTTTTTGTATTCTGGAGGCCTCCTCTGTTTAGGGAATTTCCTGGGATCCATCAGAGATGGCAAGGAAGCATTCAGGCTTATCTTCTTGGTTGGCGGTGTAATGAATCAGGAGCTAGAGATTTGGCAAAGGACCCTGTGTCTTAACTACAAGACAGGCAGATCCAAAAGTGGGCAGGAGAGGCAGCGGGAGGAGCCTTGGGTTTTGTTGCCCTGGAAGGATCTCCTTCCTCTTGTTAAGTCTTTCTTCTTTCCCATAGTTTAAGCACATTAGTCCCTGCCTGGACTCTATAGTCACGGAGTTCGGATGGTTTGTGTGTGGTCAAATGGACAAATAATTGAGGAAGAGTGAAACATAGCTCCTCAGCTCCTCAGCAGGGGAAGCAGGGTTGCTTTGGCCACCAGGTAAAGCAGAGATTCTCAAGGAATATTTCTGTGCCTAAAGAATGGCCCAGGAATCTTTGACAGGGATCAACTCTGTTTCTCTAAAAGGTAACCATCTTCAAGACAAAACGTCATACTTGATATTAGTACTTTATGATCAAATTGTGACCAGCTGTTCTAGAACATTCAGATTCTTCTGCTTGATGCCTGCAGATTTTAAGACTATTGCCGTAGCTAATATGCACTGAGCCACAGCTGTGTGAGACAATATAACATCTGTTTCAGGAACACAGCCCACTTGTACGGTATGATCAAAGATATGCAGTCGCAAGCCTCATAGGGCCTCTGTACTAGGTATATTTTCCCTGGAAATCAGCCCAGCTGCTAAACATACTTTGCCTCTGAAATATTAAAAAGAATCCCAAACATAATATATCAGAAAATTCAAATTTCAATGATTTTATTACATAAAAATCAGTTCTCCAGCTCTCTCTCTCTCTCTCTCTCTCTCTCTCTCTTCTCGTCTCTTGTGTGTGTGTGGGGTGTGTGTGTGTTTTTAAGTAGGGTTCTCATCCTATGTGCTTGTGGAGGTCAGAATACAACTAATAGGAGGTCAGTTTTCTCCTACCACGTGGGTCCTGAGATGGACTCGCATTATGAGGCTTGGCAACAGGCATCTTTACCCTGGCAACAGGCATCTTTACCCACCGAGCCTTCTTGGCAGACCTATCTGAAGAGCGAACGGCTTTCATTCTGGTTTGGTTTATATCCCTTGCTGATTGTACAATTTTCCTCTAGTTTCGACTGGATATCAGGACCAATGACTGTAATGCATTCTCCACACCCTAGACTTGTGCAGCACCTGCCGAAGCCAAAAAGGCACTGCTCCAAACAGCAACTGGCAAAGATCAGATAGATCTGAGAAGAAGACATTTACAAGCTTACAATAAAGTGGAGAATATATTTGTAATGACTTTGCTTATATTGGAGTCAGCCTGCAGAAATTTACTGAATACTTGCTCTGCATGGAACCTCTTGAGAGTTGCCGATCTGGTGTTGGGGTCCCGGGGTAGAATTTACAAACATTACTAATAAGTTACCCAAGAAGATTGAAGAAATGGTCTACTGGGGTTTCAAGTTTCTTCACTGTTTATCTTCTGGTTGCGAAGCTGGACCAATGATTAAGAACATTTGGGCCACTCTTGAACAATCTTTTCTGTGGCTTTTGAATTGGGCATTGTTAAAACAATTTTTATTGGTTATTTTATTTATTTATATTTGAAATGTTGTCCCCCTTCCTGGTTTCCCCTCCACAAACTCCCTATCCCATTCTCTGTCCCCTTTGCCTTATGAGGGTGCTCCTCCACCTACCCACCTACTCCACCTCACTGTTCTAGCATCCCCCTATTCTGGGTCATCAGACCTGCACAGTACCAAGGGCCTCTCCTTCCATTGATACCAGATAAGGCTGTCCTCTGCTACATATGCCGCTGGAGTCATGGGTCCTTCCATGTATACTCTTTGGTTGGTGGTTTAGTCCCTGGGAGCTCTGGATGGTCCAGTTAGTTGATATTGTTGTTCTTCCTATGGGGTTGCAATCCCCTTTATCTCCTTCAATCCTTCCCCTAGCTCTTCCACTGGGGTCCCTGTGTTCAGTCCAATGGTTGGCTGTGAGTTTCTGCATCTGTATTAGTCAGGTGCTGGCAGAGCCTCTCAGGGGACAGCTATACCAGGCTCTTGTCAGCAAGCACTTCTTGGCATCGGCAATACTGTCTGGGTTTGTTGTCTGCAGATGGAATGGATCCCCAGTCTCTGGATGGCCTTTCCTTTAGTCTCTGCTCCATTTTTTGTCCCTGCATTTCCTTTAGACAGGAACAATTCTGGCTTAAAATTTTTGAAATGGGTGGGTGGCCCCATCCCTCAACTGGGGGCCTTGCCTATCTATTGGAAATGGTCTCTACTGGTTCTATCTCTCCTTTGTTCTGTATTTCTGCTAATGTCATCCCTGTTGGGTCCTGGGAACCTCTCGTTTCCCTGATATCTGGGACTTTCTAGTGGCTACCTCCAGTTCCTCATCCCCCACTGCTACATACTTCTGTTCAATTTCTTGACCCTCTGTACTTCTCTCTGTCTCTCCTCATACCTGATCCTGCCCCCCTCTTCCCTCCCCCTCCTCTCTCCCTCCAAGGTCCCTCTGTCCCTGTACCTCCCATGATTATTTTGGTTAAAACAATTTCTTCAGGATATTTTTTCTTTTAAGATTTAGTAAGTATGTGCATGTGTGTATGCACGTGTGTGCATGTAAACATTCATGTGTGTGTATGTGTGTATTTGTAGTGTGTATTGTGTGTGTGTGTGTATGTGTGTGTGTGTTAAGGCCATAACAGGCTGTCTCTCTCAAGTTATAGCAGGTTAGGCATGGGTGCTAAGAACCAAACTTAAAATCTTCTAGAAGAACACAAGCACTCTTGACCACTGAGCCATCGCTCCATTTCATCAGGACATTTCTTAAAACATTCCCAGAGAAGGCTAGAGATGTTGATTAGTGAGTAAAACATTTGTCATGCAAGTGAAATAACCTGAGTTTGAATTGCCAGAACTCAAGTAAAGTTGAGAAATAGTGTGTGCATCTATAGCTGAGCACGCCTGCTGTGAGATGGGAGAGGGCATGAGACTCTCAGAGGTCGGAGGCCATCTAGTGTGGCTTACACAGCAGCAAACAATGAAGAGAGAGAGAGAGAGTAGAGAGAGAGAGAGAGAGAGAGAGAGACAGAGAAAGACCAAGAGAGAGACAGAGACACAGAGACAGAGAGAAAGAGAGAGACAGAGACAGAGAGACAGAGACCATCTTAATCAAGGTAGAAGGCTCTGACAAACAACAAGGTCGACCTCTCTGGCCTCTCTGACTCATGGATGCCCTCACATACATACATCAAATATATTATACTCACAGGGAAAAGATTTTAATAGAACACTTCAAGAAGGCTTATGTTAGGACTATAGCAACTAGATTTTTTTTTTTTTTAGCAGAAGAGAGACCCAGTTCAGCTCTGGGCAAAAGAGACCTTGTCTCCAGAGATGTACAAAGTCTGTGGATTAAAAGTTTACCAAGAAGCAGAAACATCAAAGGTACAAAACCGTGTGATGGGATTCTTCCTGGAACCAGGCCAGGTTGGTGTGACATCTTTGGTGGAGGCCGACAGAAGAGACACAAATCAGTCTTTGCAGGGTCTGGAAGGGTGTTGGCTAAAGAGGGTAGAAGGCAAGGTTCTTTCTAAAACTGGATTTTACAAAGAAGTGCTTAGTCATATGGGTTTAGGGGAAATTTCAGAAGCCCAACTAACCCAGTCCAGCAAAATGTCTTTATCATCATGTTCCATAACTTCAAGTGACCTAGGGGATGACTCCACTAGGATGACCCAACTCATGGATAGGATCTGATGAAGTGTCAGAGCGGGTTTACTCCAAGAACTGCGGTGGCTTCCTTGAGAACATAGACATACATAGCCAGGAAAGCTTCCTGCGGGGTGAAGGGAATGTGGAGGTACCTGGAGAGTTTCTCATCACAACGGTTCTGATATTCAGGTTACTCAGTAACTGCACAGTTGTTCACAAGAGTGGGCAGAATTGATAATCCACTAGAATCATTTCTCACCTTGCCCAAATAGCCTGAGGCAATGGGGACATTTCCTTCCTCATAGTCCAGACTAGAAGACCATAATTGGTGTTCCACCCTCTCTTCCACCTCTCAACAGCAATCTTTCTAGTTTTCACATTGAAAAAGACCCCATTCTACTAACATTCATAATTATCACATATAATAATGGTTTTCTGGCTAATTTTATGTCAGCTAGACAGAATCTAAAATCATCTAAGAGGAGGGAAACTCAATTGAAAAAGAATGCTTTCATGAAATAGGGCTTTAATCAAGCCTGTAGGGGATTTTGATATTACTGGTTGTAGGGGAGGGGCCAGCCCATTGTGGGTGGGGCCATCCATGGCCTGGTTGTCCTGGGTTCTATAAGAAAGCAGTCTGAGCATGCTTACTGAGCAGTAAGCCACACTCCTCCATGGCCTCTGTGTCAGCTCCTGTCTTCAGGTTTCTCCATAGTATTAGTGCCTGCCTTGGCTTCCTTCAATGGATCGTGATTCAGGATAAGTAAGCAAAATAAATCCTTTCCTCCCCAAGCTACCTTTGGTCATGGCATTCATCACAGCAATGGTAACCCTAACTAAGACAAATGGCGTCATTGTGATATTTTCATATATACCCCCATAATTCTTCATTGTCCCCCTCCACCCTGCTGATAGTCCTCTTGCAAATAGCTGTAATTCTTGTGTGTGTAGTTTGTTTGGTTGGTTGGTTTGGTTTGGTTTTTTTAGTGTGTGTGATTGGGGGGAGAGAAAGCTCCGTGAGTTTATTTAGGGCTGTTTACAGGATCAGAGGCTGTTTTTTGTTTTTGTTTTGTTTTTTCCCTCGGGAGCAAGTTAGCAGGGTGGCTATACCACTGAAGAAACAGCTCTCTCCCACAGACACTGCTAAGTGATCCCCAGATTCTCCAGAGGAGATGGGCCACAAGAGACACAGCACAGAGGTTAGTAGGCCTAGTCATAAACATCATTTTACTACTGGGGGAAATCTGAGAGGTGCCTCTGGGTAAAGCAAACTTTGAACTTTGCATCTCTCATATAAAATGCCTTCCGAGAGTTGACACAGATTGGTTTGGTCCTTAAAATGTTAGCTTGGTGGATGAAGGAAGCAGTGGCATCTAGGCAGCCTTCCAAGCCTTTATTTTGAAAGGAGATTGCCAAAGCAGTAAGTTCGAGGCAGAAAGGCAATTTGCTAGAATAAATTCACACTAATGTGTAAATTAGCAAAAGCTCTTTAACACTCTGAAGCATTTGCATTTTGAAGAGACCATCTCTTGATTCAAATAAGTCCACAGGGAGGGTTATCCTGGAGATGCTGTAACACCTATAGGGCAAAATAAAACAAATCAAAGAATTCTAGCCCCCCAAAAGTGTTCCGGGCACAGCAAGCAAAATAAAGGTTGATCTGTCCCAGCTGGAGTTTGGGCCTTGCTAAGTGACCCTAATTCTTTTCTGGCTCCAGTGCTTCCTACATCCAGTCCCCATCCCATTCTCTTTAAACTCAGTGTATTTTCTTTACATAATGAATCCCAGAACTACAACTTAAGGATGGAGGAGATGAGTGAGAGGCAGGAAAGAAAGAAAAGAGAGAGAAGACAGAGAGAGAGAGAGAGAGAGAGAGAGAGAGAGAGAGAGAGAGAGAGATTGTGTTTGCACTCATTTTTTCTACTAAAACATCCATAGTATAAGAATAACATTTGAGAGATAAGTCAAGCCACTGAGCCATTGATCTAAGCACTTGAGCGGTATCCAGTCCCATCGCTCCCTTGGGCTAAATTGATATTGCTTGTGAACTCCCTTCAGGAAAACACGCATCCTGTCTACCATCCGTTTTTATTAACTCTGCATTCTCAGAGGAACCTTTACATACTTCCCTTGAATTCCATTCCACTTCATGTAGAACTGTCTCACTGGGTGTAATTATCCAGGAAGCCAACTGCACCTCCAAGGCAAGCAAGAACATTTGTAAATACTCCACCCCTACTCTGCCTGTTTTAAGCCCTCAGAGAATAAGGAAAACCTTTTGTTTATTCCTATGGAAGATTTTGAATCATCGTGCTTCCCTGAGTGGCACCACGGGAACTTTGTGAACTGAGAATTTTTTTTTCAGATAGAAATTTCCAAAGGGTTTTAACTAGTTCATAGATAGTGCTAATTCCCACTGTGAAGAATAATGTAAGCCAGGAAATGTAGCAGATTCGTCTGGGAGTGGGATGGAGTCTCCAATGAAGACCTGGGATTCGGAGTTTAGGGCACTACATCAGCACTACCCATGGGAGTGTAAGTAGAATTACTCATGTTATTGAAAAATTTCTAGTACACACATGTTTTTTTTTTAAAGGCTAGTTTTTAGGGTAGCACCCTCTATGATTCGAGATGACGTTCAAGAAGTGTGAGTCTCAAGGCCAGCTTATGCTACAAAGTGAGCATCTTGTCTCAAAAATAAAATTGAAAAGGAAAAACAACAGGTGAGATAAAAGTTATAATTTCACCAAATAACCACACACAAATTATTAGTAAGATATTTTCTTTTCCTAATTCGAAGGCTTCACAGTTGAATGTGGGTTGAGCATATCCCAAGTGTTCCAGAGCCACCTATAGCTAATGCGTGGGAGAAGCTCTCTGAGATAACATAGGAAGGAGGGTTTCACAGGGATCCAAGACATCGATTCTTCCAGAGTATCAGGGAGGTACAAGTACAAGAGAAGGTTTGCAAGATGGCTCAGCCTATAAAGGTACTCACTCAAAGCCTTAGGATCTGAATGCAATCATTGGGTCCCACATGGCGAAAGGAGACATCTGATTCCCAAAAGTTGTCCTTTAACTTCCACTTTTCACCTCCACTTGTGCATACACAAATTAGTAAGTGTAATTAAAAAGACTAAAGGAAATAACAGAGATGAAGAGACTTGCCTAGCTTTGGGGCGATTTCCAAGGATAGACCAGATAAAGATGATGGCATGCATACTGCAGGATTTACTGAGGAGGACTCCGGTAGACATAAGCATCATTTAAATAAGTAGTCAATTCATATTAAAAAAAAATGTGGAATTAACTAAAAGAATATCGTGGTTTTCTCAAGTTAGAAAACCAGCTCCAACCTGAAACAGGATAAGAATAAAGGTGAAAGCCAAAGGTGCCTCTAACCCCCATGAGTGTGCAAACCCTAAAGGGAAAGGCAGATTCTGAAGTCAATATGCATGGTGACTTCCAGGGTTTAAGCTAGCGCCCAGCCACTGTTCTGCCAAGATATTTGAATTTGTAAAGTGCTTTGTTCACTGTCAGGCTCCTGAACCATTCATGGGCTATTGGTTAAAGAAAGTACTGCGAAGATGAGTTGTAGGAGGAAATCCCTTATCTCAGAGCATCATTAATGTTGAAAACTTGCCCCCTTGGTGAGTGAAGGGGACTTAGTGCACACCAGGGACAGCTGTCTTCCTGCTGAGGGGCAATCAGATTTCTTTCATCAAAATATTTATTATCCATTTTTAAAGCTGTCTCATTGGTTATGTATTTAGCATGAGCACATTTATGTTCCATAATTAGGTTTTTGGTTTTTATTTTACCACGAGTATGGACTTCCGGTGGCTTCATAGGTGTGAAAATGGCCTTCTTGAACATGCATCAGAGATCGGCAGACATTTAAAATTAAGTTTCTCTAATAGTGCCATCCCACCAGGGAGATTGGATGCTGACTGTCCCATATTCTGTTAAAACATGTTAATTTCAGACCAGTGTTTTTATGTCCCCACTTCCCACTGCCCCCAAAGGCTTTCTACTCTTCTGTGTGTGTGTGTGTATGTGTGTGTGTGTGTGTGTGTGTGTGTGTCCAGCTATTTCTTCATTTTCCAAGGCACTCATGGGTGCCCCTCAAAGCAGCTGTTTCAAGCAGCTCTGGGTTTTTCTATTGACTATTGCGTACATGGGAAAAATTATTTCTTGGGAGTAGTGTAGGAAGATCCAAAAGATTTTTACACAAAATAAAAAGTTATTTGATGACACAGCCTATAAATATCAGTGTGCTCAAAACCTTTTGTGGATACCAGACTCCTCAATATTCCATGCAAATAGAAGACTTTATTAAAGAAGAAGGTTTCCCACATAATGATTCTTTATCAACTCCATGGTGACCTTGCCAGGCCATTGGAAAGATCATATTCTTCTAATACAAAAACCAAAGGTAGAACACTTGAGTAACTTGTGCAAGGCCACACAGCTGATACCGAACATGACCATCCCCCAGTCTTATGCCTCTGTGACATCTTCACAAGTGGAAGCAATAACTTTAACTACATCCTCTCTTTATGGCTGTGCTCCCACTTCTAGAAAGTGCAACCCCTACAATTTCCAACCATAGTAAGTCTCAAGGACTTTATGCCCTAGGAATCTTGGTAGAGGTAGGACATAGAAACCTTGGATTTGTTGGGTATGCGGTGGTAGGCACTGGTGTTTCTTTCTGTCTTGTTTTTAATGGTCCAGGTGGGACTCTATGGTGTTATCTATCACCGTTCCCCATCATGATACACACCAAAACATATCCAAAACACACCGAGGCAGACAGTGTTACACACATCCCTTTGTCTAACCCAGCTGCAGGCTGTTCCAACACTCATCTCAGAATCCACCCACAAAGCCCCAAGAAGGGAAAGTGCCCTCTGCTCTACCCGACACCCAATGCCCAGCTTCCTTGTTCCATGTGCTATTCAACTGTGCCCTCATTAGGAAACTGTTCTTGTCTTGTTTCTTTCTCTTGTGGCCTTCTCTTCCAGCAATCATCAAGCCAGAAAAACCCAGGTCCTCCCAAGGACCCAGAGTTCAAACCCAGGTGACCTTCTTTAGAATGAGCTCTTTTCTGCATATCTTTAACTATGCCCAGCCAGAGATTCTGCTGGGCCCACCTTGCCTATCCTTCCATAGCTAGACACATATACAGTTTAGAGTTTTAGATGATCAAGCCAAGAATTCTAAAGTTGCCACCCACCCATTTTTTTTCTCAGTTACCTTCTGTGAATATCTATTGAGTCAAAACCAGACTGAATGTCAGATGTCAGACTGTCTGTCTGAATGTCAAAGTTCTTTCCTAACTGTTGACTCGATCTTTCCGTCTCATGTCTCCCACTTTGGACACCAGAGAAAGCTGGATGCTATGGGTATTTCCTAAAATATCACTAAGTTATTTGAGAGAATGACAAACTAAGGGGAAAAGATTATCTTTCCTTAGGTATCTTTCTAGATATGGCTATTGCTAATTAAAATATTTTTTTCTAAGATCCAAAGCTGCTACTTGTTATCTTTGTCATTTTCATCTTTAAGATTTTCTTCCTTCTCAACATGAGTAACATCTCTGACAGTGGACTGAGAGGGTGCTCATTATTATTAAAGCTATTTCTAATAACATAGAGTTAATGTTTAACCAACCAGACCTCAAACAATCCTCCATGCTGGAAGCTCATCATCACAGAGCACTACGGTAACTTAAGTTTTGTTCATAAAAGGAAATATAGATACTCATAAATCACAGAGATGCCTGGAAAAAGAATTTGAACTCTGAGCATTAGCCCAGGTAGTTTATGTGGTCATGTGGTATTTTAAGAATGAGTCATGAGAATTGCATCTTTAGAGAGGATATGGTCAAGTGGAAAAAAAAAATCAGCACTCACTTCCCTTTTGGAGAGACTTCAAGAAGGAAACTATGATTCCAATACTCTTTTGCTACGAAAGAGGAAGAAGCTGAGGTTTGTGGAAGGCGATGGGTGATACAGTTCCCTCTTCCGGATTCGAAACCAACTGAGACATATATACAAGTACGGCAAAGAGATCACAATAAACACTCCATGGATAGCAAAGCATATTAAATTGAAGAACATGTCCTGGATCCCAAATTGCCTTCTTATTTTTGCTATAACTTTCATTTTTAATAGAACTTTCTGGTCCTAGGCAAATCAGCAGGACAAACTCAGGTCTCTGTGGAAGAAGGGGAAACCTAGAAATGACCAGCAAGCAGTTTTCAGAGAACAAAAGGAAAGAATGACACTTGTGCCTATTCTCTACCCCACCCATCAGATAAGCTGCAAACCAGCCAACTCTTTGTAAAGGGCCAAATATTAATATTTTAGACTATGTTCTTTGTTCTTAGTCTTAGTTCCACAGTGGCTGCATGAAGAGCAGCTGTAAATACTATGTATGTAAGGAACAGAGGTAGATATTACATTGTTTGCTGGAGCTGCCTACACTAAAATACTCTGGAACCTGGCTGGCTTCAACAGCAGAAACTGATGATCCATACTTCTGTAGTCTCAAGTCTGAGAGCAAGGTATAAGTAGATTGGTTCCTTCTGAGAAGTAAGACAGACTCTTCCCTGAACTCCTCTCCTACCTTCTGTAGCTTCTGGACAATCTCCTCACTCCCTGGCTTGTGGGGTCATCCTGCAGATTTCTGCCTTTACTTAACGTTTTGCCATTCTTCCTGTGTCTAGTGTTCTCTTTAGTATTCTCTTGATGTGAGCACTAGTCATATTGGATTAGGAGTCTACTTTAGTATGACTAATATTAATTGGGTCACAATGGTTCATTTGAAAGTTAAGGTCACATTTTGAAGTGCTTGTGGTTAGGACTTTAATGCACAGATTTTGACATGAGGCCGAAAGTGTTCATCCTTTCCTTTCTTACCTCTGCGGAGACAAATACCAGTGGGGATGTTTAGACTGGAATACTAAATGTTTCCTGCCTGTCACAGAGTTGAGAGGACCCTGGCTGACCTGATCCACAGGTCCAGTAATTCGTGGGGTGTCAAGGGGGACCTCACCTGCGAAGGAACATGGGCGGGAGAGAGAACAGATGACCAAGCAAAAGGGAGTCTTGTCAAGGTCTCCGTTTAATGGGGGAGCAGTTTACAATATATGGTCTTCGGAAAGGAAGAAAGGAGGGCAAAGGTCCCCTGCCCAGGGCCATCTAGCCCCCAGGAAATGCCAGACGTTCTTTAAGTTCCTGAGACCTGAGACCCAAGGAAGTCTTTTCTTAATCTGGTACTGATTAATCTTTCCAGAACAGCAGATAATTTCCTGAGGTTCTCTTGGAACAGCAGGTAGTTTCCTGGGTTATGCTCCTGACAGAACAGGAGACTCTTCCTTGGTCGAAGGTCAGGTTCTCCCAAGGGAGGCAGTTTCCTGAATTTGGCTCCCGACACATGGGCAGCTAGGAGGCCATATTCTCAGTGGGAGGCATTGGCCAGGACTTCCCATTGTGTATGAAATGGCCCAGTGACAGATGTGAATGGGGTAAGAAAAGAAAACCCAAATTATAGAGGTAAATAAAGAAACTTATGAATGGAGGAGAAAGTACAACACCTGGGATTTATTTAAGGTTAATTAAAAGCCTCAGGCCACCCTAGAAAAATTAACAGGATCAAAGTGATTAAGCATGGAAATAAACTCCTTTGTAGGCATCATAACCAGAGGACAATGCAGAAGTCCAGGCAGCTGGGAACATCTGGGCTGCAATGGAAGGTAAAGGAGGAAAGCAACCTTTTAAAAACAACAGCAAAAATCTTGTGTGGTTTTGTTTTTGTTTTTCTTTAAGAGCTCTAACTCTTGTTTAAGAGTCTCTTATTCCTAGAGGTTATTGTTTGTAGGCTTATATGGTACATATCACTCTTCAGGTAACACACACACACACACACACATTCACACACACAAATTTGAACTCAAGTTTGCAGTCACCATCAACCCTAGCCTCCAATACGCTAGAATTATAGCTGTGTACCACTATTCCAACCCACTGTGCAATTTTAACTGTAACCCATTATGAACCATCTCACTGTTAATGATGAATGAATCTCAAGAGACATGAGACCCTCCCTCTAAACCAGTGGTCTCAATCTCCCTAATACTATAACCTTCTAATAAAGTTCCACGTGTTGTGGTGACCCCCCAAATACAAACCACTGTAGCTGTCTTCAGACACACTAGAAGAGGTCGTCAGATCCCATTTCAGATGGTTGTGAACCACCATGTGGTTGCTGGGAATTGAACTCAGGACCTCTGGAAGAGCAGTCAGTGCTCTAACCACTGAGCCATCTCTCTAGCTCTCCCTAACCCCAATCCATCTAAAGCTATGAACCAGATCTAGGAACTCAAACTTTTCATTATTTCTCTGCTTCAGTAAGCTATATGTTGGCTCCATTTAAGGTAGGCTGTTCAGCAAGAGTGACTAGCAACAGTTCTGGCTTTATTTTGTACTAGAAGCTGAAATTCTCAGTTTAAAAAAAAATACAGAAGTCCATTTTTCAGTAATCCAACTTAGCTTCCCAGAGCCTTTATTGGTTGGCTTTGGCCATGTGGCCTTCCTTGGACTTCATAGGATTGAAAAATAACATCCAAGAGGTGACCATTCTTGCAAAATAAATGAGTTTCCAGTTAGAATCTAGGCTGAACAAATATGCTTCAATACCTCTCTCATTGTTCTATCCCTTGACTGCCTGACATCCATTTACAGCTTGTAATGTATTTCCAATAAAGTTTCCAACAGTGTTCTTGCTAATATAGTACAAATACACATTTACCTTGCAGAATGCCTTTCCTTCTTTCCCTTTGAAGACAGATTACTGTTAAGGGTCATCTCCTTGCCACTTTCCACTTTATTTACAGAATCCCGAAGTTGGATCATTTTTCTCTGTTTGGTCTAAATGTAGTTCCTCGTGGCTTAGCCAAAGGGTCCATGTAGAGAAAAATACCATCGCTATAGTAAAGCGCTCATTTGGGAGAGAAGAGGGTGAGGCCTGAGCTAACTTTTATAGCTACTGTCAGAATGCTTCTGGGCAAGGAGAGAAGAGTTGCTTGTTTAACACTGCCTGTGGCCCTTCCCTGTGTTCTGGGAGGACTGTCTTTTCCATTGTCCAGCAAAGCCACTTGACAGATGCTGAAACATCTGCTCTGCAAGCTGAAACAAGGCTTCCTAGTGAGACTCTCTCTTAAAAGGAAGGAATTTGTTTTTCTTCTATGATTATAAAAACCTGAGATACAGTTCTTTCTTCCTGTAGGCTTAACTCTTGGGGAGGGAGATAGAAAGTTCTGCCATTCTCAGGCACTTCTATTTGTTGGTCTGTTGGTTTCTTGGATATTGCCTGCGATGGCAGCAAAACCAGAGCTCTCCCACAGTCAGAAGTCAGCCGTCTGGTCCCTGCCTTCACTGACTATCTAACTCTTAGCTATTGGCCTTTATATTCTGCCATTCCTTCTGGACATCTGAACCTCATAGTGGGAGACAGTGGGCCACCATCGAATCCCTTACGAGTAGAAGTCCCGGCATGGGCTCTGCAAAAGTCTCCATCCTTTCCTCTGCCAGCCGTGGAAGGGTGCAGATAGAGACAAATATTTGGATATAGTCCCAACTTCCCTAGTCACTAGTATGCCATCTGTCTTACTATTACATGTCCCCTTGTGCCAGTTATAGCATTAGCAAAGGGACACCTGTCATGCCAAAGCTACTAGTTTGCTATTACATCATAGGTTGCTATTGATGTAATGAAACACCATAACCAAAAGCAACTTGGGAAGAAAAGGATTTATTTAGCTCATATATACCAATAGCAGTTCATCACTGAGGGAAGTCAGGGCAGGAACTCAAAGGAGGAACTCGGAGGCAGGAACTGGTGCAGAGGCCATGGAGGAATGCTGCTGTTGGGTCAAGTTGACAAAAGCTAATCAACACATTCCAAGATTCTGACACTTTTTCCTGGCTCCTTAAATCTCTCTCTTTAATATTTAGGCAATCTGTGTTCCGACATACACGAAGCATCACTTACCTCAGTACTTTGCCTTTATAGTTTTCTAACCTGGAGCTAAGTCATCCCAGCTCAGCCAAGATCACTCTGGTGTTTGTAATGTTCTACTTCTAGATATAAAACATTTTATTCTGGCATTTTGACTTTGGTATGGACCATAGAAATCTAGCTCTTCAAAGTTTAGTTAGAGTTGGGCATTGTGCCCAACTATGAACCTGTACCAGGGAGGCAGAGGCAGGTGGATTGCTCTAAATTCTAGGCCAGCCTGGTCTACTACATTGTGTGTTCCAGGCTAACCAAGGCTTCCTAGTGAGACTCTCTCTTAAAAAAGAAGGAATTTGTTGTCTTCTATGATTATAAAAACGTGAGATACAGTCATTTTGAAACGTATTGATTATATACACATTCACTGGCATAGGGAACTTCCCCATTCTCTCCACTGGCTGCTCTGGCTGCAGGCTATGGTTTTGATTCGAGCATCATTCTCTGAGCTCACAACTCAACACAATTGTAAATGCAAATACAGATCAAGTACCCCTGATCCAGAAGCTGAAAATCCAAAATGCTCCGAAGTCTAAAACTTTCCAAACATCAATTGTGATGCCATAAGTTAAAAATCCCATACCATCCCTCGCATGATAAGCCACATTCAAAACACACAAATACAAATCGCAGTGTCTAAAACGACCTCCAAGTAATGTAGCATAAATGAATCTTGTGTTTAGATTTGGGTTGTGTCCTAGGAAATCTTATGTGCAGATATAAGTATTTTAAGAACCAAACACCCAAGGCACTTCATGTTATAGGCATTCTGGATATAATTTTTTTTCCGGGCTGTGAGACGGACTCACTGTGCCACAGCAAGCAGAGGCTAGACTTGAACTCGGGAGAGATGGCCGCCCTGGACTCCCGACCACGGCGACTGCAGTGGTGCGCCACCGCTGGCCTCTGAATATAATTAATGTGGATAATTAATGTGGCTTTCTCTGTGGGCCTCTCTGGGTTACCTGAACATTTTCTAGGGGAACCCAAGCAACAGTGAGCTTGCAATACATGTTTACGTCTTCTGGATTAAGGATGAAAAGCAGCCACTTAGATGGAGAGTGTTCTAAAGAGGCGCTAAATCAAAGAGCTGTAAAACACCTATTCTTTTTTTTTTTTTTTTTTAATACTGTATGGTTTCATCTAATAGTTAATACCATTTATCTTTAAAAAGCAAGCATTCTACATTTATGACATCCATGGTTGCTAAGCCCCAAGCAATTGTGTTGGTCTTGTCATCCACCTTTAGAACACATTCAGACTTTCCATTCCCTAAAGAAGAAGAAACAAGAACGATAGCTAGTGTCTTCTCTCATGCCCCTTACACTCCCTAGTGATGCTGGCCTCGGGACCGAGGAGTACCGAAGGTGAGAGTCTTTTCTTCTTCACAATACACAGCAAACCTTTATTCCCTTTACTGCTAAGCGTATAAATACATGTTAGGAGTCATCACAGAGGCCAGACTTCAGCAAACACTCTATCGATTGTGCCTGAAGAAGTACAGGCTGAATAGCACCCGCGATAGATTTATTTAGAAGCAAGAATATATATTCTATGGACTATCTGTAAAATAGCCTGTTTGGGTGCTGTTAAGAGAAATAATTTCAAATGCACGTAGCTATGAGATAGACACGAGATGCCACAGGGAAATTCTTCTACATGTAACTATCCAGAACAAAGGGAAGATGTCAACCTTGTTTCCTACAATGGGAAAATGTCACTCTTGTTTCCTGTACTCTGCTGGATTTATCATCCTTACTTTTATTTCAATTTGCTTTGTAAAAACACTTAACCAATCTTCAAAGATAAGTGATATAAATTAGATTGACTCTTTTGGTCTAAAAAGGTGACTCCCTGGGGTTTCTGGAGGTCGTAGCTTTGGCCCTTATTTATACACAAACCAAGAATGTATGAAGTCACTGTCATGGCTGTTTCATGTCTCTAAACCTCATGTGTCTAAGACATGGCCCTCAAAGTGGTGAAACTTGGGCCTGTGGGAGACAGTTAACTTTAATGCCTTATCCCGTGGCTGCTATGGGGCAAAGTCTCACGGAGGACTTAGCACAGATAGAAAATGAGAGACACCCATTCTCTCTCTGCCGTGTGAGACCACATAAATGAGCAAACAGACAGCAGGACACCCCACCCCACCCCACCCCCTGCCATCTCCTGGCACCTTCATCTTGGACTTGTAACTTCCAGAAACAAGAGAAATAAATACCTGCTGCTAAAACTCTAATATGTGGTAGGGTTGTTGTTGTTGTTGTGTGTGTGTTGTGTTGGCTGACTAGTGTTTATTTAAATTTTTTTTTTTTTTTTTTTTTTTTTTTGGTTTTTCGAGACAGGGTTTCTCTGTGTAGCCCGGGCTGTCCTGGAACTCACTCTGTAGACCAGGCTGGCCTCGAACTCAGAAATCCGCCTGCCTCTGCCTCCCAAGTGCTGGGATTAAAGGCGTGCACCACCACCGCCCGGCTATTTAAATTTTTTTTTAACATCTACCAATATCAACCTCCTTACACAGTCATAGAACTAACTCATCATTTCACAACACAGAACTTTCCCTGTTCACATTTATCAATTTTCATGGCACCGAGCTGACACTCGGACCACAAAACTAACCACACATCACCTACCTCATTCATCACTTCAGAATTCCAGGCTTACACACAGCAGGATACACTCACCCACTTGCCTCTGTCCTCACAGGCTTGATCCTTTCCACAGTGCGCAGAGCCACAGGACCTGTGAGAGAAGACATGGCAGTATTTATATGTAACCTCCGTGGATGTTCAAACTATGGTAATTAGGTCTGAATAGAAGAAAAAAGACCGATAGTGATCTAAAACAGATGGTAGATAAAATAAATAGGCCAATTTGCCAACCAAATGAGCCAAGAATATGTTCGTATGATAAAGGAACGATAAATAAACACATCACTGTGAAGACAGACAGAGCTTACTGATTGAACTGTGGTTAGGGCTAAGACTAGTTTACCACCTATTGCCTTACTGATTCTGTGATCCTGGAGAATATTTCCATTTCTCTACTAAGAGAGACACTGGCCAAGGCTGATATGATAATGATGATAACCTCAGTTCTGTTCTCTGAGGATAGTCTAGCAGGTAAGCATTCAGATGACTGATTCTAATCAGAGAACACTCAGCACATTTGGTCTTCACAGGAGGACTGTGTGTTTCTGGTTACAGTTTAATGATTGGCACATGACCTAAGTGACCCATGTGTGAGTATGGAGGACATGACGTCAGCCCTTCCAGGACAGTGATTTTTACCCATCTCAGAATCTGTAAGCTTAGCCAAGGTATATTCTTCCTGCCGTAAAGAATGTGAAGATTGAGCCAAGGCAGATTTCCCTTATAGAACATCTGCCTTTTACAGATCTATAGCTCAGTTGAGAAAAGTGGTATTTATTGGGATAATATCAGATTATAAAAAAGGCAGATCCCTGGCATCCCTGGGCAGCAGAACGTATTTAAACCTGTGAGTTCCAGGCCAGAGAGTGAGCCTAACTCAATATAGATGGACAGCACCTAAAGAATGACAGCTGGAATCCTCTGGTTTGGCATGCTCATATGCACACACAAACAAACACACACACACGTGAACATGCACATATGTACACACACACACACACATACAAATCAAAGATTTAAAAGAGTTAGAGATTATTTTATACTGGGTGAAATGGCTCCTGTTTTTCGTTTGTTTGTTTAAAATCAAGAACAGACATATAAAAACTATGTCAACAGCATTGTCATCATGATGAAATAGGAGAGTCCTGGAGCCTGTACGTCACCACCCTCATGACGAGCAGAGAGAGCTGCAAACACGGAGGCATGTGAGTGATTAACACTCAGGGCCACACTACATGTGCCTATCCATGGAGGTGACTCAGAAACATGTCTGTGAAACAAGTCACACATGAAACAATAATTCAGTAATAATATAATGTATTAAAGAAATTACATAATTGATGGGCTAAGGAGTTAGGGATATATTTATATACTGGTAATGAGACTATGGGGAAGTTTCTACCATGAATATGCATATACACAAAACTATGTATTAGCCTCATGGATAATATAGTTACCAAAGTGTATGTATGTATGTATATATATATATATATATATATATATATATATATATGCACTATTATATGCATATGTATTTATAGTATGTGCACATATAAATATGTATAATTTATTATATGAAAATGTCTAGGTAATAATAAAAATTATGGTGGCAACAATAATAACTATATCATGAAGGACTAAGTTAATACTACACCATTAAAATTTTTATACTATTGTCAAATACAAGTATCCTTATCTGAAATCAAAATATATTATATTTAATATAGGAAGCTTATTTTCTCAAGATGAAAACCAATGTAAATTATCCATTATGAAAGAAAAATAAGAATAAATAAAAAGTTAAAACCATTCAAAACTTCTTCCTTCCCCTCCTGCCAAAGGTTTCTGTCCTGTTTAGAAAACGGGAACATGGAAACACAAATATTTAAATACTTTACCTAAGACTAGGAAAGAAAGTAATATACAGCAGGCAATATTGATAGCCTTAGGTCATTCTGCCCTGGAATGTCTTTGAGGGTTTCCTCAATAGCACCATACACAGAGAATCTCATATTATCACATACGATGCCCAAGAGAAGTATTTCTTCTAAATATCCAAACATTGGGGTTACGACAAAAAAATATACAATGTATTTCTAAATTAGCATATGCAATTGTAAGGTCTTTAAAGTGTGAGAATAATTAGATTTCTATTGCGTTTCTATCTTTTCATTACTCTTTGGACAGTTTGTCTAATCTATGCAGGGCTGTGCTAAAAATATCTGACATGGCTACACATGAAAGGGAGGTTCACAGGGAGGCCCCAAGCCGAAGGAAGCCAGGAAATAGAGAGTCATTTAGTCATGTCCTGAGAATCCGTGGCTACGAGGCTTGATGATGCTCAGTTACACAGCACTGTTGACGCTGGAAGATTCTGTTGCGGGAATTTAAAGTTGAGTCATTTGTGGGAATGTTAGCGTCGACATTTCCTGCTGTGTGTACATGGTTCGGTGATATTTATTGGTGTGGCAATATGAATGGTGACAGCTAGAGAAGAATACACCAAGGGCTCTCTATTTGACAACTGCCTTCAGTGGCCAGTTGGTCACTCTTATTTTGCTAAGTGTGTGTGATGGGGAAGCATTAACTTCCACCTTCAACCAAAGAGTATTTTTGCTTAGTCTCCTCTATCCAGTTGCGTTGTGATTATAGTCTTAGCAGCCAATCCCTGTAGGGATTTCCCCACTGGTCACAGTCAGTGACCCAAGGCTGTATGTCACAGGTAAACTGTAAAAACCAATGCAGAAAGCTGGGGAGTCCTTAAACTCTGGTATGCCATGAGTCACATTCCCACAGCCTGCCCTCCCAGCATTGCTTTACACATTCTCTGTGTCCATCAGAGGCTTACTAAACATGGGCGGGGTTACCAAGTATACGGCAGTAGGAACAGAATTTTTGCTCTCCTGAAATTTAGACTAGATGAGGGAGAGAACCGTAAATAAATTAAGCAAAATATACACACTGATGAATAGCAAATGCACGGGGTGGGGGGAATGAAGGCAGAGTCAGTGGCTAGCATTGGGAGGGCTTGCAATGAAATAGTGGTTTCTTGTGAATACCGTATCACACATACGCAGATGTACTTGAGTCTGGAGGAACTGTGTCTGGGCTTTCCCTATTGCATAATCGTTTCCTATGGAGACAAACATCACATCAGCCCAGAGAGGACACCAAAGGCAAACCAAAGAAATGACTTCTCCCGAGGCTGGTGAGTCAGTAAGATGTCTGAGATTACTTACAGGGACACAGGCAGGCAGTTATAGGAGCATGGCCAAGGGGTTACTGACAGGAGTGTGGCTAACTTAAGATTTACTCTTCACTTGATCTCCTTCCCTCATTTTGGGGTGAAAATGTTGACTCTTGTATGTTGGAATTATGTAGCCTAAGCTTTTATCTTACCGGGGCTTCCCGGATAAGTGAGTCTCT
Organism: Mastomys natalensis; assembly: GCA_021653895.1. Classification (NCBI taxonomy): domain Eukaryota; kingdom Metazoa; phylum Chordata; class Mammalia; order Rodentia; family Muridae; genus Mastomys; species Mastomys natalensis. The sequence goes on from JAJTUV010000940.1 coordinate 173,853, forward strand.
AAGTGGCTTTGGCCTGTTGAACAGTGTTAGAGCAGTTAAGATTTTGAGTAGCCTTAGAGATGGACTAGATGCATTTGTACCGTGATAGGATCACGAGACTATACGACCTAAGGGTGGGATGTAAAGTTTAAAGGAGGGTGTTTGTGTGTCACATTGACAGACGGCGGAATTGCAATGACTAATCTTCATTGTCAGCTTGAGCTGACAGAAAGTCCTACAGCTGTGGTAGAAAGGGGCTTAGCATTAAATACCTAAAGTTTTAATGAGGCATACCTTGGGTTCTGCATCCATGGGCCCTCACAGATGATACTCACATTCGCTGCCCAGGGTCTTGTGAATTCTTCTTGCTCTTTTTTCTCCAGCCTGTACCTTATATCAACATTCTCAAATTTTCTTTCTTTCTTTCATCCTTATGGACTATTTAAAAATATATTAATATCTTCCTCCAGTTGTCAAGCCTGTAGAAAACATAACTGGAAATATTTTTAACCTTCACATGATCTTTCACATATATCCATGAAATGATAGCTGTCTATGTCAGGCTGATTTTAGCCCAGGATTGTTGAAACAGCATCTCTATTATGAAGAGCAGCTGCAAAGCTCCCTGGCGTTGTGCCTGGAGAGGATTAAGAGAACCTTGTGGATTTGCGCTTCGATCTCTCCTACCAGTCTGGGACATACAGACTATCAGTGTCTACACTTTCTGAGTGGAAGTAGCAAGGATTAGGGAGGACAACTTCCGAAAAGTCACATAGTTAAACAATATGAGGAGATAAGTGCTTTATTTCCTAAAAGGTCGTTTTTTTAAAAAATAATAAATGGTTATATTAAGCAAGTGCAAAAACAAAATGGCTTTGCTTTAGTAACTGGCTCCCCAGCAGAAAGCCCCATGTGTCCAATGATGCCAGAGAACAGTCTGAACAGACCGTCATGGAAGAAATGTTTCAAAGATCAGAGCATACGAGTTCACTGTGAGGGCTGTTCAGGAGTGCTGGTACTCTTCTGGCAGGGATCAAGTAAGGGTGGTGCTTGGGAGAAGGGCGGAGCCGTGATGAGGTGAAGAAGTCTGTCAATAAACAGCCTTATGGAAGACACAACCATGCAGACGACATACCTGGAGATGAATTCTATTTGGGCAGATGGGAATAAGATGCAGGAAAATAATACAAAGGTTAGCCAAGCGGCTGGCAGCTTTCTGGGTCCAGCCTTGCTTACTGTCCCTTGATGTACATGGCTGGCAACCTTGTTTACACTGGGAAGTCCATGTGCCTCCTATGGATGAGCTTTAAGGTCATTCTAGATTTTTCTATCCACAGGATGGGGTTTACTTCAAACCATAGGTGGAATTGCTTAGGAGCACAGGATCTTGGTGTATAAACAGCACAGTCAAGAATCCACAGTAAATGGTCTTAATCGTCAACACTTTGAATTACAAAAACACACACACACACACACACACACACACAGAGTACAGACGACAGACACACACACACACACAGATACAGACCGACAGACAGACACACACACATACAGATACAGACCAACAGACAGACAGACAGACAGACAGACACACACACACACACACACACACACATACACACACACATATACACTTCACAAAAGCATACCTGAGAATTGATTTGCTCTCTTGGAGCCCGCTCTGCCTTGGCTTCACTTTGGCCTCTGTCCTTCTTTGCCCTTCCAGTAATATGAAACTGGCGAGTTCCAGAAAAATTCAACTTTAAGTAATAACTGTGATCTTGCCTTATATTTTTATAGACATGAATATAATTCAATAATTGCATATACATTTAGCTTGTTTGATCTTTACAAAGTGAATAATAGGGATTTTTTTTTTGCCCTTGGGAGAACAATTTCCAGGCTGTTTTTCAGGATATTATTGAGACCAAGCCATTTCTACAATTGTGTCACATTACAAGAAATGCTCCATGGGTAGAAATTCTGTTATTACTTATTTTACTCCCCCTTAACAATTCTTTTTTTTTTTCCTAGTGAAAAAAAAAATGCCAACAAAGCATTGCTTTAAACTACAGGAACTAAATATTGGTGACGTGTTATATATTCCGACATTATTTTGTCATTTCTGTGAGCATTTTGAAAGTCAGAAGTCTTCCAAAGCCCTTATGCTGTCCTCTGAACTGGCCTCACTTGAAAGCATTTTGCAGTGTCACAGACCATTTCACTTTGGTAATTAACAAAGCTTGATTTTCAGAACTGAACGTAAAGCGTTATTAGCCCCTGCTTTTCTTGACAGTCATCCAATCTATCTGCCTGTGTTTCCGCTAATTCATTTGCAGCTTACCAAGTGGAATTTAGAGGGAAATAGTCTCTGCTTTATTGTACTAATCTCTCCTGGTGATTGATTTTCAATAATAGAGACAGGCTCTTTTTATGTGAATCTGCAACTTTCCTCTTCCTCCACTGCAGTGCATCTTAGTCAAGGATCTCACATGTCTGCTTGTAGCACTGACAGTTACAGCTGATGAAGAGGGAGAGTCCCAGGGTTGGACAATAAGTGTTTATTGAGGTGACTTTTTTGATGTATATGTAATATACAAACTATAATGATGAACAATAAATTACATCTTGAAGTATTATCTATCATATAATCCTTATTTCTTGTTTTTTTTTCTCTTGATTCTATGCTTAAGAACAGACTGTATACTGATCCTGTAATACTGAAACTTTAATAATATTTTATATTTTACAAAGTAAACACTACTTAAAAGCTTCGTTTCATTTCCTCTTCCCAAGGAAACATATATATTCCCCGTGGTCAAATGTTCTGGCAACTTTTTTTTTTACACATGGAAAATATTGAGTATCAATTGTTATTTTTTGTTTTTTCAGACTGGGTCTCTCTATGTAGTTCAGGCTGTTCTGCAACTCACTATGCAGACCAGGCTGGCCTCAAACTCCCAGAGATCCACGTGCCTCTGCCTCCTGAGTGCTGAGATTAAAGGCGTGTGCCACCATTCGCAGTTCAAGAGTCAATTATCTTCAAGCCCTACTTTCTTTCTCCGTCTACTTGCCCATCTCTTTTTCAGATTGCCCCAACACTGAAGCTATCTATGGCGTTCTAATTTTAATTACCTTCCAAGTCTACCTGCACAACAGAGTTAGACCACAGGTCTTCAGCAATGAACAGCTCTTTTGGATTCTCATGCCTAGCTAAAATTCTTTCCCAGTATTGGTGTTCTAAATGTTGACTGCAAGTTCCTAGTGACTCTTACTTAGACATAAGCCTTGGGGCATCTCACAAAGATGGCCGTCACCTGACTCACTTCACAATCCTATGACTCACAGGGGTGGGGTCGGGGGCCCCACAAGGAAACATGTCTTGAGAGTTACCTAGGTCAGATCTAGATCTAACCAGGCTGGAGACTGGTGTGTCACCCAGTCTATACAAGGCTCGTATTTAATAGGTCGGCTACATGGCTGTACTTCTTTCCCTCACATTTGATTTGCTGCTGTATCTCCCCATCTGCTTAATCAAAACAAGAAGAGAAAGACAATCTTCTTTAAACACAAAATACTCAGAAATTTTTATGTCCAACTTTTTCTTTTCTTTTCTTTTCTTACACTTTAAAGTTGAAAATTCAAATTGGGTCTTGCCTCCATTGACTATATTGTCCGGGTTACTAAACAAAGGGACAATTAGAACTGCCAGGGTTCCTTTAGTCAAATCTTCATGGACTTAGCTTACTCAATATATCAAATGTGTTAAATTTTACTTTCATCTTTTATAACTATTTATCAATACTTGTAATATTCCTTTTTAATTTCTCATTGATTTTGTAACTATCAATAATTTGTAGCATTCAGAGTTATGTCAGTGATAGAAAATTCAGAAAAATCAGAACTTCCTTCTTCTTAAGCAGTGCTGGGAAGGAGCTCAAAGCCTTTCTTTTTTGCTTTGTATGATTGATCTACACTCTCGGCCCCTGGTTTTGTGACATGAGGTTTAATTATGTAATTCATATTGACCTTAAATTCTCTAGGTAACACTGGAAGGCTGGCCACGAATTTTGCCTCCTGTGTGCGTAAATTCTGGTCTACCACCATGCTTTTCAAAAGTTTATATTTTATAGTTCTCTTACAGAAAATGACAGTGACAGGATAGTAAGTAAAATAATCTCTGTACATTACATGTGTGTGTGTATCTGCTTGACTATATGTGCACCACGTGGGTGCAGAGCCTGCAGAGGCCAAAAGGGGGCATCAGATCTCCTGGAACTAGAGTTATAGGCAGTTGTGACCCTTCAAGTGGGTGCTGGGAGCTGAAGCTAGCCATTTCTCAAGCCCAAAGTCTAATTCTTATGGACAAGCGTGAACTGATTTCAAGGAGGGCAAAGGAAGACTTCTGTATACCTCTTCTGCTGGAGTAAGTTCCCAGACCTTCCAGTAGGGGCAGGCAAAAGTAGCAAATAGTATCCAACTTTATATACACCTTGGTTTTCCTATACACCTGTACCTATGAGGAAGTTAATTTATGAATGAGTCAAAAATGTGAGATTAAGAGAAACCAATAATAATAAAGTAGTAGAGTTATAACACCATAATGTAAAAATGTTGCCAGCATTATTGGTCTAGCACTGTGGGGATATTTGTAAGTAAATTAGGGGTGATTTGAATATAAGCCCTGCTACACCAAAACAGCAGAGTTGATAGCCAAGATGGCTCCTAAGTGACTGTGGCCTGGGCAGGACATACAGAAAGGTGAATGACAGTGGGCAGGACAGGCAGGGACTCATGGGAGTCCATTAGGCTGCTACTCAGAATGGACACAATTTGAAACTTCAGAATATTTCTTTCTGGAGTTTTTCTATTTAATAATTTCAGACTAGGTCAGATTTACAGAACTGGAAAGCACCAATGGGGGAGAACTACTATAGACATTGCTTCCAGCTACGAAAAGCAAGTTTGTAAATAGTTGCCTTTGATTATTTTCATGGTTGAAATTCAGAAATGTCTTCAAACTGAGGAAGAAGGGTAACAGTGAACCTTCATCCTCTTGTTCCTTTGCTTCCGCTGTGACTGACACACGCCAGTCTCATGTCATCTCTACTGGCACCCACATCCCCCCACCTCATATCTCGTGAAGCAAGCTCTAGTCACTGGGTTAACTCAACACAATGCTTTCATTTCTTTTTAAAGGATAAGGAGTTTAAAAGCCAGATCATAATAGAACCTGTCAGAAGCCGTCTAGGAAAAGCTAAAGGCATGCAAGTGAGTTTTCTGGAGATGGCCCACCATTTTGCATGGACTGCAATGGGTGAGCTCTGAGATGAAGAGTCCTTAGAGACTTCATCCCAGGACTGCTTCTCATTGCTGATAGACCTTTCCTGTCACTATTACATAGCCTAACGATTCCTGGACATCAGCCCACCCTATTGGTCAGGTTTTCTGCAGATTTACATGAATATATATTCTCATATAGCAATGATGTGTAGACAAGCTGATGATTTCATAATTCCTAATAATTTTATAGAATTCCTAAATGTATACAAGTAATTTCAAGCCCTCTATGATCTAAAAGCTGCAAACAGAGCTCTGTAAACCTCCATGTGTCACAAGCTAATTGCACTAGGAAAAGAAGCAGGCTTGGAACAAATTTACAATCAAGGAAAACATTCCTTCTGCACTAGGTGTGAATCTGTTATCTGGTAACAAAAGGTCATAAACTGGGAGTGAACAATTTATTTTAGGTGCAAGAACAGAATATTGACCAGTTTATTTATACAAAACTTCAAAATAATAAGACACAAGGCAGATGATTTGTCTCTTGACAAGACCATGCTGACTTGTGACATAAAAATCATTGCTTTGGACTTATAATGAATTTATGGGGATAGTAATAGGTAATGAATGTTTATTCAGATACTAGTCTTAATGGAAAGGCATGTAAACAATTCTGCTGTTATTCCTTAAGTCTTATCGATTTATGACATGAATTATTGCCTTCAACTTACTATGAATTTATTGGAATGTAAAATGTATTTAGAAAATCATGTAATCAGTTATCCTGCTGTAATGGTTCTACCTGATATTGTATGAAGTAATTTTTTATAGATAGTATAAATACCGAGAAAGGAGCTTCCTCATTGGAGCATTTCCTCCATCCACAAATGTGTGTCTGTGTATGTGTGTGTGTATGTATGTATGTATGTATGTATGTATGTATGTATGTATGTAAAGTTTTTGGAGCTTTTCTTTCTCTGCTTCATCCAGAGTATGTGTTTTTTCTGTATGTATGATTATTCTTCTTTTCTTCTTCCTCTCTCTCTCTTTCTCTCTCTCTCTCTCTCTCTCTCTCTCTCTCTCTCTCTCTTTCTCTCTCTCTCTTTCTTCCCCATCCCTCTCTCTTTCCCCTCATAAAGAATTAAAGAACTCTGAGCCTCTTGCCTGGCCTTTGAGGGGCCCCTTGATCCAAGAGAAAAAAAACCTAAGCTTTTTTTTTTATTATTCTCTGCTGTTAACAGCGGGAGCTAATCACCAGAAGCCCTAAAATAACAAAGAATTAAAGAGAGTTAAATCCAGAAGCCAACAGCTTCTGGCCCAGAATAGTAAGAGAGAGTTACAAACCCAGAAATCATCAGTCCTTGGCCTTCGTCCAGTGCTGTGTCTTATCTCAGTACCTACTCCTAAAGGCCAGGGCAGGTCTGTATAGATAACCATACCAAAGTCATCAATAATTTTTAGTATCAAGTAATGATCTTATATCCAAGTCATATATTTTGCTTGCTTAAAACAGAATCCCAATAAATCCCAAACATTAGAATTGGTCATGTGACTCCCTTTGTAGATTCTTCTCTTGCTACACTTTCCTGACAAGCATTTTGTTGCCACAAAGGAAATAGTAAATAGTAGCTTCTACTTTGCGTTTAGAATTGTTTTGGTACAATTCATTTAGAAAGAGCAAGATTAACCCTTATTTCTTCACAGTTTGTTAGAATAATGACTTTGATCATTGTCACCAGTGTGCTCTGGTGACTTAAACGTGACACACTTTAGTATTACTAGGATCCCACACATCTAATTACATTGTTTTCTTTAAACTTTCTCCTCTCTGATTGGTGGAAGCCTCTAGAAGTTGGCTCCCAGTTCTTCTGATGAGAAACTAGTACTTGCTGATAGCTTCTTTCTAGCTCTCAATTATAATCAGATTTTTGAAACATTGTCTGTCCATACCTGAAAATGCCCATTTCTCCAACGAGTCCCTTCTCCTTCAGGGCGTGTGTGAGGATGCGAGGAAATGTGATGGGAACTTGCTGGGATGGGAGGTTAGCGTTCTATTTATCTCCACGCTGGTGATGTGGGCATGCTGAGTATATATGAAAGTATGCAAAGTTTATGAAGCTTTGGGATGGATTAACGGAACTCTTTACCTGGAATAGTCAAAGAAAGCCTCTCAGATAAGATATAGAGGCTGGAGAGATAGCTCAGGGCTCAAGAACGCTCTGCTTTTTTAAAGGACTAGAGTTCAGTCCCCAGCTCCTTCATCGGGTGGCTCACAACTGCTTCTAATTCCAGCTCTGGGTAAATCTAAAGCCCTCTTCTGGCCTCCATGGTTCCCACACCCATATGCACATGCACATACACACACAAATCAAAATAAGAAATTTAAACTTGGGAATGATACTGCACAGTACCTTACCTGTCATCTACAGACAGTGCCACCCTAGGTGCATTGTGAGAGTTTATTGGAAGGGAAAACATTCACAAGCCCTATTCATTCATCCAGTTGTCCAACCACTACTTATTGAATTCCTTTGTGTTCCAGAGCTATGCTCGTGACTGAGAAATACGCCCAAGTGTAGGCACTGGCAATAGGAAGAGTGAATTGGTTGGCACAGCAGAGCTCATACGTAGGAAATAAAAGCACTATCTGACTATAATTTGATTAAACACAAGGAGAGAATGTTATGCCATTTCACTTGCCAGTTTTTATTTTAGACATAAATCCATACACTGTATAAATCATTCTGGTATCTGCCCCTGGTTAGTTGGCTTTATATACAGCATTAAGAATAAAAGGGTGTTGCTTTTATATTTCCTGTTCCAGCTATCGGAAACACAGTAAATTTGGTTTGGAGGAGCCCGTACTGTAATTTGGCCTTGTAATACCACAAAGATTTGTATCCATTTCAAAGGGATCCTTGAGCATTTCTCAGGAAGGTCATTTTGCTATGCTATTAAAAAAATGAAAATATATTTGCCTGCATTGCGGATAGGCATAAAATCAATTGGTCATGTGACCCTCCCCATCCCCAAGGAGCCAAAAATAGTAATAATAACCAGGGAAGTAATGCAAGTGAACTGTGAACATAGCACTGGGGTAATCAATTGCTTCTGAAGCATAGCCATGCGTGCATTATATTTTAGTTTGGAAATAGCCTCTGAGGGAGCATTATTCATTCCTTTCCAAATGGGAAAATAAAGCAAGCTTGCATTGTGAATCTAGAAAATAAAAATGCATTCTGAGTTTATTTCCATTTATTCGAAGCGAAGAATGAGCTGTTATGAATGAGCCACTGCAGTAGTGTTTGTGTGCATAGGGTTCTGTTTTCTGGCTGGCCGGTTCTGATTGGGCGTCACACGCGAAGATCTTTACAGTTCCGCTCTACAAGCAGACCTCCTCCACCCTGTGATTACAGGGTGAGGAGATTTGAACTCTCAGCTGCACGTCTTATTTGTATTTTATGATCTTCCTGGCAGCGACTTTCTACACAGTAAAGCAAGTTCCTCACAAGCATCTTCCCTCTCCCATCTCCACCCTCCCCATCCCCACCCTCCCCATCCCCACCCTCCCCATCCCCACCCTCCTCATCCCCAACCCTCCCCATCCCCACCCTCCCCATCCCCACCCTCCCCATCCCCACCCTCCCCATCCCCACCTCCCCATCCCCACCCTCCTCATCCCCAACCCTCCCCATCCCCACCCTCCCCATCCCCACCCTCCCCATCCCCACCCTCCTCATCCCCACCTTCCCCATCCCCACCCTCCCTATCCCCACCCTCCCCATCCCCACCCTCCCCATCCCCACCCTCCCCATCCCCACCCTCCTCATCCCCACCCTCCTCATCCCCACCCTCCCCATCCCCACCCTCCCCATCCCCACCCTCCCCATCCCCACCAGACACTCTGCAGTGTCAGAGATACAGTGGCGGTCCCTAAGCTATTGCCTGGATGCGAGTAATCTCAAGACCACTCTCTTAATTTCCTCTTAAATAAAACGGGATAAGAACAGATGCTTGTCTGCCTCACAGAACTGCTGTGAACAGCTACCCTCTTATTAAATACACCTCCCATGCTCTCTCTTAGCCACTGTCTCCATCTCATGGCTCACAGCTAATACTGGGTGAACAGATACTAAGCACTACCCCTCAACTATCCACTGAGTGCATCGTCCGCTATTGTCATTTTATCATTCTTTCTCCCAATACTCAGAGTAAGAGAGATTCCACGTAAATTCAGCTTTCAGTTACTCAGTGCACCAAAAATCTTGAAAACATCACTCAAAATTCTCCAAAGACTGGGGAACAATAGCATCAGAGCTTTACTCTTCAGAGTCACTTGAGCTGACTGGTTGTAAGTGGGAGAGGTCAGATAACATGAGGTAAAACTTGGGCATCAAAACGGAGCAGTCGTGGGTTGCGCACTGGCTCCAGAGTGTGATTGTGCCACCATGTAAGTTTCTTAGCCTAGATAAGCCCTAGTTTTGTTTTCTGCAGGTTCCAAATAGTAGTAATACTGTCTTTAATAGAGAGATTAAATATGGTAGTCCATAGAGCATACCTCGTGCAATGCCTGGTGGGCTAAGCCTGTGGTGAGACACACATTCTCCAAATAAATAATGTCCAACTACAACCCTGTAAGGCTTGGGTTCTTGGTAGCCTTCTCTGTTCTGTAATATTCAGGGACTCAAGTTCTTTTCTTGTGAATACCTTGCCCTTCTGTAGGTTCCTGCAATGTATTGTATCCTACCAGCAGAGCAGGAAGAAGAATCCGGTCCTGGTAACAATGTTATCATCTCTGTTCTTCACCTGGTAAAAAGTAGTCACACACAGAGGCTAGAAGAGGTGTGTTTGGTGATGCTATACAGAATGACAGAAATTGGGTAATTATTAGTAAATTAAAAACTTATTTCTCAAGGACACATTATCAGTACCTGATGAGGGCCTGCTCCCTTCATCGTCCCCCATTGTAAAGGGCAGAAGTGTTAACTTGGGACCATGGAGAAGCACAGCCCAGCCACAGCAGTGGCTATTAAATGTCAATAGACTGAGTAGATGAAGACACTAGTAAGAGATGAACACTAAGGATGAAGCAGTTAAATTCAAGAGTTCTTGTGGGATGTGCATTTCTCCAATGAGGACTCTCTGGTGCACGAGGGAGAGACTAAGCCAGCCAGGTAACAGGAGAGGGGGTTGGAAAAGGGGGAAAAGAGAGAGAGAGAGAGAGAGAGAGAGAGAGAGAGAGAGAGAGAGAGAGGAATTCTGACTTAGAATGTAGAATTGGAAACCTGAGGGAATGTCTGCTTTCCAGCAACTGGAAATCTGGGATTCGAAGTGAAGTTTGAAACCCTGGGACGTCCTCATGGAGTGAATGGTTTACCCCTAAACACAATTAATTGCCAGAAAGGAGATGCGACAATTTTAACTTGCTGATTTCTGACATAGTTGCCACCAGCTCTGTTTAACTAATAAAGTGTGTTGAGTAATCAGAATTCCCCAAAGGTATAGGCTATGACTATCTCACCGATTGTCCCCTCAAACAGCAATTCAAAAATGTTATTAACTCTGACCTACTGATATCCAGCGGCGGTCCCTAAGCTATTGCCTGGATGCGAGCAATCTCAAGTCTGATCTCTTAATTTCCTCCTAAATAATATAAGGATAAGAACAGATGCCTGTCTGCCTCACAGAACTGCTGTGAACAGCTACCCTCTTATTAAATACACCTCCCCTCTAATGCTCTCTTTGCCACTGTCTCCATTTCATAATGTCAAATGTGTATGTCACCTACAAAATGGAATTGCTAATGACATCTGTGTCTTGGAACTGTTGTGATGATTAAAATACGGTTGTCTCTGAGTATTTGTGAGGAATTCTTTCCAAGACTTTTTTTAGATACCTATCTCTGAAGATGTCCGGCTATGTGTCTGCCTTGCCACTGGAGTGCCCGAGCGACACCGGCAAGCCACTCAGGGGAGGCAGAACACCGTCCATAATAGGGGTTCCAGCCCTATTACGGTTCCCCAGATGAGAAACATTGAGGTCTGGGACAGATGCCTGGTTCTCAGTCTCCTGTGTACCCAGATGCCACTGGGGTATCGTGGGGAGTTAAGAAAGGTCTGAAAGTCTGAGCTTCCCCTACACAACAGGCAGGAAGGGGATGGCTGAGCCCCTAACAGGGCTGAGCAGCCTAGACAACTGAGGGGTTGGAAGACAGAATGCGTTTGCTGGGAGATCTAGGCATGGCTCTTTATGACAAAGGCTTCCCCAGCCCCTGCAGTGATTCTTTGTGAAGGAAATGGTCCTTGCTTGTCCAGACTGGTTTATTTGATGGCAGATATAAATGCATACATCTTATTCAGGGTGAACCAGGGATTAAATACCTTTTGCAGGAAGAAATGTCCAGGAAGGGACGCTCACTGGTCCTCTCAGTGGGGTACTAATGGTTATGTGTTCCAGGTCGTTTGGCAGGGAGCTGGCATCAAGCCTACCATTCTCAATTCTGAGATTTCCTGGGGTTTAGGCTGGCTCAACCTTACCAGCTCTTCTGTCTGGTGGCACAGTCCACTTGGCCCACATGAAGATAATCAAGTGCCTTCTAAACTTGGCTGTAGGGTTTGCTTAGAACCTATTCATATCCCCCCATGTACTTTAAAATCACCTCAACACCACTTATAATATCTAGTACAATATAAACAGTTGCCATTTTGTATTGCCTCGGGACTAATGAAGAAAAAGTCTGTGTGTGTTTGGTACAGACTCAATTTTAAATAATGTCTTCTATCTGTGATTGGCTGACTTGCTGGATGTAGAACCCACAGATCTCTCACCTGACTCACCAACTTCCAAGTGTTTGTCACTATTGCTGTTCCCGTCTTAGCTTAAATATGCAAGCCAAAGGCATCCATCGTTAAGCTCAGATCCACATCCATTTTCTAGAAGCCTGTTTCCTTGTGCTTAGTGACTCCAACCTTGAAATTACCCCCAGCCACTTCTGTCCAGTTTCCCTACCGAATGACAGGCCCCCAGCAGCAAATCTTCACATTTAGTGCGTGCCACCTTGCAACATCAAAGAATTCACTACCCAAAACACACTAGTGTATCTTTGGGAAAGATTACAAAGGAATTATGTTTCCCTTCTGCATGTCTTAAATTTGCGTTTCAGGTTTTAAAAGACTTTGAAGTCCAAAAAAAAAAAAAATCATCTCTGGTCTGGGCTACTTTATACTCATGTCACGGTTTTCTGCCTTGAAACAATGTATACATTCCAGTCACTTTTTTAGGTTACTTTGTTGGTTTTTAAAATGTTTACCCTTTTTACATAGTGACTTTCATTTAGTTTCTTAGCCTTTAGACTTTTTATATAATGTTCATATGCAAATCCATTACAACTGAGTGAGAAAATAAAATAAAATGAAGAGTGAGCACATGTATGTTCTGTGTGCTGCTCTGACGATGCATGTCTGATCTGAACATGCTGGTCTTGCTAGGAACATGCGGGTGTTTTACAGTTCGGTTTTATTCTCCTTCGCTTAGTGTCAAATAAATTTCCCTGACAGTGGATGCTAACCTGATTACAACAGGCCACAGTGCCTGACCATGCTGTGTGCGATGCTATTTCTTTATGAAAATACAATTCGTGATCACACAGTTCTCAGTAGATATTTTGCCTTATCCAGGAACATTCCATAGCATGGCATGTGCTAGCTCTTCAGATAGACTGTGGGTATGCGGAGGAGTGACTGCAGAGAAAAACAGTGTGAAGTTTAATTGGAGAAGCTAGGTCCTATAGCCATGCTAAAGACAGTAAGAACCCATTAGAAACGGACACGGAATAAAGTCCAATATTATCCAATGTACATGCTTCTAAGGATTGATCTCGAATAAAGTGTGGTAGGAATACAAAATGGAAAAAATAAGATTTGGATCAGACAGATAGAAGAAATAATGCAGGTCTCGAAGGTAATACACAGGAAGGCTGAAAGGGAAAACTAGGGACTTTATGGTATGGAGCTAAAAGGCTGTGCTGGATCTCCACGTACTTTACCCCAGAGTCACCTGGGCTACTAGCTTCCCTTGCTTCTCCCAAGGCTTGGAGACCAAGTGCTTACTTTAAGTTTATCTTTGTTCCCTTGGATGCAGTGGCTGCTCTCATCTTTTTACAACCCATTTCCAGTATTTTCCTTAGTGTACGCATCAGAGTCACATCAGCCTCATTGTGTTTAGATCCATCTGAGATCCTTGTTTAGTGCCTCAGAATTTTCACTCATTTTAAAAAAATGGTTTATTATTATTATTATTAGTTTTCTTCTTTTCTTCATGCTTTTGGAGACTTCAGTTGCATATATAGGCCACTCGGATTTTATACTCAGCTCTTTTCTCTTTGTGCTTTATTCTGAATTGTTCTTAGGGCATTAGATTCACTCTCTGACCTCTTCTTCTTCCTCCTCTTCTTTCTTCTTTCTTCTTCTTCTTCCTCTTCCTCCTCCTCCTCTTCCTCCTCCTCCTCCTCTTCTTCTTCTTTTGTTTTTAGAGACAGGGTTTCTCTGTGTAGCCCGGGCTGTCCCGAACTCACTCTGTAGACCAGGCTGGCCTCGAACTCAGAAATCCCCTGCCTCTGCCTCTCAAGTGCTGGGATTAAAGGCGTGTGACACGACTGCCCGACTGACCTTTTCTTCTTAACAACTCACTTGCTATTAAGCTCATATAGTGCATTTTAGGAATACCCAGCGCGTAGATGACTATTGTCTATGTTAGCATTCTGTCTAAACTCCACCCCCATAGTTACCTGGCAACAGCCAGGTATGCTCCTCCCCACAGTTACCTTGTAACAGCCAGGTAGGGGCTGCTTGCCTCCTCCTCTCTCTTGATCTCCTGTTCCTCTCTTGCCTTCTTGCTCCTGCTCTGTCCCCTTGCCCCTTCCCCATTCCCTTCCCACTCTCTCCACGTACTCATGGCCAGCTTCTGTTTCTCTCTCTCTCCTCTCTCTTCCTCTCCTCTCCTCTCCTCTCCTCTCCTCTCTCCTCTCCTCTCCTCTCCTCTCTCCTCTCCTCTCCTCTCCCTCCTCTCCTCTCCTCTCCTCTCTCTCTCTCTTCCCTTCTTGTCTCATCTCATCTCGTCTCTCTCCTCCCTCTCTCTCTCTTCCCTCCCCCCCTCCTTCCCTCCTCTCCTCTCTCTCTCTCTCCTCCTTCCTCTCTCTCTTCTCTCTCTCTTTCTCTCTGCCTCTACTACCCTCTTAACTCCCCTCCCCATGCCCTGAATGGACTCTGCTCTATACTATATGGTCCTGTGGGCTGGTCCCTCAGGGGAAAAAGATGCCTCAGCATGGGCATCCCCTTCCCCCATACCGCACCACACCCCCCATTTCTTTATCTCTTTATAAACACATCAGTCTAAGCCACTTTAGTCTGTGATTTTGTTGTGACAGGTGTAGGAGATCTGCTGTACCACAGGAACCACCAACAAACTGTAAAGACTAATCGCAACTGTATTCTAATAAACTTCTCTTCACGGTGCTGAAGCTGACAGGTTGTTGGCACAAAGCCTGAAGACCTGAGTTTGACCCTCAGGACCCATAAGGTTGAAGGAAAGAACCAACTTACACCAAGTGTCTCCTCACTTCCACATGTTTGCCATGATGTAAATACACACACAAACACACACACACACATACTACAAAACAAAAATAAACACACAGAGAAATGCATACACACACTAATATGTTTTTAAAATGCACACTAAATAAAAATATAATTTTTTAAAAAAAGAAATTAGATGTTTTCTTTGGCCACATAATAGTTTTCATTTTATTCTGTTTTTTTTTTTAAACTTATTTGAAAATGTAAAAACCATTTTAAATTAGCACAAACATTGCATAAATATTCCATGAGTAAGATTTGACTGACAAGCTGGGTTAAAATCCTTATTCCAGAGGGCAATGTGTCATAGCAAATGCCCAGGGAATCACAAGTCATTGTCTTAAGATCTGATCATCCCTCATCTCCCTCTTTTCCTCTCACCTCGCTTTCCTTCTGTGTACAGAAAGCAACGCGGTACTCAGCCCTGCCCAGATCTTCCCCACCCATAACTCCTGCCTCACAGACCGGCTCCAAGATTACTCGCTGCTTCTCCTGTCTCCTAGTACTGTTCGACCTCTGTAAAGATCATAGGTGAGGCTCCCCACCATGGTGACACTTACTTTTGGAGAAGGCTACAGCTGAAAGTCGCTCTGCCCTCCACATCTTGTTTTTGTGAGAGCTCTCCCGCTGTCATTGGCTTCTGTGTGTTGTAGTCCGTGTGCCATATGGGCAGTAGAGAATCTTTCCTTCTATCTTCCACTGTTACTGGGGTCAAAACAAGTTTCTTTCAAATTAAGTTTTTATATCTCTGGTCCAAAGTAGCAAACCGCTTCCAAGTAAGTAGGAAGCTGCCTTGTGTTTTCTGTGTTCACACAGCACAGGTCAGGGCCATGGCTGAAGTTAAGTAAGCGATGGAGATACCCGCCTCAACTTTGCCAATGTGTGTTTACACAACTCTTCCCTGTGACTGAACTCCCTCATACAGTTTCCTCTCTCTCCTCTAAGAGTTCAGTCTACAAACAATAGATGCTTTCTAAGCATCACCTTTTTTTTTTTTAATGTGTATTTGCCTGGGCATCTGTACACGGCATGCATGAAGTACTTACTTGTGGAGGCCAGAAGAGGGCGTTGGATACCTTGGAACTAGCATTAGAGGCAGTTGTGAGCCAGCGTGTGGGTGCTGGGATTCGAACCCAGGTCCTCCTCAAAAACCCAGCCCGTGCTCTTAACCAGTGAGCCATCTCTCCAGCAGTTTTAGATCTTGTAGAATTTCAGATTTAGGGTCATAGGTGTCTGTTTATTTGTTAATACCCTAAGGGAGCAGACAAGTCAGTATTCCCAGCGTTCACATTTGCTGGAGGAAAGAAGTGTTTAAAGCCCTTTGTAAGTACGAAATAATACAGTCAAGCACTACACAAGCATAGATGGGAAACCGCCTGTGTGCACTCCTCTGCCCTAGCCTCTCCTCATCCCCGCCTTCAGCACAACAATTTTCTGTTATCTGTAAAGAATTCTAAGCTAGATAAAGAGGTCAGCTTTTGACATTTGCTCATTTACATCTCTGCTTTACATGTAAAGATCTCGTCTGCCTCTGGTAGTCTCAGTGTGCTACCTCCTGTTGCTAACACCTGCCAAATGCTCTTGCACACCTGGCCATTGTTTCTCAAATGGCCCAGCAAAAATCTACTGAAAAGAAAAAGGAATATATAATTGCATTCATATTGGTGTTCCAGATACATACATTTTCCAGAAGAACGCATAGGTATTGTAGGTTGGGGTAAATGAGATTTGGGGAACAACTAATGTACCATAATGTATGGAAGAAGAGACTCTCAACCCAGGATGCAAAGGGAGGGAGACAAGAACTCTGAGCAAAGAGGAGCAAGGCAGGCAAAACAAACAAAAACAAACAAACAACAACAAAGCCTCAGCTCCTGGTTGGAAAGGCCTGGAGGGACTAGGAGGGCACCCGCAGGCCCTGAGCTCACGGGCTCACGGGCTCACGGGCTCACGGGCTCACGGGCTCACGGGCTCAGGCTCACGGGCTCAGGCTCACGGGCTCACACCGGCTCACCGGCTCACGCTCACCGGCTCACCGGCTCACCGGCTCACCGAGGCTTCAGCAACACTCTCAAGCTGCCAGCTGTCAGTCCTGCCTTGGCCAAGGACTGGCTCACATCTGCCTAGCAACACTACAGTTGCACACAAGATGGGCATTCTTGGGGCCCCGTGGGGTTCTGCGTCCTGGAAGTCTCACTTCGAGTGTTTACCCAGATGCAGAATTCCGAGGATCATGGTTTTAGAATGAACCTTATTCCCTAAACTCCATCCAGGAAAACAGTGTAATCCCTTTTGTCATTAAGGAAATGTGTTGTTATTTAATGTTTCTTTCTTTGTTTATTCTTTCCTGGGAGTTGGCCTGAATCCTATATATATATCGTATGCACAAAGCAACTCATTTCTTTATGTAAACCAACCAAGGATAAAAGGAAACCTTCCAAATATGGCCTATGCCATCTGTGGGCTGGGATGGACAGTAGTATACCTATAGTCATAGGTTTTTTTGGTTTTGTTTGTTTGATTTTTTTCTTAAATGTTAACTGTAAAATATGAAATCCTTTTTATTAACACCAGATGTCAGGAACCCTTACTTAAGTGGTGTGTTTTATTAAATAGCATCATTAGTAGACTCACTGAAGTCCTAAAGATAGCCTGTTTTTGCATTAGATTACATGTCTGAAGTCATGTATTACTACAGTATTTCAAATAGTTGAACACTAGTATGTATGTCCCAAAATGTATATTTAGAAACATAATTATACATCATGGGGTAGAAATGAAAATATTCACATCCACAAAAGTAGATTTTTATATAACCTTTTTTCATATTTATTGAGATGTTTTGTAGCAACAAAAATAAGCATTACACATGTCAGATATATAAGAAATCAGGAAAATATAAATAAAGGGTAGATCTGAAGTGCATACTATATTTCTTCCGCCCTTTTGTAGAATTCCTAGACTTGGCTTTTGTAGCATGGCTATTGGAGAAAAATCTGTCATATACCCCACCTCTTCTCTGCTACCAGCTAAAAATTTCTCCAGCCTTCTCTGAGCTCCTGTTGGGAGAGCCTGGCTTTGTTGGTAGGCATTGCCTTCCCACGGGGCTGTGCTTAAAGTATTGTGAATTCTAATTTAAGGGCAATAATAAAAATTTAGATGCCTAATAAGAAGTGTTAGAAATAAAAATGTACTCCATCAACTGTATTCTGGTTGAGACTTTTTAAACCACCACTTCTTAAAACAATACTGTAATTACGGTTCTTAGTGCTTTCTTCCTCACTGTGTATGATTTGTGCAAACCCTTTTAAAAAATATTTTTGAACTATAATTCACCCACAACAGAGTCAGTCAGACTTAACTTACTTGGGCCAAAGTCGACGTGTAATTCTTAGTATCTGTATTTGCCAAAGGAAATGAGTTTTGGGGTGGTAATGTGTGATCAGCCCTTTCTACTGGTTACCATGTTCCGTAATATTTAAATCAGTCGCTGCTGAATGCAACCCATTGAGTCTGAGCCGCAGGTGGGGTCTGGGAGCGCAAATACTGGAGTGGCTTCTGCGTTTGCACAACATCTTGTTTACACTGGGATTTTATCTGTGCTTCTGGCTTTAGAGGTTTATATGAGGACATTAGGGACAAACGGGTCCTTTGTGTTTCGTGAGCAGCAGGTGTTGATGCCGCTTTTGAGTTTGACCAGTCCTATAGTAGTTAATTTATTTATTGACTTGGTTGAGCATGACAAGCCCTGAGGGTCAGAGTCTCTCAATAACAATTTATCTTAGTTTTTCTTGTAATACAGTACTGTTCTCATATTTTAATATATATATATATATATATATATGAGTGATTCTAACAGTTATTTACAAATTTCCCATGAGGATAGTCCAGTAATTCTAGGTTTCATAAATCTCTCATTGGACAGGTGTATACTCCCAGAGACCTATGCAACAGAAAGACTGGCCAGGCATAATATGTATTTTTATATGCTGAGTAATCACTCAGATATTTATTGATTTAGATACCCAAAAAGTAACCCATTGGTGATATGGAGGAAGGTAATCTTACTCTAGTGGCCTCAGCAAATGTCTGGCATCATCACATACTCTGCTCCAAGTGGTGCCTTCATTAAGGTTCCTAGGACTGATTACGGTCTCCTGGTAAAAGGATGTATATGACTACATATCCCCCGTAAGGTGAGCAGTACCTTTCTTGGATGTGACTAAGCACATTTAGACTATAATATTCACAGATGATTTACTCTGGTTCTAAGAAGTTTCTAGTCTGTGATTTGGGCTTCTAGGTAGAGGAGTCTGAAATAGGATTCAGTAGAAAAGGTGGCTATGGATTGCACATTTTCAGTAAGGGTTTTTTTTTTTGGTCATGAAATTCACCATCTTACTCATTTAAAGTAGATTCCCAATGATGTCACAATGTTTCCTACACTCACGTTGCTGTGCTGCCGTCAACACTTTGGACTCCTTTTACTCTGCAACACCTCCTCCAAATCCCTGAAATCTAGGACGGTTAAATAAACATCGTGTTATAAATATGGTGATACACACATGAAGAAGTTATTGCTAAAATTTCTTCCTGGGAGGAGACATAAGCAATGTTTACTCTTCTTCCTAAGTCCCAGCAACAAACTGAGGCACGGTTGAGCCAAAGTATGCTTTGGGGGATCCAATGAGTTTGCTGGGCTTCCTTACAGAGCTTAGGTGAGGAGTTGCCTACAGGGGAGTGGCTATCTCCCCAACAACAGGCTGCCCCTGGAAAGCTTTTGCGCAGAAGAGATGACAGCTTCCTCATAGCGTCATAAATGGAGCCTCTTCCCCTAGTCTTCCCCAGCATAGACACTCTAGTCCCTCCCCTAGGTGATGTGCAATTGAGACAGAGTTGTATACAACAAAAGGTAGGGATGCTGGATGCTCTGGTGAGGCTCTTATGACCCTCCCCTCTCTGACCCTCCATGAGAGGGTCTCAACAGTCAACCAGAACATTTGGAATGATCCTTTTGCAGCTGAATTCCCAAGATGCTTAGCCCAGAGGCTACTCAGTCACAACAGAAGTTCATGTTGGGTATCACATATAAGATTGCTTTAGAATTAACACACAGAACATTTATTCTCACTACCATCTTTTTTATATTAGGAATTCATCTTCTTATAACAGTCTTCAGAAGTTATTGCATCAGTTACCACAGTTTTAAATGCCTCCCACATATTTAAACCATAGTATAGGCTTAGATTTCTCTAAACCTACTTTATCTAGTGTTCTTGAATGTTTCGACCTCCCTTCTAGCCCACCTAACAGAGGTAGGGGAGAAAGGTGGTTGATGGGACAAGGGGCTAATGGACATGTTTAGAAGTAGTTCTTTGGGGCAATTCCAGTCTTCATTGTCAGGATATCAGCAGTCCAGTCCAATAGCCAACACCAAACTCAAAGCAGTAGCAGCAGCTGGATTCAGCAGAAACCGCAAGGCTCCACCAAATTGGCATGAGTCACAGAAGCTGCAAGAATCAATGGGAATACCATGAGAGGCTCTTTGGCATGTTTCTCTCTTCGAAGTCAAAACAAGCAAAGATGAGTGAAGACCAGCGAAGCATTGCACAGCTAGCGAAGACCAGCAAGTGATGTAAGGCATAGCAAGGCAAGAGCAACCCCTCACTGTATATGGGGTTTCATTTTTACTCTTTCCAAATATCAGGCGCCCTCTCAAGCATCTACTCCAGCAAAACATCCTCTCACAGGACAGCTTCTAGAAAAACATCACGTGACACAACTGAGTTTCCAAAGAAACCAGAAATTCCCACTTCACTGAAGTAATGCCTTCTCAGGTTGTTTTAGGAACACTGCTTTTGACTGTTTGAAGTCGTATGTTTCTCATCTTGGCTCGTTACATTTATTATGTATATGTTTATAGATAAATATGTTTGTGCAGTTTATAACCCATGTGCCATCCCTCGTCCCTTATTTCTTTTCTTTCTATATATTTTTAAAAGTGTCTTATAACTCATCCTGTAGGAATTCACAATGTGGTTCAGGCTGGTCTTGAACCCAAGATTTTTCTGCCTCAACCTCCAGAGTGTCTGATTACAGGTCTGGGTCATCATGCCCAGCCAAAGTTTCTGTACCTTCAAAAGAAATAGTCAAGGTTTAAGACAAAATTATACTTAACTACACATTTGCCAAATATTATGGTTCTCCAGGCAATCCTTTTTTTCAACGAGATTGCACTGGTTTGTTTAGGAATTAAGCAAATCTGAATAGACTCTCCATTTTGTATCAAACATATTATCATCATTAACATAATGTACTCTTTAGCACGCCACCTCAGGACATGAGGAAGCCCAGAGATGGGATGTTAAAAAGGCTTCATGAAGTAAACGAAACTGAGGCTGGAGTGATGGCTCAGAGATCAAGAGCCCTAACTGCTCTCACAGGGAATCTGGGTTCAATTTCCAGCACCCACCGGGTGGCTCACAACTGCCTGCAACTCCAGTTCTCAGGATCTGATGCCCTCTTCTGACCTCTTTGGGTACTGCATGCAGAGGGAACAGGATGCGTATGTGGGGGAGGGGTAGAGACAGAAAATAAAAGATACATTTTTTTTTTTTAATTAAAGTAAATGAAATCAGCCCACTAAAGGACACAAGGAGAGAGGAACTCATCAAGAAAATAACAAGGAACAGCCAGAAAGGTAGAAAACACAAAAGGGACTGAGTAGGGCCAAAGAAGCACCAGGATTAGATTTTGTTGGGGGAAGGGGGGCACAGTCGGGGGGGGAGGGGGGAGAGTGTGCACTGGTTTTTGTGCATTACCAGAGAGTGATTCAGAGCTTAGGCTGAGACTGGATTTAGCACTGAAAGGTTTTTGGTGCCGCAGGGTAATGAAGTAGCAAACAGAACTAGAATTCAATTTTCTTTTCAATTACTAAAGGGGCAAACAGAATTATGCAAATCCTTACTCAAGTTGTAGAAAAATAAACTAAATACATCTCCCCAGTGAATGAGTTTCTTAATTACCTTCATAATGCTGAGATATGTGGGCTCTAGAATAATTTAAGAAGAATGCTCCAGTCGACTTTTTAGTCTTCTTTTAGGAGGACACTTGATTCTTATTTTGCAATCTAATATTTTTTGTTTGCTGTTTGTTTCAAATTTGATTTTTCATTTTATAAATCTGCACAATTTTGAGATATTAAAAGAGTTGTGATTTTCTTTTACAGGTACTCTCTGACAGCCAAAGCAAAGAGAGAGAAGGTGAGACTCCTTAACGGACTGGTTTTTGTTTATTCTATTGTTACTGTCTGAAATGCTATTCAAAGAGAATCTGGTTAAGTCGCTGTAATTTTAGCACACCGTGAGTGTTAGGATTGCTGGTAGAAAGTGGGTGACCATGGGATGAAATTGGGATGCATGTCATCTCTCCAACACTGGATCAGTTCACCTTGTCTTCCTGTAGTCCTTGTGTTGTTGTGATCACTGCTAACCCCTACTTTGTTATGTTGGTTTCACACAGAAAGAAAGTGCTTTGTACAACTAGCCATTATCCTGAAATGTGCACTATAGATTAAGAATTGTGTTTAAGCATTTGTGTGAACCGAGGAAAACAAGAAGCTCTCTCAAGAGTGAGGCGTGTATAAGGGTGGAAAGAGTTACTTGTGTGGCTTTTGCATTGGAAATGCTCTGCTGTAAATCCACATATCTCGTCTTACCTTATTGAATTTCTCATCTTAATGACTTGGTAGAAGAATAGCTCACCCCTCTCTGGACATTGCTTCTCCCACCCTTCCAGCAGTTCTTGCTTTCCTCTTGGTTTGGGCATTTGTCACAGATGGACGGTCTAGAAGCCTCACCCATCGGTCTGTATCGAACATGTTTATCTATGTTCTTACATGGAAAAAAGTAGCATAGGTGAATCCACTGTGAACATTTCTCATTCTTCAAGTTTATAGTTTCTAGATTGAGTATCGAAAATAAACTCCTCTGAGATTTTATCACAGAAGTGTTTTGAAATAATCATGTCAAATAATCCTATATAATAGATGTCTAGTTGGTAAACACAGTGATTTTTACTTTCACATACTCATTTTTTTCATCATCTACTGACAACCAATTTTAGCTCTTGTGGTTGTCTGAATATGCTTGGCCCATGGGAAGTGGCACTATTAAGCGGTGTGGCCTTGTTAGGATAAGTGTGGCCTTGTTGGAGGAAGTGTTCACTGTGGGGGCGAGCTTTGAGGTCCCCTAGTGCTCAAGCTATGCCCAGTGTGGCACACAGTCTTCTGCCTGCCTTGGGATCAAGATGAAAATTCTCACCACCTTCTTCAGCACCATGTCTGCCAACATGCCGCCATGCTTCCCGCCATGATGATAACGGACAGAACCTCTGAAAATGTAAGCCAGCCCCAATTCAATGTTGTCTTTTATAAGAATTGCCTTGGTCAAGGTATCTCTTCACTGCAATGAAACCCTAAGACAGCTCTATATTCACAAACTCAAGATCTCTGCTTCAGTCCTTGTTAGTATCACCTTAAATTAAAAACAGGCATTGTTTCAGAGGAAGAAAAGATCTTTAGAAATCCCTGAAAGGAGATAACCAGACAGCTCAGATCCCTGGGTCCTCCTCCCCAACTGTGATTTTACACTTCAGTTAGTCATTGTCAGTCTTAATTTGATATCGTTATATGGGACATTCCATAACCAAATGTTTTGTGTTTTGAACCATACACAGTTGTGAGTTGTAAGATCATCTCTTGTGTGTTTCTACACTCGGGCTAAGTTGTAGGTTATTCGTTTGTCCTTGGCATCCACAGTGAATACACAATACCTTCCTGTTAGTCACGTGGTAGCTTTCTCAGTCATCAGCTCGATGGTCAGGGTGTTGTAGCACTTGGGGGTCACAGAACCCTGCTTTTCCTTCATAATGGCTGTACTGGCTGGCTTTGTGTGTCAACTTGACACAAGCTGGAGTTATCACAGAGAAAGGAGCCTCCCTTAAGGAAATGCCTCCATGAGATTCAGCTGTAAGGCATTTTCTCAATTAGTGATCAAGGTGGGAGGGCCCATTGTGGGTGGTGCCATCCCTGGACTTGGGTTCTATAAGAAAACAAGCTGAGCAAGCCAGTAAGTAACACCCCTCCATGGCCTCTGCATCAGCTCCTGCTTCCTGACCTGCTTGAGTTCCAGTCCTGACTTCCTTTGGTGATGAACAGCAATGTAGAAGTATAAGATGAATAAACCCTTTCCTCCCCAACTTGCTTCTTGGTCATGATGTTTTGTGCAGGAAAACCCTGACTAGGACAATGGCCAAACATCATATAATAACATCAGCAATTTTACTATAACATACTTGTATAATTGTTATATTCTATCATTACCCATTACTAACAATCTCTCTGTGTGTTCTTGTCAAATTAAGCCTTATCACTGTTGTGGACAGATAGAGAGACATACCATATAGAGCACTGGACGCAATCCATGATTTTAAGCAATTTCTGGTCTTAGACTATCTCTTTCCCCCAAAATAAAAGGGGTCCTATGGTAGTTGTCTACTGCTCTTCCAGCTCCTAGAAAATCTCTACACTAAACTGCTGGGCAAAATAACTGGCTGGAACCTTACCAGGAAGGGTCTTCAGGGGGTGCACCCGGCCCAGCAGCTGCCCCACTAAAATCACCAAAATGGAATGTGCTCCTTGCACTATGTGAAATGCCTTTCTGCCGAGTGTACGTTCTCACGTTTGAGTTTTAACTATGTTTTAACCCTCAGTCACATGTTAACTAAGAAGGAAACAGGAAAAGCTCCCTTTTGGATGATGTCCCAAAACAAGTCTCATCAGCATCAGAGAGCTCTGTGTTTCATCTCTCTCGGTGACCTGGATTTCATCCTGAAATGCCTGGATGCACAGCCTGGAGGCTTTTAAACACGATTCTGGAAATTTCTTAACGAGAGTTAGACAGAGGTTTTTCTTTGTCAGCTTGCTGCTGCTGAGCACTCGTTTTCATCATGCAGAGGCCGTGGCTGGGAAAGTGAAAAGCAATTTGAGAGGGACTAGAAACCATCTGCACTTCCCTAGCCCTTCCTAACCAGTGAAGCCTCCGTGGGGTGGTCCTGCCATGGAGGACCCTCCCAGGTGAGAGGTAGAATCTGTCTGCATTTTTAGGTAACACATATGGGGCTCCGTCTGGTAAAGTTTAAATCTTTTAGCTGTTTAACCAAGCACCCATTTAGTGTTTCATTTGGAAGGAGGAATAAAGTTTAAGTAAAACAACAACAACAAATAAATATTGGGGTAAAAAATGTTGGCGAACAATTTCTGGGGAGAATTTTTGTCCACATTTAAGTCAAACAAGAATTTCTGAATCCTATCTAAAATTCCCAAATATACAAAGATCCAAGCTTATTTTTTAAATAAAGTTTTACTCATTCTTTACATTTATCAAATAAATTATTCCTAAATTAATCTTGATGGGCCGTTCCTTCTTGCTGTTTCTAAAATGTGAGATCAGCTCCTTTTATGCTAATTTGGTTTCTCCTTTCTCCTTTCTGGTGTTCTCTTGGTTTTACCTGAGAGTCAGTGGTTTTACCTCTGGCTGTCAGCGGTGAGGACAGCCATGACAGGAGGGTGTAATCATGATGCTAACCCACCGTTTGTGACACCTGCTGATTCTTTCCAATACTTCAAAGCTGCCTCCTCTGCGTTCTCTCTGGTCTACTTCTCTGGCTAAAAGTGAGAGTGGAGGCACAGGCAAGAGCTGTCTTCAGCAGAAAGCACAGGGAACCCAGTGGTCTGCAAACCAGTTAGGCCCTGCTTCCTCTCCTAGGGAGCAGGAGCTCACCACCTCACATCCGTCTTGATTGAAACTATCCTTGGGAACGGGAAGACCTCAGCCTGTGTACTGTAGTGATCGTGTGTAGATTGCTTCAAGTTCAGCTTGTCATGCAGTGGTTTTTGTTAGAGTAAACTGGGAATGAACGATCCGATTAGTATGGACAGACACATGCGCAATGGGGCGCACTTTGTTTCCACTTCAGTAGAATTGGTGACAGCACCTGAGCCCAAGTATCTCCGTCCCTGTATCACTCCAACTTATAATTCTGATCCCACCTCACATCTTATAAGTGTTCGTTGAGCATCTACTATGCCCCCAGTCCTATTCAGAGCACCAGCAATCTAAAGATAAATAAGATAAAACCCATTCTTCTTTCAAGCATGCCTGAAGTCAATTTTCCCTAGAGATTTCTTCAGTGAAATCAGAAGTTTTCAGTAGAACACTGTTTACTAAAATTCACAGTAGCATAGTAAGATTTTAAAGCTGATTTTCTGTGGCTATGCAAAGAAAGCCAATCATGGTTCTGTGGTGATATACCCAAAGGGGCCACAGTAAAGAAAGTAACATGTCAGAGGACTCTTACACCTGACTAGAATGAATGTGAGTCTGTCTGTGCTGATATCCAAACATCACATGAGGCTTCACAGTTTGCTGGGTCAAGTTAAATACAGCGTTCTCCATGATTGAGTCAAACCAGTTTATTCTGAGTGCTTAGTTCTTGCCCTGGGAAATGTCCAACTTAAATGTGGGCAGGGGAAAGGAGGGTGTTTCTGACCACCAGCCCTCCCCGCTGCAGTCAGAATCCACTATCCTCTGAACAGAATTCCACAAGCCTCCTGAGAGTCCTGGGGAGCAGAGAGAAACAGAGGAAGTCACTCAGCAAAGACAAAATGTATACTGCAGGATCTCAAGTGACTTTCGCCTAGCTGTCCCCTCTGCTTCACACATGGGACTTTTTTTTTTTAATTAATTAACTTATTTTCTTATGTTACATCCCTGCTGAAGTTTCTCCCTCCCTCCTCTCCTCTCAGTCTTCCCCTCCCCCACCATCCACTCCTCCATTTCATTTCAGAAAGAGGAGACCTTCCATGGATATCAACCAGACCTGGCATAGCAAGTTGCAGTAAGACTAGGTACCTCTTCTCTTATGGAGGCTAGATGAGGCAGCCCAGAGGAGGAAAGAATCCTGAAGGCAGGCAACAGAGTCAGAGACAGCCCCTGCTCCCCCTGTTAGGAGTCCCACATGAAGACCAAGTTATACAACTGTAACGCATGTTTGGAGGGCCTACGTCAGTCCCCTGCAGGCTCCCTGGTTGGAGGTTTCAGTCTCTGTGGGCACCTATAGACCCAGGTTAGTGGATTCTGTAGGTTTTCTTGTGTTGTCCTTGACCCCTCTGGCTCCTACAATCCTTCCTCCCCCTCTTCTGCAGGATTCCCCAAGCTCTGCCTAATGTTTGGCTGTGGGTCTCTGCATCTGTTCCCATCAGTTGCTGGGTGAAGCCTCTCTGATGACAGCTGGACTAGGCTTCTGTCTGCAAGTATAGCAGACTATACCTTACTCAACATAGAACAGCCTCCTCCTTCTCATGAAGCTCAGACGCTACAGGTTTTTAAATGCCTATTGTTCTTTTTATCTCTCCCTTCTCTTTTTCTCCCTTTGCTCTAGAAGGTTTGCTTTTTTTATCCCTTAAGCCCAGCAGACAGCTGCTACACAGTGGGGTCTCCAAAGAAACAATTGCAGATTTTTTTTCATATTGATACAATTTTGGTGGGGGGACTCAAGAGAAGTACATTCAACAGTGCCATCTGTACTCATAAACTTACGAAGCCAGTGCTGAAATAATTCAATTGAATAATAACAGTTGAATAACAGAAGAACAGTATTTTCCCTTAAGAGGCTCATAGTTAATGAAGAAAGAGATTAGAGAAAGCTGATACACAGAGGGATTAAGGGCACACATACTTTCTCTTGTGTTTCTGCTGCTCTTTGGAAAGGGAGCTAAGAGCAGAGGAGGCAGGATTCTTAATGTTAATTGCACCGCGATGAGGATAGCTAATGAGTTCTTACTTACGTGTCCCCTTTAAATAGCAGCTGTTGATAAAAGAATAAGTTCTGAGGCCGGGGAGATGGCTCACTGTCAAAGTGCTTAGATTCCCAACACCACAGAAAAAAAAAAATCCAGGCCCCATGGCACAGTTATAATCCCAGCACCTGGGAGACAAAGACTGGAGACTCCTGGGAACTTGCTGACCGGCCACTCCAGTATCCTCAGTGAGTTCCAGGTCCAGTGAGAGGCCCTGCCTCAGAAAACAAGGTAGGCCAAGCATACTGATGGTTGAGTACTCCTCCCTAAACCCGATGTTTACACCCACACTCCCTAGGCTTGTGAAACTTTGAAAGAGGGGGCAGCTAGAACATAAGAGTTGGAAGATACAGAGAAGGGATGCAAACTGCTGTCTTCTGGGTGCAGTATAACAAGCCATTGCAATCAAGAGCTCTCAACAACTGTGGGCCACAGCAGTGGGCAAGGAGAGGTCCTACCAGCAACCAGGTGTGAAACTGGGGCGCAGAAGACTCCACTCCGTGCTGTCAAATATTGTCTACTAATAGATTCAGCAAATGGAGGAGGTCTTGCCTTCAGTTGACCTACTAGTGACCACACTAGGACCAAGGGGATCGTTTGAAACCAGTGGTCACACAGATGACCCTTGTTAAGCCAAGTGGGTCATAAAACCAGACCAAAAAGTCATGAATCTGGGAAAGGGACAACTAGGGTGTGGTGGGGATATTGATCACCATAGGAGGAGGGAGACAAGAGAGGGTAGAGGGCAGAGTAACCAGAATGCATTATATACACATATAAAACTGTAAAAACACTACAATTTAATTGAAAAAAAAAAAAAAGGACACCTCTCCCAAACTGAGGAAAACACCTGCCATCAACCTCTGGCCTCCATATGAACACACCAAATACACACGTGCACATGCATATACACATCTGTATTCTGGACACTAAACTGAAGCAGTAGAAGAGGTCTGAACTTAATCCAGTGTGTCTCAGAAGGCCACTACAGCAGAGTAAACTAAGCAGATAACCATACCTGATTTCTCTCTCCAATGCTGTTCTGAGAGTGGAGGCCAGTCTGCTGGAAAGCAGAAGAACTTGAAAGGATGCCATCATAACCAGACAGCAGGAAAGCAAAAAGCAATCACTGTGTCTGGAAGGGCTTTTGTTGGCAATAAGGAAACAATACTATTTTGTTAAAAGATTCTTTAGACAATCAATAATTCCTTCAGTGAAAAACCAGAACACCCATGTGCTCTGTTGCCCAGAGCTGCCTACTGCAATGTGCAGACTTTAGCAGAGAAAGATCTTTCTGGACTCCTTGTCTGTTTTGCAATCAGAAGGAGAAAAATAACAATTTTCTATACAACACTCTGATCCACTTTTATCCTGGTATATTTATTTATTAAGTTATAAACAATGTTTATGACAAGGCATTTCATTCTTAGGTTCTGTAGCATTTTTCACAGTTTATAACTAGATTAGAAATGAGCCAATACTTGTATTGTTGGTCTCCAAATGAAATCTCCATGTTAGAGAAAATAAAAGTCAAAAAGCAGCGGTAAATTGGCTGTTGAACTTGTTATATTGTACTGTACAATTGTATATTGTGTGTACAAACTCACAGCCTGAAGTTGCTATTTATACATCACAATCGTCACTGTGCTTTTAGCATGAGTATGTAGCCTCACAGAAGTCACCCATCGTGTTGACAGCAGTTTTTCTATAGAGAAATGGTATGGATATGCATTGGTCTCTAGCAATGAGCACAGTGGTTTTTCTAGGTTCAGTCTGCCTTCCCTCGGTGGCTTTGCAAACAGCTTGCTGAAAATGTGGATTCTTTTAGAAGCTAAGCGAGTGAAAAGAAGAGAAAGTGGGAAGGGAAGTGGGTGTGAGGAAGGGAAGGAAGGGGAGAGAAGGGAAGGGAGAAGAGGGGAGGGCAAAAAAGGAATAGAGGAGAAGTCAAGGGAAGGGGAGAGAAGGGGAAGGAAGAGAAGGGGAGGGGAGAAAAAGAGAAGGGGAATTAAGAGGGGAGGAAAGGGAGGGGGAGGAGGAGAGAAGGGGAGGGAAGAGAAGCAACTAAAGGGAAGTAAAGGAAAGGGAAGAAGAGGAGAGGGAAAATTTCCCCACACATTTTTTTTTCAGAAGTGAATCATTGACTGTTATTAAATTAAGTTATACTAATTTGTATCTTTTGTCAATGTCTTCCAAATTCTAAAACGAAGTTGGCTCTCCTCACATGCGTCAGTCAGGACCTTGTTCCCTCATTGCTCTCTGAGCTCATGCTGCCCTGTCATCCTTCAAAGACCTGAAGATGAACAAGGGATCCCCTGAGCCAGCTAGCACACTCCTAGGGATTCAGCGGCCAGACAAGAGGCCTGTCCCTCTGCCAGTTCTGTGGTGATCTCTCTCATTGGTCCTGTAACATCCTGTCATTGATAAGAGCTCCCCCAGAACAAATACCAGTGCTTCAGTTCTTTGGGTCACTGGTGCCAGCCATGTAATTTGACCCCTGATACACTTTTTAAATGTAAACTTATTATTGTTATTACTGTGTGTGCATGATGTTGGGGGCATGTGGGTCGCGACACGTATGTAGAGGTCAGAGGTCAACCTTGTGCCGTTGTTTTTCTCCTTCCTCTTTTATATGAGTTTCAGAGCTCAACCTTAGTCACAGTGGCAAGCAGGCCAGCACCTATGCCCGCTGAACCTCCCTGCTGGTCCTTCATTCACCTTTTATGAATGGCTAAAAGTTACCCACTTAATATTTATAACAAGCCAGTGGTATGCGCGCTAGAACTGTTATTCTGATGTTACAAAAACTGAGATTAATAGGCTTCAGTGGGCTACGAGCTTTCGCACATTTGCTAACTGCCATACAAAACCTGATGCCTACTAATTTCAATTACATTTTATTTTTAGCCAGATGCATTAGATATCATCATATTACATAATCAAAATAAAAATGTCTGAGCTGTTTCTCGGTCTTCTCTTCATGCCGAGTGTTTAAACTATGGGAGTGTGTTTACACTTGCGGTCCAGCCCCCTTTCAGATGCTCCTGTTACCACCAGCGACGCTACTGCTCGGTGGGACTCTGTGATACCATCTTGGCATGGCTAGCAAACTCACATGTCAGGAATGTGGGTGTATAGCATCTTTCTCTCCATCCTTTGATTTAAAATATTTGTATGTCTTACAGATGTCCTTAAAGCATTTATTATTAGTGATATTTCCAGCATTTCTACAGTGTACCTTGATTACATCTTCTGACCACTTGCCCCCTCTGGATTCTCAATACACACACACACATACACACACACACACACACACACACACACACACACACAAACACCCTACTGAGTACAGTCAGTGTTACCTGTAGGTACATGATATGATGTGGAGCCTTCCACTGGGAAATAAGTATTCAATATCCCCACACAATTACTCTCCCTCATGTCACAACCATCCACTGCCAATTGTGCCTCCACTAGAGGTGGGTCCTCAGGAGCTCCTGATCATGGGTTTCCTTTGTTTCTTCTTTAAAATACACTCTTCATTTTGGTGGACACTTCCTCTGCCCCCTAGTTCCCTCATCTCCCATCCCTTTAATAACCCTCCCCGCAAAATGTCCCATCTCTATTTGTTCACTTTACGTGTGCTCCAAGTTAAACACACAGAACAAAAGGAACTGAGCTAGGACCCAGGTCTGGGGGAGAATATGCAGCGTTCAGTGTTTGTCTTTCTGGGACTGAGTGACCCCTCTCAGATAATAATCTCCAGCTCCATCCATCTACCTGAGATTTCCTTATTCTTTATAGTCGAGTAATACCCAATTAGACTACATTTTCATTGGTAGACATCAGGATTTACTGGCAGTTTTTCTCCATTTTCTCCAAAATGTTATCTTTGTACTTTGCATTTGCTAATATAAAACTAATCCCCCAAAATGTGCTTTTCAGAAGGAGAGCACACAGGCAGTAGAGATGGAGTCTCACATTAGAGTCTCGGTCAAGTCTTGTGTCAAGGCACTGATCCGTTTATCCCTTGTTTCTCCTTGTGAATGCTGAGTAGCAACGGCCCTACTTGGCATATTTATTATACAGTTAAATGAAGTGACAAATGGAAAATGCTAAGATGATGCCTGCCCTGGGTTGACACGTGGCGCTATCACGCTATTATCAGCAGTGCTGATACATAAAGACTACATGACACTGTCTCCTGTACCACTTTATTGACTGAGTAGGAAATCACGCATGGTAAAGCATTTTAAGGGTGAATAAATACATCACCAATTTAAAAAGTAATGGGAAGACGTTTAGTCCATCCTCTATGAGTAATTTGGATAAACTCCATTTTTTTGTCCTCAGATATGAAATGTGAAAATGTTTCATTACAGCGACAGAAGTGCTGTTACTCCTTCATATAACACTGCCCACAGCAAGCTGCATAATAAGAGAACATATTTACTGACTCTTGAAATTAGTTTACAATTGGTGAAGACACACAATAGAGCGCCTCTAATGTAATAAGTGAACTATACCACTGTTACAATGATCTGCATAATAAGAGAACATAGTCACTGACTTCTGAAATTAGTTTACAGTTGGTGAAGACACACCACAAAAGAACACCTCTAATGTAATAAGTGAAATGAAACAGAAGTGTTTATGATTAAATGAGCATGTATTTAATGCCTAGTGTCTCCACCTTAGATATAATGAAGTGATCTGGTGCATAGCATGACTAGTTCGCATTCAGAAGAAGTAAACATATAAGGAGTGTTCTGTGAAAAGGACGGAAATGAGAATGAGTGAATTCTAATGACACAAGGGTTTGGTAAGGTGAGAAAGTAGCACATTTCTCTTCCTGCCGTTGAATCAGGGTTGCAGACACTGTGATAATTAATCTCCTGTATTACCAAGTATTTAAAGACACCAGCGATCATTTCCTTCCACAGACAACAAAAAATTGAAGCTGGCTTGGAAAAGGAAACTCTGCTATAATAATGTAGAGAACAATTGGATAATTGATCAATGGGAACAGTTCAGGACCGCCCAGATAAGCCAAATATCAATAAATGGTTTAAACATCAATTATTATATCTAACAGTTAATTTTAAAATAATGTAACAAAAATATGGATATTTAAACATGATAAAGGAAAGAGCAATTATCAAGAGAATGCTAAACAAACAGTCCGGTACAGAAGTGATCTTGAGCGAGGGAACTTCACTGAACAAAGTGACAAGACTTTTCACAGTCTTCTGGAACTCTAGAGGACAGCGCCATTGCTGAAAACTGTATTAAAACCATATATGCATCGTGGAAATAGAATCTAGTGCTGGGGAGCTCAAATGTCAACCTACAAAGCAGGGAATTTGGAGATCACAGAAAATGGACAGCGGTTCACCATGCAGGACCGAGGTTTCCAGTCAGGGCAGTCTCTGGCCACAAGTTCTAGCAGATACTAATCCTCACAGTGAGAGTCCTCCCTGTTTCCTCCATATGTGCTCATTCAGAAGGATCTCCAGTGGGAACTGCTGACCGAGAGCAGAAGGCTCCTCAGCCATTCGTGACTTCTCACACCCATTCCCCAATAAGACAGCGTGACTTGAGATGAGCTCACTCCTGGAGTAGGTCTGTGCACACATCTTTGTGTTCCTTCAGCTGTTTGCTGCCTACCTTGGTGTGCCAATCGGCAATAAGTTCATATATATCAATAACCCCTTCCCATCTACACAGCACAGCTTCCAAGACTGTCTGTGACTGCCTGAGACAATAGACAACACTGAGCCCCACTAAACCATGTATTCTCCCCATATACACATACTTCAACAACCTTTGACGATAAGTACAGAGATTTAGAACAATTACAAGCGTAGAATATGGTGATCATAATAACAGTGTAATAAAAGTTAAGTGACTATGGCTTCTCTTGCAAAGGACCTCTGGCAAATATTTGCATCGCTATTAGTATTTTACTATTTGTATCTACAGTTGACTGTGGATGATTAAAAATGAAGACAAGATCTCAGATGAGGAGGGTCGACTGTGTGGTGTTTGTTTGTTATTTGTTTGATTGTTTTTAACCAAGATCTTCACATTGACCACTCCACTTTTGTTCTTCGTTTGAGAGTTTTGATGATGTTGACACTCTCCTGGTGTCTAATGTTAGGTCTAGAAGTCACATGAAAATCAGCACATCAGTTAGTAACCACATCTCAAATCAGCAGACTCTGGTTGGGGTTATAATTCACCCTTGAGAGTCATCTCACAACCCAGGGAGTAAGCCACATCGTTCTCAGGCAGAAAATCCCCCCAGCAAGCTTGCTAAGGTGTGTCTTTTAAGTAACATTTCCAGATTTCTCAAAGATATGGCTGAGCTTTCTGATTAAACAAGATAGAAATGAACCTCTACATGTAAAAAAATACATCTGTATCATGCTCCTTTGGGCCTTTTTTCGTTTTTGAGGAACAATTCTATAACTCCCCATCACCAACAGATGAAGCCCAGAACCTTCACCCAGTGGGGCAAAGATGTAGCTCAATGGTAGTGCACCTGGCAAGAAGCCATAAGGCCTTGAGTTCAGTCCCTACTACAGCAAAGCAAACATCCAGAAGGGATATGTTAAACACACTGAAGAGTCTGCCACCTACTCCCATCCTCACACTTGCTGCTCAAACAAGACATGAGAGGAGCGATAGGCTTCTCATTGAAGCCATAACCACTTCACTTGCAGGGCCAACAGCATGCCTTTAATGCCGACACTCTGGGAGGTAGAGAAGGGTCTCTGTGAGTTCAAGGCCAGCCTACAGAGTGAGTTCTACTACGACAGCCAGCAGCCAGCACTATGCAGAGAAACCCTGTCCTGAAAGGAGGTGGGGAGGGAGGAGAGAGAGAGAGAGAGAGAGAGAGAGGAGAGAGAGAGAGAGAGAACACTTTTAGGGTCAATGTTTGACGAGCCCAAAGTAGAAGAGATCAAGCACAATGCTATCCACAGACTGCCTTGCACAGACTCTAGTGTGCACAGGTGTTTAGCGTATTGGTTTATTTTTATTCTTTTCTAGTTTTCATCTCATGGTCTGAAAAACATCCTGTCCCTGAAAGCAGCCCAAAGGCTACATCCAGAAGACCCTTGACAAATCAGATGGAGCAACTGTCTAGAGCAGTGGTTCTCAGCCTCCCTGGTGCTGCAGCCCAGTAGTAGAGTTCTCCATGTCTTGGTGATCACCCACCATGCTATTTATAACTGTAATTTCTGCTGTTATATATCGTAATGTAAATATTTTTGGGAGATAAAGGTTTGCCAAAGTGGTTGTGACCCACAGCTTGAGAACTGCTGGTCTAGACAGACACAGGAGCAGCCATAGCTGGTGAAGCAAAGAGTGTGGGTATCAGCACCAGGGAGCACGGCACTGGAGTCTGGTTAACAAAACAGCGTTGTTGAGATATAATCCACACACCATGTGATCCACATATCTACACTGTGCAAACCAGCAATTTTACTCGACCCACAAAATCACACAACCATGGCCACAATCCACTTCAAAATGTTTTTTGTACTAGAAAAAGCAACCTCCCACATTAGCAATCAGTCGTAATCCCCATTCCCTGGCCAATGGTATGTCTCTCTGGATTTCTCTTTCCTGAACATTTTGTATAAATGGGATCACTCTGCATATGGTCTGTCTAGATTTTTCTTTCTAAACATAGTTTGTTTACTATAGTGAGTTTGTTTTCCAGCCATACTTGGGTTGTTTTCACTTTTCACTATTGTAAATCATGCCGACTTGGGTTTGGGGAACTCTGTGTGTGTGGGGGGGGGGTGGTGTGGTTCTGGTCTATGTTCAACTTTTCAATGAAGAAGCTGACCACTTCCCAAAGTGAGTGAGCCATTTAAAATTCTTACAATTGATATATTATTATTTCTCTACACCCTCATCAGTAAAAAATACTATGTTTTTATTACTACCATTTCAGTCAATATAAAATAGTAAATTTTTACATATATTTTCTGATGACTATAAAATTTTTTACTTCATATATCTTTTGGCCACTATGTATCTTTCTAAAATGTCTGCCCACATCCTTTTTAGAGTTTCAAGGCAGGGCTGTGTACAGAGATCCTGACAGAGAGAAGAGAGAGAGAGAGAGAGAGAGAGAGAGAGAGAGAGAGAGAGAGAGAGAGAACACTTAAAATTTTGGTTATCTTTTAAAAATATTGAGTAACAGCAGCATTAAATATTCTTGTATATAATCTTCAGGATTTGTAATTTATAAATATTTTCTTCCATTTGGGGGGGTTGCATTTTTCACTTTCTAGGTGAAATATTTTTAAACAAATTTGAATTTATCTGTTTTTTTCTTCCATTGCCTCTGGTTATGCATTTTTGTTGTTGTTGCCTGTTTATAATTTTTGAGAAAAAGTGTGATATAGCCTAGGCCAGTTTTAAACTCGTTATATAGCCAAGGATGGCTTAAACTCCTGATCCTCCTGCCCTTACTCAAGTTCAAGGACTATAGGTGGGCGAACATGAAAACTCAGTGATACACAACAATCCTGTTTTATGTGGTACTGGGCACAACCTCAGGCTTCGTGTATGCTAGGTACACATGCCAGCTTCAGGTCCTGGCCTCATGTCTGAGAAGGCTTCGTAAGCCAGGGTCCCAAAGACTTGGTGGTTGGTTTTCTTCTTCGAGTTCTGTGGCTTTAACACTTCCATTCTGATCTGTGGCTCTTTTACATTTGGATAGCTGCTTATTGCAAATACCCCCATGCTAACCCATGAGGTTGATCATTGCATTCATGTCACAGATATATTTAAGATGACCCTGTTCATTAGAAGATATGAAATAATTCTTTTCTTTCATTACCCTTTCTTGCTCCCATTCCTTTAGACCTCTTCTTCCCCGGGCCTCCATAGCTTCCGTGGTGTGGTGTGTGTGTGTGTGTGTGTGTGTGTTGTGTGTGTCTGGTGTGTGTGTGTGTGTGTTGTGTGTGTGTGTGTGTCTTGGTGTGGTGTGTTTTGTGTGTGTGTGTGTGGTGTGTCTTGGTGTGTGTGTTATGTGTATGTGTGTGTGTGTGTGTTGGTGTGTGTGTGTGTCTTGGTGTGTGTGTTTTGTGTGTGTGTGTCTTGGTGTGTGTTGTGTGTGTGTGTGTGGTGTGTCTTGGTGTGTGTGTGTGTGTGTGCTTGGTGTGTGGTGTGTGTGTATGTGTGTGTGTGTGTCTTGTGGTGTGTGTGTCTTGTGTGGTGTGTGTCTTGGTGTGTGTGTGTGTGTGTCTTGGTGTGTGTGTGTCTTGTGTGTGTGTGTCTTTGTGTGTGTGTGTGTGTGTCTTGGTGTGTGTGTGTGTGTCTTGGTGTGTGTGGTGTCTTGGTGTGTGTGTGTGTCTTGGTGTGTGTGTGTGTCTTGGTGTGTGTGTGTGTCTTGGTGTGTGGTGTGTGTCTTGGTGTGTTGTGGTGTGTGTCTTGTTGTGTGTGTGTCTTTGTGTGTGAGGTGTCTGTGTTTGTGTGTGTGTGTCTTGTTGTGATGGTTATGTGTTGTCTTGGTGTGTGTGTGTCTTGTGTGTGGTCTTGTGTGGTGTGGTGGTGTCATGTGTGTGTGTATGTGTGTGTGTCTGTGTTGTGTTGCTTGTTGAAGAAATGCACATATTGTTTTCTGAGCTTGTCCCATTCCCTTGATGAGATCTCACATTTTGAAGAAAAAAAAAAAGAATTTTATCTTTAGCGAAGAAACTTCTGTGGGGATCCTCAATCCCCTGCTGATGAGATCCAGTGAATGGTTGAATAAGTTGTCACTTGAGGACCATAGCTAGGATCAGTCCCTGAAGGAGAGTCCAGTGAAGGGTAAACTGGACATGCAAGAAGTCATTGCCTTTCATGTACTGCCAGTTTCCTCTGGTGTCCTTCGTATCTTAGGTGGTCTACGAATTCCATTTTCAACCACACACGTGTGCGCACTGTGTTGCGTGCTCTCTGTCTGGAGAGTCGCCATCTCCCCTTTCTTCCAAACTCCCTCTCATCCTTAGGTTAGATCAAATGGAATTTGCTATCTCCAATATTTGAGACGTTCTCCTCAACACTCCATATAATCAATATAAGCAGTTTGATTTTCTCACTAGATCAGTTCTCTGCTTTTTTTTCTTCTGTCATGATGCCTAACACATGGTTAATTCTATGGACATGAATTAGTGACACTGAATTAGTGACAATGGTCTTGGCTCAGACTTGTAAGAGCTCTAAGCAATCTATAAAGACCCCCCAACGCCAAAGCAAAACAAAACAAAATAAAAGCAGGCATTCAATAAATGTGAAATTTAATCTGAATGAAAACCCCAGCTCATGGCAAAATACCATTTATATTCCAATTTTTCTGATAAATATCCCATTCCTTTACCATTGGTGTAGTACCCTTAAGAACAGAGATAGCCAGAGAAATACTACAGGCAAGGAAAATTCTTTGGGGTCAATTCTAGTGTAACCTGTAGACTGCATGATTAAAAGTACTTCAAAATCAATCAGATTAAAGATTTCCCCTCATAGTTTTCATAGTGTATTTGAAGGAGATTGGGGATGTTTAGCTTAGCTTACAAACCCACAGTCAGTTTAAATGTATATATTTTATAGTATATTATTTTTTAAAAAAAACTGTTATTTGGAGGTATTCTTGAAGTCAAAATGATACACAATCCTCTAAAATTAAAACCTGAAGCTATTCCAACTGATGAGAGTAAACAGTGAAACGAGACCACATTGTTCCAAAGTCCATTTCTATCAAAAATGCAGGAGAATATTTTCTGTGGGTTTTTTTTTGGTGGGGGGGGGGACTAAGAAAGAAAATGGAGAAAGTTCTAACAGCCAGGGAGCAAACCCACGGCGTACTCTCTGCAATATCCATGTCTTTCTTCTGCAGAACAGTGCTATCTCCCAGCCCTTGCTCTGCTCAAGAATTCTTTAAGTTTAATTAACATTATAAGTGTCTGTTTAGATAAGCTATTTCCAATAAAATGTAAACTGAGACCCTTACTACTGTGTGATAGTTTGAAGAATCTGAATAGTTCAAGTCAGAGTTGCCGCCATGAAATGGATGAAGCCACAGACATAAATTGTAGGATCAACACTTTAAAGAACGGCTTCTGACAAACCACCTTATCAGTAAAACTTAGCAGAGTAGCAGGGACTGGGGAGGTGTGGTTCACAAGAGATGTTATTAAGGAAACAAACTGTAGCTGCACAGTGGTGGCGCATGCCTTTAATCCCAGCACTCAGGAGGCAAAGGCACGTGGATCTCTGAGTTCGAGGCCAGCCTGGTCTACAGAGTGTGTTCCAGGACAGCCAGGGCTACACAGAGAAACCCTGTCTTGAAAAAACGTTTTGTTTTTCACAAGAAAGAAAGTGAATGAAGGAAGGAAGGGAGGGAGGGAAGGAGGGAGGGAGGGAGGGAGGGAGGGAGGGAGGGAGGGAGGGAAGCAGAGGGAAGGAGGGAGGGAGGGGAGGGAGGGAGGGAAGAGAGGGAAGGAGGGAGGGAGGGGGAGGGAGGGAGAGAAGAGAGGGAAGGAGGGAGGGAGAGGAAAGAGGGAGGGAAAGGAAGGAGGGAGGGAGGAAGGGAGGGAGGGAGGGAGGGAGGGAACGACCCAGGTGTGTCACTTCAGAGAATTCCAAGACTCAAAGCTGGTCATGCAGGAGATCGGTGCTGAAAAGAGAGGGAAATCAATGTTCTGTAAGGCAGGGGGAATTGAACTATACAAGCTCCTGCTGAGGAAAGCTAGGGGTGTTTGTGTAACATGATGAGATGAAGCATAGCTTCCTCACTTGGGAAGGGATTTGAAACTCCAGTGAAGACAAGTGATTGTCTCGTTACAAGGAGGCTACAGGAAAGCATGTCAGAAAGGAGATGTGCTAGCCCCTCTCACTGTGTGGTGTAAAGGTCGTTTATACTGTCCCTCAATGTGTATTCCAAGACTCTAGGGCCAAACACTCCATGATGACCTGAATAAGAAGCTCGATGATCTAAATGTTCTCAGTTTCCTGTCAGCCAAATATAGACAGTCACAGTACCTCCCAGTATCTGATATATAATAGAAGATACTAAATATCTCAAAAATGTCTAATCTCATGTTTTGTCCTGGGTAGTGGGCATATTATGGTAAGTAAAAGTTGATATTTCATAAAGCCTACTCTCTAGCCTAGGGAAAAGAGACAAAATAAAGTAATTTCTGAATTAAGGTGATGGCATGTCCTGGGTTTGCTCTCTGTTACTGTGATGAACACCATGATCAAAAGCAACATCAAGAAGGAAATTTTTATTTGATTTATACTTCCCAGGCCACAGCCCATCACCGAGCAGTCAGACAGGAACTGAGGCAGGAGCAGAGATAGGAACAGTAGAAAAACGCTGCTTCCTGTCCTGTTCCCCCTGGCGTGCTCAGCTCCCTGTCTTACGCAGTTCAGGCCTACTTGCCTAAGGATGGTATCCATGGTGCACTGGGTCCTCCTATATCAACAAGCAATTAAGAAAATGCTCCACAGAGCTCACCCGGGCGGTTTGGATGAGAGAGAGAGCTGGCAGGCTGACCAGCTCAGCTACCACCCAGACCCAGGCCATTGAGTTGGCCCACCCCCAAATCTACATCATCTGTGAAATGTTGGAGAGCATGAAAGGGCCAGCCCTGCTGTTCCAAAGCTGCAGGATCTCCATGACACAGGGCAACAACAGGATAACCTTGGAGAGTCCTGGAGGATCCAGTATTGATGCTTTCACAGAAGCTGGTCCTTGAACTAGACCAATGACTCATTGGAATGAACATTCTCAAGTGAAGATGTGTGGACAGAAGGGACACACTGACACACTCCCACTTCCATGATGAGATGTTTTCTTCTGTTTCTTTGTGTGTGGTTCTTATCGAGTGGGCGGGTGGGGGAACTTGCAAGGGTGAAGGGCAGATATGAGGGGATGGGGAGAAGAATGCATGATGTAAAACTCACAAATAATCAAGAAGAAGTTAAAAAGAAGAAAGGAAGATTCCCCACAGACATGCTCACAGGACACACTGTTGGAGGCAGTTCTTCAGTTGAGGTTCCCTCGTCCTCAGTGCGTCACGTAGACAATCAGGATCAGCCATGGCACAGCTGTCATGAAGATACTAAGCATAAGGGAGAAAGAGAATATGGCTGAGGGCCTGGGGGCAGCCAGAGAAGGCCTCCTCACTAAGAAAACGTTTGAACAGAGCTCAAACAAAGTACTGCACTATGCTTTGAAAATTCTTTCTGAAAAAAAAAAAAAAAAAGATTTGTGCCTCTTAACTAGGAAAATAAGTTTTGGATCTAGAACAACAGTTGGGCTGGAGAGAGAGATTAACACGGCAGCATGTGTACTGCTCTTACAGGGGATCCAGGTTCAATTCCCAACACCCACATCAGGTGACTCACAACTGCCTGTAAATCCAGCTCCAGGGGAATCTTGGAGATGCTTCTGCTCTCTGAAGTCACCTGCACTTATTTTTAATACGTACACACACACACACACACACACACACACACACACGTTTAAATAGATATGTAAACCACAGAATAGAAGACTGTGGGCCTTAGGCAGTACTTTTGAAACTGCCGACAGACTGGCAAGCAGAATAACATGGAAACATAGTTAGGAATATGGGATTTTCGCTTGCTAGATTTGGGTTCTCACTCCTAAGGACCACAGAAGAATTAGGACTTTTCTCACTAGCTTCATGGTCTTCATAGTGTTAACCTGAAAACTTCAGTAGCTTTTCTGTGTGCTGGTGGGATGCATGCAGCCCCCATAAACCTTGTGAGTCTGACATGAGTAAGAGTGATTTCTTGTACGGCAGGGCTCGGCATCTGATATCAATATTAATGTTTTCGGAGTCCCAGACAATGCAAGATTTGAAGAGAAAAACAAGCTTGTTCTGATTTGTTCCGTATCACATTTGTGATCGGAATATTTGAATAATGGGGAAACCACACTTACGCTGACAGAAGAAGCAGAAGTATCTACTATTTTTCTAGAGACAGTATAGACCCTTTGGTTTTTAGAGGAGAGATCTTGACACCCTACTCTATGGCCTTAGACGTCTCCAATATTCTGTGCAGTGTTCATACAATGAAAGTTCTTTGGCTCATCCAAGCGGGTCATCTGTATGTATCTGTCTGTCTGTCTGTCTGTCTGTCTCAGTGTGGCTAATCCAGGCAGGTCGTGTGTGTGTGTGTATGTGTGTGTGTGTGTGTGTGTGTGTGTGTGTGTGTCTGTCTGTCTCTCTGTCTCTCTGTCTCTCTTCATGTCTATGCATACACGTTGGAGTCAGGCAGAGAGAGGGGAGTGGGAAGCAAGCAGAACTTACTCCAGCAAGCTCTCACAGTCCCATCCTCCTCATGGCAGCCCACATACCTCCTCCCTGTACAGGTGGGTCATCACAAGAATCATAGAAGGAAATAAACAGCATAACTCACCCAAAGCAGCGCCTCTCCTCCCACCCCAGGGACTCACAGGGTACTCATTCTTAAAGACTGTGTACAGGGGTCTGCTTGGGAGACTGTTGTCAGCACTTCCTGGAGGAAGTTTTCAAACTCGGTTTCAAAACTGCCTGGTGACAGCCCCTTGTCACAGCCCTCAGCTACTGTGACTTATTCTTAGTCACACCTGCAGGTTAAGGGGCATATCTGAGATTCTCTCTCTGGAACACTGCTGATTCCAAGCCACCACCCATGCATCCTAACCACACTCCTGTTCCAAAACATTGTGCCGTTGTCCCTCCCTCTGTCCTCTTAAGTAGCAAAGGAGACCTTTACTTTCCTGTTTGTTAGAGAATGTCCTTTTTGGTCTCTTGTTTTCAGAGAAAAAGACTTTAAAGGAATGTATGCCTGGGGAAAGATTTACACCAGTAAACAAACATCCTGCTACCTTCCTTTCTTTTTCTGATGCCTTGTTGATTTGTTTGTCTTGTTTTTTCCCCCTCTTTGAATCTGCTACTTACCACAGCATGCTCTGTGGTTCCCCACTTTCTTCGTCTGTGTTCTGGGAAGCACAGAGATGAGACGCCTTCTCTAGTACCTGTGATGAGCTTGTATCCTTATCTCTATTTCAGCAGCCTCTTCTGTGAGTTGCTGAGCCTTGTTTGCGACAGTTACTACACTGTTAAAGATGGAGGTTGGCCGTGCCTTGAGAGGACTTGAGGGGAACCTGGACTCGTCGGTCCTACTAATAGCACTTAGAGAAAGAAACTACATTTAAAAAAAAAAAAACAACTTTGAGTCTTAGTTTTATAAAGATGTAAGATGAAAAACAATAGTGTGTAGCTTCTATGGTTTGATACTCAACAGACTGTATG
Organism: Mastomys natalensis; assembly: GCA_021653895.1. Classification (NCBI taxonomy): domain Eukaryota; kingdom Metazoa; phylum Chordata; class Mammalia; order Rodentia; family Muridae; genus Mastomys; species Mastomys natalensis. The sequence continues at coordinate 216,998 of JAJTUV010000940.1, forward strand.
TTACTGAAGTAAGTGTGACCTTTGGCTCCTTATAGAGCAATGGTGCTGTGTGATGATGCCATATTGGGACACATTCTGGAATTCATGTCTGTGTTCTTGTCATTAGTGACAAGATGAAGCATAAAATATTTATTTCTAGCTTATTACCTCTTTTTTCGGAAAAAGTGTCATGGCAGCTACAAGTTAATCAAAGATGAAGTATATTGTGTTGAAAGTATTTTTAATATTAGCAAGCACATCCATGATCTGAAAGTTTTCAGCACCATATCCACAATTCTTATTTGCCAGGCATTCCCTTGGTCCCTCGTTTCTGCCAGAATTATCCTAAAAAATGATTCAGTTTGAAACACCATAATTTCCAATCATTCTGAAATCTACACACACACATACATACATACATACACAGATATACAAATGTACACACACACACACACACACACTACCAGATCCTTATTTAGAAAAATCTGACTACATCTTTATTTTAAATCCCTTAAGATTTATTTTAACTATATGTATATGTCTAAGGGGATGTGGATGTATGCACATATATGTGCAGGTACCCATAAGGCTCAGATATGTAGCATCAAGATCTGGAGTTACAGGCAGTTGTGAGCTTTCCTTCATGACTCCTGGGAACCCAGGTCTTCTGCAAGAGCAGTTTGTGCTCTTCCCTGCTGCCTACATTTTCTTTTTAACGTATCATCTGCACTGGGGAGTTTTTGCTGCTCCCAGGGCTGAGCTCTTACGCTCTGATCGCCAGCCGAACTTCATCCAGAAGGGAAAGGTTACACAGCTGGTTTCCAAAACCAGCATTAAAAGGTCACTCCCTTCAAATATTCTTTTCTTTCTCTTCCTGGCACCATGGCTGTCGTAGTGATGGTGATCCCAGGTACATCCCGTCTCCACATGTGGAAGACACACCAGTGGAATATGAGGATGCTATCCATCATCTCCTCCATGGAAATACTATCATACTTTCACATGTATTCAAAGTACAAAAACACATTTCCGTACCCTCTGGCTTCTGTACTGGCCTACCGTAAGTCTTAAGCGCATCACCTGCTGTTTTGAGCCTACAGTTTAATATTTTGTTTATTTTTAATTTTTGTACATTTGTTGCATATTTATGAGAGCACCATACAACATTTTGATAGGATATGTAGGTAACATTTTGGAATGTTCAGATCCAGGTAGATACAGCTGTCTGACACCTTAAGGGATGACCGTCTCTTTATGATGACGTCATGCCTGAGTTCTTTCTCACATCATCATCATCTGTGGAACACCAGAAGCTCTATTGCCTGTCTAGTAGCCATCTCCCACGCTTCCTTCCATTCCTTTGCATGGACAATAGTAGCCACCATTCTTTTTTCAGTTTTCTATGAGCTCAACTATAAAATCTAGATGACATGTAAGTGATGTCATGCAGTACTCGTCTTTATGAGACTCAATTTTTTCACTTAGTACCTTGACCTCCAGTTCCATCCAGCAGTTTTAATATTATTGTCCTCAACTTGACGATAATGTGTGATAACTATATATCACATTTTATATGTTACAAAGATGGGAAAATAATGGACATAAAAGATGGTGGAATAAGATTAAAAAAATATTCTGCTATATTGGAACAATAGGTCCCATACCCACATGATGAAATTGAATTAGAAAAACAGAGCACACCAGAGCCATCAGTAGGCTGCTTCAAACATTCAAGTCTTCCAATAATTTGAAACCAGGACAAGCTTAACCTTGCAAGGGTTTATTGGGGGAAAATGATAAGAAATTGAGAAGATTATAAGAACCATCTCATCATGATATGAATCTGAACCTTAGTGACAGAAGAAAAGGACATGTTGAGAAAGCACCGTTGACTTCTGTCCAATCTAACGAAATTCCAAATGACCCCTTTCACAGGGGTCGCATCAGATATCCTGAATATCAGATATTTATGATTCATAACAGTAAAGATATACAGTTATGAAGTAGCAATGAAATAGTTTTATGGCTGGGGGACATCACAATGTGTGGGTCACAGCATTAGGAAGTATGAGAAACAGGAAGGCAGTCTCTGTGGTAGCAGGCTCTTTTTCCGGCACTCCACCCCTGTCCCAGCCTCCAGACTAGTAGCAATTTTTCTACGGGATATGAGCTATTTATGGCATATATGTATATTGTTGTGACACCCTAAACAATTGCTAAGGACACATCTCAAACCCCACCTTTGACCTTGATTTCCTCATCTTTTATTTCTCAGAAAGTTACATCCCTGTCAGTATCTAACAGTCATAGGAAACTGTGGAAATCTAGGGGGGTTCTGAAATCATAACCCTCTCGCAAGGTAACAAACCAGCTTGCTTCAGCATTAAGGATGTAGATAAAAGACTCCTACTTTCTAGGTCACAGATAATGGACTTCACTCATGTGGCAACAGCAAGGCAGCTGAGCATCCCTCGGGCGCTCTTTCCTGAGCTCTAGTATACATGGAAGGCCTGATCGTGTGGTACAAGGAGAAGTTCCATTTAGTGAGCCTAAAGTTTTATAATGGGCAGTAAGTTTGCCTGCCCTTTGCTTCTGATTGAGAGATGGGCTCTTAACTCTCAACACTACTTGTTACAAACATCTTTTGGGGAGTGGGGAGTTGGGGAACCAGTCCAGTGACAAATGTAGTCAACATGTGCTTTAAAACCACGTGGGAATGTGAAAGAGCATTGGGAAACATCACTTAGTACTTACCACTCTAGTTGCCCTTGCCTGGCGCCATGGAGTTTCTGTCTCTGTCTGCCCACCCTCAGTAGCAGACACATGGAGACCACAAGCAGACCTCAGAAGCCTTCTGCCTACAAAGCTCTGTAGCTTCTGACTTTCTGTCCCATACGATGTGATCATTTCTGCCTCCTGAGTTGTTCTCTGTATCTTCTCAGTTCAATATGATGTATGCCTCAGCAGGAACTGCCCTTCCCCGTGCCTCCCCCTAATGGAAAGCTGGAACAACTTCAGGGCCCACCTGATCTATCTGTTTCCTCCTCCCAGCCCACTCTTGTCCAGCGCTGTTTCCCTTAGGAATGTCTAAAACCACTATTTTATAATTTGGGTCAAATTATTTACAATGATTGCAATGCAGGTACCAATGACCCAATTAACAGGTAACTTCTTCACCAACAAGGCAGCGAGCGGCAGATATCCTTTGGTCTGTTCCAACAACTTCTGGAACAGTTGTCATAATTATTAGTCTTTAAATTATAGAGCCTCAAAACTAACTTAGTTTCATACTTAAGGCAGGACAGAATGATGTGACAGGAAAGACGCCTCCTCCTTTTCTGTTGTGTTTCCAACAGAAGGAGCAGAAACTACAGCCCGAACTCCTCAGGGAGGCTGATGGAGCCAATCTGCTGAAGGGAGGCCAGAAGGTAAAAGGAGCATTTTTAGAAGAAGCCTTAAAGAAAGCATGGCTTACCAGCCAAACCTTTGGGAGATGGCCAATTGTTACCAAAATCCTTCCCTTACCTCAGAGTAAGTGGTGTAGGCTTAAAAGAAGTCATAGTTGTCCACCAATATCCACAGAGAACTGGTCCCCAGACCACCATAGGTACTCAAGTCTACAGAAGTCCAAATCCCTTCAGTAATACATGTGGTATCTGCATGTCCACTCACAATCCTCCTGTGTATTTTATAAAATGTCTAGATTGTGTATAATATGTGATCGAAAGTAAATCCTATGTTGATCGTTGTATGCTGATTTGTTTAAGGAATATTTTTTCAGGTATCTTCAGTCCTGGGTTATTTGAATCCATGGTTGGAAGAAATATGATTCCCTTAGGTCAGAGCTTCAATATTTTATTGGAAAATGGTAACAGTTCACCCCAGGGTAATTTCTGTACTGCTACATATTTCATAAGCAATCTTTCTTGGTTATAGAAAAATGGTTTTCAGGACATTTCCCTGGGCTCAATGCAACTCCACAGCCCAGAAAACTTCCTTTGCCAAATCTTTTCTAAACTGAACCAAATATCGGTACAGTGGGGATGCCCTGGCTTGCTCCCTGCCTTTCTCCCATGTGGCATCTCGTCTATTTTTCCATTTTATTTCCATTGTAAAAATTATATATTAGGTACTTTATGGTATTAGGAAGTCAATCATTAGTGTTATAAATGAGTGTGTTCATCCAAACTGGATTTGAGTTGCCTTAAAACCTTTATTACTTATTTGGTATGTAACTAAACTTTCAGATTGTACTAGCAGCCTATTTCGTGTGTGTGTGTGTGTGTGTGTGTGTGTGTGTTGTGTGTTTTCTTGAAATAAGGTCTTACAGTATGCCTCAGGCTGGCCTTAACTTCCTGATCCTACTGTCTTACCACACAGAATTCACCCTTGGGCGAATTGTTGTCTTTCCCCATGGTTATGACAGGGAAGCCCAGAGCGATGTCAGGTAGACCTGGGTCAGGATAGTCAATCCAAGTTGCATAATATCCTGTTTTGTAAAACGAAGTTAATAACGCTATGGCACACAGTGAATGAATTCATATTAAGCCTCCCTTAGTGGCTGGCACAGAGTGAGTATTTATTGTCAGTTGATGGTGTAACTGTGATGACTCTTATATTGTTATTCGGTTAGTATTCTCAGCTCAGCTATGTAGAATTTTAGTTGGTAAGGGCATTCTCAAAACCTTAATCTCAGTAGAGTTTCTTCACAGCCTTCAAAGTAGGCAGACATTCCTTCCCACTTGGTGAGAGCAACTGGCAATTGGGTGCTTTACTGAGTTGCCCAGGAACCAACAGGTAGAAAGAAGTTGTCTATAGATTCTATTATCTGGCTGCTGCCTTCATAATCATCCTTGCTACCTTTTTAAAGAAATGCCAAGAATCTCTTTCTTCATTTTCAGGGAGGGTAATCTTACCTGGCCCTTACAAACACCCCTGCTTCCTGAGGATACATTCCCTTAAGTTTGTCCCTTTCCCGGACATATGCACCTCTTATTATAAGTTTGTTTTAATGTACTGAGTGAGTAGTGCTTTGTAGTATTCAGTAGTAGTTTGTCTAAGCATTGGCAAAGCGATTTTTCAAACAAATCTTCTCCAGGATCAAGGGCAAACACTTGTGGTTTACCTCTGCAAAACAAGGCCAGTGTTTGCATCTAGAACTCAACAAATGTGCCTTTGTTCGGTGGATCTCGGCATGGCCATAAAAGCTCTTAGGCATGAGCCAGAAGCCTTCCCCATAATGCACCTTACAAGTAAGAGACAAAGGGCTTTGGAATAATTAAACAGAGTACAATTCTACATTCCATTTCCTTGAGACTCTAGTCTTAATGTCAGTAAATGGAAGATGGTTAAGAGCCCACACAAGGCTTAGAAGATTAGATTCCTAATCTGTACTCAAGAAGGTATGCCTGCCAATGCAGATGCGGTGGTATCATGAATCAGTTTTCTCCTTAATTAGCCAAAATATGGACATGTGGTTGAATAATTGTTCAACTCCCCGACGACATTCTTTTCACCTCATCAGACTAAATAGAACGGAACACAGCCAAATGAATCCGGCATTCTGCACGTGCAAATGAGATGCTAGTCCATCCTGTAGGATATTTGGCTTGCAAGCAAATATCTGGCGTATGAGTTTCTTAATAAATAAGACTCAAATTACCGACAAGTAGACAAGACGTGTCTATACGATCACGAGCAACTCAGTTTCAAAAACTACTTCTCTACCTACCCAGCAAAGACATTTAGGAAAGAGTTTACAGGAAAGAACCACATCTCTGCTGTCTGTCCACATTTGCGAGAACTGGCCCATTCTTGAAAACAATCGCCCTGCTGAGGCTACAATGTAATAACACCCCTGAGTAGCTCCTTTGACCATTGGTTGGGTTCTTCCAGAGAATTCTGAGCATCTGAGTCTTCTTTGGTATTCTGCCAGGAAAAGTCTTCCATCTGGCAGTCAGAGTGTGGTCCTTTTGAAGACAGAGGCCACAAGCAGTCACTGGGAGTTCCAGGAGCTTTCAGACCAGTACAGGATAGAGGAGTCAACATGGTGGAAGCACAGATGTGGATCCACAGCTGGCGCCCAATGTCTGCCTCTTCCTGCTGCTTCCTGTCCTGGTATCTTTACCAAAGATTCTCCAACTGTCTTTGTGATCCAGCAAAGAGTCGTTAGTAACTGTCCCCATCACACCTGTAATGGGCTTCCTAAATGTATCTAAAGGTTTCAGACGTTTCCAAATGTTGTGTAAATAGAACATGCACTTTGCTTGCCCTTGGCCTCAGTTTTGCGCTCTCTGCCCATTTCTCTTGTTGCTCTGGCAGCAGTCAGTTACAAGAACCCTTCTGCTTACAAAACAAGATGCTGTGAGTTGCCTTAAAAGGTAAACTGCACAAATCCCAGTCAGTGACGATTTGGTAAATATTGTTAATGCCAAAGGATCAGACTCATGATGCCTGGCTTGCTTACGGTTAAAAGAATTTAAAGTTATGTTTTTTATTTAGCTAGTTGTCAGTGTTGTCTGCTCTGCCTTTTCCTTCCTCAGAGCACAGAATAAAAATTTATATATTATCTAGATGGTGTTCCTCTTAATAAGATATAATTATTTATTTTAATATAAAACATGTTCATTCTCTTAATAATTTAATGAAGACTTCTTATAACTGTTATCTAATCCAGACAGATGTTTTCTAGTCACCAAGAAGGGAAATTCCCCTCCCTCCCTCCCTCTCTCCTTCCTCCTTCCCTTCCCTCTCTCTCTCTCTCTCTAACACACACATACATACACACACAGACACACAGAGAGTAAGCTACATGTAAATTAAGAACGTCCGAGTTCTGCCTGACTGCTTAGCGTCCTGGAAATGTAGTGCTGAAGCAGCAGCTGATGTGTAGGAGCCCTCACAGGAGACTGCTACATGCAAACCCACCTAGAGATAGGCAAGGAGCCCACAGTTTTCCTAATGTTGTTTGCCTTCTGGCTTGATGTCCAAGATGAAGAGGACTTTGTGTATTAACTGGAGAAGGGCTTTCCATTCTTTTAGCTGCCAGAGCTGAAACCTGGAAACTTAAACCTGTATTATTCTCCAGAGGGGCTAGAATGAAAACGTCCATTTTCCCGGGTCCGGATTAACAATTCTTTTGCATGTACACAGCATCCCTGACACACACATAAATGCATACCTTGGGTTACACTTCCAGTGATCCTGACAGGTGTGCACTGATTCATTTTTATGCCCTTGTTTCTGTTCTGCCATGAGTGAGTTATATATTTATAAAGAGGTTAGAAAGACTTCTTTCCCAAGAATGGTGCTTATGCTTCGGAAAGCCATAGTGCAACCCTCTGGAGTCCCTGAAATCTTGTTCTGACTGAGTCAGGTTGCCAAAGGCCTTGGGAAGCAAAACTCAAGTTATCCAGAAATGGGGGATGGGGGGATTGTTAATGATAAGTGCTTCTTACAGAATTAACCCAGTCACTCTTTGGTGGTAACAACGATGTCTTGTGACTTTTCCTTGGGAGATACATGAACAAACATCTATTTCCCCCAAGATATGATATCCAAGGGAAATCAAAGATAGGTGAATCAGGGTGTTTTCTGGAGTGACCTCCTCTCCCAGGTTACTGCCTTTATGATCTCGGGGTGGGACTGCAAATCTCCCAACTTCCTGTGCTTCCTGGTCCTCCTGCAGGTTTTCTTGGCTTCCATGGTCGTATAAAGCTGCCTATTCCCTCAGTGAGGCGGCATTTTGATTCAGAGGAAACAGCTACATAACATCTGGAGGCAGTCAGATTCTGAGGGACACCTTTAAGTTCAGCAGTTATGTTGTTCATTAAAAGTATCAAGCTAACGTCAACAATAGCTTGCATAGCACTCTTCAAATGACATAAATACTTGTGTATTACTGAATTCTTTGGGTGTTTTGTCTATTCCCAGACTCAGTGTTTTCTATTCCCTTCAATTTAAAGTTTCACAAAACATCTGCCGTAGAAACCAACTGCCACATCTTTATTTTGTCTTTGTGAGGACGACGGGTAGCTCACTCTTGTTTCTATTTCTTTGATTGATATTTTAAAATCAATATAGGTAGAACTCAAAAGTTTTGTGAGTCTTACAGATTTAAGAAGCTGCTGATATAAAAAAAAAAAAAATTATAGGACAATTTTGCTGCCTAAGCTCTAAAGTCAGACTCTTGTGCTTAAAAACAACAAACAAAAGATAATTAACTGTGACTAATACAGTCGACTCATTTTAATTGCAACTGAGATAATTATTAAAGTAAATAACTACATAATGCAAATTCAGTGGTTGTAAATTTTATACAATACTAATGATGTGTAATTAAATATGTACATACAATTTGAATACCAGAGAACCACTTGTTTCTCAGACGACTTCACTGAATTATTTCTTTTATGTTCTGTATAGTTTATGATGGGAGAAATATTTGAAGCCTCTTTTAATTTTAATCTAACAGCCAAAGTTAGTAAATAAAACAGAATCAGGGGATGCAGCAATGAAAAGTCCTGACTTAGCCATCCCGTCACTTATACTCGAATACTTGCCAGCGCCCCCTGCAGTATTCTTCCACCATCACACCCTGAGGAGACCCCTCTGCTGGTTAATCAACTGGTTTCCTATTTGTTAGCTACAAGCTGCAGAGGCTGCACGTATCAGGTAAACTTAGAAGGGTTAGCATGTGATGTGGCAAAAGCAGACGCCGTGTGGTCCCATCGGCCACTGCAGCAAAACTGACACATGTTCCTATCTGCCACTGATGTGAGGATTGATCTCTGACTCAAGGGCAGATCTCAGCCTGCCGGGCTGCAGGGCAGAGTAACAAGTAGGTTATTTCAGGTCCATGTGCTTGGGCAAGTCAGGGTAGGGTGTGTCCACAAAAGGTATTAACAATGCAGGGCAGTGCATTATTAGTGACTCCCAAAGCCCTGTGTAAGAGTAGAGGATCCAGACTCATGGAGTTCTTCAAAAGATAGACCTTAGCTGAGCTCCACAGACAGGCAGAAATCTCATCAACTGTCTCTGGATCTTCTTAAACAGTTTGCACCATTGGGGCAGCTCAGCCTGTGCCCATCTCTGTAGCCCTATGGCCACAGAGGATGTGGCACAGGATGGCTTTGTCCAGGCAGTTGGCCCCAGTCTCTGCCCTTTACTGTAAACTCAGCCTTTCTCCTCAAGTCCCTTCAGTCCCCAGCACCAGATGAGATTTCCAGCACTGACTCCTTGACAAACTATCAGACAGTCTCTGAGGCCTCGTGAACCCTAGTTTTCAGTTCCACCTTGTGATTTTTATCATTCTGCTTGGTTAGGGATTAAAGACTCAATGTCACAGTGATTATTTATATAAAGACACCCTTAAGCTATCACACATGTCCGTTTTCCTTTCTTGGCCTCACAGCCCTGTACACACGAGTGTGTACAGAGTGCATTGGAACACAGAGCTGGGAGTTCACACTATACTATGGTCCTTGAAATGGACCACCATGTTTTTTTTCCTTGCTCTGTTTTTGTTTTGTTATTCATGTTTTTTCTCTTTGAGTTTCAATCCCAGCACCCAGAACAGGGCCCAACACAAAGTGGGGAGAGCACAGTGGGTGCTTCTGTTATCCACAAACCCCAAATGAAACACAAATATTCCAGTCAGTCTCAGCTGAGATTCCCAACTGTTGAGATCAAGATATCTATTGCCAAGAGCCTCCACCCATGCCCCAACTCCAGACCAAGATGCCAGCCGGCCTAGGCCTTGGCACAGGAGGCTGATTTCACGTTGTCTTGGACTGAGCTATCCACTTCTACCTGTCTTCAAGACCTGAAATCCTCTCTTCCATATCCTGCCGTCTGTTGCTGAGGCTTCTCACTGATGATTCTATTTGACATCCTAAGTTTTTCATATCCAGTTTTGTTTCAGTTTGGATTTTCTTTAGGGAATCTATTTCTACTTTGAATGTTTCCCCCGTCTTCATTAAGACATTTGATCATATCGTCCTTGAGGTCTTTAAACATAGTCATAATTATTAATTTTGAAACCCGTGCCTTGTGCTTCAGCTAAATGGAGTTTCTCAAGGCCTGTTGCAATAGAGCTGCTGGCTTCTGGAGGAGGCGTGTTGTCTTGGCTGTTTGTGATGGCGTTTTTGTGCTGGGATCTGGGCATCTGGAGTTGTGATGCTTGAGGTGTAGATGATCGGTGTTGTCTTTGTTGGGGGGTGGATGCTCCATGTGCGGTGGCTGTGGGTCCCTGGTGGGCAGGTAACACATATGGAGGTGGTCTAGAAAGAAAAGCTGAGAGGGGAAGCGGTGAAGAAAGCTAGAGAGACCACGTCACACCAACAGGTGGTGTCCCCAGGAAGCGCAGAGGAGGGAGGGAGGGAGGGAAGGAGGGAGGGAGGGAGGGAGGGAGGGAGGGAGGGAGGGAGGGAAGGGTCTCTAAAGCAAGTTGCTTCTGGACTAAGTAAGTCTAGAGTGACCAGAATGAAAAGGCTAGGGGGACACTGGGTGCATACCTACATGGAGAGTAGCTGGGAAATGGAATTTTTGGAGAAGGTCCAAGCTGAGAGACGCAAGGCACTGGCTAGTATCTTATCTTGATACTATATCTTAGCTCCTTCCCCTTCCCTGTTCTGTAACTCCCAGCCACCAGGGTGTGAAACTGCTTGGCTCTAACCTCCTCAGTGTGGTAGACCAGCTGACCTGCAAGCATGAACTCACATACATAACTCCTCCGTTTCAACTGTTTCTACCATGGGTTTCGTCACGGTGATAGGGAAAGTAACTACAGTGGCCCTCTGCTGGAGTTCACCTTCCCCAGGGTTCCCACTGAGCCCTGGGCACATTTACAGCTTCCAAGAAGGCAGGGAGAAGTGAAGAGGTAGGTAGGACAGATGCACTTCTGTTGGATCCTGTTGTTTGTTTGGTCGTGAGTCCACCTTGTCCCTGAGGAGCTGATGATGGCTTTGAACTCCTGATCCTCCTGACTTTGCTTCCCATGTTCTCGTGTTACAACTCCGTGCCACTGGTTCAAGTAGGATACTCCCACTCACATCTATTTTTATGTTCAATCACTACTGAATTATCAGATTATAGAGATTTTTTTTCTCTCTGAGCATATGGTTTACTGGTCCTTTGCCGTTTACTGATATCAAATAGCTTGATTGAAAAGCATTTGCTTTCTTGGACCTGTTGACTTAGCACACGCCTAAGCAGCATTAAGATGTTGACAGGTCAGGGCTTACTGAAGTGTCCTTGGTGATCTCCTTCATTGTGACTTAACATTGTCATCCCCAGTTTGTAGCATGACCAACAGCAGACCTTCCAATCACTTGTTTACTTCTTTGGATTCTTTGTATATTACAGATGTTAATCCTTTATCATTCATACACACACACACACACACACACACACACATATGTGTGTGTATATATATATACATATATATATGTGTTGTGTGTGTGTGTGTGTGTGTGTGTGTTATATCACCAAGGCTGCCTCTTCCTTCACCCTTCTCCTTGGCTATCAAAAAAATCTGTTTGATTTCATGAGGTCCCATGTGTCAATTATTGGCCTTTTTATTCCCATGAATGACTAGAGTGAGAAATAGACTATGACTATTGAGAAAGTGCTTGCCTATTCCTATATCTTGAAGTATTTGCCCTGGTTTTTCTTAGACACTTGGGTCTTACATTAAGGCATTTGATTCATTTGGAGCTGATTTTTCCGCATGCTTGGGGGCGGGGATATCTTGGATTTTCATGAGTTTGCAGTAGATGGATAGATTTCCTTTGGTAGAATAGCCATTTTCACAGTATTTATCCAATCCATGAGCATGAAAGCTTTTCCCCATTCCAGTGTCTTCAATTTCATATAGTAGTTTTATGAGTTAAATTTGTTCTTAGGTAATTTCCTACATGTTCAAAAAGATACTGCCCACTCTCACCTTCTACCCTCTCAAATCTCTCTACCACCTCTGCCCTCCCTCCTCCTATAAACCTCTCTCACATTTATGTCTGGTTTGTTTTGTGACCCACTTGGTTTAACCAGGGCAACCTGTGTGACCACGTGTTTACAGCTATCCTTTGGAGGCTGAGAGGCACAGCATATGTGTACAGTTGTGTGTATTCAACTAGAGACATGATATACAAACTATGACCAGACTTTATTGTGCAAGACATGGTGCTCAAAATTCTTATTGTCTGCTTTAGAGTTGGGCAAGCCACTAGCTTTCTCTCCTGAGGATAGTTTATCTCCTAGATGACACATTTATCTTCCAGAATTTATCAATAGACAGTAGTTTATTAGTAAAGGGTAGAGACCATGATCCCAGTCTTCTTCCATTCCGATTGCTTACAGAGCCAGCCTTGTATGATCTCAATGCAGGTATCCATAGGTGCCGGGAATTAATGATTGTGACGGCTTATAAACTTTAGATGCTAAAGTCTAGAGAGTGGCATTTCGAAGCCCTTGCTCTGTCTTCTAGCTCTTACAAATGTCCCGTTCTCCCTTTGGCAATGTTCCCATTTTAGAGGTCAATGACACAATCAATAAATATGTTCGTGAATAGCCAATAAATATATAGAAACATACTCAACATCACTAGCCATCGAAGAGATGGGAATGAAAACTACAATGAGGTTCCATCCCACCCCAGTCAGAATGGCAGACATTGAGAAACAAGTCACAAGAGACGCTGGGGAGAATGTGGGGAACTCTGATGTACACAAGTCCAGCCACTACATGGGGATCTGTGTGAGGTTTTCTTGAAAATCAGAAATTGGATGCTCCTACTTATGTCCCAGTTAGTATTTACCCAAAGGACTCCAGGTCAACATATGACGGAACCAACCTGGTGTCCAACAACAGAGGACACCAGGTTATAGGTAAATTTTTTGACATAGCTAAATAAAATGAAAAATTTTCAGCCATGAAAACAGAGAAAGGTATGTCACTTGTAGGAAGATGGGTGTAGCTAGGGATTCAGATTTAGAGAAACAAGTCTCAGGAAGAGAAGATTTTTTTTTCTTTTGTTGGCATCTCTTAGATTGTGTAACAAAAAACTGGGTACATGCACATGCTATGAAGGTGGGAATTCAAATGTCTAGCATTCAAAGGGGATTAATGAGGGAGTAGGGGTGGGAAATGGAAGAATCAGCATTTAACACATGCTTACACAAAACCTGAAATCCAAATAATTAGAAGAAGAGAACTGTAAGATATTCCCTTCCTCTAATTACAAAGTGACAGACAAGAGAGTGAGTGAAAGGAAGTCATATAGCTGGTACCATTGCTTGACAGATTAAAGTGTATGATCTATGACCAGAACTCATGGTGCAAGACACAGCCAGGAGATTTTTCATTGCCTTTGTTTTAGAACTGGGCAGGCCAGCTAGCCTTCTTCCAGAGGGTAGTTTATCTCCAAGGTGACATGTTAAGTAGAACCATACTTCAGAGTTTGAACTGCAGCCTGTCTTATCTTGGTGGGTCAAGTGAAATCGGCCATCGGTACTATCTTTCCCCATGTTCCTTCCACGTACTGTGTTCCAGGGTAAACATAGCTCCCAGTGGCTCTTGTGGCATGCCTGTGAGACAAGCGGAGGCGAAGCAGTATAGAATAGTGAGTGTCTGGTTAGAGAACGTGCTTGAATTTTAAAGTTTTCTTCCATACATGAGTCTAAACCAACCCGAGCCTCCTTGGGCTCTGAACAGGCAGAATGCTCTTTTGCGATTAACGATTCTGTACCGTCACGACATGTTAGCTGAGTTAGAAAGAGTTTGAAAGACCCAGGGGTTAATAAGGGAGGAGAGTGGTCATGGAACAGATTAAAGAAACACATCATGTAGAGTCAAGTCCCAGGAAGACACTATAGCTCTTTTCTCTTGTTGGCGTTTCCGAGATTTTATAACATAAGTCATGTTCATATACATGATGCGAAGGCAGAAGTTAAAATTGTCCAGGGGACGAAGGGCATTAATGAGGGAGTCATCAAGTGAAAGTGAGCAGAAGACACAAAGCCAAACACTTTTAAAGTGTATGAATGACATGGAGGATGGTGATACTCCTGCAAAGGAAGTATTAGATAGAATCTAAACATCGAGAAATGAAATGAACAGCAAGGAAGAACAGGTTATTTAATTGTAATAGTGATAACAATAGCAAACTTTTAGCTACCCATAAGATAACTAAACCAAAAGGACAAGCGTGTGTCTTATCAATGTGTGATGATCTGAATGAGAAACGTCCATAGACTGGGGTATTTGGACACTTGATCTCCAGTGTTACTCTGGGGAGGTTTAGGAGGTATAGCCTTGCTGGAGTAAGTATGGCTCTGGAGATGGGCTTTGAGAATTTAAAGCCTCACTTCAATTGTAGTCTGGTCTCTGCTTCCTGCTTGGGGTTAAGCTGTGATCCCTCAGCTTCCTGCTTTAGTCACTGTGCCTGCCATGCTCCCCTGCCATGGTGAACGCATCCCTCTGGGACCAGGAACTAAACTGAAGTCTCTCTTATTAAGCTGCTTTTGGTCAAGGTGTTTTATCACAGCAACAGAAAAAAGCAACTGGCACAAAATGGATGGAATTGCTCTCATATTTCAAACAGAAAACTTCCTAAAGTCAAGAAGTGAGATTTAGGCTATAATGAATGTTTGACGTCTTACACTTGGCAGTAAGACTTTTTATACGCTTCCATTATGAAGTCTGGATGGTCTTTAACGGTGATTGTTTAACGTTAGAGTGCTATTGTGTGTGTTAGTGGATTTGTCCTCAGGGCACAGTGCGTGCGTCTTCATCCTGAACACGCTGCTCCTCCACAGCTTCTGCCTGGAGCACCCTCGATGCTTCTCCCTCTCCCCTTTATGCTGGTTTCAATGTGTGCTTGACAGTCGGCCTATTCATTCTTTAGAATTTAGTTCATGTCTCTCTGAAAATGTATTATTTCTTCCATGGCGGCATTAAGCTTTCATTGTCTGCTTCCCTGACCCTCTCCTGCTTCTGCCTCACATTGCATTTCTTAACGTCAGGAGAGGTCGGGACTAGTCTCCTATCTACGAATACTCTTATCGAACAGAGCATAGCGCACAAAGAAAATACATATGATGGATGGGCATGAGGGCACATGCCTTTAATACCAAAGGCAGGGAGGAGGCCCACTGGAAGTTCAAGGCCACTTTGATCTACATAGTAAGTTCAAAGGTAGCTAGGAGTATATAGCAAGACCCTGACTCAATAAATAAGTCCGAGATGATATTGGAACTTGAAATTGTGTGCCTGCCATGATAGAAGCACTTTCTACATTTTACATAAATAAGTTAAACTATAACATACACACACAGAGAGACAGAGAGAGAGAGGGAGGGGGAAGAGAAAGAGAGAGGGGGAGGGAGGGAGAGAAGGAGGAAAGGAGGGAGAGAGAGAGAACAACCAAGCACTCATATACATACAATAAAATATTTAAAACAACTAAAAGAGCCTGCCTTCTTTGTCTTGCACAGACTTATAGCATTTGTCAGACAAATAATGTGCCTTTAGGAGACGTGTCCTTATGAGGTCCTTATTGTATTCTCTATCCATTCTTGGCCCTTAACATAGAGCGTGGCACTAAATCCCAATAAACGGTGTTCAAGTGAAATGGAACCAAGCCTTTCCCACCTCAGTGTGTCGTCCTCTGCTCACGAAAACATTGCCATAGCAGAGTTAGTTTAGGTACAAGCCGAGGGGTGGGATTGCTAGATCGTATGTGTTGTGAATCTACTTTGGGGAGGGGTTCTTTACCGATTTTCATAGCAACTAAACCATTTTATATTCTCACTATGCATGCATAGCATTCCATTTTTATCACATCCTCACCAACACTTACCATTTTCTCTTTTGAATAGTAGCTCATTATGGTTTGAGCTCATTATGGTTTTTACCTGAATTTTTGTAGCGGTAATGACGCTAAACATCTTTTTGTGGACTTGTTGGCCATTTACATTTCTCTAGATCAGCATCTCTCAATCTTCTGGCTGAGACCCCTTTGGGGGGTCAAGCAGCCCCTTCATGGGGGTTGCATAGCAGATATTTATATTATGATTTATGACAGTAGCAAAATTACAGTTATGAAGCAGCAATACAAATAATTCTATGGTTGGGGGTCCCCACAACATGAGGAACTGTCTTAAAGGGTTGCAGTGTTAGGAACATTGAGAACCCCTGCTCCACATGAATGTTTATTAAGTCTTTTTGTTTTGGGGGTGATTTTATTGTTGAGTTGAAGGGGTTCTTCATGTGTCAGACATACTTTACAGACATTTCCTGGCTCTGTGTAGGCTTCTGTGTAGTTCTAACGGTATCCTTTGATAGAATAAGCAGTTTATTTTATGTCTAACATAGAACCTTGCAATGCTATTTAGACTCTCTCCACCTGTACATGATTTTATTTTAATTATGCGTATGTGTATATGAGAGATGTGTGGGTATATGCGTATGAGTATAATGCCCACCAAGACCAGAAGAAGGCATAAGATCTACCTGGAACTAGAGTTACAGGTGGTTTTGAACCAGCCAATGTGACTTCTGGGAACTGACCTTGGGTTCCCCGGAAGAACAGCGCACACCCCTAACTGCTGAGCCAACTCTCCAGCTCAGTATTTATGTTTTCAATCTAATTCAGAAATAATGCTAACGCATCCCTGTGCTTAAGCCACCAAGTCCAGAACTGAAGAACTCCATGTGTAACAGGGACCGTTTCCCCACTCAGGTTTTGTCAGTGGAGACAAAGGGAGCTTCAAACACATGCATTGACAACCATTCGCCATTGTCCTTGGGTTTAGAATCACGACTCTTCTACAAAGAGCCTTTGAATATTACTGTTTTTCAGCAAGAAAGAGATGAAAAAACTACTTGTGGGTCAAGCATATGAACATTTCCATTGCCAAATTTAGCTAGGGGCTAGGAGCTGTTCCATGGTCAAAAGGTGTCTCAGAAAGAGGACTCGGAAAGGATGTTTATAAGGACACACGATGCACCCTGAGCTGTGGGTTCTGCTGGTCTCTTCAGTCGGATACATCGCTGAGCCTACTATGAGAAAAGTGCAGCGCCCCTCAAGCCCTGATCCTGACAAGGAAGAGCTTGTGGGTTTCCGTAATCTCTGAATCTCCTGATGTCTGCCTATTGGACGATCCAGGAAAGCACCGGAAGATTGCCTTTGCAGTCTTTTTGTTTCTAGCCCCTTAGTGCTGTGACTTATTTTTAGTTCTACGGTTTTCTCCCACAAGCTATCACTAGGTCACGGAGTCATGGGTTGCGCTCTGCTGTCACGGTATCCTCTGTCCACGGAGCTTAGCTTAATGGAAACTCTGATTATCCTAGATGGTGCCATTTGAAAGGATTACATTTGAACTCCGTTGAGTCATTGCTGCAGCATCCTAACAAAGGTATTTATGCTATTTTTTTTTAACAATAGACGTTCAGACAAGAGAAAGTCATTTAGAAGGCACACAAGATTGCCTTCCTGATGTCATTTTTATTCTGAATTGTGAAACAAGTTCAAAGGAATGAGTCAAATAGAAATTTTAGTGCAAAACATTACTACTCCATGACTGTAGTTCAACAACAGAATGCCCATTGGGGTAACACAGACAAGAATTAATAATGGTTCATTCATGCACATACGTAGGCGTACTTAAAGGGTATATGTGGGAAAATTAACCACAGTCATATCTAGCTTTTTGCCATGAGTCCCTCTTGACTCAGTCTCTGACTTCTGATGAGTGATCCATTTGGAATGAACTCCTTGTGGCCTTTCAGACACACCAAGCTTTCCAGGGTTCCTTCTTGTCCTTATCTAATGTTCCACTCTGCCCACCCCTCACCCACCTCACCTCCAACTGAGCTGTTGAAGAATCACTAACTAACCTTTGTTTGGGGTGATTTATCTGATGAGGTTATCTTAAAAGAAAGAGGTGCTTAAAGAAGAAGACAGCCTTCAATGGCACAACAGAGGTAGAGCGGTCCCCGACCCCTGAGTTCTCATCCTTGACTACCACTGGGTAGCTACATGATGTCAGGTCAGCCCTCAACCTCACTGTCCCTCAATGTTTTCTTCCTTTGCAAAGAGACACAGGACAGAAATTGTATGGTTTCAAATATATTTTCACGATGGAGGTCCCATCTTCGACTTAAATTTGTATACTACTGATATTTTCCGTTTCCAGGCTGAAAATGGAGACGTTGTAGTCATAAGAAGTTTATTCCTGTTCAAATTCCAGTTAAGGCTCAAAATAACTTAAAACAAAAGACTCTAGCTCAGAAACATCTGCCACCTTTTATATTTGATATACAACCAATCAAAAGCTCAAGACCAACCTTTGTTTCTATTAGTGTTTAGTTTCTTTTCACATAAACAATTCCATAAATCAAGTGTGATTATGGAAGTGACATGTTGTTTCTCTTCCAAACGTCGACATTCTCTTTACTTCAGACTTTGTGATGAAAAAGAACATTTGAAGCTTCAAAAAGAGAGTAAAGAATTTGCATGAAATTCTTAACAAGAGCAGTCTAAAGTTAACACCGTGGGAAATGCAGACACAAGGAGAATGCTCGTTAGCTTTCCAGGAAGGGTGGAAGAATTAACAGATGAGGAATCCAAGCAGATATGGGAAGGAAGGAGGCTTACATTTTCCGTAGTGCACACTCAGATGCCAGAGCTCCCGGACAAGCTTTGGCAGCACTGCAAAATGCCCTTGCTCAGATGCCAGGGGCACTGCCACTGCAGAAGGGAGATGTCAGAAACCCTCCTGTTGGGGAGCCATCTGATAGTGGCTATCATATTTCATGACCAGTTTATCTAGACATGGAGTGAAACTTTTGGACAGATATTTATATGAACTGTTTCTTTGGGATTATTCTCATAATAGTTTAAGCTATCACGTATGAAGAGATACCATGACCACAGAACTCGTACGAAGAGAAGCATTTAATTGGGGCTGGCTTACAGTTCAGAGGTTTAGTTATTGTCATCATGGTGGGAAGCATGGCAGTGTGCAAGCAGACACAGTGCTAGATAAGGCTTAAGGGTTCTACATCTGTTTCCTCAGACAGCAGAAGAGTGAGCTACTGGGCCTAGGTTAAGATCCTGAATCCTCAAAGCCCAACTCCAGTGATAGATACACTTAACAAGATCATACCTATTCCAACAAGGTCATACCTCCTAAATCTGTCACTCCCTCTGAGCCTAGGAGAGCAATTCTTATCTGAACTACTACATTCCACTCCATGGACCCCACAGACCTGTAGCTATATCACACTGCAAGACTGCATTCAGTCCAACGTCAAAAGTTCCCATAGTCTATCACAGTCTCAACACTGTTTAAGAGTCCAAAGTCTCTTCAGAAACTCATGACAGTCTCTTAACTCTCACCCCTGTAAAATCAAAATAAGAAAACAGAAGATTGCATACTTCTAACGTATAATGGCACGGGATAGACACTGCCATTCCAAAGGGAAGAAAGGAACACAGTGAGGAAATACTGGACCAAAGCAAGACTGAAAATCAGCTGGGCAAACTCCAAACTCTGATATCACCACATCTAAAGTCAAAGCGCTCTTCAGATTTCCAACCGCTTTTAGCTTAGTTGATTACAACACACTTCTTTCTCTTGGGCTGGTTCCACTCCCTGGTAGCAACTTGCTTTGGCCAGGTATCCCATGGCTCTGGCATCTCCAACATCTTGGGGTCTCCAAGGCAACCCAGACTCCACCTCCACAGCTTCACACCATGACCTCTTTAGACCTCGTGAGGGCACCCCTGACACGCGCCTGTCCTCAGCAGCTTTCCTTAGTCCTGGATCCTGATGCTAAGACAGCACCACATGGCGGAAGCTGCCAAATTCTGCTGCTTGCTGGACTGGATCATGTCCCCTCGTTCAATTACAATTCAATCATACAATTCAATCTGTTCTCCATGGTTTCCTCCCTTGCTTAAGCTTGGCTGTCCTGGAATTTTCTCTGTAAACCAGGCTGACCCTGTACCTAGAGATCTTCCAGCCTCTACCTTCTTTTTTTTTTTTTTTTTTTTGAGACAGGGTTTCTCTGTGTAGCCCTGGCTGTCCTGGAACTCACTCTGTAGCCAGGCTGGCCTCGAACTCAGAAATCCGCCTGTCTCTGCCTCCCAAGTGCTGGGATTAAAGGCGTGCGCCATCACCGCCCGGCTCAGCCTCTACCTTCTAAGCACTGGGATTAAAGGTGTGCATCACCACCACGCCTGGATCTAAGGTTTTCTTTAATTCCTTTTTACAAGTCAGAAGCTTGGCTGGGTGGGGTCTTGCCGAGGTCACCCCTCCTTTCACTCCACCTAGCGGGTGGCTTCCCTTTAATCTGTTTACACACCCTGGTGTTCCTTTTCTCCTCCAGCTGTACATTCTGTATTTTCCCTTGCTCAGCTTACTCCTTTTCATTATAGATCCGCAAAAGACGGGCCACTAATACCACACAACACAGTCAGGGCTAGGTTGTTTGGAAATGTCTTTTACCAAAGTTGTTAATCCACAGCTCTTCAAGTGAATCTCAGGCATATACATAGTCTTCTCTGAAACATCTTGAGCCAGACCCGTCAGCACCACTGCCATCCTGTCATGCACCTACTAGGATGCCATCTTCTATTCTCCTTAAAGGACCCTGCTGCTTTTCTAATTCAAAGTCCCAAAGTCCACAGTCCTCCAAACAAAAACAGGGTCCAGCCTATCACAGCAATGCCTGTCCCTGGTACCAACTTCTATCTCAGTTAGGGTTTCCGTTGCTGTGAATAGACGCCATGACCATGGCAACTCTTATAAAGGAAAATATTTAACTGGGCCTGGCTTACAGTTGAGAGTGTAGTCCATTATCAAACATGGTGAGAAGTATACAGGCAGACACAGTGCTGGAGGGACAGCTGAGAGTTCTACATACTCAGTCATAAATCTCAGGCTGGCAGCAGGAAGAAAAAGCCGCTGAGCCTAGGTTGAGCTTCTGAAACCGTAAGGTCCTCTCCTCCCCCAGTGACACACCTCCTCCAACAAGGCCACGCTTTCTAAAAGTGCCACTCCCTGTGAGCCTATGGGGGCCATTTTCATTCAAACCACCACAATTAAATATATAATAATAAATAAATAATTGGTAGTTGAGTGTATCTAAAGGTTTTGACTATGTGTTGACTTGTTGGTGCCTTTCTGATAGAAATTGCACGGCGAAAACCATTCTGGAATTCTTCCCAAATGCGGCTAAGGGAACTCGGCAGCTGCAATTCAAATTTAGCTGAAATGGTATTAGCAATTGTTCATGCTGTTTTAATTCTTGCTGCTTTTCTGAAACTAGGCAAACAAACAAACATACATTATTTCCAGCTATTCAAACCAGTGATGTTGACTGTGTCATTTGAAATTCAGAAAAAGCATCCCACATACTCAAATTCATTTCCTATTTCCAGGAGAGTCCAAAGTGGTAAGCATAGCTATTAGCCTTAGATTAATGCAAAAGAGCTGACTTGGTTGACAGGTACCTGGGCCAGGTCCTGTACCAGTCACTTTGTGAATATAAGCTTATTTAGTCTCATAATCCCGAGAGGTGAGAGAAGATTATCACCCCCGTTTTACGGACAAGAACAGAAACTCTCAGGAAGCAGCAACTTGGAAGCAACTCAGGAAACAGCGCTAGCCTGGCAGAGCTCAGCTGAGCAAGCACAGAGACGCATGCGTGGCATCGTGTATTCTGACGGTTCATCTTCTCAACCTTGAACTGGAAACATGGGAGAAATGTAAAATTATGAGTCTATCAATACTTAAATCATCTAACAGATATTTACTGAGCGATGGCTATAGGCCAAGCACAAGGATTCTCTGCTCCCTTAATAACAAGGGACATTCAAAGAAAGGCAAGTGATTGTCATCTTCCTTTATAAAAATCCTTAAATAAGCCATATATGCTGGACATACATGTCTTTATGAACATATGCATACATTTTAAAAATTACCTGACCCTTCCATTTCTCCTCATACAGAAGGACTTAAAGGAGTGAATTGTTGTTCACTCCTGAACAAGCTGAAAGTAGAGACAGCAGACCGGAGGTCAAATTCTGTCCACAGGTTGTTTCCATTTGCTTTCAACAGTACATTTGTTTCCAGACCATTAACTTCTCAGGATAGATGAATGCCTACCCATTTAGAAAATTTCCTTTAACATGCAGGCTTTATTGGAGTAGGCCTGCGTGTGTGTGTGTGTGTGTGTGTGTGTGTGTGTGTGTGTGTGATGTCAAGTATACTGAAACAGACTAAAAATGATTCTTGAAGGTATTTAAACGAAGAAAACTTTAGTGAGAGACGAATGTGTTTTCATCGCCAAAGGCTAATTTTATTTTAGCTATAGAGATAAAGTGAGTAGAAGACTGCATCATCTGCATCTGCGCAGGAACCAATCAGAGGTGCCTGCTGCAAGCAGCCCAGTGTTTTCAGAGGCTAGTAGACATGGAGGAAAGTCCTTCAAGACCATGCAGCTGAGGGGAAGCAAAGGCGCCCCTCCATTTCAGCACTGTCAGATGAAAACGCAGAATGTCAGTACAAACCCGCTGTGCATATTTAAAGTGAACAATTATTTATTTACTGTAGACTCCAGTTAAGTCAGGCATCCTGTGTCTGGCAACGCCATTATATCCCAGCCCTGCTGGGCAGAGAGCGTGGCATTAAGCTGCCATCTGCTCTGGGTAGGTGTGAGTGTGCATGTGTGTGCATGTGTGTGTGTAATTCTGTGTGTCTGTCTATCTGTGTCTCTCTGTGGTGTGTGTGTGTGTGTGTGTGTGTGTGTGTTGGTCTGTCTATCTGCACCCCTCTATGTGTGTATACATAATTCTGTGTGTCTGTCTGTCTGTCTCTGTGGGATGTGTGTGTGTCTCAGTCTGTCTCTCTGTGCCTCTGTGTGTCTGTCTGTCTGTGGGATGTGTGTGTGTCTCAGTCTGTCTCTCTGTGCCTCTGTGTGTGTGTGTGTGTAGGTGTGTGTGTGTGTAGGTGTGTGTGTGTGTAGGTGTGTGTGTGTGTAGGTGTGTGTGTGTGTGTAGGTGTGTGTGTAGTGTGTGTGTGTAGGTGTGTGTGTGTGTAGGTGTGTGTGTGTGTGTAGGTGTGTGTGTGTGTGTAGGTGTGTGTGTAGGTGTGTGTGTGTAGGTGTGTGTGTGTGTAGGTGTGTGTGTGTAGGTGTGTGTGTGTGTAGGTGTGTGTGTGTGTAGGTGTGTGTGTGTAGGTGTGTGTGTGTAGGTGTGTGTGTGTAGGTGTGTGTGTGTAGGTGTGTGTGTGTAGGTGTGTGTGTGTGTAGGTGTGTGTGTGTAGGTGTGTGTGTGTAGGTGTGTGTGTGTGTAGGTGTGTGTGTGCATCGGGATGGAATCAACAACATCTCTAACAGAGAACATTCAGAAGCTTCTGTGGTTTAAAGATTCCCACCAAATTCATGTGGAAAGTTCATTCCTATTGTTAGGTAATAAGAGCTGAGGCCACACTGGCCCTTTAAGAGGTCATTAGGCCATGAGAACTTTGCTGTGCAAGGGTTAATGGGTTTACCCCAAAGTAACTGTGTTACAAAGGCCAGTTTGACTGTCTCACCATCTGGACCCCTTTCACCATTTGATGCTTAGGCCATCTTGAGACTCATCAGCAAGTACGCCCATAAGACACAGATTCCTCACCTTGGACTTCGTAACCACCAGACTGTAAGAAAAACTCTATTTTCTTTATATATCCCCCAGCCTATGGTACCCTTAAAGCATTAGAAAATGGACCAGAAGACCCTCCAGGTGGAGAACTGGGGTGTCTCTTGTCTGCTAACCCATACATTCCTCCTTCGAGGCTGGTGGGCTGCCTTCTCTGTCCACAGCCTCTACCTAATTTCTGTCAAGAATGGCTTCATTTTCTTGTTCTTCTCTCAAGACCTTTCACAACACGGGTTCCTTAATACTTCTGTTGCTATCCCCAGAACCATGTGGCGAACCTAGGATATCTTGGACGTCTACTAAACATTTACTGTGCGTGAGGTTCCCGTGGCCTTTCCTGCCTGTTGTTTTAGCCGTCGCTTCCTTCTAAAAACAGTAAAGAGGAAACAGGATAAATGTGTTCCCTCTTAGACTCTATTATTTCTTTTTCTGTATAAAAGCCCAGCAAGAAAGGCTGGGCTAGATCAGTACCGCCAAGGTGCTTGCCGCCTCCCACAGTGTCGGGTGCATACGAGGTACACAAAGGTGAATGGTCCCATACACGAGATTTATCTGCAGTTCACAAACGCCATTTCATTGAACCTCGCTTATGTTACAGAGGCTGTGCTAGGCTGGGGAGGAAGGCTCATTCTGTGCTGCACAGCTGGGGACACATTGAAAAGAGTTGTCAGGGAGTCCTAGGCGGAAGTGGGAGCAGAATGAGCCATGTGACTACTCTCCTAAGTGTTTGAAGTAGAGAGAATGCCGCCTGCAGCACCACACAGAGGAGGCGGAAAAGGAAACCCCAGACCTTGTTATCAGGAAGGGGAGGTGCTTTCTCACCGCTGTCTTCGGGCTCCTTTCCTAAGGGCCATATATCTGAAGTGACAGGATCGCCTCCTACCGTGCAAGAGGTAATGTTATTCTTAAAGCCACAGAAAACAGCCAACCTTCTTAAGTGTAGCTTGACATGAAATACCCACCACACTCCAGTAAAGTACTGACGTCAGGCTGGGGGAAATCACCATTAATGAGAAGAACAAAGTGTGCTCCCAAAGGCTCTCTAATTGATTTACATTATATATAACAAGGTAAAAGCTTATTAGACAGGTGGCCAGCTGTCACCTGACCTTGGACAAGAGCAGAAGCAACCATGTGAAAGGAAATTTAACCGGGAAACTCTCCTGACAGCCAAATCATGAAGAAAGGTTCCTAATGCAGAGACAAATGCTATTGGTTTTCCTCTCTGAGTCCTTTCATTTTAAACACTGCCCATCTTTGGAAAGGGATCTTTTGAATCCTTATCAATATCTACGGTAGTTAACTGGAACACAGCTCTTGTAGACTGAATTTAATGGAAATCACCTTTTAGGTGGCATTGATTAATTGTTTAAGGCAGAGAATTGTTTTCAGGCTTAAAAACATAGCTTGACATTTTCACCAATATATGTACTATATATTTACAATGGTAAATTTTCAAAAGATCCAAAGAGAGCTGGAAACATTCATCTTTTTATGTATAGCATACGCTTTATAAAAGAAAAATGGTCAAAAATTAAGTCCTTTGGACTGTGGGGTGGACCATCTTGGGCCTGATGAAAAGTGTGCTTTTCTCTCAAGTCTCGATGTATCGTTGCCATGGTGACAGGAGGGCGGCAAATGTGCCTGCTGTTACTGCTGCCACTACTTCAGATAGCGGTATGCAAATTCCAATGTGCTTCTTAAAGCAGACTCGGAAGACTTAAGTAATAATCTTGTACCAGGCACCAGCAACCTCTCATCATAACCACTAAAAGTCCCTCGTGGAAAATAGACTTTCAGGAACTGGAGAGACAGCTCAGCGGTTAGGAGCACCGGCTGTTCTTGCCACGGACCCAGGTTCAGTTCACAGCACCCACATAGCAGCTCACAATCATTTGTAAATCCAGTTCCAGGGGGATCTAACGCCCTCTTCTGGCCCACATGGGCACTGCAATGTGTGGTAGTACACATCCATAAACACAGGTAAAAGACACATACACATAAAATAAAAATAAATTAATATTTATATCTAAATACTAAATAAACTTTAAGCTTGCATTCCAAAAGTTCGTTTTCATAATAGTGCGTTCACCTTTGGGCCTGCACCATGAAGCTCCTCTCATGAGCTGTTGAAATATGAAAAGGGATCCATGTTGAAGACTTATGAAATACACACAACAGTGGGAGAGTCCTTCCTTATATGATGTTAATCCAGAGATCCAGTAATATGAACTGTGGGGTTTATCTTGACAGGTAAGTCAACTTATTGCTGAGTAAAACAGCCAGACAATACCGTCCTTGTTACCCCTTGTAACCGAGCCACAGGTGTTTAAAAGGCTAAGTGAGCTAAAGGTAGAGACCTCAGCATCATCTGACAGGAGTGGATGGGGACAAGGAAACAGAGTGGGGAGGGAGAGGATGTGGGGCGGGCAGGGGAGGCGGGTAGACAGCAAGGCAGGTGCTTAGGAAATCAAAAAGAGAAATAGAAATCTACAGCAGAAAGCAGCTGCCCGGTTAAATTTTTATGGCCCCACTCGAATAAGACTTATAACTTCCTGTTAGTCACAGACGGAGAACTTATTCTAAGACCTAGTTTTTAGTAGAATACATTTAAGGTTTTGGATACAGTCCTGCTCTGAAATCCCATTATGTCCAGATTAAGCACAGGGAAATTGTGTCATCTCAAACGAACACCTGCTATCAGCCTCAGAAAACATGTATAAATCCCACCAAGATCTACAGCAGAACTCTATCCCATATTTCTTGAGTTGGCTACCAGACCACCTCAGGAATTCTCATATGGAAGGGCTTTCAACTGGTGTAACCAAGTGCTACAAACTTGTGAGTTATGTAGCCATTCACTCACTGAGCACTACTGCATTAGTCTGGGTAACATCTCACCTAGAAAGGGGCCGTGTATGCTTGTTCCTCCTCCCCCTGTCCGTGGGACTATTTTCTAATACATCCAGTGGATTCCTAAAACTTCAGGCATATATTCAGATCCTATATGTGTGTGTGTTGACCTATTCATACGTACCTCTGATGAAGCTGAATTTGCAAATTAGACACCATTTTTGGAACTTAGTTCACTACATGTAGCTGGAAAAGGAAACCATGGGCAAGGAGTATAGCCAATAGCCCTGTGAGGGAAGCTTCTAGAGAAGAGCGTCCAAAGCGTGCTGAAATCAAACAAGTGATAGATGAAAATTGTATCACATGTAATAAAGACGTTCATTAAATAACATGGAGGTAGTGCTAAAAATGAACTAGTTCAAAACCATAGAGGAAAAAAATAGGAAAACAGTCAAAGCTCTCATAAGCAAGGGCGCTTCATACCTAGGTGGGAACTAGTATCTTTCATAGTTGCACCAAGACACAGATTCTGACGCAGAGCGGACAGGCAAACCAAAATGTTCTGATGCTCAGACTACTCCTTGTGGGCACTGTAGCTCCTATTTGGGGGCAAGGGGGTCATAGATGGTGTGATGTGTTTTTAGCTGGTTCTGTTACATTGTTGCAGACTCTGTTTGTCTCCCATGACCTGTCTAGACCCCCGAGTAGCCAAAAAGTCTTGCAGATCTAAGGGTGAGGAGCCAGGAGAATCCAAGCGTTTAAACTCTGCCTTGTCTTCCTTGGGTCCCAGCTGAGGTCGTCCTGTACCTGGAGCCATTTTGACCCAACACACAGGGCCTGACCTCCCAACAGTGCAGAGACACGGAGGTGCCAGCTATGTCCTCTCAGTGTTGTCAGGAGTGTCGCTGTACAGTTTTCTTCCCTTTGCCCATTTTTTCCTTTCACATGATACAACCCCTCCCGGACGCCTCCTCTCAGCCATGGTGCTCCCTAGCTTTTTCTAGTAGAATCCATGAGGTAATGAGTATCATTCAGTCCATATCCTCCTGCCCTCTCACTTAGATCAGCTCTCCCTTTCTGTCCATCCTCCTGCCTCACTCCAGGGAACTAAGGTCCTTTCTGGGTGAGGTCAGTAGACCCTCATCAACTTAATTTGGGGTTACCTCTCCCTGAAGTGGGAGGTGCTCAGATGGTTTTACTCCAGAATCTTTACAACACATAGCCACATCTCTCCTGACCCTGCAGGTCAACTCCTGGGCCAGCCCCAGGTACAGTGTATGGAGAGCCTACTGTCCCTCTCCTTCCCTGTAAACTGTTCACACCTCTCTGGCTTTTCTTCTCTTCCTTTAAAAAGCATTATTCTATTATTAGCATACTCTGCTTTAGACCCACACAAGCCTTGCCCGAAAGAATACTAGATTTTTTTTACTTAGATGAGGCACTATATTTTAAATATTGCACTCTCATCCACATACATCAAAGCCACAGTACACTCTCACATGTCAAACGTGACCCAATTCATTTTCATTTTTAAGTTACTGTTGACTCCCATGTTCCAACTTCACACAGGAAACTCCAGACTCCAGATCTGGCTTTCAGGGAGAGACGGACTTGATTTCTGACAAGATTAGCTTTTGAAATATGAAATATAGATTTCTAGCGAGGGGAAATTTCTAATACTTTGAAGGACCAACCTGATTAAATACTTCAGAACATTATTCACCACACTCCCCAACAATGCATTGCTGTTCTGAAGTGCCCTTCCAGTTTTTGGGTATCAGTTATAATGTAAAACTTACATGTCTTTGGTGCCTTCACTGATTTCTGTCCTTTTGATGCCTTGTTCAGTTCTTCAACATTTGAGCAGGGAACAACAGCTTCCCACACTCACTCTATTGCCCAATTTTTCCAATTCATCAGTTGATTATATATTGGACGCATGTAACATAGACTGTCCTGCTTTCCATGGGAAATATATGCCAATGCTCCTACCACTAAGCTGAAGACATGAATAAATAAGACCTAAACACACATGTGTGTATATTAACAATGTATTATAATAAAAGTTATGTAAATGCATGGCCTCTCTCCTGTGTGTTTCAGAACCTTGTTCTACTATACTTGCCATTGTCATGATGAGTTCATGGTAGCATGCTTAGGTGACAACACAAAGTAAGGTAGATGGCAATCGTTAGGTATTGTGATGTGATGCTGCCAGGCTCATATAGAAGAGTTATTTGACCACAGGCCCTGGGACACCACACCACTAATAGCTGAAATGAGCACTAAGCAATTAGCAGGTGAACAGCATATATGGTGTGGATACACAGGGCAGAGGATGTTGGACATCCCAGACAAGAACCTCATCGCTTATTCGCCAAGTTTACATTTAATAGGTTCAGTTCGTGACTGACCATGAGTAACTAAAACCATAGAAAGCAAAACCAAGAATAAAGGAAAATGGTTCATCATATATCGTACATCGTACATCTCCCTTGGGAGATAGCCATTGGAGGAAATCACATGTCAATAGAGGGATCGAACTATTGCTTTATAGAGCATGGCTACACCTTCGCAAAGGAAAGAGTCAGTGAGTCCAGAGCAGAGTAGCAAGTGCAGAGCCACTTGCATAAAGAGGTTGCGATTCTTTGAAAGAACTACCAGCTCGTTGGTTGTCTCTGTAAAGTTGCAGACTGACAATGATGGTGAGGGTGACTGAAAACAGGATACGCGAGTCTTGCAAGAGAGTGAGGGAGTCCTCACAGTGCTACTCAAGATGGTGCTGGAGAACGGGGACCAGGCATGCTACAAACAGCTACACCTGAGCCTGGGGCAGCAGGCTCTTCTAGCACTGTGTCATGGCTATAGAGTTCCGGGACTGGCGGTGTGTGACGCACCGGGTGTAAGGGTGGAGATCAGGACTTGCCAGACAGGAGTGGGAAAAGTAAGATGTTAAGTGTGAGTTTTTCCTCCCAGCCCCAACCAAGCTCCCAGAATAACTACGCTGAGACTCAAAAATATATATCTGCAAAAACCCACCTTGGCAAGAAGCTTTAGTTGGTTCCCCAATTAGCTCCTAAATTAATCATCCTGTTTATTTTCATCTAAGTTCTGCCACGTGGACGGTTACCTCTGCATAGTCCTATGCTTCTGTCTTCCTCCAGGGTCTCAGACAAATCCTCCACCTATTGTCTATCCCAGAATCCAATCTCCCTACCACATGTTCCGCCTTCTGCTTCCTGCCTAGGCTTATAGGCCAATCAGCATTTGATTGGCAGGTGCTGCAGCTATACAGTACACAAGAGATTCTCTCTACAGTAGGAACTAAAATAGATTTGTACGTAAGTAATGGGGCAGTGGGAGAAAGCCTGGCTCCAGGAAGGGAGGGTGTGACCCACAACAGGGGGCTGATCCATAAGAGTAAAGAGCACCGGGCAAGATGAGGAATGGTAGAAGGACCCAAGGTCCCCAGAGAAGCTGAAATAAAGGCTCAAGATCTCTCGGGAACAGAGCAGGTTGGGCGGTGACTTAGCTTGACAAGCGTCTCGGGAATGAGTAGGTAAGGTGGAAACAGTTCTCAGAGCTGCGAGTGGGAGGACTCAAGCTCAGAAGGTACGGAACAGAGTCAGGCAGCCCTGAGAATGTCCAGCTATAGTGTGTGCCCTCTGGGAACATGGTGCATAGATTGGTCAGGTATGTGTATTGGGCACCTGTTCTACACCAAACCACGCTCTAGAGTCAAAGTCCCTACTCCCTGGGAATTCTGATAGAGTGAAGGAGTAATCCAGGGAAGATGGAGAAAACAGCAGGACAGAGTCCCCCTTAAAGCCTCTCAGCAGCTGGAAGCCAGGGTCATGGAAGGGATGCTATGCCATTTGAGGACAGAGGCCCCCACTGAATATTTGTAAGCATTCAGATGCTTCCGATGCAGAATTCCACCCCGACACCTGGTCTGCAGCACCTTTCCCCTGGGTGGCACTTGGAATCTATAAAACACTCTTCCTTATCATTTATCTTTTGTCATTGTGAGGAGAAGAGAATGTTCTTCTCTACATGTGACCCATAGGGAACCCAGGCTGGGAGGTTATGTGGCTCTTAACTCCCCTACCTGTCACCTGCAGCTGAAGTTTGAACCTTCGTTAGCAGAATGTTATTCAAACTCAGCTGAGCCAAGATATCTTAAGAAATGCAGAACTGGCTTACATAAAATGATGGTGATGATGATGATGATGATGGAGGTGGTGGTGATAGTGATGATAGAAGCTGACAGTCAGTAAATGTTAATTATTTGAAAGCCACCACAAGAATTTGCATATGTCACTGCATTTCATCCTTGTCAAAAAACTTCATGAAGGAAACAACATTATCACCTGAAGCGGAAACTTAAGAGTTCTTTGGAAAGTCAGTTGGATAGTGTTTTGCTGGGGCAAAAATGTGAAGGGACATTTTGCTGAAGCAGACACAGGTGAAAGGATGTCCTGCTAAAGCAAGCACGTGAACGGACACATGGTGAAGGATTCTTCACTAACGACACACATGGATTGGTCTGCCTTGCATTGTGTAATTTAGCTGCATTTGTTGGGATTCCATAGAGAGAAACACACCAAAAAACTTCTGGTGGTGTGCTGCAGTTTCTTGCTGCTTCTGTGGACTTGGGTTGATTGGCAGAGTGATGTCAGCTGAGGAAAGACCTGTGGAGGACATGTGCTGTTTGCAGGGTATAAATAGGACTTGACGGACAGTGACGGAGGCTGAGCAAGGCTTGCTTATAGAGCTCGCTGTGCAACACTTGTGGGTCTCGCATCTTCGCTGATCTTCACTTTCCTGAGAGAGGCACAGCCGAGAACTTCTCGTTCCTCCCGGTCCATCCTGCTGACTGGAGCTGAGGCTGAGGCCTGACTGTCTCTGCTAGGTCATGCCACCACTGCTGATTCCTCTTTGCTCTCCTGACTCTACCGAACTGCCGCTGCTGACCTGTGGACCGAACTGCTGCTTTACAGACAACATAGAGGGGAGCTGCTCCAAAGAACTATTTCTAAATAGAACTAGTCCCCCCGCCCCTGTATCCTTTCTTTTCCTCTATTTCTGGTGGGTGGTGGGCTACCAGGGAGGCTAAGGCATTTAAGAACTGTCATTAAAAATAGGCATTTGAAAGAATTAAAGTTACAATCATCCTCATTTTATAGGTGCTGAGATTGGATAAATGAAAAAAGAGGTAATTTGTCAAGATCACAAAGCCAGTCAGTCAGTGATTCCCTGCAAGTTCCCTTGGATCCTGTACTCCAGGGTAGGCTGGTCACACCACCGGTATTCATTGCCCTATCTGAGTATCCCCCAAAGTACTGAAACCTGACACTGGGGCTGTCATAGCAGACTAAATGAATATCAAGGGGTCAATTTCCTTATATCAACATAATACAGTGAGCTGTGTACTAAGTTAAATTTACTCAACCCATATGAGGTACACAGAGCGACGAATGTCACAGGGTTGTCAAGATGATTGCAGAGAATGACATCTTCAATAACCTGTGAGACACTGGCTCAGTCTCTCTCATATGGTAATGTTCATTCCCAAAAGCACACAAGAAAAATAAAGAAAAGGGGCTAGAGGTATAGCTCATTGGTAGAGTATTTTGCCCTTGTGCACAAGGTCCTAGGTTCAACCCTGGCCCCCAGCACTGCATGAGCCAGGGTGCTACTGCATATGTGTAATCTAGCACTCAGGTGGTGGAGGCAGGAGAATCAGAGGTTCAAAGTGAGCTTCGGATGCATAGGAAGTTTGAGGTCATTCTGGAAGACATGAGACATTGTCTCAAAACAGAAAAGCAATACCCAAAGCAACAGTATAAAGACATCCAATTAGGGTTACTCCTAAAATCATGAGGTGGAGAAAGAACAATCACCCCCAAAATGTGGCTCTCGTTATGCTGCAGTTTTGAGGAGAAAGAGAAAAACCTAAACAAGACCAGTTTGCTAAAGGGATTGAGAGTTAGGGAAAGACTAGCAGGAAAAGACTTTCGGAGGGGCCAGCGTGCTTGCTAGAATTCTCTCTCAGACACTGGCAGCTTTAGTTGGTTAGCACAAGAGATACAAATAAATGATCAGATCCAGAGGGCACAATTAGATATATCTGTTAGGAAAGTAGACCACATAAGACTCCCAAAGTATAACAGGCCATGTGCTTTATTCATGTTAACTGAACATGACTGTCAGGGGCTGTTCTGAGTAGGAGGGTGCTCCAGTGAATGAGAAAACATGGTGGTCCCACTGCCATATCCTCCCTGGAGCCTGACAATAAACAAAATGGCAAGCGTTCTTAAAAAAATTAACCTGGCCACAGGCGTTGGCCACCCACCACCTTGGTGTATCTACGCTCACTCGGGTGCCTCTCGGCAGCTGTGCCTCTCTGCACATCTGCAGTTTCCAACTGTACGGCTCAGAGCAGTGAGCAAGGAACCGAGAGGAGATGGGGGAGAGGTAGCCTGCAGGCCATCAGAGTTTCCTCCTTGACATTGGAGGGAAAGAGAGGTGTTGCTTATTGCCACCACCCTGGTTGTTTTGTCCCCCTCCACATAACCCCATCCCTTAGATACAACCTGAATTATAAGAGAAGGGGAGGGGAGGGGAGGGGAAGGAAGAGGGAAGAGAGGAGAGAAGAAAATTAACCTGCTGCCACAAGGGAAGCTAATGGGGTTACTTCCACTGGGTGTCAGGATAGTTGAGTTAGAGGCACTCAGGAAAGATTTTGGCCAGGACGGTGATGTAATAATATAGTATGGTTGGCAGCACTGAGTGAATGCTTTCCATGTGACAAGTGGCTTAAGTCATTTCATCCACAACCCCATCCTCAAGAGAGTTAATATCCAGGGGCAGAAACATGAATCAAACAGGTCTCAGCCTCTAGCCACATCTTGAATTCATATATTTCCTTTCTGTACCAACTTGAACCTTGAGACTAGCCATATGGGGGTCTTCTGTAAGAAGGTAGGGTCTACGTGAGCATGTTGGAGCGAGCGTGATGAGATCCTGTCAGGAGGAATGGGTTGCATCCAGTAGCCCCAGGTGCTCCAGAAGGGGCAACAACAGACTGACCAAGCTGGCCATGAGAGGTGACATGAGCAGGGGAAAGAGTGTGGTGCTGATGCGGGAAGCCTGCGTTCCGAGGGAAAGGGAGCAGTGCTACTGTGCTTTGCTATGGGTGCTTTTGTTGGGTTTTGGCTTCAGTTAAAGAAGGATGGCCGTTGGGGGTTAAACCTGCAGAGAGGAAGACTTGCTACAAGAAATAACAAAACCCACAGATTCCCAAGACACAAGACAGGACTGAGCACAGAGCACAGGCCAGGAATGGATCCTGGGCAGGAGCAGCCCCTCTTTTCTGATGTGATAGGGAAGACAGAAGTCAGCGTGATGGGTGGCACCTGAAGCAGGTGACATTTTATTCTCACTAGCTTGCTACAGATGGAGGTTCCCATAAGAGGGGAGGGCTGGGAAACAGATCTGATGGAGGATGAGCATGGACCTGGGTAACAATGTGTGGCTCTGAGCTCCGGGACTTCGTCCAGCAGCTGGCTCCTGCAGGGCTGTGCACGCTGTGTGCCACAGGATGCTTGGGTGGCACCTGCTCTGAGCAGATCATCTGGCTTCTCTGTGACACCCCCAAATTCACAATCATCCAAGAGCCAGAACTAGCTAAATCTGCAGTGCCAGAACCTATGTTCCCGTTCCCGTTCATAGCTGAAGAAGAACTCCTAAGGCAGAATATCTTAGCACAAAAATGCTTATTCAGATGAGAAAAGCAACCGAAATCACTTGGCTGTCTGTAGCACTGTTTTCTCTCTCTCTCTCTCTCTCTCTCTCTTCTCTGTGTTGTGTGTGTGTGTGAGAGAGAGAGAGAGAGAGAGAGAGAGAGAGAGAGAGACAGAGAGAGAGAGAGAGAGAGAGAGAGAGAGAGAGAGAGAGAGAGATGAGTGAGGGAAGGAGAGAGTTGGTCTACTGTCTCCCGTTTAAAAGCCAAACACACAGCTTCTCTGGGGCTGTAATCATTGCTCGCTTTGTTGTTATGCCTTATAGATGCAACTGTAAGATGCACAGTTAGCCACTCCTTATAAGCATACAAAACACAGGATGTAATCAGAAGTGTTTGACAGAGTCTAGAAGGCCATCAGGATTAGTCTGTAACTGGCTGCTGTAAGTTCAAGTCCGCTCCTAAGCCATGCCTTATTGCTTCATAACAGATAACTTCAAAGGTTTACCAAGACCATGCAAAAATGCTCGGCGATACTTTCTAGCTCATTCTGAGATGTGCCTCAACTGTAGACATTTTCACGTCAATGACAACACAATGTGGTGGTATAGAGCATCTTTGCAATGGTTCCTCTCCTAGAGCTCTAGGACCGTATCGACTGATGTAGACTGCAGCAGAGGTCAGCAGTGAGTAGCTCTAAGCCAATAGTGATTTATAAAACAGAAGGACCCAATAGTTTTCTTGAGTTTTTAAGCTTCACATGGGACATCTAGAGCGGAAATAAGAAGTTTGTCAGACAGGTGGAAAGACATTTAAGAAGAAAGGGGAAGAGACTAACAATTGCAAGAGTTCTCTGGCCAGGTGTGGCAGGGCATACTGTAATCCTGCTAATGAGAGGTTTAGGCAAGGCGGCTGGGAATTTGAGAGGTCAGCATAGGCTATGGTATGAGACCTCTCTCAAAAACCAAGCAGAATTGGGAATTCTCTTTTGAAATCACACCAAAGTTTATGTGACAGCGCTGATTGCATCATTGACTTACATCAAATTGTGTCAGAATTTCCCTGACACCCTTAAAAACACTTTACAAATAACACCTTGTAGATTGCAGATCATCTGGCTGTTGATGGGGCTGAGGTAGTCTGGTCCTTGCCTTTGGTTTTTAAAAAATATTTTATTTTTTATCTATCTATCTTTTATTTGTTTATTACTAATTTATTTATTATTTATTTGCGATTGTTTTGTTTTAAGACAGCATTTCACTTTACAGCCCAGGCTGGCCTCACATACTCCAGGAAATTCTCCTGCCTCAGCCCTATGAATGATGGGATTACAGGTGTGAGCCAGCCTGGCTTGTCTTTGCCTTCTTAAATAAAATGTTTGAAGCCCAGGAAACTTGGTCGTTCCTCACCTCATGGAGAAGCAAAGAAGTGATCGTTTTTTCTTAAAGACCGCGGTGTATTTGTTTAAAACCAACACAATTCATTTGCTCTCATTTCACGGAGGATTCAATGTTGTCTGATTCTGAGTATACTGTATACTTTTGGTTAGTATACTGAAGGTTCTTTCAGTTGCCATTTTCTTCCTTGTAATTCCTATTTCTTTGGCAACATACAGATATATGGGCTCCCCAGTACACTTCACGGTCAATGTAGATTGTACTCTGAAAATTCTTTCATGTTGTTGGAACTAGGAAGGGACTGCATAACTCAAAGACACACATGTGTAAAACCCCGGAAGGTCAGCTTGGCTCAGTGCAAGTGATTTAAATTCTGAACTCTTGAGAGTCTTGGGCACTGACTGCTGCTGTATCAGAGTGGGGTTGGTAAGCGATGCGGAAAACCAGGAAACAGAGGGCTATGGCACAGTCCCTAACTTTGGGATGAGAGCAAACGACCTGGAGCGGGCTGTCAGCCTGGGCTAGGGTGCAGGGAGGAGCCGGGGAGGGAGGGAAGGAAAGAGGGAGGACGCAGCAGGAGAGGGGAGAGGGGCTGGCAGAGCGCAGAGGCCGCCTCGCAGGGCGCCTGGCGGGCACACCGGGTCCCGCGTGGCCGAGTGTTCCAACGCCCGAGGCGGTGCGAGTGGCGGCGGCCAGGCTGCCCCGCGCTATGAGGACTCGTCTGAGATGAGCAGCCCACGCAGAGCGGTGTACGCGCCTCTCCGGAGATCGCTAAGCGAGCAGCTGCGGGACTCCAGCGCCAGAGCCTGGGATCTGCTGTGGAGGAACGTCCGCGAGCGGCGGCTGGCAGGTCGGTGTCCCCAGGTCCTGGGTGCGGGATCTGACCAGCCAGATCGGGCACAGTGCCTGACAGCTGGGCTGTGCGCGGACCACAGGGTCCTCCTCCACTCGGGCGGGCGCAAAGGTAGCTGTGGCTGCGTCCTAGATTGGCATTTCCACGTGGCTCGTCCCCCTGAGTGCTGGTGAGGCGGCGCGACCAGGCAAGAGCTTACGGTAGTAGTAGAGACCAGAAGTTTAGAGGGAGACAGGTGAACAGTTGCTGAAAGCAAGCAACCAACCACCACCCTGATGTCTTCGGGATCCTAAGTGTCCAAGTATGAACTGCCAGAGAAAGACTTAGGAATCCATTGCCCCAGGGTCGAAGGAAGAGAACCGATTATTCCTAGGGGTTCTTAAGAACGTTTGCTCCTTTAACCCACACCCAGCTTGTGTGCGGTGGCCTCAGGTGTGTGTCAGTTTTGCAGGGACCATCCTCTATCTCCTGATGCGTCCACAAGCACAGTGAGTGGTCTGGGCTCCCCACCCATGAAGTCACTGCATTACACCTGTCCAGTAAGACAAAATCGCTGATTCCACCAGCCGGCTCAGGGGCAGAGGCCTCTTTTGCCTGGTGGGGAGCTGCCAGAAGATGCTTCAGGAATTGCGAGAGGTGTGACTGGAAAGGTTTCCGAGATGATCTTGTCTTGTCTGAGCTTGTCTTCCTTGGAGTGGAAGGGAATTCTAGAAGGGAAGGTAATAAAGCCTGCAAGAAGGAAAGGATGTCTCAGGTGAAAGAGACTTGACCTTTGAGCACCTCCTCCTTTCCCCTATTTAACCTGCAGAACAAATCTGCCCGTCCCGTCCCGCCCTCCCCCACCCCCAAGAGACAGGCCACCACATTCCCCCTGTGGCTTAAAGAATTCTGGGTGAGATGCCGTAGACCAGGTCACTTTGAACAGAATACTTATCAAACTAACTCAGAAGGAAGGCATTGCGAATGATTCTGACACTCTGTAGTAAAGCATTAATGTTTACCCGCATTTTCTCTCCAGCACAGTGCCTCCATTTAGTAAACACCCAAGGGAAAAAAAAACAAACAAACAGCGTTTTTAGTCAGGACCCAGAAATAAATTGTGGTCACCCAGTAATTTTGACTGTTGATCTTTAAAGACCTGTAGACACATGGTAGACCCCAGTGCGTAATAGTTAAGAACACAGCCCATCCCATCCCGCCTCTGCGAGCCTGCGTCTTGTTTTCATATTATGTTACATTGTAGAATCTGTACGATGAATGGTATCAGGAAGCTTCTGTGGACAAGTGAGCTTGCTGCCTCCTAACTTAAGAATTCTTATTGCAAAGGACTCTTTGATAGTGTCTGTTGTTTAATCCTGTGGAGTTTGTTAAGACAGTGGTTCCTCGGAAACAAGGCTCCCTAGGAGGGTTGCCAAGACTGTGCTAGGTTTTCATACCTGAGACCTGAGAAGATGACCACAACTTCTCCAAAAAGGGAGCTCGGAAGTGAAAGAACTTTGTAAATACTTCACATGCACCTTAGACATTGTGGTTAGAACGGTGGAGGCAGGTATCGGTAGAGATTTCTAAGACCAAGCATATGAAGTTAGATGTTAAGGCTAAACGTAGCTTCGGAATGTTTAAGTGTAAGAAGAGTTCGCTTGGAGCAGCACAACTATTTTTTTCAAAATGGTGGTATGAGGTTTTAAAATGTTTAATCAGAATATTAATATCTCCTTACTCATAATCTTCTTACTGTTCTGCTAACAGCAATTGCCAGAAGGTTATTCAACTAGGACCAAACAATTCTCTGTAGAGTGGACTTCAACTCCTGCTTCTCTAAGCTGCCGGGCTGCTTGCCACAAAACCAAGCCAACTCCATGAAGGAGCTTTTAGATGCAAATTGATTTTCTTGGGTTTTCTTGCTAAAGTGGCTAAAATATGGGACTTTGGCCACGAGACACTGAAATACTTAAGTTATTAATGTTGGCATCAATTCCAGGGAAAGTGCTCTCCGTTGGTGAAAGTCATATAAGACTCAGTTCACAGTATCAGAATAGCCATCTAGAGGGCTGTGTCCCCAAGAGTATGTGCTCTGCTCTGGGGTTGGGGGTGATTCTGTAGGACTTCAGTCTTGTTTGTTTGGGATTTTGTTTCCTTTATTTTCTTTTCTAGCAAATAAGAGTTTTGTGCAGGCTTCTCTTTAGCTTGCTAGACTTTTCTCCTTTAACCTAGAGGACCAGTGCTGAGAGCCTAACCAGAGTACCCCAAGGTACTGGAAGTCCATGGTCTAACTCCACATTTTTCCTGAAATGTCTAGTCAATTCAACAGAAAGGCAAAAAAAAAAGTACAACTCAATGAGAACCAGAAATTAAAGGAGGGCATGATTGCGTGTGAGAGGTTACAGTTCTTAGTGTAGATGTTAAGGAAGAACACAAGCAGAGAAAGGCATCTGGAAGAGTCCAGAGTGAACATGACCTGCTGACTGAACAGGTCCGTGTGGGAAGAAGAGAGGGGAGAGGGGAGAGCCAGAGGCCAAGAGACCAAGAGAAGAAAGAACCACGTACCCCAAAATGTCTGGGTTTCATAGGAATCAGATAGGGACTGAAGGATACTGGGAGAAGCTGGTGACCATCGTCAGCTTTGATATGTTAATAGGCACCTCAGCAATTTGTCCTGAGTGTGAGACCTAACACAAGCATAAGCATAGCAAAGCCTATGACTTTCTGTACATAATGATCATACGTAATGAGAAAAACACATTTCTTAACATAGGTCACAGTGACATAAACGAAGCAAGTACTGAGAGGCCCAGAGTGATGCCAGCAAGTTCCTGTCAAAGAAGGCAGCAGGTGTCCTTCTGGGGCTTGCCAGTTCTGTGGACTGAAGCATCTGAATGAGGGAGCCCCCAGTAGACAGGCGCATTTACCAATAGATACATGCTTCCTCTCGCCAGGATTCTAATTTCCATGGGACCAGCAAGAGTCTTTCTCATCTGTCACCTCCATAAGCATTATACCAGTGGTAATAATTGTTTTATTTCCCAAAAGATGAGGCTGGTTTATCCAAAGCAGGATTCAAATTCAGATCATTAAATGTTAGAGGAAATCTATGCCCATACCTGAGGCTTTGAGAAAACATAGAGACTGACTGAAACATTCTATTACTGCAGCTGGGCCTCAAACTTTAGCAAAAAGAACCTGCAAATCTGCTACTTCTCTGCAGGACAAGCAAGGATAACCCTGTGCACCTAACCAACTTGTCCTCAAACCATCCCACTCTAATGGTTAGTATATTAGCTTATAGAGGTTTGAAACAAATCAGTAGTCATACATCTTGCTTGTTGGGGCCTGTAGGTGTTCACCCCACCCATCACTAGAGCAAGGGAAGCTGTAAACTCTAAATGAACTACCATTTTTTTTTTCAGATAGGTGAATGACAGGTCCTTTGGTGTCCCCAGTTCTTCAACCAGCCACTGGGGATTCTCTGTGCCTAAATCATTAAGTTCTTTAGGCTGAAGCACACCCTTTACCCTCTGGCATTCCTTATGGGCTTCTTTTCAAATGTTAATGATTGAGGAAAATCCCAATGGCTTGTCTACAACCTCCTTCCCCTTCACACTGGAAGTCCCTCAGTTTGTTTGATTCCCTTATACTTGCTTAGCAATGTTTAAGTAGCTTGTAGGTTAATTGATACCAAGTCTTTGATCTTTTTTTTAACAAATAGTCTCATGTTAAATCATTTCTCTGAGCCACAGGAAGTTAAACTGCTGCCAAAAAAATATACTAAGTTAAAAGACTGAAAAGTTTCAGCTATGTTAGAAACTTGAGTTTTCCACCAGTTTCCGTGGGTTCTTGTTAAGACAGGTTCCTCGATTCTCAAAGTCAAGAGCAGCATTCTATCATATGATGTAAACAGAGACTGAGACTTCAGTGCAAAGCAGGTCAGAGAATAAAGAGTAGTCCATCAAATATTCCTTATTAAAATCTGTGTGTAGTGACGTCACAAGCGGTGATGGTCCTGGCAGATCCTTGTCATGTTCTGCTATCTTTGCGTTCTATCACTTTGGCATAAGAAACAGTTGTTATGTTAGAATGGCACTTGTATCCGGGGCAGATCATACCAGGCCAGCACAGCTCCAGGGAGAGGTTTATTGGGGAAGGGGAAACGAGAAAAAGATGAAGGGTGGCGAAGAAGAAGGAGGAGGAGGAAGAGGAGGAGGAGGGAGGGAAAGGGGAAAGAAAAGGGGGAAAGGGGGAAGGGGAAGAGTGGGATGGGGCTAATTGGCGAAAGTGGAAAAATGGCAAAGGAAGGTGATAGGGGGATAGATCAGTTGGAATGAAAGATAGGGGATGAGATAGTAGTGTGATCTCCTCTTTGTTCTGCATGAACACGCCAGGCAGCCTGAACAAAAATTTATGCGTTTATATAGTGTACACACTAAAGCACACCACATCCAAGTCAAATGGCCAAATCTAAGCAGGGCTTATCACCTAGATTGGAGGTCTTATCCTTCACTGCCCTCAGGATCAGCGCAGCCTTCCAGGGCAGCAGTACCAAGCCCTCCTTGATCCTCTACTTCAGATGTGGGATGGTGTTCCCTGGGGCTGAGAACCACTGTTTTATATTAAGTTCCCTTAATATAACTCATGGAGTAATAATTAACTCACGAAGTGTGGAGCTCAATATAGTCCATTCAAAACATGCAGACCTAGCCCAAAATTCAAAATCTGAAATGCTCCAAACTCTGAACTTAAAGCAAGCAAGCAAACAAAACATGTTAACAGAAGCCCACAGGTAGAGCAAGCCACCCTGTCCTCGTGGGATGCACTGCAATCAAATGTGTGGACCTGACAGGTCCCTGAGTATCCCATGGGATGGAAGATTCTAGATCCCTTTCGGCTGTGATGTATAGACTTTTATCCAGCATGAAATTATTAACATTGAATAAAATTTATTTAGATAATATGTATTACTATATATGAAGCTTGAGTGAATTCCATGTTAAGATTGGATTTCCATCCCTAAGAGTTTTCATTGTGTATATGTAAATATATTTCAAAATCTGAAAAAAAGAAAAAAAAAACTAACTTCAATTGCATTGTGGCTAAAAGATAGTCAAATTCTGTTATAAGCACAGAACAAAAGTTTTGCTTAAGTGGGGCGAGTTTATCCTATTATAGAGCTAGCACAAGTGAACAAAGAAGTCAGCAGTGGCTGAATAGTAATAATTTAAAAAAAAAAAAATGGAAAAAGCAAGTTAATGCAGGAAATGATGTCGGACTCATAGCCAGGATCAAGTTATAGGCTTAGGGTGGGCTTTCAGCCAGGGAAAGCTTGGATTATACATCTAAAATGGACTTTACAAAGAAAGGGGTACACCAAAGTAAGTTTCCACCAACAATGGTGCAGCTAAGGCACCCACTAGGCACGAATGGGGGTGATGATGGTGGAGAAGGATGGTGGACAGAAAGGTGCTAAAAAGGGAGGGACATATTAAATGGCCTCAGTGGTGGAGACGACCACAGTTGACCTAAGTTGCTGGAGACAAGGAATGGTAAGGTCAGCAGTAAAACGGTAATATCAGGATAGGGAGACGCTCTTGCCTGAAATGGAGCCACCGGCGGGAGGGCGCAGCAGGAGGAAGGATAAAGAGTTCTCTATCATATGTCAGCAGCATGAACTCTGAATGCCTGTCAGTTGGGTTACAAGCACAGCTTTGAGGTGAAAATCAGAACTAAAGAAATGGGGTTCAGAGTTACCAACGTCTAAAGACTCCATAAAACTGTGGAACTGGGTGGGCTGCTTCGGAAGAGAATATAAATTAGAGGAGGGGCCATTCTAGGACTTTCCTTATATAGAACAGAACAGTTAGAAAATGAATATGCATGAGCAATACATTCTTAGGTGCACTAGAACATCAGCAATATTGTCTCAAATTCTTCTTTCTTTCAGCAAGATATTGTAAGTGAATATTCTTTTTGAAAGAGATAATCCTTTGGCACTAGAATTGTTCATAAATGTAATAATATATTCCTCAATAATAAAATGTGGATTTAATTTAAATTTTTATATTACATAATAAAAACCAAAATATTTTAAGCAATCTTTTTAAAAAAATATTCAGGAGGAGCCAGGCATGTATGGTGCATACCTTTAACTCGAGCACATTGGGAGGTAGAGGTGGATGGATAGCTGAGTTTGAGTGGGCCAACCTGATCTACAAAGTAAGATCCAGGTATCTGGGCTACACAGAGAAACCCTGTCTTGAACAGAGCCTTCTCTGGTTACTGTAATTTGTAGAGTTCCTGTATAAAACAGACTAAGAGTTTTATGCTGGGTAGGCATAGTTCAAATAGTTCAAATGGAAGTTCAGTTGGAAAGTTTCTGTGTATTGACTTTTTCAATATTGCATCCAGTAACTGACATTATAACTTATATTTTACCCACACACATGTTGGTTAAGATGAAATTTCACAAAGGAAACGAGGTAGCCAAGAGCCTAAAGTTTTGTGTCTGCAAGAGATTAGCTTAAACTTGGCCTAGCTTGACTGCCATCCTCAGGCTAGACCTTGGAATGAAGTGTACTCCTGCAACCAGAGTAGAGAAAGGCCATTTTGACTGCTGGTCATTTCTCTGAAGAAGAGAAACAGCTCGTTGTCAGAAGCTCCTCCAGAAAAAGATTCGACATGCCCTGTGCCGTGCATCATGTAGCCTCAGAACCCACGCTTTCCCCTTCGTGCTTTTAAATTTTTACGTCAAACACTATCATCAACAGAAATCTGCCTGGTGGCCTTGTGGTTTTCTGGGGATTCGTCCACTAGGAAATTTCTACTCCGTCCTTGTGCAAGTGTGTGATATTACACAATGATAATAAAAGTGACTTGGAAGGCATCACAGCATTCTTGAGGTTTATTTAGCCAGCGAAGCTGAAGGACAAACTTGTGTGCCACTTTTACAGTCAGCCAATAAGTATTGAGCCACAAAGGAACGTCCTCATCAAAGCATGTGGGGACAGACTTACAGGATACGAGCCTTGGTCTATAGTTGTTTCTTTGCAAAGCACATAAATGTCACTCTACTGCTTAAGTCACCTTCCTCGAATTTTTGGCCCAAAGTGGAGTGAGCTTGCAGAGACTGCAAAGGACAGTACGGACCATGCAGCAACCGCCCAATATTGCCTCTGCACACTATGCTGCATTGGCTCACAGTCTCGGCCAGATCTTTTCTCAGTCACATTTTTTGCCGCGATAAATCCCCAGGACACCATGGTTTCTGAGCTGTGGTTATATTTCACATTAGAATATAGTATCTGGTTGCATCATGGCATATGGGGTGTTTTCAAACGTCTCTCTCTCTTCCTGCATGGAATTAAATGAATAAGGACAATTAGAACACTGGTTCTCAATCGGAGGGTTGTGACTCCCTTGGAGGATTGAATGGCCTAAGACCATCAGAAAACACAGATATTTTGA
Organism: Mastomys natalensis; assembly: GCA_021653895.1. Lineage (NCBI taxonomy): Eukaryota > Metazoa > Chordata > Mammalia > Rodentia > Muridae > Mastomys > Mastomys natalensis. Next base: position 260,986 of record JAJTUV010000940.1, read on the forward strand.
TTATGATTCAGTAGCAAAATTAGTTATGAAGCAGCAGCAAAACAGTTTTCGGGTTGGGGTCCACTACATGAAGAATTAAAGGGTCACTGCATTAGGAAGGCTGGGAACCACTAATCTAGAGGAAGCCATAAAAAGCAAGCACATTCGCTAACAAAGGTACTAAGTTGGAGAGTCTTGGTAGAATCTGGCACAGAGCCGTTTTTCTTCTTGCAACTGGTGGCACTAAGATGACCTGAGTTTGAATCTTTTTAAGTTTTTATTGATGCTTTGTGAGTTTACATCATATAACCCAATCCCACGAATCTCTCTATCCTTTCATACCTGCCCTTAGCCCTTGCAACCTCCGCCTTTGCAACCATCCCCCCAAACACAACAAAGCATAGAAAATACCTCATCTTGGAAGCTCTAGTGTGTCTGAGTTTGAATCTTAATTCTGCTAGTAAGCTGTAGATTTGGGGTCAAAATTCACCTCAGTATTCTTAAGTTTCCTTGGCTTCAAAAGAGTGGCTAAGCATAGTACATACTTCTATGTTATCATGAGAACTGAGTTATCTATGAGAAAATATAGTTCCAAGTGTGGCTTCCAATAAACACTACATGGTAGTTTAAGGAAAGGTGTATCTGAGACATCACATGCCAGAGACATAAGATCTTGGTGAGAAGAAGATTCTTTTGGCACTAACCATAGGCTACCAGTCCTTTCCATTCTCAATTAATCTGCTTGTATGTGTGGGTTCTCATTAGGAGCTTCCAAGTGTTAGGACCTTTGACTTTTCTTACTCTCACAGAACTTTAGTCAATATGTTTTTAGCATGGACGGCAGCATCCGAGTCGGATCCATTGGCATTTTAACATGTTCATTGATTATGCTAAGATATTGTCTTTTTGAGACAGGATCAGGTTTGATTTGTTTGTAATACTTACCATCGGCTTTGGGACGATACAGCCAAGAGTGTTCACATGCCCGTGGCTTACATGGAATTGGGTGAAAATGGGGTTAAAATAAGAGAGATGTTGAACTAGACGATGTCTAAGGTCCCGATCAGCTTTTCAGTGAAGTTGTGTAGGTGGGCTGAAGTGCTAATTACACGTCATCTATTCTTTCAGTCCCTCTTGGTTTGTGGATGGATGAGAGTAGGCAAAGGCATAGGGATAACTCGGGCGGTCCGTGAAATCTCGCCTGGGCAGTTTCAGACTCTTAGCACGCAGCCGCAGAATCTCACAACAGGTTCCTCCTAGAACTGGAACTGCATCTGCCAGATGCAGAGAAGAAATGTGAAGAGAAGATGCCGAGTCCAGGGCCTGAATGCACCTCCAAAATCTGTACAACAGACGGGCGGCAGGGCTCAGAGGCCGAGGCAACTGCCGAGTCTGAGGACCTGTGTTCAATCTCCGGAAGCCGCACGGCGGAAGGAGAGAACCCACTCCTGAAAATTAGTCTCTGCTCCCCAACATGCTTGTACCCACAGGCCCTACACTGCAGTTATACAGGGCTGCTTAGCCTCAGGGGCGTGCTTCTGGTGCAGAAATCTGTAATCCCGCCCTTCTGTCCCAAGCACACGTACAGTGCCCACCACTTAGCTCAGTGTTCTGGCATTAACGTTTTGAACCTCATAAAGATAATTCCCATTTTAATTTTGCACAGGGTCTTACATGATAAATAGTTCCGCATTCAGCAGAAACCAGGCTCTCACAGAATCGGCCTTTACTTTGTAAATTCACCTTCAAAAGGGTGTTTGTTCCGTTTTAGTGTTTGCTAAGTCATTGTCAGAATGAAATGAGACTAACATTACCCTTGATTGTCACGGAGTTATAATGACTATAGTTTATTAATTACATACGTTGAAGCAAATGTTTTAATTTTTTAATTTCTATTTTTAAGTACGTGGCTTAAAGTATGTCAAGAAATTGGGACAAAGCATAACCCTTGGCATGCTAGACTCCTCGATAAATGTTTTGAAACGTCTTAATTAAGCTGGTCCCTGATTAAATATTTACTTATTTTTACAATGCCCATAACAGATTAATTCATTAAATCATTCCTATGTAAGCCATTAGAGCTACTTCCTGTGCAGCGTTCACCGTGGTTTTCTTACCAAGAAAAGGAAATTAGCAGGATCAATAAAAAGCCTCTCATTTATCACCAGAGACTTTCTGGGTCTCTTTGCCAACATTTGATTTTGTCGTCGTGCCCATCTGCCCCTGGAAAGAGTATTAATGGAGTCAGGTCTCACATGTTACATAGGTAAAAATCTCCCTTTACCAACAGCAGCTACACCTACAACTACTTGTTTGCGGATATAAAAAGAAGATGTGATTATTTCTGGCCAATTAAGAAAATAAGAGCGTGGACTGAAGAGATGGCCCAGTGGTTAGAGCACTGGCTGCTCTCGCAGCGGGCAGGACCTGGGTTCCCAGCACTCGTGTGGTGGCTCACAGCTGTCTATAACTCCAGTCCTAGAGGATCTGATGCCCTCTTTTGGCATTTTCTGATATCTGTACGCACACAGTAATGTACATATAAGCAGGCAAAATACTCATACTCATATAAAATAAGAATAAACAGATCTTTAAAAATAAGAGTGTTATGTTTGTTCTTGGCCTGTATCATCTAAGAACATATTTAAATGCTTCTGAATAGTCACAGAAGTAAGCAGGCAGATCTAACCAGCTTCCTGTAGACATTACCAGAAAGCTGACCTTCCTGACACTAGGATCCTGCCAGTCAGGTGGGCATGCTCCATGAAGAGACGCTAGTGACAGTGGCTTTTGTGGATCCAGTTCTGAGCACAAGGGAAGTACGAAATGGCTGCTTCCTAGAACATCTCTAACAAGTTTGATATTCTAGATGAGGTATAATAAATCTGTAGTAACTTAGATGGTCATAGCAGCACTGTCGTCATTTACAAATTGAACCATAGGACGCTGTTGGAAGGTCTCCTGGATTCATGTTTGGATCTAATGATTGACTTTCATGGCTCCATCTGTCTCTGGGCCTCAGGCTGTCCCTAGAGGTATGTCAGCTTCCCCAGCTTAGTACCAGGGGTAGAGACGAGCTTCGTGCTCTCAATCTGTGTGTGCACTCGTAATCTCTATTGTGGTAAATATTAATTGGATGTTACTACCCCACCCTTGATAATCAGTTTCCAAATAAAAGACACACAATTTATATTTATAATAAGCCTTAAAAGACTAAATCTGGGCTGATATTAACCCTCTATGCTATCATGTCTACTTCCCTGTCAGTAACCCCGAGATATAACTTGCCATGTTCCATCTGGCTGCTTTTACTCTAATTGGCCAGCCATCATGGCTGTGCACTCATGATCTACCTACCCCATGGCATCTTCTTCTCCCTTCTCCCTTTTCCTCTCCCCTTCGTGGTCTCTGCCTCAGACCCAAGCCCAGCAACTGAAACTCCGCCTACCTCTCTTCTGCCCAGCTATAGGCTATTGGTACTTTTACTTAACCAATAGTTTTAAATTAAGAAGCAAAGTTATACAGCATCGCTTGGTGTACTTGATGAGGAGATCCAGATCTTGGGGGCCGGTATTTAGCATTACAATACGTAACAACAGATGACGGATGTCATTCTATTAACAGCTACCTTGCAATGTGTCCTACTGAGTGTCAAACTGCATGCTAAGCATTTCCCTTCTTTTCTCATTTAGTGTCCAGACATCCTGGTAGGAACCACCAGGACAACTGGTAACACACATAGAATTGTACTGCCTTTTAGAAAAAAGCTTCTTCCTGTAGGACTGCATAAGGGTATCCTGGTTCTTGGCTGGGCATGGGCCTAGAACCCCGAGACTCCAAGGGAGAAACGGCAGGAGTTCGGCCACACGTCCCCAGAACCCAGGGTCCTGACAAGCAGTCCAATCTCCATAGACCTACATTGTTCAGTCACGTAGGCCATTACAGCCCCTCCCAAAGTGCACAGGTAGAGGGTGTGACTACAGGCCTCAGGCCCTAGAGATTTACATACTAATGAAGGTCAGAGGGAGGAGCCAATTAAGCATTTTCCCCAGACCCTTCCCACTTCTCCCTCCCTATTTAACTCAGGTCTGCCCTGAGTTTGGGGGGGTACATCCAGATCCATCCACCATCTGCCATGACAATAAACCCTTTTGGAACCAAAGACTTCCTCATATCATTGGGGCCTGCCAGGCCTGCCGTTGCTGGAGCTTCCAGCCCCTGGAACCTGGGACCTTTCTCCGGTATGTGAGACAGGCTGCCTGGAGGCCTCCAGGGAGCCTCCAACTCGAAGGTTCCGGGCCGCTGCCACATGGGCCTGGGGCCTGCTGCTGCGGCCCCCCAGTTTTTTCCCACATCTTCCCAGGCTGATGATGCAGAAGAGGTACAGAGAAAAAGCAACCAACCTCTGGGCATGGGCTCAGTGAATAGAATCTGACCCTGGGGCAGTTTCAACCTCATGACAGCGTAAATACTTGGCTTGGGGTCCAGCCCGATAGTTGCATGTTCCATAGCCTTTCTCATTTCATAGTGGAGAAGCCAAGGCCTGGAGAATTCAAGTGACTTGCACAACACACACATTTGTGAGACTCAAAGGGTACAAAGACCCAGGCCCTATTCCTAACACTGAAGGAATCGTGACATTTCACAGACGTCCTAGAGACAAGGGAGGAACTCTACCAGAGTCCTGTGCCACAGCTGCTTCAAGACAACCCAGGGCGTAACTGAGGGAGCTGTCCATGGCATTTCAGCATCTTTGGGTTTCTACAGTAATAATGATGATTCGCAAGGACCCTGAACATCTGTATAGTGCTTTTCAGCTCCATGTTTACTCATTACCAGAAAAGTACCTGAAAAACTCAACAGGTTCTCACAAAGATCCTCGGGGGGTGGGGTGGGGGACACATGGGCACAATGGTCTCTATTACATTAATTGTACAGTGGAAGAAAAGAAATTCACATGACTCCCAAAGGTCCCATGGCCAGTGAATGGCAGAGGGAATTTGAATTCAAGCTTCTACCCGAAGTTTGCGCTTCTAGTCACCACTGGCCATGTGAGCTCAGCTCTGTTCATGTCAGTCAGTTGCTGTTTATTGAACCACAGCTCCCAAACAGGACAGCACACCAGACCTGTTGGTATGGTTTCCTGAAATCCAGGCCATGGGAGAAGGAGGTTGTATGTGTATTTTAAAACTTTTCCAGGTGATTTGATTGTCTCTTTGTTTATAGACTGCCTGGTACTATCTTCACTCTGGGGGTGACTGGAATGGCTCTGCATGGTAATGGCTCCTCAGGTCCTGCCTGTGTTATCTTCAAGATCTAATGACTGAATGCCTTGTGTTACCCAGGCTCTGATGGATTCACTGTGTCATTATGTCACTCTTCACTTTATCTTCTAGCCTCTTTCTCATCTTATAACTAAAGGAAATGAACTACTGTTATTGTACGTGTTGTGTGACACTGTTCCTGGGGAGACACAAACATCTACTCACCCCATAAGGAACCAATGGCAGACCAAAGTACTGATATCCGAAAAGTCAAACTCGATGGGATGGATTTTACTGAGGTTACTTATAGGAGTATGAGTAAGAGGTTACTTATAGGAACATGCCTGACTCAAAGGTTGCATCACCAAAGCCCACCTCAGCATGACGTGATGGCTCATAAAACCCAGACACTTCAACAGATTGGAGAATATAATTTTTCAGGCATCGAGGGGAATTTGAATTGCCTACAAGCAGCTGATCTGCTCTCTGGCTTCTAGGTAGCTTAGCTCCCCTGAGAATGTTTCTCTAAAGCCTTTACTACCTATATAATAGCCTTGTGTAGGGAGGGGCCTAGTTAATCTGGTCCTTTTCAGGAATTTCCTGAAGCTTTTGAGTTATCTTTGTCTCCCAACAGATTGCTTCGCTTGCTTTAGAAATTCTGTGTCTTTAGGACTTTCCCTTAAATATGGAGGTTTTCTTTGGAGGGAATTGTTACAACAGGGCAAGGTAAAGAAAATGGACAAGCCCTGGTTGACATTTAATTAAATAAGTGTCTCATTTATCTTCTGTCTAAGATGCAAAAGTTTCTTGGGAGCCATTTTCAGGTAAATAAAGAAACTAGAGAAAACAACATATCTTTAAAAAATTCCCAAATCCATAACTTTATTTTTAGGATATACCAAGATTCTCATTCACTTTATTTATTCTGCAACTATTTATAAGCACCTGGTAGGGAACATTGCCCCAACTTCTACTAACTTGGTGTTGAGCACAACAAAGACAAACAAAAAATCAGACAAAATCAATGCTTTTACATGGCTTCCATTTGATTGGTAGAGACGAAAAATAATAAATACATTATTGTGAGCGTTATAAATATCATGAAGAAAAAATGTCACAGAACTGGAGACTAGAAGGGGTGCTGATTTGGATCGGAGGGCTGGGGCTTCCCCAATTCTGTTAGTTAAATTCCTGGTATCTTAGCCAATTTGGGCGGATAAACAGAACCATAGACTAGGTATAAACACCAGAAGAAACAATAGAAACCAACAGTGTAAGCAAGAAACTTTAGAGGTTTCCCCGAAATGCCCACCTTATTTTATATCTCAGTTTCACATAAACTGTTTACTTGCTAGTTTTAAGACTCAGGACTTGAGGAAGGATGTCAAAAATGGTGTGTGATCCTTTGTTACATAAACAGGAAAATTATTTTAGTTCATTCACTTGGAAACATCTTAAGTGGAATTAACTAAGCAAGTCATCTCTCAGATATCCAACTGAAGAAATGTCCCCAGATGTTGTGCTTAACAAAACTGGAATACTGAATGAGTATTGCATGTCAGATTATAGGTTGCACTCTGCTTGAGAATAAAATATAAAAAAGACACAAAGTTAACCCTCAGCGATGAGTATCGTGGTCATGGATTGAGAAAGCCATTGAGGATGAAGTGGATTTGGTGGAGGAGGAGCCTTAAAATCACAGTCTGTGAAACAAGGACACGGTACATGTAAAGAAGGGCAAAGGGTGACGTCGGTAGTCCTTCCATACTGCTAAAGCTCAGGCAGAAGCAGGTGGGTAGGCTGAGACGGGAGAGGCAGGCAAACTGCAGGTCTGGCCCTTACACTGTGTCTTCTTGCCCATACCTTCAGGTTTTAAATAAATTGGATCATGGGTGACACCGCTTAATGACTTTCTACTGGTGCAAAGATGACATGCCTTCAATAGAAGTCACTCTCCAAGTTGTGAATGTTGCTCTTTTCCGGAGATAGCAGCATGTGGTCTGATTCTCTCTTGAGATCTCTTGATCTCTTTTGAGCAGCAGGCATGAATGAGCTGGTCCTCCCAGGCATACACCATCATGGGTGTGGAGTCAACCCATCCTTGACAACAGGCTATTGCCAATGTTGTTGGGTTTTGTTGTTTGTTTATTGGTACTTGGAGTTTTCCCATCAACCATTTCTTTGAAACATCTAGCTGTATGTAGGAATGAAGTAGCTTTCACTTCACTATATAAAACAGCCTTTGTGTCAGATGATCTGCCCAAAATAAGCTAACGTAACTGAGCATATTTAAGGTATCCTTGATACGAGCATGATGTCTGGCAGGATAGGTGTATTACATGCATTTCTAACTTACAATGTTTTAAAATCCTGATAGGTCATTTGGAACATGCCCTGTGATCTCATCTTAAGTCAAGGTTTATCTACACGTAAATATGTGAATTTTTTTCTTTACTCTGTCATAAACCTCACAAGTCCCTGTTAATTTTTGTATTTGTGCTTTTAGGAAAATGTGTATGGGTGTTTTGCTCAAATGTATGTCTGTGTGTTAAGTGCATGCCTAGTGCCTGAGGAGACCAGAATAGGGCGTCAGTTCCCCTGAAGGTGATGTTTCAGATGGTTGTGAGCCACTACGTGGATTGTGGGAACTGAACCTGGCTGCTTTGTAAGGGCAGTGCTCTGAACCCTGGGCATTCCATCCAGACTCTGTTTGTTTAACGGTTTCTCAGTGTCTCTCTGATCACTAGACCAGCTGGCCTCGACTCGAAATCTGCCTGCCTTGCCTGTCACTCTTATCTACACTTTTAAATGTCTTTGTTCAAGAATGACTCTTACATGGACAGTCACAATGAGCATGAGGTCATCCGTGCCTTATGGAAATGGCTCTTGCTGAGTTAGCATCTGTCCATGAGCTCCCAAGGATTCCCCTCCTCCTGTGCCAAGGCTTCTTCACTGCTAGCCTGGGTGCAGTTGCGTGGATTTGCAGGTTTGAAGTTAAATAACTATGGTGGACTTAATATTGACTTCCTGATCTGTTTTTCAGGAGGTATTTAGCCAATAGTTACTTTTAAAAGTTCCCTTATTGAAAAAGAGAGCTAAACATAATGTGTCACTCAGCGGCTGCATGTATTAACTTGAAAACATTTATTGATAACCTGTGTTCCCGGGTACTGGGTGAATAAAAACAAATAAGCTAACATGCATTCTTTCAATGTGTTGGTAAATGTTAATGACTTCTTAAATTTATTGTAAGAAGCTTTCTAATCCTATGATTTTTAATATAGTCCCAGAAATGGCCTAATTTTCTTTTAGTTTTTGATTATGCATTAATTCAACTTCTCATAGAAAGCTGAATTAATGTTTGTAACAACTGACAAGAGTCCAGGGGAGGGGAGAGAAGCCAGAAGAAAAGTTCTAATTCATGGTGCACAACTCCAATTCCAGAGTCTTCCCTAAACAGCTGCATTGGAACACTTGCCCTTTGTGTTCACGTGCTTGCTCTCTGGAGTCCTCAGACATCCATGGTCGCCCGAGGGCCTCTCAAATGTCACCAGGGCAACAACAAAGTGGCAGGCTTGAAGTAGCTGCTCTGTGGAGTTCTTGAGGAGAAGCATTGAACGGGGATTCTTACATCACAAATTATCTGCATATGAAAGGCTCTAGACTGGTAGTAGAAAACAACTGCAAACAGTGCAGAGCTTGATCCGACCGACCGGTCACTACTAAGTCACTGCCCCCTCGCCCCTAGAGATCTGGTTGTGACCTTGTCCTCAGCTGGGAATGTGGGAAACAGCCCTGCTGTACTTATGACCCCAAGGGAATCATAGGCTAAATTTGGGAATCTGCTGAGACGATGTGAGACAAAGTCCTATCTATCTTAGAACGCCATTCCCCTTACTCTTTCTCTCAAAAAAGATTAATGAATTTCTCCACTGGCCGAAACCATTTCCTTCCCCAATAGAAAACCTAGCAAAACCCTTAAGAGTTACTGATTGGTCCTTGCTATGGGCACCATTTGCATCATTTTGATTCATCCTAATGGCCCATTCGAACAGTGCCATTAACATCTTCATTTTATATGAAATCCTTTAGACTCTACAATGTTATATGACTGCAGGCCTGGCTTCCAAAAGATTTAACCAGTCGATCTGCCTCACAGGTCCTCAGAACTCTAACTATTGGTGTAGGGGAAACTACTTCATAACATGGCAGATACAGTGTTATGAACCTCCTGTTTCATCCAAAAAACCACAGAGAGGAATACTTTACTGAAGGAAAGAAATTTGCCACAGAATCCTGGAAGGCCGCATGTGAAGAATAACATGCAGTGTATTAACTAAGGTCCAGCCAAAATAAGGTCGATCCCTATATACAGTGAATAGCTGCACACAGGTGACATCACTCCCAGGGATTAACTGCACTCTTCTCACCAGACCAGACCAGGAAAGACCTAATTATCTTAAAGAAAGTCCAGGCTCTGGAGCAGAGATGTGGCATGGTTACAATGTGTTTGAAAGGGACACTTTCCCTTCTTTAGAAGTTTGATCTATTCCTTTACAATGATAACAGTAGCATGTTGAATACTGAAAAGTCATCCATGGAGACCATTGATACTTGTAAAGTATACTCAAGAAAGCGTTATGAAAATGTTTTTAGGCACCTATCAGTATGGTCTCTCTAGGAAAACCTTTTGAATGAGATGACAGATACATATGTATGTGTGTATGTGTGTGTGGCAGTTATATGTATTTAAAATCTAAAAATACAACATTGCTGTAAAATCACGTATACAATGCAGTACGCTAAACTAGAAGCAATCATAAATCCCCAACTTTCTTAGTCACACCACCAAAGATTTTTACAATAGCTGCTTTTTTTTTTTTTTTTTTTTTTTTTTTGCAAACGGTATACCAAGCATATATGTCAGCAAATGCAATACTTAGAATCCCAGCGGGTTATGGTTACATTCATTTTATTTGCTTGATCCAACCAAAGTTCATTCAAGTAGGAGAACCTGAGCAAGAGCTTCTGGTGGCCTTCCACTCGGTCACAAAGCACCAACCAAGGAGTGAGTTTTCCTCAAATGAGGTGAAGTAAACAAACAAACGGAAACAAAGTGTGACTGCTCAGTAAGTCAGGCGTCGATGGGTTGCCAGCACTCCTGTGAGTCCTCTGTATGCTTGGGTCTTGTGTGCGTGAATTCTACCAACCAAAGATTAAAATTACTAGAAGAAAATAAAATTTAAATTTGCTTCATGGGGAAAACTTGGTGCCTGGAGGCTTTGTGAGTGAAAAGTTGTACGGACCGACCCAACAGCAGCCAACACAGCATCCCCTCAGAGGCTGAGAAAGGACTGTGTTCCTAAGATAATAGTAAGACCGGCTACATGGAGACCCTTAGGCAAAGTCACTTTATTGATAACCAGGTTTTTAGTATAAAAGAAGCACTCTGCCCTTTTAGTGCACACAATTAGCGTGGAAAATCGGCCAGATGGAGGTCCAGGAGCCTACATTTAAAACATATGTTCCAGGAAATTAAGAGACAATCAATCCATAGTCCCTCTATGAAAACACCCTTTTATCCCTAAACAGATGCCCTGAGCATGGTTTCCTCATGCTTTTCCTCCCTAATTGACTTGAGCACAGGAAGAAACCAAGGACAATAGTTAAAGCCAGGGAACATGGCAGATAGACTACCATATCTGGATGACCATACTTTATCTCAAACCGAGTCACGCTGAAATCTCATTTCAAATTTAGCCTCTCACCTTGACCACTTCTTTGTAAAGCTTGGTGACTGTGAGGTGTCCAACTAAGAGATCCAAGCGCTTGGGACAAACCTCCCCAGGACTTTGCTAGCCCAGGCAGGCGGCCAGCATGATGCCAGGTGCTCTGAGGGAGGTTTCCTGTTTATTCCTGTTACTTATTTAAAATGGTTTTCTGCATCCTGTGATTCGCAGTGGCTTTGCAAGGGATTTCTTGTATTTGTCCCTGCTGAATACAAGGTTTGTGTTCTCAGAGGAAAGGGAGGGGTGTAAATCTCCTTCACACTCTTCAGAAGTTGGTGACTTAGAATTCTGTTAGATTCACCTTTCTGCTTCCCAGTTAGTGATGGACCTTCGAAGCTAGTAAACTTCTAAATGTCAGACAGTTGTCCCAGGAGGTGGTGCGTGTAGCCTGGGCCTCCACCCTCTTGCCTGTGCCCCATGCTTCCTTATTTTACCTTTGATGCTTAATATTTGCATGATTCAATTCCACTGATAAGGAGATGGAAAGAAAAGTGAAGGTAGTTCACATTTTTCCTTGAAATAACTTGGATAAGCCAAACATGCCCACAGGCTTAACACTTGGGAAACTGAAACGGGAGTGTTGTCAGAATTCAGTGTCGGCCTGGTCTATGGTGAGTTCCAGGGCAGCCAGGGCAACACAGAGACTCTGTCTCTAAAAAGATCAAAAGTCCACATCATTCTAAAAGTTTCTCTCTCTTTTTTTTTCTCTCTCTCTCTATCTTTCTTTTATTTCTTCTCTTTGTATAGAACACTTGGGTTTCTGGAAGCAGAAGACCCAAAAAGCCCTCTTCCTGCTGGTTCTCTGTAGTGGCCAAAGCCAAGGCCAAGGCTGAAGCTAAGTTCAGCGGAGCCTTCCTTTAAGCCTCCAGTTAGCTAGGTGGGGCGGAGGGACAGCAACCAACCTAAAACTTAGAGGCAGCATCCTTTCCATTGTGTGGGGAGGGGATTGAGTAAACGAGGAGGGAGGGAGGGAGGGAGGGACGGAGATACGGAGGGAGAGAGAGACAGAATAAAGTTGGATGGCAGTACAAACAGTCTTAGGGTACACACATGAACAAAGGGCAGGTAGGAATGGCCGCTTCACTCCACAACCTGGAGAAGCACCCATATCCAGAACAATAGGTTTTGGGGGACCATGCCATGGATGCGGACTGACTATGAGCCTCACGGCGCTCAGAGGTACATATCTGTTAACTATTGAAGGGACGTCCTTTTAGATTTTGGTCACTCAGATATCCTAATCCTCTGTAAATACATAAACATATACCTCGTTTCCTTACAGAAATAAAATCATATGGGGAAGACATGAGAACCACCTCCTTCTGAAAAAATCTACACGAGTATTTTCATGTTGTTTTTATGAAGAATTTGTAGATTTTTTTTTTTTAATAAAAAAGTAGTCCTAATCACCTTGACTTTGAACCTCAAATTCTCTCTATTCAACTTCGAGTTTGGAGTTTGTGTTTAATGGAGTTGGTTCAGAAAAATAACATACTCAAAAAATCTATTTAGAGTTTGAATTCTGGATAAAATGTCCCTGTTTCTAAATTAGGTATGAGCCCTCACCCTGGACATAAGGAGCTTTTGTTGTGTAGACTTGAAGAATTTCCCAGCTGGGGCAATGCCAGTTCATAGATTCAGACAGATGGATTTTGATGGGAGTCTGCAATGCACACACTCCTTTAGCAAATGTTTTTGAATATTCTCAAGTAACATGCTTAGCTTGAAAACAAATATGGGATTGCTTATTTTAAAGTCAGTGGTAATTATTATCATTCGTAGAGTGTAAAAATGCAAGTTCTGTTTTGACATCTTAGAGTGCTAAGTTCGTTTGTCATGTTATAGCTCTAGACCCCAGGCAGTGTTGAACACACATAGCAAACACAATTTGAATCTGACACCCACTTTTGGCCATTGAGAAGGATTGTGTTTGTTTTTGTTTCCCTTAGTCCAATATCATTGTTCATGAGCAGTGGAAAAAGCTTCATGAAATTGCTCAGAAGAATCCAAGGTCTGGTCTGGTGTTTTTCCTCAGTAGAGTCTGTGAAGGCCATGAAACTAAACCAGAAGGGAATTGTACTGGAGCAGCGATCAGATGGACCCAGGGAGACAGGGAGGGAGAGCTTCTGAGATGCTTTGTACCCAGACACACTTGAGAACACCAGCTTCACCTCTTCCCATAGTTGCCCCTAAACATCATTTTCTCTCAGTATTAAGCAAACTGAGTGCCAGAGAATCCAGCTGAAAATGTAGAAGACTGAGAGAGCAGACAGCTGGAAATAGGGATTTGAAGTTGATATAATTAGAACATAAGTACATGCATTAATATTTAGTGTGCCTCTTTAGTGAAAGGCACTTGGCTGGGTTCTATGGCATAGGTGGAAAAGAATCTTTATCAGCCTCACGTGCACTCTAGTGGTAGATTGTCCACGTAAGATAAACTGCATATTTAATAGTAGCATTCTATAGAAGAGGAAGGTCCTGTGGCATAGTACAGGGAAATAGCGGTACATACCTAGGGCAGCAGAAGGCATCCTTGTGGACCAGCAGTCGAGTGTGAGTTCACCCTGAGGAAGGTCTAGAAACAGCTCACTCAGCAGTGGCCAGCATCTCCCCAGACGCTCAACAGCAAAGAAATGTGGCTCAGAGCGGGCCTGGGGAGTCAATGCTGGACTCCACCCCCAAGAACCAATGTTGAGATTGGATTGCTGGGCAGGCACCATTAATACACTGCAACTCTCCTTCATATTGCTGGGCTCCACATAGTAGTTCTGCGGTGTGGGAGGGATGTTCATCTTCTCCTTGGAAGAAAACAATTTGAACTTGGACAAGTGAGTTGTTTCATCCAGTAAAGGTGCCTGCAGCCAGCCAGAGGACCTGAGTTTGGTTCCCGATAACCACGTGATAGGAGGGGAAAAAGCAGCGCCTGGACATTGTTCATACCAGTGTCTGCATTTGTATTTCAAGGTTTCTTTTGAATCAGTGTGGAGGGTTAACAAATGGATACTATAGCTTCCTCACAATGGGCTGGTAACTGTAACTAGTTTTATAACTGTAGCAGTAGAATACTATTATAATGGTAACTATATCTAGAGATAGTGAGTATCTCTAGAGACCTTGTTCTGGTTGCGTATCCTTTCAAAATTGGGTTATTCATCAGATGATTGGGATTGTAAGGTATGTTTTATGCTTTTGTAGACAGCCATTTTCTTTCCCTTTTAAAGTTATGGACAGCTTGGCTTGTAAAGAGAAAATGTATCAGGTCTTTTTGTGTCAACATAGAGGGCTTTCCAGAACCTTCTGAATCCTGGGCTGGCATATCTGTGGCTTCTGCATAGCATCTGTGAAGTGAACAGCTGTTGGGGTCTCTGCAGGCCCTAGCATTTGTTGCTCTTTTCAGATAGCTGACATTTTTATGAGCAGGTGTAAGTTTCTAAGTTTTATTTGAAGAAAATATGATTTTTTTTGAGCTAGAAAGCATAATTTCTGGTTTATTTGTTGAGAAATGAAAACATCAGATGTATTTTGATGTATTCGTGGCATTTTAAGGTTCTCAGCCAAACTCTGTCAGAACACCGGCAAGAGACGCCTCTAGCAGTAGTTCAAGGTCTTCCTGAGCATATTGTTTCAGAATTACGTTACTAAGATGCCAGGCTGCTTATTTGTACTCTGTGTACATTGAGAAGAAAGACAAGCCATTCTTGTTCGGCTATCACGTGGCTTGGATTATTATATAAATGAAGATATTAGATAAGGCCATGAATCATTATGTAACATTGGTAAATGAAGAAGATCCTGAAGTGGGATACAATGTTTTTCTGGGAGTCACATACATGCTAGTCTCGACACTTTGATTAACGAGTGGTGAATTGATGGCGTCTGCTGCCAAACACCTGCTTTATTCAGAACATCCTTCTGTTCCGCATCATAGCAACCTTTAAAAGCAAAAGTGTTAGAAGATGAAGTCTTTTCTCTGTAATGAAACAAAGGCTTACCCGATTTTCTTTTTTTAAAAAAATGCTCCCTATAATATTGAAAAGGCAATGAAACTGACCAGGAATTACAAATGCTCTGCATACCGTGGTTTAGAAGTATTGAGAGAACAGTGAAGAACAACTCCTAGCAGCAAGGTCTGTTTATGAGAACACATTGCAGAGGAGATAGCTTAGGGCTCGGCTGAGAGGGAGGTGAGCAATGTGCACTCTTGCTCAAGGGTGACATGCAGAGATCGGGAAAATGTCGTCTACACTTTCATCATTTGACTGCTTGGCTCAAGGCAGGACGCTCCCTCACTGGTTGTTTTATTATTATTATTATTATTATTACTATTCACTTTACATCCTGATTGCTGCCCCCCTCCAGTGCCATCCCAATCTTACCCCTTCCTTGTTCTCCCCTTTCCTTCTCCTCTGAAAGGGTGGAGGTTCCCCTGGGTACCCCCCAACCTGACATATCAAGTCTCTGCAGGGATAGATGCGCCCTTCCCAACTGAGTCTGGGCAAGGAAGGCCAGCTAGAAGAACACACCCCATAGGCAGGCGACAGCTTTAGGGACAGCCCCTGCTCCAGTTGTTCAGAATACACATGAACAGTGAGCTGCACATCTGCTACATATGTGTGGGGGACCAGCCTGTGCTCGCCCTTTGGTTGGTGGTTCGGGTGCTCCATTGCTTAACTCACTTTTTTCATCTTTTAAATTAAGCTGATAATCCTTCTGTGAGAAAATATGTGTAAGATCACAGAAGCAGCATGGTGTAAGTAAAGTGTTTAAATGACTAGCTCTTAATATTTATTATCTCTGTTTCCTTATGAAAGTGATAGAAATCGGGGCATTGAGGTACAGGATGTGCTGTATTCAAGACATTTCCTAAAAGCCCTCGGTGGCTCTACTGACAGTTCAGTCAGTAGTGTGTTAGCCACGAGAGTTGGAAGACCTGAGTTGGATCCCCAGGACCCACATATGAAGCTGAGCATAGCAGTACATGCTTGTAATCCCAGCTACTGAGGAAGAAATACAAATGTATTATGTATCTCTAGGACTCCTTGGCCAGCTAGCATCCAGTCAAGTGAGAAACTCTGTCTCAAAAAAATAAGATAACGCCAAGATTTTATTTTACTTTTTAAAGAAAGAAAGGCATATGGAAATACAACTCGCATAAAGTGAGCGCCCTTGTAAAGCACACACTGAAATGGTTTTTAGTGTGTCCACTCACCCCTACCTAAAGGAAATCCCAGGATGTACATCTTACTGTTACTTTCTCAAACCTGGGTAAACATGAAGCAGCTCCCTATCCAGATAAATCTGGATACTCTAGGTGTTTCATGTAGACGCTTGTATGATGAACGCAGATCTTTGAATAGACAACTGGTTAGACCTTGATTATGTGGCAACTTCATATTTAACTTTTTAAGGAAGTGGGGATAGCTGCATTTTACATTTTTCTCCCCCTCCCCCTTCCTTTGTTTCTATGCCAGCAGTGGGCTCAAGTTTCCCAATAGGTTAATCAACATCTGCCTAGTTTTTTCAATGAAGCCATCCTAGAAAGACTGTGAATAGCATCCCCGGAGGATCTGTGTGAATGTCTTGCATTGTATTTAAGGAACAAATGAATTAAAATTCTTTAACTTTTTCATCTGAATTGTTTGTCTTCGTTGGGCTATAAGAGTGTTCTTAGTGTCTCTGATTCTTAAATCTAATGGGATAAATTACTCATAACTGTCTTGTTTGGTGAATTGTGGTTTTTTTGCTTGATACTGCACTGCAAGATACAAGGTTTTGTATTTTGATAAGGTCCAATTTATCTATTTTTCTTTGTTGCTTCATATGTCTTTTCTAAGAAAGAAAACAGACCTAATCCAAGGTTATCAGAATCTGTACTCTTTTAAAAAAGATTTATTCATTTTATATACTGTAGCTGTCTTCAGACACACCAGAAGAGGGCATCAGATCCCATTACAGATGGTTGTAGCCACCATGTGGTTGCTGGGAATTGAACTCAGGACCTCTAGAAGAGCAGTCAGTACTCTGAACCACTGAGCCATCTTTCCAGTCCTAGACTTTTTTTTCTAAGAATTTTATCATCTTACTTTCTATATTTGCATCTCTAGCTCATTTTGAATAGATGTGTACTCTTTTAAGCATATATTTGGAATACACATACACCTAATGAGAATGATGTCAAGTAAGGGTCTACGTGCATTTTTGTACATGAATATTCAATTGTCTTACACAATCTGTTGATCTGAATTGTTCTGGCAACCTGTCAACACATTCATTCCTACATTAAAATGAATGCCAATGCTTTATGAATCAAAAATGAGGGAGTTGATTGCTAGTTGTATTGTCTTCCAAATGATAGGACTATAACAATATCTCTGTTGTCTCATCTATAAAATGATGGTAATAATACCTTACTGTATCATTTAATGTATATACTGTTTAGTAAAGACAGAGGCCTAGCTCAGTTTTTAAAAAGAAATTACTGGTATGTTGATCCACAAATAAGAAGTAATATATGTTAATTAAAAAAAAATCTTGAGACGTATTCATTTATTCATCATTATTTAAGAAAACTTACCAAGTACCTTTAGTAGAATATGAAAATTGAAGAGATAAAATCTTCACCCTTGGGGGAGGGGACACTTACTCTATACTAGAAGACAGAGCAATAAGTCAATAAACATCTAACAACATCAGATAGGACCGAGTGTAGGTGAAGGAAAAATAAACAGATTGTAGAGAACCAGAAGTGTGTGGTGCACGAGGAAGACTCATGAGGATGGAGATACATGGGAAGAGGTGTAAGTGAGGGGAGGAAATGAGCCTCTGGAGTATGGTGCAAACAAGGAAGTGTGGAGAACAAGAGTGGAGACAGGCTGCTACAGAAATCAGCAGGAGAGGCGGTACTGGTTCCAGACAGGAGTGGTGACTGGCATCTGATCAGACTGCACTTGGAAGGTACCACTTGCTTATCAGTAGGTTAGTTGTAGGATGATTCTTCAAGATTGGTTCAAAAGACAGGTACATAAGGGGGTCATTTAATGAGACTACAAGCCTACAGAAGGGCAGGTGGACATAGAGCTTTCAGGACATTAGAGACCTAGTGGAGAACCCAGACAATTAAGATAGGAGTCTGGAGTTTAGAGAAGACCATATGACTAAATGATATAGCTTGAAGAATCACCAGGATGTCTTTAGTGGTGAAAGTCAGGACTGGATGAGGTTCCCTGAGCAACTAAGCAATAGAAAGAAGAGAAGAACTAAGAAGTGAGCCCTCCTGCAATTCTGCCTTAGCCCCAGGGAAGCATCACCAAGGATCCTGAAGTGCTAAGAACACTAGCTTACAGAGAAGCAGCAGGAAACATGGAGTCCCAGGAGCCAAGTGAAGAAAGAATTTGAATAAGGAGAGACTGGTCTCTCGGGTGTCAATTCTGAAAGTTCTGGAATGATAAGGGCCAAAAAATGATCACTGCACTGGCAAGATGGAGATTACTGGTGACCTTGGCAAATGTTGTTGCCTCACAGTGTGTGTTGGTGATAGACAAGAGGTGAAGAAGTAAGCGCAATGACCTTTGTAGGAGTTGTAGTCTGCACTCAGTCATAATACACATGGAACTTGTGGTCCAGTCCAGAGGAGGCACAGTAGGTCGAAAAGATAAATCTATGCTCCACCCACTCTTGTTTCCATGACCTTAAGCAAATCATTGTTTAAATGCTGGACTTCTTTTCTCTTGTGTACTAACTAGAGACGATAATACACGCCACTCATCTGATCTTGCCATCAATATCCCATTCTGGAGCAGCTTCTGTCACACAATTGTCACATTATAAATTAATCATATTCTGCTCATTTTATTTCTGTTGTGTATAGTATATGCATGTGTGTTGATGCACACGCATGTTTCCGAATTTATATGGCGGGCAGAGGCTGACATCAGGTGTCTCCCTCTATTGATCTCCACTTTATTTTTGGAGACAAGGTCTCTTAGAACCCGAAGCTCACCAGTTTGACTGCACAGGTTGGCCAGGGAGCTCCAGAGAGCCAACTGTCTCTATGCAATTGCTAGGATTATGGTACTTGGTGCCGTGTCCAGCTTTTATCTGGCTGCTGAGGAACCAAAGGCAGGTTCTCTTGTTCAGATAGCAAGCACTTCACCCTCTGAGTCCTTCCCAGTTGTGCTGATTTTATTCATATCCTCCAAGCAAGATTGCTGTTCTTCATTGCTTGTTATGGACATATCCCTTGCTTTGTAGGAGTGAGAGGACTGTACAAAAGAGGAGACACACTTGTGTTCTGACTGGAGCTTTCTTGGGAAAGAAGAATTGAGCCATATTTCTGATAAGGGAAACAAACCATGTGTGATTGATATCAAGTGTGTCAAAAGGCTGCTTAAAGAAATAAGAGTTTTCAATGGAGAGAAAGGTAGAAAATAGGGCACAAAGATCCCTAAAGCCAGAGTGATCTTTACATAGTCTTCATGTGATTTTTTTTTTTTTTGGTTTTTTTCGAGACAGGGTTTCTCTGTATAGCCCTGGCTGTCCTGGAACTCACTTGGTAGACCAGGCTGGCCTCGAACTCAGAAATCCGCCTGCCTCTGCCTCCCAAGTGCTGGGATTAAAGGCGTGCGCCACCACAGCCCGGCTTTCATGTGATTTTTAAATGAAAGATGTGTATGTGCCAATTATTTCCACTTATCTAAGACCTCAGTGTCTCTGTAGACCTGAGTTCAAAAGCAGCCACAGTTACTAGCTAGAAACAGAACAAACATGCAAGGCAACTCCATAGCTTTTAGCACTAATTTTAAAGATAAATCCACACCATCTAGAAGCATCAAGAAGTGCTATTTTCTGGGTGCCAATTGGACGGGGCTTGAGATTCTACGGGGAAAATGTTATGCTGTGCTTCTAACTGAAATTTTGATGATGATGATGATGATGATGATGATGATGATGATGATGGAGTTTTGACCTTTCCCTTTTGATGATTAACATGTCTGTTGCTTTAATAAAATGATGGAGTTGTTGAATACTTTGACTTAACAAAGTTAAAAAGGTGTTAAATTTAAATTTCATCTTTTTTTTTTTTTAATACTCCTGGTCTATGAAATAACCTAGAGTCTAAAATTCTGTATCTTGAGAAGCATAGCTTCTAAATCCTACAAAGATTGGTTCACTTAACTGTGAAGATACCATGAGAGTTTATAATTACCGTTGTTGTTAAGATGATGGGTTTGTCAACCAGAGCACTTCAGGGATGTTCTCGCGCTCTCAGACAGTCAAAGCTTCTGTCTACATATAAAATTCCAAGTCTGATTTATGCAAATAAATTCAGAGCGGTGCTATTTGATTTTTAACTCTCAACCGAAGAGGTTGACCAGATTGTTCAGAAAACATCATACTGAATATTCCTGAAAATCCATCTCAGTCTCATGGAAGGATTTGATGAATTGGTGAAAGTGGAAAAGTGAAGTCTTGCCAGGAGCTTTTATGCACCAATTCATGTTTCTGTAGTATTCACTTCACATCTGCATTACAAAGACAGACATCCAAGGGGAGCTAAAGTAAGATCATTTTAGTTGATATCAAAAAATCCTTGATAGGATCTTTTCCAAAATGACTTACATTGTTTCTCCTAAAAGGATGTTATAGAGCACACAGATCATCCAGAGCTCGTACAAACATATCTAACTGCCATTGAACAGACATGCTCTCCCAAACTGTTGCAAAAGTATCTGTTCATTATTTATATTATTGCTATCTCGTTCTTTGACCTCCTAAGTCAACCAATCATGTGTATCCTACATGATATACTACGAGACAGAGTGATTATAAGTGACATAACTTTTGGTCTCAGGAACTCCATTATTACACAATAGGACATAGAGTACCAGTGCTTTACTGGAAGTGTCATTATCGGAGAAGTATATACCAGCTTTTGGTGTTCTGACTAGCCTGGGAGTAAATTTTGACTCTCCCATTTAATTTTATGGCTCTCTCTTCGAAGCATGGAGATAACAATCCCGCTATCACTTGGTGTTTGGCTGTATCACTGGTTGTTATAATAACTAAAAGAAGTACTGTCTTCATTCACTTATCAAGGGTTCACTAAATGTATGCATGAAAGAAACATACACAGCAAAGATCTTGGCGTGATGTGAGTGCTTAATCACGCTCACAATCGTTTCAACTTTCATTCTGTGTATTGATTCAGAGAACTGGCCTTTTGCCACAGTGTGCTGTGATAAAGTCCTTATCTTGGCAATATGTCTGAACTTTTCTCCCAAGCCTATGACATTCCACCTATCATGGAATTCTACTGTCAGTACCTGGGGATAGCTGATGACCCATGGCTGCTTTGTCTATTGCCCTTGGGATAGTCCTCATTGGATATTGCCAGTCTTGGAGTTTATATTGGAGCCTGTGCCTACACACATGGGTGTTAGTATAGATCTTATCCCTTGGACTGGGTGTTCCTTGATGCATTTCATAATTCAATTTGTTCTCACTGCATTCCTTAAGAATGGATTTCTTTCCAGATACCAGCCGCAGACCACATCTTCATAATGTGGCTCTGTCACATCTGACTCTCTGGGTCAACGCATGGAGGGCAGGGATAACTTACAGTTCCAGATGGTGTGGGCCACAGCTACATATGTGGCAGAGACACCTGTCAGAAGACTGAAATCCAAAACAAAAGTATTAAAAGCACACTTGTTAAACAGACAGAGATGGGTCAACAGCCAGATAAATGCTTGGAGAAAACAGAACGGATTGTTATACCAGGCACAAGTGAAGGGTTTCAAATGCTACCAGCAGATCTGACTTCAGTCACGTCAGGAAAGTTTACTGGCTGCCCTAGAGAGAGGAGATGCGGACGAGTGTCTTGACCCTTTATCATTGGTAGTATTACTACTATTTCTCTCCCAGTGCCAATTTTATTACTAATACACTAAAAAAGGAGTGGAATTGTACTGCATGCCAGCTGAATATATATATAAAAAAAGTCAACGTGAGGCTATGCAAGTCCTATAAGGTAGAATTTGGACAAGCAGATATGAAATGGTCTTCAGGAGAGAAGTGGCTTCAAAAACCCAGGTTAGGTATAAATCCATCAGAGGATTGGATGGAGGAAGGATACTAGTGAAGATGTTCAGACATGAAAGTCCAGCAAGCTGGGAGGCAAGCCCTTAGGGCTGCTGACCACAGGCTGGGGTGTCAAAAGGATGTACAAATGGAAAGATTCAGGGCAAGTGCTGGCTTTACTTATGGGATTCATATAACTTTTTATTATTAAGGCAAGCATGTATTCATGTCACACTGCCATGAATTTCCCCCATGGAGTAAGGACTCTTTCTTCCAAATGCCTCATTTTTCTAAAACCAGATTCCTGGCAATGCACAAATGAAAAGCTTCTCAAAAAATGACATCTTCAAGTATATTTCCTCTATGAGATTCTCATGCAATTCTTAACCGTGCTTGTTCCCAGGTGACTTATAGTATTCTTATGGATGTCCAACGGTAAAGATTGGTCATTTTACAAGGAGATTAAAAACAAATCATAAGATCTGACTCAGAACTTGAGTTCTAATAATTCAAATATAAGCATTTTGAAATTCATTTAAATTGGCTAAGAGTCGTCACCACCTACAAAATTACGCTGTGGCTCAGCAAAAGATTTTGAATGGGTCTCTGCTAAACCTGGCTCAGCAGGTAAATGGTTCTTCATTTGGCGTGGAATGTGCCTTGTTTATTATTACAGGTTTTGTTGTTGCTTGGATGTGAATACCGTGTTCCCAAATAAAGTTGTCTCTGAAGCTTAACAACAGCTATTCTAACTTATCTTGCCAAGTTTTCCTTTGTTTTGATTGGGAGAGCAAAGCCATGTTGCCACACGTCTGCTCAAATGAATTAGCATTACACTGTGCATTGACTCATCCAAAAGGAATGAGCCCACATAGCAAAGAGTATCATCACACATGGCAGAAAGTATTCCTGCAGAGCACGCCGGGAACCACCCCCTTTCTTATTTTCTCCTTGTTTTAATGACACTGTCCTTAGCCTTGGACGTAAGGCAGGGAATCGAGTGGAGCTAACAAAATAAGGCAGATCCACAGAAAATGGCAAAGCGAGGCAGTGTGAAGAGAAGAGTCTGGAAGGAGGGAGGAGCAGGAATTTCTGTTTCTCAGGACAGGTAGTTTGGGCACATAAAGTCCCTGCCAAGGAAATTGTGACTTGAAAAACTCTCTTCCCCAGCAAGGCGGCATCTGAAACCCGGAATTAGCCTTTGAGAGAAAGACGGGGGAGCATAGTATTTTCTTGTTAAGCCAAATGGGTCGTTGCTCCTTATGAATGCACTAGCTGGGTGGGCCAGATGGATCAGTGGGTAAGGACCTTGCTGCCAAGCCTGACAACCTGAGTTCAGTCCCCAGAGCTGGCATGGCAGTTGACATCAACTCCTGACCTCCACCTGTACTCGAACTCCCACACACATGCTCACACTCACAAAGGAATAAAATGTAGTGGAAATTTTCAAAAACTAGGCTTGAATACAGGAATAAATGAAGCCGTGGATAAACAGTAAAAATGGTTTGGTGATTGTAAGTTACCACTGCATTTGTACATTAAAGAAAATGTATGCTTCATGTGATGGCACAAGCACAACTTTAAAATTCTATTTGGAACTAATTATTTAGTGGATATGTCTTATACCAAGAGCATTGAGTGTTTTTCAGGGAGCTGAAGAAATAGCATCATTTTCTCTTCCATGGAACTTTATAAGATAATCTACCTGCATGAGAAGCATAATATAAACAATGTCTCATGTACAAAGTTGCTTTCCTCCTATGTTTAGAGTGGACCTCGGCCCCACCCTAACGTACCATAGCGCTTATGAATGGTTCGTCACTTTATCCCACAGTCCTGAAGAAATACAGTAAATATTTTTAACTAAAGAAATTACTTCAGATCAAAAGCGATGAAACATGCTGCATTGGTTACTTTTCCAATCCTGTGATAAAACATTGTGACCAAGCAATTTACAGAGAAGAGTTTATATTGGCTTATGGCTTAGAGTTCTCATGGCCAGGACACATGGCGGCAGATGACAAACATAGAGCCAGGACAGGAAGCTGAGAGCTCACATCCTTTACAACAAGCACAGAGCAGACAGAGTGAACTGGAAATGTCAAGAGTGGGTTTTAATCTCAAAGGCCCTGTCCTCAGTGACATACTTCCTCCAGCAAGGCAGTGCCACCTGAACCTTCCCAAACAGTTCCGCCAGCTGGGATCAAGCAGCCAGATGTCTGAGGCTATGGGGATATTCCTCATTCAAACCACCACATATGCAGATAATTCCCGCCTACATTTTTTATACTCTGGGCTGCATCTGAGGTGTGTTAGCACAAGAGGGATTGAAAATATTGCATCTTCCTTACTAAATTTTATTTGGGGTGGATTAAGAGTGCAGCCTATTTCTAACAAGCTCAGAATGCTAACGATCTCTCATGAATGCTCGCATTCATTTGTTCTGTTATTCATTATACTGAAAGAAGAGGAACCAGCAAGGCGAGTTTGGTATCACAAAGGAATTGGCAGGATGCTGTTAAGTCTGCCTGTCCTATTCCGTGTTATAATGACTACGTTGTATGAGTCTGTGCACATGAAGTGAACCACTGCTTGGGGATGCGTGACTTCTAATGGAGACGGAGATGAAAAGGCTTGTGATCCTGAACGTAGAACTTGTTTTTACTTTTGAGACAGAGTTTCATTGTATAGCCCTGGCTGACCCAGAACTCACTTTGTAGACCACACTGGCCTGGAACTCACAGAGATTCCACTGTTTCTGCCTCCCAAACGCTGGGATTAAAGGTGTGTATCACCACGCCCTGATTCTAAGGATATAATTTTTAAAAATCATTTCCCTTTTGTGGTCACAAATGATGATTCCCTTTCTTGCAATATTTTTCTCTTTCTAAAATTAATTCTTGGAGCATTTTATGCTTTTTAAAAAAAATATGCTTTGAGCATTTTGTACAGCGGAGTTTACTCGTATTCACCCCTCCCCAAGTCCCTCCCAGCTCAACCCACCACCCACAACCACCCAACTTTCTGTTCTCTTTTTAAACAGTTGGTGCTGCCCATATACTCTTGGAGTGTGGTCTTGACCAACCAGGGGCCGCATCTTTAAGAACAATTCTCATCATTAACTAGGGGTGGGACTTTGTGCCCACCTCTGGTCTCCATGCTGGGATTCTGCCTGGCTTGAGCTTGCACATGTTTTGTGCATGCTGTGACAATGCAGGTAGTTCATCAGTGCCATTGCCCTTGCTGAGTCCGGAGAACACTGCTTCCCTATAGGCAGCCACCTTCTTACTCTTATCTTGTTAATTAATGCCTGGAAGAGCCACCAGCATTCTTGTTAGCAAAGGAAAAATTAAAACCATCTATACACAGAAGAGAGTGCTGGCAACATAGACTCCCAAGAACTAAACACAGAGGCGTTTGCTGCCTCCCTGACCTTCAGATGAAAAGGACAGTTGCAGACCTGGAGATGCGGTTCCAGGGCACAACCTTTACCTTGCATACATCCCTATCCCCAGGACCATAGGGGCCGGGAATTAGTTGAAAGGACTACTCTGAGTAGCGTTCTAGTCAGATGGCTGGCACCTAGGGAGCAAATGGCCTCTCTCTGTAAACCTTCATCTCCCCCTCTTTTTTGCCCTCCCCCTTCCTTGCCCCTTCCAGAGAAATAGACCATCTGTGAAGACTTCAAATAGTGAATCATTAGTAAGATCGTTTATGTCTCTTGTTAATTTCCAGAAATTAGATTCTGGATGAAGGAAACATACATGGACAGTCTAGGGCCTGAGAACATCTATTTCTTTACATCCCCAACTCCTTTACAGGAAGCAGTGTGTGTGTGTGTGTGTGTGTGTGTGTGGTGTGTGTTACGCAAAGGAGTGCCTGTAGAAGCCAGAAGTCAAAAGTCAGCATCTGGTATTCTTTTCTATTGCTTTCTATCTTATTTTCCAAGCCAAAATTCTCTCACTGAATCTGGAGCCCTCCAATTAGCTAGACTGGCTGGTCAGCAAGTTCCAGGAATCCACCTGTCTCCACTCCCTGGTGCCAGGGTTGCAGGATCGTGCTGGATCCCCCAGCTTTTTATGTGGATGATGCAAATCCAAACCTGAGTCCTCATGCTTGCTCAGCAGATACTTAGTCAACTGAGCCATCCCCTCAGACAACATTTGTATCTTCATGAGACAATTCGCGTTTTAAAAGACATTTGGCTGAAGGGCAAAGGATGAGAAGTCATTTATAGGATTCGTCCACTTTAAAAAATATGCAGATATGCATGTTGACGGGTGCTGTTCAGTTCCTTAAAAATATAGTCCAAACCTTCCCAAGCATGTTGGCTACAGCACAGTCCCCTGCCTTACCTGCCTGATGCACTGTCTATATGTCCTTTATCTACGCAGGAGCATTCTTGTTAAGATGACATAATCGAGCAAAGATATAAATCAGTAACTAGGAAACAGATTGATTCTAGAATGGGTGATGATTACTGTCCACAGGGGTAGCCGTAGTTTAAATGTTCTCTGTCCGAGACAATCAGTCAGGTGGTCTCACAGAGTGTCCCGGAACAAACACTACTGTAAACCTCTGTATGCTGTAGGACTATTGTTCCCCCAAATATAGCTCCTTTGTGTGGAGGGCCAGGAAATCCAGTGGTAGAATGAAACAATGGAATTCTGCCCAGGAGCGTTTCTAAGTAGCTACCCTTTGATAAAAGCGGGCTAGGGAGGAAACACCAAATTGTTCTTTACCAGTAACTGTTTAAAGTATTTGATTACAAATGGATACTGTGTGGTAGAGAAGATTCTTGTTCTCTAGTGCTGGCTAAAGGAAGAAGTGAAGTGTGCACACCGTCTTGTGTACCTCATGGATGCCTCACCTGTCAATGAAATAGCCCACGGCCTATGGCAGGAGGAGGAAGCATTCTGGGAGAGAAGGGAGGAGGAGCTTGAAAAGAGATGAGGAGACACATAGCTGCATGGTGCCTCAGCACAGGCAACCAGCCATGTGACAACATGTGGCTAAAATAAATGAGTATATTCAATTATGATCTAGTCAGAGTAGCGTCTATGGTCTACTATATGGCCAAGATATTTGTAAATATATTGAGTCTGGGTCTTATTTCTGGGAGCCTGGGGCTGGGAGGCAGAATGAGGTCTAACTTCAACAATGTGCTATAAACACAGAAGGAGTAACATAAAATCTTAGCTCTTAATGCTGCACTGGATCTACTTCCAAGGTGCTGATGAGAACACAACCTATAAACTGCACAGAAGCCGTTTTCCAAAAGGAAAAAAAAAAAAAAATCAAAGTGGAAGTTACACAAGAATACCAATGGGAGGGATTGACTTCAAAAATTTCACCAAACCTCCTGACAGTAGAGGACTTGAGAACTTACTGGACCTTCTAGAACTTGCACTGGGAGATTATGGGCTGTTTTTTTTTTTTTAATTTCATTTTTATGATAATTTTGTATGGATGTGCCCATATTTGTATGAATGCTTTTGTGTGTATGCATATGTACACATATGTACAAGCATGAGAAAGCCAGATGACATCCTCAGAGGTGCTGTGTGCAGGGTTTCTCCATAGATTAGAGCTTTCCCAAGCAGGCTATGGTAGCTGCAGGCATCTATATGTCCCTGCATTCCCACATCTCTAATTACAAAGAAGTGTCACCATGCCTACCTTTTTTTCCATGCATACTGGATATTGAACTCACACACGATTAACTTCCGTCTCTTTTTGTCCTGGGTTAGCTTTCGATCGACATATGTGTATATATATATATAGTATATATTATAATATATAATATACTATATATACTATTATATGGTCAACTTATGTGTGTGCATATCTGTTTGCATGCATGCATGTGTGTGCACACACATACATATGTGTTTGTGTGCACGTGTGTGTGCACAGAAGCCTATGCTTGTATGTGTGTATAGACCATTTATAGGCACAGGAGAGACCATAGCTTCAACACCAGTTGAATGGCAGTGCTTGAGGCTTTACAACAGAGCAATATAAGCAAGAGTAGCATCCGGGAAGGCAGACTTTCTCTCGTGTTCAGGGGAGATGAATGTGCAGGCAACTACACACAGCCTTGTCAGTCCTCTGGACAGGGCACCCAGCCCCAGTGTATGGAGGTAGTCTTACAGGAACAAATGCACACACGTGTCTGGAAAAGGAAATCTATAGACTCTGTTTCTCCTTCCCTGGGTGTTTTGAACACTGGAATTTTGCTTTAACTGTGTCAGGCACTCAGGGCCTGAGCCACGAAGGACAGTGCCTGCAATCACTGGGCCTATGGGTGTCTTTTTTCTCTCTGCTTTCCATCACAGAGAGTGCTGGGATTTCCCGAGGCTGAGGCTTCTCCTCCGCATCCCCTAGTGTGAACTGTTGGTTCGGCTTCACTGTTTCATCATATGAGGAATGTAATTAGTCAGAATGTTTGAAAAGTGGAAATCCAAGAAGCATCACCCGTGGCCAAAATTACCGTTTAGCATATTTTCTTTATACTTTTATACGATACATTTTTAATTCTTAAAAAAAAAAAAATGTAAGCACTGTGCATTCCACACTACTTTGCCTCCTTAACGTTTTGCTCACAAAGAGCTGATTGATTAATAAAATGTCAAAATAGGTCTTTTAATGTAATCCATTACTGAGACCAAACCAAGATCAAAGAGAGTTCCTGAGACCCCCAAAGATGGGAAAAAGAATAGAGTATTTTAAATTTATAAGTTGCAAGCATCTCTCGGGGATGCCCTGTCCTTTGCAACAAATACATTTTTTTTTTTTTCTGTGCTCAGAAGCGTTCTCTTGTGATTGATTAGTGATGAGTCATGTTGGCGGGGCAGGCTAAGGAGAAGGCAGCCACGCCTGGTGATCTATGCAGTACTTGGTCTGTTTAAACAGGTCTGTGCCATGAGACTCAATATGATTATGATGGCGCTCTGGGAGGTTGTCCAGAGGCCACTGTGCTCTCTGATAGTTGCCGAGCTCTGATGACATAGGAAATTTCAGGAGAAGCTCCACATATTCTTGCACGTGTGTTCTCTAATGAAGAAGCGTTTTCCCGCAAAGGCCACACAGAACCATTCTGTGGACAAACCTGGAGGACACTGCACTAAGTAGAATAAGACAGATGTACAGAGAAACATGCTTTGGGACCTCCCTTGCTGGTACAATGTAAAAATGGGGATGGATAGGAGACATGGAGGCTGAGACCTCTCCATCACAGCTGGATACATTCTGAAGATCAGTGTGCAGAGGTGACTGCAGTGAACCACACTGCAGTGTCTACTTAAAATCTGTGTCTTATAAGTGCTGCAAGGAAACACCATGACCAAAAGGCAAGTTGGGGAAGAAAGGGTTTACTTCCACATTGCTGTTCATTATTGAAGGAGGTCAAGACAGGAACTCAGACAGGGCAGGAACCTGGAGGCAGAGCTGATGCAGAAGCCATGGAGGGGTGTTGTTTGCCAGCTTGCTCCCCATGGCTTATTGAGCCTGCTTTCTGAACCCAGAACCACCAGCCCAGAGATGGCCCCACCCACAATGGGCCGGGCCTCTCCCATCGATCACTAAGTTGGATCTTGTGAATGCATTTCCTCAACGGAGACTCCCTCCTCTCTGATGACTCTAGCTTGTGTCAAGCTGACACACACCACCAACCAGTAAAATAAAAAAAGCAGATTTTAAATGTTGTCACCCCAGCAACCATGGGTGTTAACGGATATGTTAATTTGACTGTGGTAATTATTACAATGTACATACATATGTCAAACTATTACTGCCACAAATGTAAAATAGGTACAGTTTCAGATTTTTTTTTTTTTTCCCAAAGGCCAGAAATAACTCCTTTTCCTACAGCCGGGGAGTAAGGTAAGGAGAGTTCAGAGAGACTCACATTGCCTCCAACTAAACACACAAGGTTGCGTGGTTTGTTATTCTGAAGAATGCTCTCATACTTCCTGTGCCTCTTCTCACCTTCCCGCCCACCAAATGCACACATCTTTTTGCTTTTTGTATCAAACATATTATTGTTTAGCATCCGAAGAAACTACATAAAAATAAGTCACTGGAGACAAGAATCATGAATTGAAACCATCTCAAAGCTTTCAAAAACTTTAAGGTCTTACATCCTTGAGCTCAAAGTTGTTCAAAGTACTGAAGAAAACTTACCTAACGGCATATATTAGGAGATACACCTAAACACCACCCGCTTTCTATCAACGGTTAAAACAGTCTGAGTCAATAGACATAGCCTCCCTCACAGTGTACCAAATAGAGTGTAATGGTGTGATTTTCAGTTTTCTCCCACAGAGTCAGTCACAGGCAAGGACCATGTCATTACCTTCACACCTACAGCGGTGACGCAAAGGCTGAATTCACAAATAAGTAAATAGAAATTAAAACAAGCAAGACCTCCCATAATGTCACACCAGATTGCAAAAGAGCAAAACTCTGACTTCATTAAGTGTGCACTCGGCAGGATTGCTGCAATGCTCAGCTATATCTGAGGTTTGGAGATTAGGGCAAGAGCCGCATTTTCAAAGGGACGGAGGCAAGAGTGGGATAAACACAAAAGAAAACAAACATCTCGAGGAGTAGTTATGTCGTGAAGACGGGATGAGAAGAAATGTCTAGCCTTCAGAAGATTCTCACAAATGGCCTATAATGGTGGAGAGCCCCCTAGGGACAGTCCTGTGTGAGGAGATATACTACATTGGTCCTGCCTCACTCCCCACGGCAGAGTTAGAGCCACTGGCTGGAAACTCTCCAGAAGAACCTTCCTAACCAGCTTGCGGTTCTCTGTGAGAGACTGTGGACTGTGTGGGAAGGCAGAGGACAAATGATCTATAGGAAAAGGACAGTGGTACTTGATCAGCTGCATCAGAAGACATGTAATGTCTCCTCTAACTCCCAGATCTACAGCTGCCCCAACAGATGCAGAGCGCAGATAGATTCCATATGAGCAAGAAAGAGCCTCAAGTAATTAGTGTGACACATGACTGACTGGTAATAAAACTAGAGAATAGTCATGATGTGTTTCTGAAGGCAGTAGGCTGGTTTTTTTTTTTTTTTAATGTGTTTGAGTGTTTTGCCTCCAAGTATGTATGTACATCATATGTGTGTAATGCTTTGGATGTCAGAAGAGGGGGTCAGATCCCCTGGAATCTGAACTACAATGATTGTGAGCTGCCATGAGGGTGCTGGGAACCAAACTCAGGTCCTCGGTAAGATCATCCAGCGCTCTTACCTGCTGAGCTGCCTGTCCAGCCCCAGGACGACCCACCTGAATGGAAGGGGAGGGCATCTCTGACCCATGAAGGAACTGAGGAAAGGTGAGGTTTCGTTTGGTTGCATATGGGTTGTGGTATCAAGCCAGGACAGACAAGATCACTGGCTATCTGAACTAGACCTGATAATTCCCAGGGCCACCATAAGATCCATTCCGGGTGAATGAACTCTGGCCATGCCCAACGCTACAACTGTAAGCAGCACCTGATCTCAGAATGGGCGTCATTGTCTGGAGTGGGGTGCTGATCCAAAGAAATCCGATATGATGCCTGTCATCAAAGGCTGTACCCATAGCTGTGGATGTTGGCATCACTGGCCTATCTGTGCTTGGCATTAAGCTTGTGGTGCCTTTAGACTAGGAAGGCCATTGGCATGGAGGTAGGCACACACAGCACAATAATGTTGACCCCATAGGAAGGCCCTGACGTG
This sequence comes from Mastomys natalensis, assembly GCA_021653895.1. NCBI lineage: Eukaryota > Metazoa > Chordata > Mammalia > Rodentia > Muridae > Mastomys > Mastomys natalensis. The sequence continues at coordinate 292,832 of JAJTUV010000940.1, forward strand.
CACTTGGAACTATGGCCTCACATGATTTCCAGAGAGCAGCCTGTTAAATCAGTTCTGTAGTTGTTTGCTACCACTTGTATCTCAAATATTCCCTGGCTTGGCAAACAGTACCTTGGCTCCCGCCACACAGAAGGCCTGCTGAGGAGGCTGGAATGTGTGTGAAGGAGGAGATGGAAAGTGCTCCCTGGCTTCTATCAAATCGCTCCTGGCTTTTCTGCCAATGGAGTGCAGGATTCCATTGAGTGCTAATCTGGGATCACCTATCAAAAGATGCAGACATCTTAAATATCCCGAATTTTGTTTAGAGATCCAATTTCAAAGTTTTGACTGCATCTGGAGGTTTGCCTCGAGAAGATCAGTGCAGAGGTGACTGCAGTGAACCACACTGCAGTGTCTACTTAAAATCTGTAAGTGTCTTATAAGTGCTGCAAGGAAACACCATGACCAAAAGGCAAGTTGGGGAAGAAAGGGTTTACTTCCACATTGCTGTTCATTATTGAAGGAGGTCAAGACAGGAACTCAGACAGGGCAGGAACCTGGAGGCAGAGCTGATGCAGAAGCCATGGAGGGGTGTTGTTTGCCAGCTTGCTCCCCATGGCTTATTGAGCCTGCTTTCTGAACCCAGAACCACCAGCCCAGAGATGGCCCCACCCACAATGGGCCGGGCCTCTCCCATCGATCACTAAGTTGGATCTTGTGAATGCATTTCCTCAACGGAGACTCCCTCCTCTCTGATGACTCTAGCTTGTGTCAAGCTGACACACACCACCAACCAGTAAAATAAAAAAAGCAGATTTTAAATGTTGTCACCCCCAGCAACCATGGGTGTTAACGGATATGTTAATTTGACTGTGGTAATTATTACAATGTACATACATATGTCAAACTATTACTGCCACAAATGTAAAATAGGTACAGTTTCAGATTTTTTTTTTTTTTCCCAAAGGCCAGAAATAACTCCTTTTCCTACAGCCGGGGAGTAAGGTAAGGAGAGTTCAGAGAGACTCACATTGCCTCCAACTAAACACACAAGGTTGCGTGGTTTGTTATTCTGAAGAATGCTCTCATACTTCCTGTGCCTCTTCTCACCTTCCCGCCCACCAAATGCACACATCTTTTTGCTTTTTGTATCAAACATATTATTGTTTAGCATCCGAAGAAACTACATAAAAATAAGTCACTGGAGACAAGAATCATGAATTGAAACCATCTCAAAGCTTTCAAAAACTTTAAGGTCTTACATCCTTGAGCTCAAAGTTGTTCAAAGTACTGAAGAAAACTTACCTAACGGCATATATTAGGAGATACACCTAAACACCACCCCGCTTTCTATCAACGGTAAAACAGTCTGAGTCAATAGACATAGCCTCCCTCACAGTGTACCAAATAGAGTGTAATGGTGTGATTTTCAGTTTTCTCCCACAGAGTCAGTCACAGGCAAGGACCATGTCATTACCTTCACACCTACAGCGGTGACGCAAAGGCTGAATTCACAAATAAGTAAATAGAAATTAAAACAAGCAAGACCTCCCATAATGTCACACCAGATTGCAAAAGAGCAAAACTCTGACTTCATTAAGTGTGCACTCGGCAGGATTGCTGCAATGCTCAGCTATATCTGAGGTTTGGAGATTAGGGCAAGAGCCGCATTTTCAAAGGGACGGAGGCAAGAGTGGGATAAACACAAAAGAAAACAAACATCTCGAGGAGTAGTTATGTCGTGAGACGGGATGAGAAGAAATGTCTAGCCTTCAGAAGATTCTCACAAATGGCCTATAATGGTGGAGAGCCCCCTAGGGACAGTCCTGTGTGAGGAGATATACTACATTGGTCCTGCCTCACTCCCCACGGCAGAGTTAGAGCCACTGGCTGGAAACTCTCCAGAAGAACCTTCCTAACCAGCTTGCGGTTCTCTGTGAGAGACTGTGGACTGTGTGGGAAGGCAGAGGACAAACTGATCTATAGGAAAAGGACAGTGGTACTTGATCAGCTGCATCAGAAGACATGTAATGTCTCCTCTAACTCCCAGATCTACAGCTGCCCCCAACAGATGCAGAGCGCAGATAGATTCCATATGAGCAAGAAAGAGCCTCAAGTAATTAGTGTGACACATGACTGACTGGTAATAAAACTAGAGAATAGTCATGATGATGTTTCTGAAGGCAGTAGGCTGGTTTTTTTTTTTTTTTTAATGTGTTTGAGTGTTTTGCCTCCAAGTATGTATGTACATCATATGTGTGTAATGCTTTGGATGTCAGAAGAGGGGGTCAGATCCCCTGGAATCTGAACTACAATGATTGTGAGCTGCCATGAGGGTGCTGGGAACCAAACTCAGGTCCTCGGTAAGATCATCCAGCGCTCTTACCTGCTGAGCTGCCTGTCCAGCCCCAGGACGACCCACCTGAATGGAAGGGGAGGGCATCTCTGACCCATGAAGGAACTGAGAAAGGTGAGGTTTCGTTTGGTTGCATATGGGTTGTGGTATCAAGCCAGGACAGACAAGATCACTGGCTATCTGAACTAGACCTGATAATTCCCAGGGCCACCATAAGATCCATTCCGGGTGAATGAACCTCTGGCCATGCCCAACGCTACAACTGTAAGCAGCACCTGATCTCAGAATGGGCGTCATTGTCTGGAGCTGGGGTGCTGATCCAAAGAATCCGATATGATGCCTGTCATCAAAGGCTGTACCCATAGCTGTGGATGTTGGCATCACTGGCCTATCTGTGCTTGGCATTAAGCTTGTGGTGCCTTTAGACTAGGAAGGCCATTGGCATGGAGGTAGGCACACACAGCACAATAATGTTGACCCCATAGGAAGGCCCTGACGTGCACTTGGAACCTATGGCCTCACATGATTTCCAGAGCAGCCTGTTAAATCAGTTCTGTAGTTGTTTGCTACCACTTGTATCTCAAATATTCCCTGGCTTGGCAGCAGTACCTTGGCTCCCGCCACACAGAAGGCCTGCTGAGGAGGCTGGAATGTGTGTGAAGGAGGAGATGGAAAGTGCTCCCTGGCTTCTATCAAATCGCTCCTGGCTTTTCTGCCAATGGAGTGCAGGATTCCATTGAGTGCTAATCTGGGATCACCTATCAAAAGATGCAGACATCTTAAATATCCCGATTTTGTTTAGAGATCCAATTTCAAAGTTTTGACTGCATCTGGAGTGTTTGCCTCGAGAATGAATGCCGCAGCAAAGGCCAGACAACTGCCATCGGCCCTGAAATAAGCAGAAAGCAGTGGACAATGGCATGGTGACACGCCAGAAGAAATTTTTCCACCCCAGTCTGGTTTGGTGAAGCAGTGAGTTTACGGGGTCCTCATAGGTCCATGGGTAAGAGGTTACTTAAAGGTGCACACAGCAGGAGCACTGAGAAGCCCAGCCCAGCTTTGGGGACTCACAATACTGCATCCGTGGAGCTCTCTGCAGGACCTGCAGGCAGTCTGCCCATCCCAGTGGGAGGGTGGGTTTCCCCTTCGATTATTGCTACTGAGATAACCTTGATGGGCTTTAAGAATCTGCGAGCTTCTGAATTTCCCGAGCCTTATAAGTTCAGTTTACTTCTGAAGTCTTAGAAGCATCCTTAATTCCCCCTTCGAGGGAATATTTCAGTTCAATGGAAACAGCTGCATTTGCATCATCACAGAGGGACCAGGCTGGGTGGGCACCTGCTGCTTCCCTTTGAGCGGAGTCTAGCACTGGGCCATCACTCCTAAGAGGCCCCAATGGATCCGTCAAGTGTTCTGGACTCTGAGCTCAGGTTTTAGGACGCACAGTGGAATCTGACCCATCTCACGCTTGCATTTCTATTTACACATGCTAGGATCTCATAACAATACTGAGGTTACGATGATTTTCAACACCCTCTCCCAAAATTCTATCACCTGATGCTTTCTCCAGCATCTTTTCATGGTGCAGGTTTGCCTTTCCTGTTCCTAGGGAGTGAGAATAGAAAGGGTTAGAATGTCACCAACTTGGAGACACACGGTGGCTTGGCTTCGCTGTTTAAGACCTGGGCCATTACTTCACCTCTGTGGTCTCTACCTCCTTTTTCATAAACTATGGTACCTCACGAGTTGATAAGCAGGAACGGTAAGTGGCAGAAGCCTGGTATGTAGGTCCCTTGCCTCCCTCAGTCCTTGTCCTTAGTTCTTCACTCACTTGCTCACCAGAGCAGCGTGACAGGTTATGTCATGATATGCAGAATGGCAGATAAGCCCAGGGAGGGCAGCAGTAGCTTTAAACAGAACACAACTGTCCACCTCTGTTGGAATTTTCCCACTGGGACTACGAGATCAAAGCAACTCATGCAAAAAGGTTTCACAGCAATGACAATATGTTACCATTCAAACAAATTCTCAATGGTATCACCCATCTACTTTAAATAGACCGCTTTAGAAATATAAGACGGCAAAAACAGGGTGGGCATTTGACTGGATCAACAGTTACTGCCTGGGTTCTAATATAAGACCCTAGGATGTTGCATGTGGTGTAGAGAAGTCTTGGCTCTTATCCTTGGATGCTCTTTTTAAAACAAAGCTGGCTTTTGAGAGGTCAGGCTTTGTTCTAAATTGCATTTCCACCCATCAAGGATCTAATCCCCCACCCCAATCCAGTTTTTGTTCTCTATTGCCCATCAATGCAACATTGTTTTCATGTTAATACGCTTACTTAAATAATCCACAGTTACAATCTTGATGTTTTCAGAGTAAGATATTCTAGGCTCTTTCAAAACACAGTCCTCATTATACAAACAAGGAGACAGGGCAATATTGTCATTTTTTTTTTTTTCAGTTACTATAGTGCTTCTGAGAATCATTCCATTTATTTTAAAAATGTAGCCAAGAGAGCAATGAATTACAGTCTTGGCAGCTGTGATGTCCAGCCTTTAAGGGTTACTCATAGCTATAAAGTGACTACATACTATTTCCTGCCTTACTTAGCTTCTTGAAACACAGTTTCTCATTTTTCTTAAACACCACGCCATTCCTCCTCTCTTCCTCCACCCATCTTCGGTTCTCCCATTGTGAGAAAATGGTGACTTCACACATCTGGCTCCATGCTTCTAGTGATGGCCTGTCAAGCCTGTTCCTACATGCCCAAAGTAGGGTCTCAGACCCATGGTAACCAGTGCTGATTTTGTGAGCTTGGCTAACGGCATCTGATACTGTGTTACGGAGTTTAATCTTTCTATGGTTCAGGCAGAGGCTTCTGAGGTGCCAAGCGGTACATACATACCTGCTACCTTCTACAAATCTATGGGAGAACAAACTGCAGATCCCAATAAGAACACGAAGCCCATGATCTGATCCTGTAACATTTTCTCCTTCTATGCCGGAAAACTATCTTGCCTCTTTTTTCGTAGTCATCAAATGAGGCTCATTCACTATGACCGTGAGAGAAGGTTATAAAAATCAGGCCAGCAAAGATTCCCACAGGGAAAAGCACTAAACGCTGATGCTGATGAGCAGAGGGAAGCAATAGTAACAAGAAGCAAGGTCTTAACTGGAGTTGTATTAAACTTTTTTTAAAAATTGTATTTATTTTATGTGTATGCCTATGTGCCTGAGTGCATGTGTGTGTGCCACCCACAGACACCAGAAGAGGTTGTCTGGTCCCTGGAACTAGAACCCAAGGCGCTTGTGAACTGCTATTCGGGTGCTGGGAATCCAACACCAGGTACTGTGGAAGAGCAGCCAGTGTTCTTAGGCACTGAACCATCTCTTCGCCTCCCAGTTAAACTTTCTGCTGAAAGTGTCTAGTTTTAGTTAGGCTATGTTTCATTTTAAGTCAACCAAAAGTAAGACCAACCTCTGTTTGTGTGTGTGTGTGTGTGTGGCGCCTGCTTCTGAATCCAAAGAACTCTATTCATTCAGCTTCAGGCTTAGAATTCATTAAGTTTTCTACCTGTTGTCATTTGTTTTGCAAACTCTTCTAAGAGGAATAAACTGGAGAGAAGAAATTCTGATTGCTCTCATATGGCTCCTCAGCCATGGTTAAACTGACTAAGCAGTTTCTTTCCCCACACACTTAGAACTCTCCTGCAGAAGAAGCTCTCCCCAGCTTCTCCTGTCGGAACTCCTAGACTGTTTCTGTTATTGTTTGGTTTGGGAATTTTGGTTCTGTTTTTTTTTTAAACAGCTGGCTCTGGCTTGCTACCACCATTCCAGTCAGAAATAATGTTGTCCCACTAGCGTTATACTAGTCTTCTCTCTCGTTTTCTTTTTAAATTGAGACCACTTCACATATGACTACTTACTAAAACCTATATAAGCACATACTATAAGTTTCCGCTCTATCTCCGTGAACCAGCAGCTTATCCAGGGTCTTTGCAAGGACACCTGCATCCTGTGTAGTGATTCTTGGCAGCGGCTTTAATATGACTAGTACTTTGCAGTTGTTTCTGGTATTGAAAACTGGGGGAAGTAGACAAATTAAAGGAGCATGGCTGGGTGTTCAGGTTGTCTCGTTACGTCTTTTTGTAAGAGTATCTTTACTGATGCCCCCACTGCGTGGTGGTCCAGAGAGTCTTTATTTACCTCTAGTGCCAACATATGATCCAAATGTTTGCTTTCTTTGAACACGTTTTATTTGATTAATTCCGTTGTAATGAAGGCTAACATTTTATACCCAGCGACCGTACTTACTTCAAGTGGTGTATTTCAAGTATACAGCTGCCGGTAACAGAGTTAATCTTTTTTTTTTTTTTTTCTTAAATTAAATCTAGTTGCTGCTGACTTTAGGAAAGCCAAAACTCTTTCTTTTTGAGGACTTTCATGACCTCAAAAAGTTCCTATGCCAGGGCTTGTTCGTCCCCTCCTGTCTTCTCTGTGCCCTCTCCTCTCTCAGCTCTGGGGTTAAGGGGGTTAGTCAGACCCAGGTGCCTCCAATTCTCTATTAGCTTTACGCGCAGAGTGAAGGATCTCTTCTGCTGTTGGTACAACCTCGCGGTCTGCTTGGGGCCGACGGAACACGCCCAGTACTTTCTCCTCGTCTGTGATTGGCTCCCAGGTCACATGAGAGCCCGGAGGGTTGGAATTCTGACTTGTGGCTTTTGGCACTCCTTTTTTCTTTTTAAAAATCGCTGGATCTGTGGCTCTCTCCTGGGGCTCGGTGCCTTTGACCGAGGCTGGAGGCAGCTGCGAACAGCCACCGGCAGCCGAGGTGGCAAGTGGAAACCTCTCCCGAGATGTTCAGCCAGGTGCCCAGGACCCCGGCTGCAGGCTGCTACTATCTAAATCCCTTGACACCTGAGAGCCAGGAGATGTACTTGCGATTTGATCAGACTGCCAGACGCTCTCCCTACAGGATGAGCCGGATCCTAGCACGCCATCACCTAGTGACTAAAATTCAGCAAGGTGAGTTGCGGGCACTGCCAAGGTGCCGCTTATTTCTGTTGGCTCTGTCTTGTGCTGCTTATAAAGTTATTGTTTGCCTTGTACACCGCACGGATTCGTATGCTACGCTGCGTGGAATTCTTTCAAATAACTTTAGACTAAGGTTCTGTCACAGCACTGTGCCTCATAACTCACGAAAATATTTCCAGTAGGACATGAATCATGAATTCCTAATCCCCCGTGTGTCAACAGAGCAAATGAGAAAGGTTTACTCGGTGTGTGTCTTGGGAAGCTTTTCTGCAGGTAAACTCATACTCTGGTCACATTTAAAAGTGGACACTTGTTTGTTATTTAGGGAGAGAGCAGAAAGCTGGCGACTAATGGCCAGAGTTTATAGTACATCTTCATTGAAGGGAAACGGTGAGAATGTAAGCTTAAGGCCATTGGACTGACAACTTGAATTACATTCTCTTCCTGTCCGTGTGCTTGTGTGGATAGTCACCACTGATTTGTTGATACTGTTTTCTTGCTAAAGGATAAATGTGACTCTTCACCTCAAAACAGAGCCTATGACTAGACACACTTGGAGACTGTTTTCCTAAGGCAAGTTGACAGTACTGATTATAGGCTGCTAAGTGTCCTTTTCTATTCTCAAGGGGAAAAAAATTATAAAAACTCGTGTACCCCAAACATTAATAAAACTCATGGGTTTTCTGTTTTGTTTTATTTTTTTAAGGCTTAAAGCTTAAACCGTGCCCTGTGTGTTATAAATCTAAAGAATGTGAAGGCAGCCACTGAACTGGTAACCATTTAAAAGACAGACACACATCTACCACAGTCAGGAAAGAGTCACCTAGCTCCTAACTACAAACCTAACTAAACCATTACATTGGCCCTACCGGGAATTTCAAGAGCTATTATGAAAATACAGTTCCCAGTTCGATAAATGAATTTGAGATTATATTGAATTTTAGAGGGGAAGCTCAAAGTCTGTAATCTTAAAAGATCTCACTGTAATGTCTCCAAAAGGAACAATACATATTCTAGCGGCGGCATTTAATGAGATTGTTTCCTTGGAAATGGGCATTTGTTTGGGAAGGTTCAGGAACTGACTATGTGTGAAGGATGCTGGCCCTGCATACCAGCGTGATTGCAGGAAGGATATTAAGTCACTCCGTGAACTCTGTGTGCAAGTCTCACATGAATAGAAACAAAAGTATTCCCTGTGGCTCGATTTAAAAATACATTCAGTTGAGAATAAGAACCAGTCCGTCTTCTATTTAGAAACTTCTTACCGTGTGGGGGTGTATTGGGCATTGGGTATATGATCCTGTGGACATTGGGACTCTCCAGTCTTCTTTGTATGTGTTGGCAGTCGTTGGCATGTTCTTTTGGGATAATGGTTGTTTTTGGTGAATCCCACTGAAAGTGGGTCATTCTAATATATGGACACTGTATCTCTGTGTTTTATTTTTTCATATTTAGAAAACGTGAGGAGTCTCCTTGTTTTTTTAATGGGGTGATGGGATGGTTGGATCCAATGGATTCCTAAGAGTTAAAAGCTACAGGTAGGAAACAGGAAAGAATTTCTATCCTCTAGTGATTCAGAACTCATGATGGGGTAATAGCGTACAATGTTTAGTGAACAGGTACAAAGTGATTTTCTCGGATTTACTTCACTGATAGATTGGTCAGCACAGGATATTGATGGAGCATTTGCAACGTATCAGGCTGTGAGAATTATGAATGCTAATTTATTTTTCTCTCAAGAAAAGTGCTTATAGCTAGGTGCCATTTTAGATCCATTGTAAAGATGGGAAAACAGAGGCACGTGGCATTCAGAGCCCTATAGGAGAGCTGGCATTTGAACACAAATCCTGAGACTCATGCTCTTCACCACACTGTACTGTGTTTTGGGTTTTATAATGAATGCTAGATAAAACGCTGGCCCTCTAGTGGGTTTGGGGTTCTATAATATACCAAAGACCGTGTGAGTACAGGACAGCAAGCACTCCATTAGGATCCCAGTTGGCTCCTCCTCCTCTGATTTCCAGTCAGGTTTTATTTCTATAGTGGAAGCAACGTACTCTGAGTTTTGGTATGTTTGAATGGTTAGTACCCAGTAGTACAGGATATCTAGTTATGTTACTGACAACTGTAATCATCCAATTAAAGCAGAGTGCATAGACAGTTAATGTAAGTATTATATTTGTATTATATCAGCGTCTTAAAATGGCAGCCCCAGCAGTAAATCTGTGGCTAGGATTTCCCGTGGCTGGTAGGAAGAGTACAAGGAAAATAAGTTGCTCTCTGATGACCTCATTCTAGTGAGCTAATCATTGAATGGCACGGCCATGATTCAATGGCCGATACACTCACGGGGAGGGAAAACAAGGGAGAGAAATAATGAAACCTTTGATGATGCTTGGGATTCAAACTGGTACCCAAACCCGAGATGAATCCAAGCTTGCTTGTCTCACTGCATACCCCAAAACATGCACAACATTGTTTCTCTAGCCTCTTATGCAACCACTCTGTAGTTAAGTCCATTTAAAAAGAGAGAGGTTTAAAACAGAGAGCCATAGAGCAGAGTGAGAACCAGCCGGAAGTCACACTGCTCCCATCCCTGCCCTTTCCAGCCTGTCCTTACTGGAGTCAATTGGGAAGACATAGAGAGGAAATGATAATGGTCCTCAGTAGGACATCACTACTTATTCCCCTCACCAGGAGGCACTGGGGGGGGGGGGGGGGGAGAAGAGGGCGTGGCTGTGAGGGTATAGTGAGGCCAATGCAAGACAGAACTGGATTTGTTTTCTAAGTTTTATTATAATAAAATATATACAACTTAAACCAAGCATAAGCAGCCATTTTTAAGTGTGTTTGAATGGTCGCTATTACCGTGGTAGCACTATTGCTGTAGTTCATGTCCACGGCCTTTATGTCTTACTGAAACTGAGACTCTGACTAGCTACACGCCTTGCATACATGGATCACACAGCATCTGTCTTTTGGGAACGGATGATTTCATTTAAGCCAGTGTCCTTTAGGTCCATCTGAATGACCGTATCTCTCCGAGATCTGTTTCCGTTTGAATGCTGGGTAGAATTCCATTGTGCGTCTATACCATACTGCCTGTTAAAATGTAGCTGTTATAATGCGCGTGCTGGAGAAGAACTGGACTTCCATTGTTGCTCTCTTAGGATGTCAAAACATTGTGTTTTCACATAACATGCGCACACTATTTGAAATCAAATAGCCAAATCAAAGCAGACCTATAAATACGATTGTTTTGGGAAAAAAAAAAAATCATTGTTTTTTTTTTTGTTTGTTTGGTTGGGCTTTTTTGTTTTGTTTTGTTTTTTTTTTAAATTCTCAAAATCCATCCTGAGATGCCCAGATTTCAGTTAACTATACCAACACGAGAAAAAAGAGCCAGGGATCCAGGCTCCGCTTCAGTGCTCTCTCGTACTCCATGGTGGTAGTTTCTAGAATATCACTGGGCTTTGCTTCTGGGTGAACAGTATGGATAGACTATGATCACATACACGATTTTCCTTGTCCTATTTTAGAATTCTCTATAATCGTGTCAGTAATTCTTTGTATAGAACACAGGGAGACTTAAACACAACTTGAGAAAAACCCATAAAATAGCCACAGTGTCTCTGCCACGTGGAGTTGAACACCCTTCTAATTTTTCTGAAGAAAGCGGTAAAACAAATTCAGGTTTTTGTTTCTGCCCTTGCTACTAACTGCTCTGACGATTTTAGGGAACACACAATTTCTCTAGAACTTCTTTCGTACAATAAGGGTTTGGATTAAGCTCTCTGTAAAAGTCCCTTCATGTCTGAAGTTGGCAAATCCTGTGTTCGAGAGTATCTCTTGAGAGAAGGAGGGTTCTCCCTTCCACTGTCCTTCATGTCCCTCAGCACCTGTGTGTGTCTGATCTGAGTGCTTTTGTTATTCATGTCATAAGACCTCCTGAGGATGTGTAGTCTGTGGTCTATTTAAATGGCATAATTACTATAATTATAGAGAAACTTTTTTTTTTCTCAGGGCTCCTGGCCTTAATGTGAAGTTGTTGTCTTGTGCAGCCTGTCGCAGGGGTATTGTGGGTAGGCTGTGTCTGTGTGTACCCTGTGCTCACTACACGATTTCTTTGCTTGGTTCAAAACTAGAGAATTCAGAAACACCTCATGCTAGGGAAAGTAGTAGAAGCTGGGCTTTCGCTTTTCCTTGACATTTAATCTAAGATAATCTTTAAACAGACCCAGCAGCTGAGGTTAACTTAACTAAAGCGGAGTCTGCTTCAGTCTCCAGCTAATTCAAGTGGGGGTGAGTAGCATATTTTCTCTCCCTCATTACTGTGTCAAATGGCATCTTGGGAATTTGCCCAACCTAAGTGGTGAGCATGGCCCGTCCCTGGTGAGAGAGGACCCTCACCCCCACCAACTGGGTAGTGTCAGCCTAAATTAAATGGTCACTTGTTCCTCTGAAATGTTTGGTCCTTTCTTACCCAACTGCGTTCTGAGTAAGAGGGTAAATGTGACAGCAAAAGAACAAAGGAAGTCCAGAGAGCAGGGAATGCACCCACCGCCTTGCCCATCCCTGTTGCTCAAACTCCTGGAAGAAGAGTGAAGCAATTGGCATAAGTCACATTTGCTAAATCAGAGCCGGCTTCCCTTCAGTGCGGGCGACTGGAGGGCCTGTTCAGAAAGGGCACTATTTAACCAAAGTTACGGGAACAGGTTAGTGGCTCAAGAGGTTTGAATGGATAATGCTTAAAACCTTACTACATAGTAGAAACAAGGGTCAACAAGTATACGCGGGAAAGAAGCTAGGGAAAGAGAGCCACGCATGTGAGCATAGAGAGCCACACATGTGAACATAGAGGGCCACACATGTGAGCATAGAGGGCCACACATGTGAGCATAGAGGGCCACGCATGTGAACATAAAGACCATGTGCCCATAGCTGCAGGTTGCTGCTCTGATATGGATAACTTGATTATAGGCAGAGATAGAAGCACAGACTATCATCACAATGCCCCAAATCAACATCGGAACTCCTAGCGAATGAATGTCAATTGGTGATCCAAAACAACCGAGCTTGTGAAGAATAAATGACACGTGACCCTCAGTAAATCTCTCCTATAAAGGGGAAAGTATGAGCGGGACTTTAACAGAAGTGCCATTACCAGGATATTCTGTCTCTGATTTAGTGATGAGAATACAACAAAGTACATACAAGAAGATCAAGCCAACCACAAATTACATACCAGATATTTGAACAAAATAAAGATCACATTAAAAATTACTTGACATTTCCATGGGGACAGTTGAAACATGAGTTAAGTGTGGAGAAAGGTATCTTATGTTAGTTTGGGATAGCTTGTAGAAGAAAATACAACTCAGTAAGATCGTAAGACCAAAAACATACAATGGAAAGAAAATTTATTGATTTATAAGATAAAATTAAAAAGCATTATTACACAGATGTACAAAATATACAAGACCCTAAATAGTTATTCAAAATGGGCCACAAATTGGACTTCAGCATTACGTACCTAAGAAAGGAAAAAAAGAAAAAAAATCACAATCGAGAGAGGGTGTTCAGATCCATAAGCTTTTTATGAGGCTTGATGTTTGAAAGAATTTCTCCAAAAACTATCTGAGAACAATTTCCCACACCGATCTCATAAGAAGCCATGATGGATGCTGTGTCCGGCCACTACTATAGTGGTTCCAACAGTACCATTTATTTTCTTTAAATTATCTTCTATTTTGTGTGTAACTGTTTTGCCTGCATGTTTGTTTGTGAATCACACGTCTATCTGGTGCCTGTGGAGGTCAGGATCCAGCACTGTGTCCTGGGGTTGTGGGTTATTGTGAGCCACCTCCCCGGCCCCATCAGTTACTAATTATATCTAGCAGTGGGTTTAGGATCACCGCAAGTTATCACTCAGTAAAAGCATCTGGAGAGGGGTGAATGGGTGTGAAAGAGTCAGGCACAGCTTCTGACCATATAAAACCAGCACAGAGACCATGTACAAGCCGTGCTCCCAGGTCTGCACTGTAGGGCAGGAATCCCAATAGATGAGTATTGCAGCGGGAAATACTTCTGAGGTTAAGTAACTTGGGAAATGATGCATCTTCTTTCCTTTCTTGAATATTCACACGCCATGAAGGCGCAGAGAAACTCTGCTGCAGGAAGCACGTGAAGTCTGTGCTTTTAAACTGCCACTTTGTCATGAAACCAGGGTCCACCAGACCCCAGAGAGTGGCGTCTTCCAAAGCCAAGGCTCCTCAGGACTGGGTAGAAAGTGCTGACTGAGCAAAGTGTGTGGTCTGCGGTTTGTTCAGATTACTCTCTTTGTATTTCTGGCGTGCATCAGGCAGTACCTAGTTAGAAGTCCTATTTTTGGTGGGTGGACATTGCAAATTTTCTGTCTTAAAAAAATGACTGGCCGGGCGGTGGTGGTGCACGCCTTTAATCCCAGCACTTGGGAGGCAGAGGCAGGTGGATTTCTGAGTTCGAGGCCAGCCTGGTCTACAGAGTGAGTTCCAGGACAGCCAAGGCTACACAGAGAAACCCTGTCTCGAAAAACCAAAAAAAAAAAAAAAGAAAAAAAAAAAAAAAAGACTGATACCACATCTTTAAAATTTTTTAATTAATCTTTTTTCATGTAGTATATTTTGATAATATTCTTTGCCTTCCCTAAACTCCTCCTAGGCCTTCTCCCACCTCTCTCTAGCCACCCCTCAACTTCATTTTCTTTCCTTAAAACAATCAAAACAGAAATAAAGTCAAAGCAGACAAATTGAGAAAGAAGACAAAAGAAAATTCAACTAGGTAGAGGCAAGCTGATCACCTTTTTATTTATTTTTTTAATTAAAGCAATAAAATGAAGATTGTATTCTGAGAAGACAGCTTCTGCTCATATGTTGAGCAGAAAATTGAGGATGAGTTTGAGCAGAGTAATTAATTACCACAACAGTATAACTAGTCCCAGAGAAGTCTAAAACCTAATTACAGGTGAGCTGGACCCAGGGGAAGGCTGCTTCCTGGCTCTGACTTGATCTAACCTATGGTCTAATGGGAGTCTTGGCTGAGGTCTGAGGTGAGTCTGGAGTTTCTGAAGCTAACTGAAGATGTTCTAGGGTTGCCTGGAAATGGAGTCCTCACCCACAGGGAAGTGGGATACCCTTCAGCGGCATCGAACTCTCCCTGGCTCTAGGTGGCGACTCACGGAAGCCTGGGTACTAGTGCATGACACCTGTCACTTTTGTGCTCCAGAAGTCTCTTTGGTTGCATTGAATGGATAGCGTCAGGCCCTTCCTGATCTCAAGGAGAAGAAAGGACTCTCAGTACAGTGGGAGAAAGAGAGCTGGACAGAATGTAGGTACCAATGTTCAAAGAGACATATTCCCCCCCCCCCCCCGCCCTGCACCTCGTTTGTATCTAAAGGAATTTAAGAAAGAACATCAGGCGAAAAACAACCTTAAAGTTACAGAATATACTACTGCTATTAGATGAAGAAAATCAATGGAGTAAATCCAAAATATCGGGCTGTACCAACAAATGATTCCTCTTAAGGTATAGGAATACATTTTAAAAGACTCTTACAGAGGCAGAGCTGACTGAAGTATACATGACTGGTGTTACTCTGCCTGTCAACAGTCTGATGACCACTAGAGTGAATTAGTATAGCCAGGGATTGGTCAGTCACCACATACCTGACTCACATTACAACTTTCTCGTTCTGGGTAAATTTTGAAAAACCATACCTATGGATGGTAAGAGCCTTTGATTATTATTCAATTTCCATAAGTGAGTAGTTATTCGTCACCTAAATTTGATTCACAGACTAATATACTGAGGAAAGTTTGTATGGTGATAAAGTCCATAGTTTCCTCTTAGAGTTCTACTATCATGAAATTTCTTACAATATTTTAAGTTGTGAAAGATTCAGGAAAGACTGAATAACCTAGCACTGGTTTTTCAAATAGATCCATCCAAGCAAAACTGGCATTCTTTTCTATTTTCTTTCATGTAAATGGGCATGTTGCCTGCTTTTATGTATTTGTACTACGTGTGTGCCATACCAGTAGAGACAGAAGACTGTTGGATCCCCTGGGACTGGAGTTGCAGATGGTTGTGAGCCATGTGGGTGCTGAGAAGAGAACCCAGATCCACTACACGAGCACCAGTGTTCTTGACCACTGAGTTATCTTTCCAGCCTCCAAACCGGAAACCTTAAAAGAGAAATAAAAGGAACCCTCCCAACACTTCGAAGGATACAGAATACTTCCTATTAAATGTATTTCTCAAAATAGACAATGAAATTCTTTCCAAAGCCCTTGTCAACAGGACCTTTGTAAACCGTATGTTGTGAGTCTCCTATTCGTGGCCGTCAAACTGCCTCCTTGCCTGCCCTTGGTGTCCTGGGTGGAGGGCCTGCGAACCTCCTTTCCGGCAAACTGATTCACCTGCGGTGCTTCCAGGTCTGCGGTCTGTGGCAGACAAAGCAGCTTAGATGTGTTTATGGCTGGCTTCCTAGAAGAAGGCTGGGTAAACCTTGGCAGGAACGCAGGGGAGTCGGATATACAGGATGTCCTGAAGAGGCTTTCGAAGGCTTTGCTCTCAGAAGAGCTCTTCTGTTGCTCTCCATACATTCAATGTAAACTCCCAAACTTTTGGAACCTGCAGTCCAGGAGCCAGAGGCCTTTTGGGTTATGTACCTTGAGTCGAATCTCTTGTCCTACATCTCTCCAGTGTGACCTTGATGAGATTTCTTAAAGTTTCCTGTGATTTCAGGTGGGCAGAGTGAAGTTCCTAACTGCAGCTGAGTTATTAAAAGGGTTAAATGAAGGAACTATAACTAACCATTGTGCACAGTGCCTGATGCATACTAGATGTCTGATATAAGAACACATGTATTGAACATTCATGACATAAGAACTGTCAAGTTGTTGTCAAAGAGCATGCCATGTTTACTATGACATTCATGCATGTCATATTTGTGTATGTCTTCAAAAAGTATCTGTCCCAATTTTTGAGTTATAAAACAAGGATTTTAGATCTTTCTTTTCTTTCTTTCTTTCTTTCTCTCTTCTCTCTCTTCTTCTCTCTCTTCTCTTTCTTTCTTTCTTTCTTTCTTTCTTTCTCTTCCTTCCTTCCTTTCTTTACTTAATTTCTTTCTTTCTTTTTCTTTTCGAACTACAGCAAAACCCATTACCCCTCCCAGTTGTAATTTTCTTTGGTTAGTAGTGATTCTCTCCTGTGCTCTGAACAGGCCTGAAATGATTAGCAAAGCCACTAACAGCAAAGGCTGTGGGCCTCTTGGGTTGTACAGGGCTATTATTTGATTCAGAGTGTCCCTGACTTTTGACATCACATGGTGATAAATCTGGGCTGGTGGAGGACAGAAGCCTCAGGAATGGTGCTGTGGCAGATGAAGGACTGAGGGGTAAGCAGTGGGAGGAGAGAAGTCAGATCAAGGCCTGGCGGGATGATTCATTCATCGTAACAGCGAGATGCTGTGCACGGGACATCTGGGGGCAAACTGCAGCTTCTTTAATAAAGATCCTTTAATCCATTACCATCGATGTCCCTCCAGAGCATAGAGTGTCTGTAGCAGGAAGCTCACTTAACCTGGACAAGGGATGGTGTAAGTCCACCTGAGTCTCCTGGACCTAAATTCCGTCTTCCACAAATCAAGCTGTAGACAGATCCCTCTGTAACTGCTGTTGTAACTGTATATGGCTTAGTACCAAGTAAGTCATATAAACTTACAGAACATGTTGCTGCTGCTAACAGGCTGTTTTCGTTGGAGGATGGGCAGGGAGGCTGCTGTAACTAAGTACCACAGACTAGACCACTTAGACACTAGAAATGTGTTCTCTCACCTTCTGGAGTCTAGAAATGTGTGAGCAAAGTGCTGGAAACGTTGGCATCTTCTAGGGTCTCTTAGTTTCTAGATGAGTGTCTCTGACCTTGGCCCCCGTAACATCATCCCTGTGTGTGTCAGTATTCTAATCTTGTCTGATTAAGACAACATCAGATTGGATCAGTCTTCCTCTGCTATCTTGTCTTATGTTTACTATCGCTTCTGTCTCCAGTTATAGTCATTACTCAAGGTACTGGGGCTTAGGACATCAGCATACAAACTTAAGGGGGACACAGCAGGTCTATATTGTCCAGCTTCATGTTATATTGATAAGTAGAAGGAAAGGCCATTTTTATTGTGTGTTTGGCAGTCACCGTTACTAGTCACCTCCCGCTTTCTCGGCATTCAAACACACAGAGCAATCGTGAAAGTGTCACATACACACTGGACACCCCTAATCCAAAGGTTTGACATCTGAAATGGTGCCCGGTCTGAAGCTCATTGAGTGCAAGTGGAAAATTCCTCACCTTGCCTCGGGTGACAGGATGTAGTCAACATGATCATGCACTGAAAACATTCTATAAGATTGCCCTCTGACATAAGAAACATAAATGAATCTGTGTGCTAAAGCCAAGGCCCCATCCCCAAAGATATCTCATTGTGCATATGTAACTATTTCAAACCCTGCAGAACAAGTGGGAATCTGAGACACTTCTGGTCCTAAGTATTTCCAGTAAAGGCCATCAGTCGGTACCCCCTCGTTTTCAGAAGAGAATCCTGGGAACAGTGACTATAAGTTGAAGGACAGTGGATGAAAGAATAGATCTCAAAAACTTAGCTGACTCCTTCGGTTCAAATTAGTGTGATTTCCTGGACTGATATGAACTCTCAGGTTTAATTTTACAGGAACTTTCCAACTCCGAAATGTTCATGTAAAGAAGTACCTAGGAAAGAATGTGTAAAAATGTGTGTAAGCTTTGCTTTTGTTTGCTTTTTAAATTCTCTAGGCCAGCAGGGACGCATAGGTCTCAGCATGGCATCATCATTATGCCTTGCTCTCATTTGTCCCCAGGCCCATTGTCCTCAGCTCTGTCCCCTTCCCATGCCCAGTCATTTCCCTCCTCTTCTCACTTAGGTCCCCCTTCTGCTGTCAGATCACACTATTCCATTGTCCTGTCTGTGTCTTGCTTCCTGAAGATCTTATCCCCTCCTTCCTGAACGACCCTGTAGTTTTATCTCACATACATGCAAAACATGTATGTACACACATATACACACACATAATACACTCGCACATGTACACATGCATCTCCACACACTACACACATGCATACATACATACACATATTCACACATACACACATGCACACTCAGTCCCATGCATACACATACACACATACACACACACTGTCTCACATACACACACACATACATATGCTCTCTAGTCAAAGTTACTATTGCTGTGCTAAAACACCATGACCAAAGCAATCTGGGGAGGAAAGGGTTTATGCAACGTATACTTTCCCATCACAGTCAGTCATCCAAGGAAGTCAGGACAGGAACTCAAGCAGGGCAGGAACCTGGAGGCAGGAGCTGATGCAGAGGCCATGGAGGGGTGCTGCCTACTGGCTTGTTACTTATGACTTGCTCAGGCTGTTTTCTTATATAACCCTGGACCACCAACCCAGAGGTGTCCCCATCCACTATGGGCTGGGCCCTCCCCCATTAATCACTAGAAAATAACTAACGTGCACACCTATAGCCCCATTCTTATGAAAGCATTTTTTTTTTAATTGAGGCTCCATCCTCTCAAATGACATTAGCTTGTGTCAAGTTGACACAAAACCAGCACACAGGCCCACCTGCACATACCCAAACATATGCATACTTTTAAATCCAAGTACCACATATAAGGGAAAACATGGTGTTTTTCCTGATTCTGGATTATTTTGCTGAATTGTAGTGATTGTTTTCAATTTCATCCATTTTTTCTTGCAAGTCACAATTTCATCTCTCTCCTTTTTTTATTTTTTTTTTTTTGCAGCTGAATAAAGCCCATTGTGTATGTGTATCCTGTTTTCAAGTCTACATCCAGCCATTTTTAGTGGATAAGGTCTCTGTTTATATGTTGACTCTGAGTCCTTTCGCATGTGACCATGCAGAGGTCATAGAGGGGTGATGTTTGCTTGTCTCCATCCACAATGGTCTGGCCCTCCCTCATTAATCACTAATTAAGAAATAGACCATGGTTGCTCTATTTGTATTTCTGGAAGGCTCTCTAAACTGTTTGCTAGTGACTGCCCCGGGTGTATGTCCTGCCATGGTAATAAGCCTTTCCCCAGTGTCCATAAGCATTTGACCATTCTTTATTGGCGACAGCCCTTCATCTCGCTAGCTAGATGGATTCAGTGCAGTCTAGTTGATGTGTCTCGTGGTTGAGGATATTGAATATTTCAGTATTTATTGGCATCATATCTCTTTTAAGAACTGTTATTCAGTTTCATCAGCTCATTATTGACGGAGCTGTTTAGGCTCTTCCTTATTATTTTTGCAGTTCTTTCCAAACCCTCGATATTGATCCCCTGTTTAATGTGTAACCAGAAGAGACTATGCCCAGCTGACAAATTAAAACTAAGCTCTCTGTTTGCATGCTAATTCTAATAAGTTTTCTAAAGATTTATTTCAGTTCTTCAAGCATCATCCTATTAATTGGGAATATCTTCTTTTATTCTTGAATTCTTCACTAAGAAGACCAACAGGAATATATATTGTCTGATTTATTCTTAGAAGTAGATTTATTGACATTTTTGACAGACGACAATACGAAAGCTTCTGCTTCATGATTTTTATAGAAAATGTATACTTTAATCCCCTAGATAGATATTCTAAGACAGAAAACATATGTACAGCCTTCTGCATTCCTGTGACATAATGTTAATTTTGAATCTTATAAACTTGTCTTATAGAAGCAATATCGACACCTATGTATGGCATTTAATGATCCTGGAAGGGTAGCAGCATCCTCTCAGGCTTGACAGTTGGAGGAACAATTCTAAGCTCATGTCTCATTGAATAGAAACCTGTGTGAATAATAACTCTGTGAATACATCCAGTGTGTGAACTTGGTTTTCACCGTCACCTTGCTCCCTACAACCTGTTTTTATGAGACATGAAAAACGATGAATAAGTCCTCCTAATCTAAAATGTTTCTGAAGGCTAGGGAGTCAGGTGGAGCCTCCAGGTCAGCACCAGCTTGTTTTGTCCCTGTTCTAGAACTCGGTGTGTGGTGTCTTCAGCAATAGGTTCACATCACTAAGCTCTTGAGAGTAACCAATAGCATTGATGATAGCCTGTAATGTTTGGGGGCCAGAGGGACATCACTGACCAACAATCCCCAAAGAAGTAACTGGCTCCTGGCACTGGTTTTTTTTTTTTTTACTTGTTAGCCTGTGGCGTGTAAGAGGAGCACTGTTGCCCTGTTACAAGTTTAAATGTTCCTAATCTCATTTCCCCAAATCATTGCTTTGCAAGTGGAATCCTGTGGCACAGAAAAGCATACTTCCGTGAATGGTTCTGTGGCGCGCTAATATAAACTCACCTGATAGAGTAAGGGCGCCTAGCAGCAGGCAGCTGCCGTGGTCAAACATTAACTAACCGAGACAAGAAATTGTTTCAGAGTCCACGTTTCCCTCCTCCCCTGCCTCCAGGTTCCCAGCTGCGTTTTGCGTGAGGCTCTTCTGTTTCTGTTTCCTTCACATGAGCCTTCTTCCCGTCACTCTGATCTCCATATTGTTCGTTACCTTTTCAGAGCCAGCTCTGGACACTGAATCTCATTAATGCCAAGAATGACATAGGTGCAGACAAGATCCTTTCAGCTCATTGACAGTCACTCTTCCTCAGTCTGCTTGAGCTTTGCACGTGGACCCATAGCCTTGGGGTGAGCCCGGCTTCACATTCCCGTGACGTCATGGCGGTAGAACAAAATGCTCAGGTCCCACATGGCGAGGCAGGTAGTCTGCACAGTTCCCTAACAACTGTACGCACAAAGATGGAAACATTTAGTCTTTATATTTCACGTCATACATCTTAAGCTTTGGAGTATTTGTCATTCCTAAGCATAGCAACAGTAGTTGTAAAACTGCCTTTCTAGAGCCTTCCCCGGGGATAATCTACCAACTGTCTTCAAGGAATCCAGCGTGGTTGGATATGGTCCTCCTATTGTGTTTTCATTAAGACCTGAGTTTACCCATCTGGAAAATAAGCAAGATCGAGCCTCACGCCTTTCTTAGGTGAATAAACGAAGGCTCCAGAGTGTCAAATGAACTTTCCTGATGCCCCACAGCCAGTGAGTGCTGGAGCTATGCTCTGAACTCGTCTGGGTGAGCTAAGAGCCCGTGTTGCTCACCACTGCCAATCCCCATCCTCCTTCTAATTATAGGTAGACACTGTTTATTTGGACCCAAAGATGGTTTGAGTGTTTATTCTTTGCCACTATAGACACAGTTGGCCCTCCTCGCCCCCTCGCCCCCATTTCTGGAGAACATGATTCAGCTACAACCAGCTTATGACCACCCCACACTAACACCCTCTTTCTGCCCTCCCAGTGCCCTCTCAGAGCTGGCTGCTCTTTATCAAGAACTTTGCGTCCAAAGTAAATGTCAGGGCAGCAGGATTTCTTGCCAGAGGCTGGATAGCGTGGTTAGGTAGGCCCTGGCCCAAGAAGAGGGAAAAGGAAAAGTTTCCTCTACCCTTAGCCTAACCTCCCACTTTCTACCTTCAGAACGCTTGCTGCCTTAGAAAGTACCCGGTGGAGCGCTCAGCCTCCCCCATACTTCCCCAGGGGCTCCCAGGCTGAGACTCATGTGCCCTCACAGTGGGTCTTTTCAGACTGGAGCTCATCACATGGGACTTGAATTGAGCCTGTGCTGGTCTGGGGACAGTGGGTCTCAAAATCTTCAGCTCTGTAATGCTGAGAAAGAATGAGTTAAAAGAGGGTCCTGATTTACAGAAAGAAGCTCTTGTGTGGAGGGTTGTGGTCCCCCTGCCCATCGGACAACTCCCGACCTTAGGCCAGAATAGTCCCAGTTGTAGCTGTGAACAGTAGCTTGTCAGAAGAAACGATCAGTGCTCTTGCCAACTTTGGCTGTTTTGAGAAATTTTGCCAGAAGCAAAACAGGATCAAAAATAATAAACAGACCTCCTCCCTTGCCACACCACCGCTGTTTACATGAGGAGACTGGTAAGCTGGCTGTGCCACAAAGCACTCAGGGGAGGGGATTTTTTTTTTTTTTAAGCAGAAAAGATTAAACTCAAGGAGTGCTCACTTGTAGTCCAGTTGAGATTGTTCCAGACTAGTCAAGGTTCTAAAGAGACAGACAGCACTAAGGAATGTGCGTCTTCCAAACACACGTTACCTGTAGTCGTGAAGCATCCACAGGGTGGAGAACCCAGGAAAGGTCTGAGCCTTGAGGAGGAGGGCTATGTTTTAGAAGTAAAGATTCCACCAGTGAGGCAAGCTCAAGGAGGCAGGAGGCATGGCTTCTGGGATACCTCTATCCTAGGGAGGAGTCCCAAATGCTTTCATTTCACCGCCCCCCAGTGTGTTTGGGGAATGGGGAGAAGCAGTGTTGTTAATCAGATGGGAAGATCAGCTCCTGGCCGTCAGCAGTATTACTGAGCGGGGAAATGAATGAAAATGAACTGAAATGAATATGTGCTACTCCAGGTCTTGATTGGCTCTCGGGTAGGGTCTCTGCTATAGGGATGACAGAACGTACCCAAACATCGGAGCCCGGGAGAGCATGGCTCCATTCTTTGCTGTCCTGGGTTAAGCACAAAGTTTGCTTCTCTTCCAAAAAAACAGTGATTCACAGCACTCCCCAAGGACCTGGGAAGAATGTGCCACCCCAGCACTGGTTTGTTTTAAATTGGTTCCCGAGTCATTCTCCTAATTCTCGGCTTCCTTTAAAATTGTTTTATAGGCTTGATGTACAATGAGTAACTGTCTCTCTCACTGAGGTCATTGCGAATTCTAATTTTTCCCTCTCGTTTCTCATGAGCTCTGAAGGATCATGGACATCATTTGGTGCTTTTACTTGACTAAGCATTGCTTCATCCTTCATGAACAATTTCCTGTAACCTTTTAAAGTGGGAGATATTGTGTCACAGTGTGAGGGACCTTGACAGGGCAACATAAACGGTAGGCTTTTGGGTTTATGGAAGGCCAGCTTATTGCCCATGGCGAAGATTTTGTGTGGAATGATAGCCAGCCATGGCCGGGCACGCTGGGAGGGCTTCAGGCATGTTCTCAGATCACAGCTGCTTGTAGGACTTTGCCGGGAGGAAAAAGGAGGCTGGAGTCACACTGCCCAGATGGTCTGATGCTTCAGACTCTCCTCCCAGCTTGAATCTTATGAGAGAAGAGTAGAAGACAGCAAACACGCAGAGTGTAGACGTATCTCATTATGTACTCTGTTTCAATATCCATTTTATTCTGTTTGCTTTAACTATTTGTGTGCCTATCCAGGCTGGATTCCAGGACACAGTCGCTACTTAGCAAGACTCAAATGAAGTCTTTGCAAAGTGCTTCGGTGCATCTGGTTATGGTTTAGAAAGGCTGGGTAGCTTGGATTCAGTGGTGGGAACTGGAGGGAGAGCATGAATGAAGACCAAAGGGGTCTGTTTGGTGGAGGAACACCTAAGCCCATGGCTTGCCGTACTGTTTCCTTCACCGGAACCCTGGGACTTCGCTGACCTCATCCCTGCTCTCCAGCGTGTGAGGATAGCATCTAGCCATCTCCATGTCTACATCCACATAAATACAAGATGCCTCGCTCTGAGTTTCCCAGTAGCCTTTGTCTTAATGGAACGCTTTTTTCCTTCATAGCTGGATCTGCCTGGTGCATAAGCATTTAAATACATTAACACATTTGTGATTGATGTTAGCAGTTTGACCTGTGTGCTATGAAGACTTCAGAGCCTTAATTTTAACACACAGCACTGAGAAGCTGAATGTTCTCTGAAGTTTTTAGTTTCTAGGCAATACGCGTTAGTTAAGGCCACCAGCCTTGTTATTTTCCAGATGGGGTTCAAATCCAAGTCTTAGTGCTTCCTAAAGTGATCTTGAATACTTCCATGATCCTTGCAAACTTGTTTCCTAAACTACATGCAATATTAATGATGGCCACTCCATGCAGTCGTAAGAATGAAGTATTCCCATATACACAAAGTGCCTGCATGCACATGGAGGTTCACTGTATAAAGAAAAAAAGTATAACACTAACAGTAAGCTACAAGGTCCATTCTGCTGTGGATTAGCCACGCACAGGGTGGATCAAAAGCCAGCCTGTTCGTAACTACACGTAGTGGAACTCCAGACCACAATCATAGGAGACCTAAAGTTAACCGATGTGAAATACACTCAGAGGAAGGAAAGCCATATAGAAGAACAACTTAGAAATTACACTTTTAAGCAAAGAGTTTCCTAGTGAAATGGATACAATTTCTGAAAGTGCATAGCTATCAAACTACAGCTAAAATAGGCAGTATTTTTGTACTTTAACAAGGCAAGTACAGAGCTGAACTTCACCTCTGGCATGAATACAACAGAGGAATACTTAACATTAGACAATGGTTCACAGATCCAACCTAGCTTCCGCCAATAAGCACTGGCCCCTTAAAATACTTATCTGGTGGGTTTAGAACTGTAGTTCTGCGTCGTAGGATCAGCCCAGGGGAAGCATATCCCACCTACCCGAGCTCACTCCCAAGTTTGCAGCTAAAAGACAAGAGAATGCCTGGCTAGCATTGACAACATATCTTCAAAGCCTAGAATCCCCCTTGGCTTCTTTTCAAAGGCTGCCTTTTAAGTCTTGTGTGTTTATCAAGTTCTGCTAAACTCAAAACACTGACTCTCTGTGTTGTAACCCACTCTACTGGCTTACCAAGAAATGAAGTGTGTTTGTTGTCTTTTCATTTTTGTATAGGGTACACAGTCAGTCACTCACTCCAAAAGGTTTATAAACTGCCTACTTCGAGCCAAGTGCCTTGGTATGTTAACAACACGTCATCCTCACCACAGTTTAGTGGATGAACCTGGAAAAGGTTTCATGCCATGTTCCCCAGTGTTGGAGATGGACAGTCACGGAGAGAGAGTTCCCAGTTTTGCTTCCAATGGTTCATTTGCTGCTCTCGTCCCTGTGTGTTTTGTTGTTATATTACTTCACCTTCCAGCCATTTTGCAGAAAGTATCCGTGCTGGCATTGCTGGAGGCCATGGAAAGATCGCTGCTTTCCAGCTCTCAAGAAAACTCTGAGGTTACGGCTTAAGAAGATTGTGTCCCAATCATTAGCCATGTGTCTTTCTTAGAATCTAGGTAGCTGGGCTCCAATCCAGAGAGATGGACTGCTCCCACTTCTTTGAGCAGCATAGTGTCCTTGAAGACTCCGTGCCCACCCTGTCTAGAGAGCTCACTTCCATGCAGACACCATTGCGCTAGCATCTGTATCCCTCCTGGAAGGGTTAGGATAGAACAGTGGCAAACTTCTCATGGGATCCATTTTAGTCATTTCAGTGATGAGCACTGTCGCGTCCTCCTTAGCCGGCAAGTAAGACACGACATGCCTGGATTCTTCTCTGACAGCTCTTTTATTCTAGGCACAATCTTCATCCATCAAAGGGGAACCCCAAGCAGCAGAAATGCACTGCTTATATACCCTTCCAAGGGGGCGGGCCAGGCGCCTGTTCTCTCAGGATTGGTTAGGGCCCATGCCTCATTAGCATAAGCCCTCTGAATGGTTAGGGCCCATGCCTCATTAGCATAAGCCCTCTGAATGGTTACATGTTCGCTGCTCATGCCTCATTAGCATAAGCCCTCTCGGGAGGGGCTCGAGGCCGAAGCATGCGACAACAGGCTTGTTTACACAGGAAGCTGTGCTGGCCATGTCAGAAACCGTCGTCATCTTAATTCGGCTGCCTACAGAGCACAAACATCCAAAGTCCTACCTCTTAGCACTAAACATAATGGTGTCCTATATCATGTGTACTGTTGGAGTGTGTATTAATCTTCATCACTGCAACCAAATAACTAACAGAAACAACTTAATGGAAGAACAGTTGACTTGGGCTCCATGTTTTGGGGCTTGTTGTAAAGGGAGAATGTCTGTTGTAAAAAAATGTTTCATCTCAATCTGGGGTTTCTACCTTGCCTTTGACTATTCAGTTCCCAGATAAAAGACACACACAACCTTTATATTTAGAATAAGCCTTACACAGCATAAGAGCTGAGAAGACTATATATATCCTTTATGATTATAATCTATTTCCTATCTATAACCCCAAGTTATTACTGTATTTCATCTGGGCTGCTTTTAATTCCAATTGGCCAGCCCTCAGGGCCATGTTTTCATGACTCATCTACCCCATGGTGGCCTCTCCTTCATCTTCACCTTCTTCTTTTCTCTCCTGGTTCTTCTCCCATCCCCCAAGCCCAGGAACCCAAAAACCTGCTTGCGTCTCTCCTGTCAAGCTATGGGCTGCCAGCATCATTATTCACCAATCAGAAATAACTTTGGAGCAAGGTTGCATAACTCCCTTGGGTCTATATGCAGCCTCTCTCATCTCTGGGGCAACCAGGTACTTGGGGCCTGCACTTAGCATTACAATACAGAGCAAAAGACCAAACCTCAACAAATGTCATGGTGTCTGGAGCTTGTAGCCAAGGAAAGTTGTTCAGCTCATAACAGACAGGAAGCAGGGAAGGACAGGAATGGCCCAGAGATAACATGCCCCGGGGACCTTCACTCAGTGACCTATTTCCTCCAGCTAGGGTCTACCTTTTATGTTCCTAGAACATCTTAAAATAGCCTCACCACCTGAGAACAAGCATTTCACACTTGGGCCTGCGAAGCCTATTTCATATTCAACACTAAATATCTTAGAAAACACTTGACCAGAGTTAACTGTGTATAAGATGCTGACTGGTGCCGTGTGTGATGCAATAGCCATATAAACAGGATTACTGCTCTCAAGGAGATTGCCCCCAAGTGAGATAAGACATGTAAGCTGTCCCGAGTACAGACAATTCATGGGAGGGTATGGTTCATGATGACTAATGGGATAACACAACAGGCATTGTTGAGGTAGAAATGTCCACAGTCACCAAGGTGGAGAGGTAAAGAGGAAAGGTCACTGAGCTGAGCTACGGGAAATAGTTGTGCTGCCACTGGTCAAAGATCACGGGAGTACCCAAAGTGGGACAGCAGAATGAGCCAGAATGTATGGTTTGAATAGAATTTGGACTGTGGGCTAAATTCAGTGCAATATACATAATGAGGCTGGGTGGACTACCATAAGTCCATAAGGAAGAGCAGCTAAAAAGGTTTGAATACACAAGAAGGAAGACTTTCATTTAGAAAGATGGATTCAAGAACACAGAAATGACATGGCCAGGTTAATGAACTGAGCATATATCTGATAAGGTCCTGTCTAAGCATGGCATCTTAGTTAGGGTTTCCATTGCTGTGAAGAGATACCATGACCAAGGCAACTCTTATAAGGGACAATATTTAATTCAGGCTGGCTTATAGTTTCAGAAGGTCAGTCCATTATCATCATGGCAAGAAGCATGCCAGTGTCCAGGCAGATATGGTGCTGGAGAAGGAGCTGAGAGTTCTACATCTTAATCTGCAGGCAGCCAGAAAGAGACTCTTCTGCACTGGGCAAAGCTTGAGCTCTAGGTACCTGCAAAAGCCCGCCTACACAGTGATGCACTTCCTCCAACAAGGCCACACCTCCTAATAGTATCCCATGGGCCAAGCATATTCAAACCACCACACATGGTAAATAAGTATCTCATTTAATCCACCTCATACTATGTTCAATGGATGGTCTCATTGGAAATTAAGAAACTGAGGCCCCCAGAAAGGAAGTTCAAGTAATATGTCAAGTTAAACTCAAACAACCAGCAAACCCAAGAGTTGACCTGGTTTGTCTGACCAAAGCCTGTGTTCCTCCATTATGTATGGCCACTGTCATTGTTGCTCATGTTGATCTACTACTCTCCCCGCAAATATCATAAGAAACATGAATCTTAATTGTGCCCATAAAGAGGCAATAAATAGGGGCTGGAGAGGTGACGCCAGCAGTTAAGAACAGTTGCTCTTCCAGAGGGCCTGGGTTCAACTCCCAGCATCCACAAGATGGCTTACAACAACAGCTTCAGGGGATCTGATGTCCTCTCCTGACCTCCATGGACACTTCGTGCACACAGGATACACACATACATGCAGGCAAACAACTCCTGTGCAAGAACTAAATTTAAATAAATCTAAGGGTGTATATGTGACTAAACTAAAACACCAGCTAAATTGACCCAACTCATCTGAAATACCTGAGAACCATAAGGTCAATTTGTAAATACATCAATGAACAAATGTCCCCATAGGAGCCTGCTCTCAGTTACCAATTTGCAAAGAGTTAGTCAGCATTTTGGGAAGAAAGAATTTCAAATGCGAGCTCTTTCAGAAGTCGTTTCAAGATGTTTAAATATTTTATGAAGTATGAAATTACACATATTAGCCTCCAGCAAGCTGCCCTGCTGATACAGAATAAAAAAAATACTCACACTGGATTTTTATAAGAGCTGTTAATATGAAGTTTTACTGCTCTAACTGAATTTTAATCTGTATTTTGAAACTAGCTGCAGGTTAAATCCAAATTAAATGAGATGAGTGAAGAGGCTTGGCGGGGCAGAGTTTGTGTGCTTCAGGGGAGAGGAAGGCACATTAGAGAATGTGGAAGGCTCAGTTAACACGCAGAGAACGCAGAATTACCCATGATGCACTTCTGCCTCTCCAATGCACACGTTACCATTTTCTCAACACACTCCAGACTCTTTACTCTTGTTTTGAAAGCAGTTTGACACCACTTCCCTCAAGCACAGGCTGTCTTCAATCTTTCTTTAAGACAGGTCTGTCTTCAGAGTGGCAGGAGCTGGGGTAGGCCGGGAGCTCTGCTGAATCAGACGATGACTCCCTCCTTAGACTGGTCACAGCCACACTCGGTCTCTCAGTAGGAAGAGCTACAGGCTATTGTGGGTGGTACTGTAGAGCAGGGTGCTCCTGGCCCAGTAACTGAGGCCGAGGGCCCACACCTTAATCCAGGGAGTGTTTCTCTCAAGACTCACTTAGCATTCTTCTCTGTGCTCAACCAATGGCAAATGAAATTCACTCTTTCCTGTTGTCTAATTGCTTGGTACTTGAGAAACATCAAAGAGACCACACCCTCTCCACCTCCTGTGTATAAAAAAAAAAGACCTCTAGCTACCCTAAGGTGGACTGTATGAGCAGGTACAGTGGTGAGCTGATTCCAGATCAGGCAGGTTCCCTGGCAACGGATTTCAGGAACAACAACCGTGTTATTATGCTCACGGATTCAGTGAATCAGAATTGGAAGAGATTGGCCCATGACTGGTCTCTCCTCCATAAGGTCTGTTTCCTGATAGTGTTGCTGAAGAGAAGGCCCCAGGATCTTCTGAAGTCTCCCTCCCTCCCTCCCTCCCTCCCTCCCTCCCTCCCTCCCTCCCTCCCTCCCTCCCTCCTCCCCCAACACAGCAATGCAAATCCCTGTCCATCTGCTCCACCCTGCAGTAGACTGCTGCCCTCCTGCTTCCCTACTGACTGTTCATTTCTCCCCTCCTCCCTCCGGTACCTTTCAGTGACCACTGAAACATACGATCCTGGCCCTGGTTCCCCAAAAGCATTTTATGTATCCGTGTCACATCTGTAACACTTCCTAGTAAAGGAGTGACGCTTCCGGCCCATAATCCACTACTGACTGCTGAACAGTTTTCCGAGACTCCTCCTGGGGAGTAGACCTTTCAGGTTGTACCGTTACTTGACAATTTCATACTGTTCCGGCAACTGGATTCCATAAAGTCATTTAATATGATATCCATGAAACATAGTGTAACAACACTTTCCTAGTAGAAGGAGAGTGTACACTCCGATCTCCCAGACCATCTGCATACACACACCTCCTGTGAGGATCGACTCTAGGGGGATGAGAAGCGCTGTTTGTAGTTCTGTTGCATCAATGTCCGCCTTGATCCATTTCCCGTTCAAACATAGCGCTGGTCCTGTCTAACAACATTAATAGAGAAAGAGTGCCTCTAGTCTACCATACTGCATCTGATTATCCGCCAAGGCGGGTTGATATCCGTGGTGGGGGTGCCGTTTTCTGAGAGGAAAAGGAGGACTGGGGAATGGGAAGGGAAGGTGAGAAGGAGAGTCTGGGAGGAGAGGAGGGGAGGGGAAGTTGCAATTGGGATGTAAGTTAATTAATTAATTAATTAATTGTAAATCCCGTGTTGTCCTGCTCTGTCCTCTCTGGGACTTGGTGTAATGTCTCCATGGCCCCACCTGTTAAGTCACCGAGTGGGTGTCTCAGTTATATCATCACACTGGTCTCAGTTAGCATTTTCTCTTCTTTTAAAAACCAGATATATTTTTATTTTATCTTTTAAATATACTTATTTTATTTTTACATTTGACTATTTATTTGCCTGTGCACCATGTGTGTGTGATGCCCTTGGAAGGCAGAAGAGGGCCTCAGATCCACTGGAACTGGGTTTGCAGATGGTTGTAAACTGCCCCATGGATGCTGGAACTAAACCTAGGTCCTCTGTGAGAGCAGCCAGTCTCTTAGAACGCTGATTGGTCCCTCCTGCCCATAGCCTGGTAATACAAGAAAAGTACGGCTAAAAGCTGGTAACTTGAATGTGCCAAGACTCCATAAAGTGCTTGCATTAGGTAAAATATTCAATGGGAATATTTTGAGATATATCGAAAAAAACTATATTCACACGAGTTTTATTATAGTGTATGATTGTATAACGATTCCATTTTTACTGTTAGCTGTTATCTGTTTGTGTGAATAATTTATTTTAAAGGCAAACACAGTAATGTTTAGAGTTCTGTACTGGCCATGGTTTTGGGCATCCACCAGCAGTCTTGAAATTCCCCTAAAGCCAGAGATAAGTCCAGCATCATTGTTGATAACAGCCACAAGATATGTTTGACACATTCCATCGCTCTGGATTCTGTCATTCCTGCTGGCATGCGGCTGGTGCCTGACTGATTCATCTGACTGAGTGCTAGTCACACAATGTGACTTTGGCCCCAGATGTGAAGAAACTCCCCGGGCAGCATTCCATGTTCCCCAGCTACATGGCACTAATTCCTTGTGGTTCTGTGAGCACTGGAAGATGGCATTCAGGCACTGTTAGACACCCACAAGCCATGACGCAGAATAGCAGAAGGAAAGCGAGCCCCGGACCCTCCCCGCAACCAGAATCCAAGCAGAGTCTAAAACCTGCAACCCGCGAGGCTTGTGACTGGAGAAGCCTTTCCATGGAGGACCTAGTAGCTCATATTTTTGGCCCCATTCCTGTTATGTACCCACAGTTCACTTCTCATTTCACCCACGGCTATTGTCTTTACTGTTTCCCTCAATGTTTCCGAGGAAAAGTGAAGTTTCTGGGTGGGCGATGTTTTGTTAAAGCTTTAAAGAGTACAGGGTTCTTTTGTATTCTCAAACAGGGATAATTTCCCCTTCTAGGAGATAAATGATGGTATCCACGGGTATTTTTAAATATTGAAACTGTGGGGAATGGATGCTACCGGCATCCAGTGGGCAGAGGACTGTAGTGTACCAGATTGTATCCCCAATCCCAACCCCGCCCCGCAGGAAAAATTATCTGAACCAGTGCCACTGTGGAGAAACCCTGCTTTCTGGGAGTATTATAATCCCAATAAAAGAGGGCATCCAGGCTGCAGCAAGCTGAGGGACTTCCTCAGGATTTTACTAGGGAACAGTGGAACCAGATTTTGGACACCTCCCATTTGGAGGACCTCGGTCACATGACTTGATTCCCTTATGGAACTTTCCTTAGCCTGCCCTCTGATCCTAGAGTGAAAGTTTGGCGAGGGAAATGGTCCTTTCTCTCCTGAACCTGAGTAGTGTGCTGTTGTCACGCAATGACCTGGGCCCCTGGGATGTGCACCTGCGGGTTTTCTTTGCTCTTTGGGAGACAGGTGCTGTGTTCATGTGATGTAGTAAAGACTGCTAAAGCCTGGTAGGAACTGGACTCTGACCTTTCCGATGGAACTTATAAATTAACACCCGGAAGACCAGAGGGAAGAGCGGGGCAGGGGGGCGAGAGAGAGAGAGAGAGAGAGAGAGAGAGAGAGAGAGAGAGAGAGAGAGAGTTAGTTAGTTAGTTATTAGTTCAGGGTCTGGTATCCCAGTGCAGTAAGGTCTTATCCTATAGTGACAAGCAAACAGGTAATTACTTGTTAATTTTGGAGGTTTTTTTTCATCTAGAAAGTTCAGGTCATTTGCAGATTGTCAAGAAAGATCTGCTCATTGTCCCCTGAGTGCCCTGGTTGGTCAGATCTAATGATAAGCAGAAAACCCTCGACTGCAGCACAGCTCAGTGTGAGGCCCCCATACACACTAGAAACCAGAGAGACAGTGATGCAGGACAGCTGACAGGGCAGGCGGAAGCAGACACACCTCCTCCATCCACCTTGATTCATGCCACCTGGCAGAGAGGACTCTGTGAGTCACCCCTTGTCCGTCATTCTGCGTTCCCTGTCATTGCAAGAGCTGGCTCTGCTAAGCCTTCAACAAATGAGCTTTCAAGTCGTGGATGACACTAAAATGTTAGGCAGGTGTTCTGGCCAGAGTCAGCCACTCCTGTTCAGCCTTTGGGTCACAGTCTCTTCTGTTCCAAAAGGAGGAATGCACCCAATGCAGATTCATCATGTCAATGAAATACCTTCCCTCCTGGCTTCTCCTCACCCATGGGCACAAGTACACCAGGGAAAGCCTTCTAGGGTTGAGCAATAGAACAAAAGAAAAGCCTGCCCTGCCTTGTGAACCCGGGCAGCCTGCACATAGTGTTTTAACTGTTCTAGAAAGAATGAAGCATTCATAAGCTATTCCATTTTCAAGGAGGGGAAAAAAAAAAAAAAAAAAAAAAAACCCTGTGACATTTTAATCCCCCTTTGTGCCAGAGCATATTTAGAGTTTTTGCCTGCCAGTCATCTCAAATGTTTTGTGTCTTTTCCCTTCTAGCTGAATTGAATATTATGAGCTGTGACCCACAATAGAACATAACGCCACTGTCCTTGCTGAATGTCTTCTACTTTGGGTTATTCTAGGCTAAGGGTCAGCCTACAAATGGTGACCTCAGAAAGTCCAAAGATGTTATCCAGTTGAGGCTGAGAGAACAAAATGAGCTATGAGATGAAAGTGACCACCTGGGGTCTCCAATCTGGATAAAAAACACAGCAACAACAAGTTTCTATAATATACATCAGTAAGTGCCACAACGTTTGCCCGCTCTGAGAGCTGGCCGTCTCTGCCATTTCTTATGTCGTTGCGTCGAGCATCTTTGCACCCAGATGGGTTTTCCTCTCTTGTCCCTGTCGAGGTTTTGTGTTAAGGAACTTTCTTTGTACAGGGGTTGCCCTGAGCATTGTGAAGTGTGAAGTGGATTTGTGGTTTTCTACAGTGCAAGCTACCAGAAGTGTCCAACCACCCAAGCTGCTAAACCAAAGCTCCTGACTCTGTCACAGTCTCCCCAGACAGCAGGCTCATCCCCTGCCTAGTGTAGGCCTGCCTATATGAAAGGAATTCACTCCTTGTTTTGCCCTTGAACAAATAGCTTCTACTAATTGCCCTACTGCATGCAGCTTGCAGGCACAGCAGATATTCATCAGCGTAATTACATCAGAGCATCCTCTGACAAAGACAGTGAGGACTTCCCTTGCAAGTCTGAGAGAAGGCGCTTAGCTCTGCTTCAAAGTTCTGAGAGTGGCTCATAGTCTAGCTCACCATTTATTCAAGCGTACCTTGTATTTTCAGAGGGAGAATTCATTAGCACTAGTTTCAAAACTAAACTTACGAATTCATTCACAGATGTTTTTGTTTTTTTGTCATTGTACACTTAAATAATCATGTGTATGTGATGCTTGTGTGTGGGTCACATATGCCACAACACACATAGTGCAGGTTAGGGACCTTGAGGTGGTTGTTTCTCTCCTTATATTATGTGGGTTTCTGGGATCAAACTCATTTTTTTTTTCAGTTTTTGCAGCAAGTGCCATTATCCAGTGGACCCAGCAACTCTCTGACCCAAATATCCCCCAGCTCACACATGAGTTGTACAAACTGTGCACATGGAAGTGTCTGATTAAATCGGCTGAGCACTGCTGGTTCACAGGACTTTGCAAATGCTGAACTTTGGATAGTGTCCAGGCTGAGATACCAGGCAGGTATCTACTTAGCATGGAAGTCACAGTTCAACCTTTGTTCACATTAACACATGATAAATAGAGGTTTACATTCCTCAGGCTCTCACATTTGACAGGGCCCTCAAAACAATATGGAAGGCAGTAAGGACTTCCTGTAACTGTTCAGGTAGCACTGGGGATGCTTGCACACTGCAAGCTGCAGCAAGCCGCGAGGTGACAGCTGTATCAGCTGCTTTTCTGTTCCAGTAATGAAAGCCCCGCGACCAGAATCACTTACAAAGGAAGAGTTTCTCTTGGCTTACAGTTCCATAGCCAGAGTCCGTGATGGTGTGGACCCACGGCAGCAGGCTGAGGAAACCGATAAATCATATCTTTAGCCACAAACATGAAGGGTGGGTGTGGGTGGGTGTGGCTATAAATCCTCAAAGCTCACCCTGGTGCTATGCTTCCTTTGACAAGTCTATGCCCTTTAAAAGGTTCCCTAATTTCCCCAAGCACCACCATGACCTGGGGGCCAAGTATCCAAATACCTGAGCCTCTGGGGGTGGTTTCTGACAACCACAGTACCCTTCCTTTGTGTTCCACTGTGAGGAGTAAACAAGGTGCTATTCTGAGATGCTTTGATCCATACAAATTTACTCATTTATTTAAACATTGTTTCCATTGTGTGGAAGCATGTGATTTCATCCTTGACATGAGGACCAATTGTTGAAAGCCTCTGCTGGGCTCTTGGGTAGTGGGCAGTATATCCTGACAGAAATGCACACAGAGGAAAACATCTCCGTGATTCGTGATGAAAAGAGAGGAGGAGGAGAAAGAGGAGGAGGAGGGGGGAGAAGAAGGGAAGGAGGAGGAGGACAGGGAAGAGGAGGAGGAGGAGGAAGGGAGAGGAGGGAAGAATGTCGGTGACAGTGTCCCGTTGGAGGCACACTTTCAGTAACTAAAAGACCCCTGAGTCGTTCCTATTCTTTATATACATTTTAAATGATGTAATTAATTAAATTCCTTTCTTCCCTCATATGTGCCCATGTACCCCTTGCCCCCACCCCATCCCATTTCTCAAAGGTTTCATCATCTCCCAGTAACAAGCTAAGGATCACGCCTTTCATACCTATAGCCCCAGGGGTGATATCCCAGATCCAAATTGCAGATTTAAGCATGGCATCCCTTTTGACCGATAGTAAGCCTGAGCAATCAGAAACAGGGGTCCTTGACCCTTGACACTCGGGACTTTATAGAATACACTCAAGCTACCTTTAATACTCTTTTTTTTTTGTACAGCCACTATGTAGAAGTACAGGAAAACAGCAATGCCAACAAAAGAAACATCCCTTCTCAGGGCAGTCATCACCAACGCAGGTCTGATGTTTAAAGGAAACGTGTGCGAGTTCTCATTTTACAGAGGTCATCCTCTTTTCTGTGAATTATTCTTTCCTGGATGACCTCCTGATCGATATTTCTATTTGTTTTTTTTTTTGTTTTGTTTTGTCAAAATCTCAGAATTGGGCTGGGTGTGGTAGCATACACCTTTAATCTCAGGAAAATGAGGACCTTATAAATCATATCGCCTTTTCTTCTCAAAGGACCATTTTTGTTCTTCATTCCCCGGACTATCCAGTCAGCGTTTTACTCTGTATCAGTTGTAAATGGGGGCAAGACGAAATATGGCCCCACTGCCAACGTGTTTTCTTTTAAGGAAGAAGAGAGTAGTTGAGAGCTAATGATGTTTACTGGGTAGACTTGAAATGTACCTGTGGGTTTGTGAGGCAGTGGGTACCCAGAGCCGCACGGTACCGGTACTGAGTGGAGGCTTCTACAGTAAGAGGTAGCAACAGTTAGCCTTTACTGTGGGTCTCCAAGCAGAGTTAGAAGGGAAAGATTTGACTGATACTAAGAATCAAAAAGATGTTTGCTGGAGAGAGCACTCACTTGTACTTACACAGAGAAGACTGGGTGAACCCTCGAGATCAGTTTTGCAGAGCGATTCTGCTATTCTGCATTTAGAAATCGCCTAAAATGCTTTGCCATCATTGGTATCTCAAGAATAGAAATGATGCACCCTGAAAAGGCCTTCCTTTGCCACCTTCATGGCCTCTTGTTCCATTTACTGTGCACTCACTTAATCCCTAGAATGGTAGATGGATTGATTTCTTATAATAATATGTTCCTATTCAGTCGGTCTTTGCAGCCCATTAAATAATTTCTAAGCTTGATCAAAATCCAAAAATGAGTTAAACCTCGTTCTCTTTTGTTCTTCAATTGGAAAGTGAGAGCAGCTGCTTCCCGGCATGTCTGGCATTTTAGGGAAACAATTACAGAAGCATTTAGGTCAGTGACATGCGTGCTCTCTTGCTCACTTTAACTATGCAAGATTGGACCTCCCCTCCGCAGACCATTGACACCAATGCTTGAGGAAGACACCTCAAGGGAATTTTTCCCTGGAAGGAAATTTGCTTAACTCAAGAAACTGATAAAAGGGGACTCTGCCCACTTCAAGCTGGAGCTTTATCACATTTGTATGAAAATGTTTCAATGAAGCAGCTGGAAGACAATAGTGAGTTTTAATTCTCTTCTAATAGCCAACGGACTCCTGCCAACACATGCTTACAACCTGTCGATCGCTATGTGCCATAACGATCTTCATTTATGAGTCTCAGCTGTTACAAATTGGAAAATATATTTACAGCAATGATCTTTCTTGTTAAATGCAAATTCCCCAAGATGTTCAGCCTGCAGTGTGGTCCCAGTACTTTGCTTCTGTTGCCCTCTCTCATGGAATTGAAAGGCTAGGAAATCTGCTCGTAGGAACCGACCCTTCTCCTTCATAACCTGTGACTCTCATTATGACACTAATAATCACAATTCTCACACAGAAAGAGTAAAATCTTCAAGGACCATAAATTATATTCCTGTAAAGTGACTGCTAATCACTTTTAATGGTGATATATGTTAGTTTCAAATCTGACTGGTGCTTTCTTAGGCTGCTCCTGGGATTCATTCATCTCAAATGGATTTTGAGTTCCAAGGCAGTTACTATTGAATCTGTCACTTCTCTATGTCCTCCCATAGACTGAGGGATAGATGGGTAGATGGATATGATAATAGATGGATGGAAAATTGGAATTATGGATGTGCATTCAGCTACTTCTCGCTGGGTAGTACTTGGCACCCATTACTCGCTATACTGAATGAGAAGCCATGTGATGTCACTACCCCTACCTGTTTGCCCCCCTTGCTCTGATCTCATTGGGGCTTATTTCTATGCTTCCCTTGGCTGTTTTACTGATGGCCATCAGCTCTCTTCCTCCCTTCATCCTGATGTTTCCCAAGCCTGAGCCCATGACTTATACTTTTTAATTTTAAGAGGATGATTCTTGATCTGTGTCCATAGGTCAGACTCTATAAATCTCTTCCTGTTCCTATTTCCTGTTCCCTTCATGTGAAGGCTCCAGTTACACAGTCATTGTTGCTTCCAATAAGTTTAATAACTGAATATATTTATTTTCTTCTGGAAAGCATTTTTTTTTCTATTTAGAGTTTTATTTTTCCCATCTTTTTGTTATCAGATTTGTGTTTTCTAAAGTTTTACATGTAGTCAGTCTTTGAGGACTACCATGTTTTTCTTCAAAATGTATTTGGAATCAACATCAGGATTGAATTGTACTTTATTTTTACTGCGAACATTGTGGTTTAAATATAGAGACTTCTGTAGTGATCTCCAATATAAAAAAATCAATCCATGGCCAGTTTATGCTGTGCCATCTTCCTTGGTCCCCACACAAGCAGGACGCGTAGCAGGGGTCATTATTTTAGATTCTGCCATCACATTCATTCATGAGCTCATCTCATTTGACTAGGGAGGGGTTTTTGCAATCATTTTGAAAGTCTCATAAATGCAAAGCGGCAATTGTTAAAGATTCAAAAGTTATACTACGTCTAGGAACTCATGATTACCATGAAAGGAAAAAACACCCTCTGCTTGTGGATTTGGGAAAATAAGTTTGGTAATTGTTAAATGATTAAATGCTGCAGATGTCTACAGGAATCTGAGAAACGATGTACCAAGAAAAAGAGTTCAGGGCCCAGGTGCTTAGCAAAGATGTGAATGCGTCTGTCCTGTCTGTCTCTGCTTTGGTGGACATGGATTTTGGAAAAGAAAAAAGAAAGAAGATTTCGTGTTAGTGAATCAAAATGCTGCAGACTTCCCTTTCCAAGTCATTCTTATGTAGGGACAGTGCGCGCCTGGGCAGGCTGGTCTAGTAAGGGCCACAAACTCTGAAGGAAGATGTCTGGCCCAAGTTCTGAGTGGTTCATTTTATAGAGTGGTATACTTGATAAATCCTCAGACTTAGCTTATAATAGTAGAAGTTAGTGTTTCCAGTTTGAGAGTGTCTCCACCCCTTAGCCTATACCAGCAACAGAGGTATGTGCTTCGATCCTTCTGTGAACAATACCCACAGCAGTTCTCCAGATGCGAAGGTAGGTTCTCTTCAGACCTCAGCCGTACCACAGGACACTGACTGACTGAGGTCTGGCTCATGGAAGACTTGTTTGACACGGATCTTTCTCTCTGCCCTCAACAGGTTAAAAGGCATAAGAAAGGGCTGGGTAGGCACACCCTGGATGCCAGGCCCTTGCTTAGGGAAACTTTTTTGACTGGGTTGACATCTTACTCATTGTAAGGCAGACAACTCCCCGGGGCAAAGGGAACACTTTCTGCCCTTTACAGCCCATCATCCTGCCCCTGGCACCATCAGGACCATAAAAGTTTCGTGACCTTTGGGGAGTCCAATTTTATTGAAGAAGAAAAAAAAAAAGCTCTTTCAGAGGCAAATCTCAAGGAATGATTTGATGTTGGAAAAGGCAGCGAAATGCCTAAAGAGTGCTCACTAATTTGGTCTTTGGCTGATTGGGAACTGGTTTTAACTTTCTGTAACTCAAGTCAAGCACACGCCTGCTAGAGTAAAACCCCTGGTACTCCCAGCGGGCACTCCAGCCGGGCAGGCAGAGATCTGGGCAGTTGGGACTTATAAAGTCACTTGGCACTGTGCAGAAAGGAGGGATCTAAATTCAGCCACAAGTCAGGGACCTTCTCAGACACGCCATGTGGTTAAAACAAATGACGGGGGACTGCCGTGCAGCTGTTTGAGTTCCAGATGGAATGTCTAGCATGCTGCTATCTTGGCTGCCAGGGCAGCCTCTTGAGGCCCTGGGGCCGCCCCAGCTGACCTCACCCTGTTCCCAAAGCCTCCTTGTCATGAGGGGTGTGGCCATAGGCATGTAGGATTAAAGGCATTGAATTAAAAGGGGGATGGTGGTGGGGGGTGGGGAGACAGTTTCCAGAGACATCAAAACTACTCAAAATCTTGGGTAAATCATTTTATTTGAGCAGAAAAAACTGGATTAAAAGGTGACAGGGCTTCCTTTTCTAGTCCCAGGAGGCATTATGATACAGAAAACACTGAAAGACAAGAATATCATAGTTCTTGTTTTGATTTTTTAAAACTTATTTTAAAATTAAGATAATTTGACCTTTATTCACTCCTTTTATGTATGGATATAGTGCATATGGAGGTCAAAGGATAACTAACTTGTAGACATCTCTTCTCCCTTAAGTGGGATCCAGGGAACAAACTCAAGTTTAGGGTTGACAGGCCTGTACCTGAACCTGCTGAGGAATCTCACCCACCCATCCCTTGTTTTGATTTTTTTTTTTTTTTAAAGCTATATCAAAATTTTTCAATGTAAGGTTTTGTTTTGCTTTGTTTCTCATCTGTCTTAAAAGGAAAGGCATTTTATTGATTTGACTTTGCTTGTTGATGTCTGTTTTTGAAACCATGTTCAGGGTTGAGTGCTGTGTTTTGAGCAGCAACATTGCTGACAAGCTAATTGGAGGCTGGGGTGGGGTGGGGATGGCTTTCAAATTCCCATAGAACATAAAGATGAACTTCATTGAAGCTTGCACTTTACACAGGCAGCCAGTTAGACAGGTGGAGTTTGCTTTTCCTAAGAAGAGAAGTGTCTGGAAATGCAGCATACATATGCATCTGCCTTTACAGGTCATACATATGCATGTGTCATCATCATCCGCCTTTACAGGTCCATACATGTGCATCCGCCTTTACAGGTCCATACATGTGCATACACCTTTACGAGCCCATCAGCCTCTTATGTGAGATATGTGCTTCCTTTCTTTTTTTTCTTTCTTTTTTCTTTTTTCTTTCTTTCTTTCTTTCTTTTTTTTTTTTTTTTTTTTTTTTTTGAGACAAGGTTTCTCTGTGTAGCCCTGGCTGTCCTGGAACTCACTCTGTAGACCAGACTGGCCTCGAACTCAGAAATTCGCCTGCCTCTGCCTCCCAAGTGCTGGGATTAAAGGCGTGCGCCACCACTGCCCGACGTGTGCTTCCTTTCTTAAGACACAAAAATAAGTGACACTGAGACCAAATGTTCTGCAAATTGGTGGCTATGCAGCTTTTATAACTGTACCAAGGGTGCTTGGTTTTCTGGTGACAGCCACAGCTGGGGCAGATGAATCATCTTAAACTGGCCAATAGCTCTAGCAAATATTCCCCTTCGATGAAGTGATTCATTTGGAAAGACAGGGCAAGATGGGGTGCCTGAGGTCCAGACAGCACAGCACCCTGACTCAAAAATGTGGCAAGAGCAGCTGTCAGTCACTAACCTCAAGGAGCCTCAAATCTGCATTTGCAAAATAGAACACCAACCTCCCAGGACTGTTCTGTGAGTGAAAGAGAGGCTGTCTGGGAAAACAGCTATTGAACTTAAACTCCATGCTAGGCCCTGTATTAAATCTAGTAAAAGGACAGAGAAGATTCTTGTCCTCATGTGTCTTTTTTTTTTTTTTTTTTTAGGCTTTTTGAGACAGGGTTTCTCTGTGTAGTCCTGGCTGTCCTGGAACTCACTCTATAGACCAGGCTGGCCTCGAACTCAGAGGTTGCCTCCCAGGTGCTGGGATTAAAGGCGTGCGCCACCACCGCCCGGCCTCATGTGTCTTATAAGCTAGCCCAAGGAACAGAAGTGTTTTTAAACAGAACTAAGGGGCTTGAGGGGAGGAGCCACACACGAAGGGACTTTCCAGGAAGGGGAGTTAACATATTGGCTGTGCCATAGGAAACTGAAAAGATACTAACAAAATGGTCTAAGACCATGGCCTGAAATTAAACAGAAATCGACTTAAAGCTTTTGACTGACTTCTATAAGTATATTATTTTAGAACATTGGCCTGCACCTTTAAGCCTGACTTCATAGCCTGAATCAGACCACACTTCCCTGCCACTCTTTCTGGGACAGAGTTAAGATGCAGTCTCTGCTCTGAACAAAACCTCTCAGTTTATGGTATCTGGCTCCTCCAGGTTGCCTGTCACATCACACATGTTATATTGAACTAAATCATGATATGTGGGAATTTCTGCAACCCTTAAAGAATTGTAAAAAGTCAGAATTGTCCTTTGCTTAAGGGGTTGGGGGTTGATCCAAGACACTCCACCCATCCCCTGTAGCATCCCGTCTCACTTGTTTTCAGTCCCCGCTCCTGCTAACGTTGTCACTCCTAAGGAAGCTTCTCTCCAGGCACTAACAGGACGCCTCTCCTTTCCTCTAAGGCCCCAGCATGTTTAGATCTCCATATGTTATATTGTCTCTGTCTAATGTTCTCCCTCCCACCTCAAGGCCCCATGATGGACTTAAGCCTCTCTTATTGAATAAACCTCATTGAAAGGAATTGTGTGCCCCCTTCCTCTGTGGACTGACCACTGCTATCATCTTCGTGTGTGTGTGTGTGTGTGTGTGTGTGTGTGTGTGTGTGTACAGAGTACGTAAGATAAGACATGACTTTATAGTACATCAGGTGAAGCTTGAAGCCCGAAGAGAATGAGGTATACTTTTTAAGGAGACTATCCTAGGCTGCATCTGTTCTAGCAGAGATTCTAAAAGAAAAGTCTGGCAATCAATTTTACCTTGCATCCCGAACTCCTCCCAGGGTGTTCCTTGTTTTTGTTTGTTTGTTTGTTTGTTTTAAGGGAAGCACTGTTTATAAGAGAGTGTTTCTGACACAATAAGATAAGTCTTTAGAATCCTAATTCTTGTGGTAGAAGGTAAGAGATGCACACTAATTTCGTACCTGTTCTGTCCTGGTGAGCGCCCCAGTGGGGCACTTCAGGCTTTGCAGCTGTGAACCTGAAAACAAACGACATCACCCGGTGCTTGCCTTTCCTTGACGATGCTTAGCAACAATCACTGCTCGCTCACAGCACATTTCCCAGATCGGTTTTTGTGTTGTGTTTTGTGTTCTGTTTTCACTATTACCATGGTCTGAGTGAGAAGTGTCCCCCATAGGCTCAGGTTTTGAACACTTGTTCCCCAGTAGGTGGCGCTGTTTTGGGAGGTTATGTAACCTTTAGGAGGGAGAGCCTCGCCAGAGGAAGTATGTCACTGTGGGTGGGCTTTGAGAGTTTATAACCTTGTACCATTTCCAAGTCAGTCTTTGCTTTCTGAAAGCCAACTATGTGGTGGCTCTCTCTCTCTTCTTCCCCCTCTCCTGCCCCTCTCCCTCCCTCTCTCCTCTCTCTCTCACCTGTATTCTCTGTCTTCTACCTTGTATCCCCCCTTCCCTACTTTTCCCTCTCCTCTGGATTTGTCTTATGTTCGTGAACATTTTTATCTTACTTTTCTAATAATCTAAGAACACAGCTTCTCGTAGATCTCTACATTGTCTTTTGTGCCTGCCTGCCATCTGCACAGAACGTGCACATGTGCACATCAACACGTATTTAGTCAGTGGAATTAATAAAAGTAAAACAAGATGTTTGTTGAGGCCCCAAACTGATAGACAGTAGGAACTAAAAAACTTAGAGAAATGTATTTGCTCAAATAAATCTGGTAGTTTTAGCCAAGGTTGCTCTGCTCCTGGCATACAGACATGGACAAGAACATTACCACAAAAAGTTCACTGTACTTACCAGTGTTTATTTTCAAATGAACACAGACCAGAGTCACCTAGGAAGAGGGAACCTCAACTGGAGAGTTGTCTCCATCAGATTGACCTGTGGGCATTTGTGGGAGTGCGATTTCATGATTGCCAGTTGATGTAGGAGGACCCAGCCCACTGTGGGTGGTGGCATCCCTAGGCAGGTGGGCCATCGATGTAGAAGAAAAGCGGCTGGACATGTGCCTGGAAACAAGCTAGTAAGAAGCGTTCTTCTGTGGTCTCTGGTCCAAGTTCTTGCCTTGAGCTCCTGCTTTGACTTCCCTCCTTGATAGCCTATTATTGGAAGTAAAAAATGAAATAAATCCTTTCTTCCTCTCAGGTTGTTTTTGATCATGGTGTTTGTCACAGCAACAGAAAGCAAACTTGAGCATCCACCATCCTTATTCCACCTGAGGACATAGACAGAACCCATGTGCATCTGTCCCGATGCTGTGGGCACATGGAGTGAAGGAGGGGGTAGGTATTGTTCTATCCAGCCCTAGTTAATCCAGGGTGATACTTGCCTCCTTTGTGAAAGAGCACAGTCCTTTGTTCATCTAAAATCACTGTCTTGCTTTTCTTTGATGCTCATACATTAGATTATATCCCTTGGCTCCATGATCGTTTGCCTCTGAAGACACACACACATACACACACACACACACACACACACACACGTTCATTGATTTTATGTATATGAGTACACTGTCTTCAGACACACCAGAAGAGGACATTGGATCCTATTTACAGATGGTTGTGAGCCACCATGTGGTTGCTGGGAATTGAATTCAGGACCTCTGAAAGACCAATCAGTGCTCTTAACCTCTGAGCCATCTCTCCAGCCGTAACACACACACATTCATGTCTGTGAACATGAATGTCTCATTACTCTACTGACACACTGAGAAAGGAATTATAATCTTGAAGAAACGGCCTCTCTTCAGCTTATTCTTCCCATGTTCTCTGAATAACAGGTGAATCCTGACCTATCCCTGTCCCCTCCAAATTTCCTCAGTGGTTCTGTGAACAAGGAGCACTATCCTGAGGCAATTATTCTCTGGCTGGACACAGTAACAACGTGTGTGTCTTCAATAGTAGAATCTGTGCTCTCCACTTTAAAGTTTATGAAAGTTGTCACATGGAAGACAAATGATCTTTCCAGTGCGACAGAATGACAAATCCACTTGTCGTGGCTGCTCGTAAATTAGATTGGTGGCATATTATCTATTGAAGAAGAAACTTTATCTTAATAGCTACAGTTTGGGAATCAGTCACCTGCGCTGCAGTCCCGCCTCCCTCACAAGCAGAGAGCTTTGCACAATTTGTACGTTTCAATTAGGCCACCATAAAAGATGAGGCGCTCGAGGGCATTAGTTCATTACTGGTATCCAGCCATGTTTTTCTTGATAA
Organism: Mastomys natalensis; assembly: GCA_021653895.1. Classification (NCBI taxonomy): domain Eukaryota; kingdom Metazoa; phylum Chordata; class Mammalia; order Rodentia; family Muridae; genus Mastomys; species Mastomys natalensis. The sequence goes on from JAJTUV010000940.1 coordinate 337,774, forward strand.
ATGACATTCTGAAAGCCTCCATTCCCAGCATAATCATCTTAAAGGATCCATGGGGTATGGCCTCCGCATGATTCAATTACAGCTAAAAGTTGCTGTCTTCCCAGAGCATGGAGACTCCAGAAACCCATCTTCAGCCTTTGGTGATGTGTTTATAAAAAGATAAAGAGATATAGAATATATTCTATGGGTGTGTGGAGAGATATGGGGGAAGGGGATGTCTCAGCAAGCCAAGGCACCTCTTTCCCCTGAGGGACCAGCCACACAAAGATGGTATAGTATAGAACAGAGTCCATTCAGGGAATGGGGAGGGGAGTTAAGAGAGTAGTAGAGGCAGAGAAAGGCAGAGAGAAGGAGAGACTAGAGAAGTAGAAGAGAAGAATAGAGGCCAGCCATGAGATGGGGAGAGGGGAAGAGCCCAAGAGAGCAAGAGGGAAGCAAAAGGCAAGAGCAGGAGATCAGGAGAGAGAGAGAGGAGAGGGGCAAGCAGCCCTTTTATAGTGGGTCAGGCCTACCTGCTGTTGTCAGGTAACTGTGGGGAGGAGCATACCTAGCTGTTGCCAGTTAACTGTGGGGTTGGGTTTAGACAGAGTGCTAACTTTTGGCATTTGCAAGATCTTTTTTTTCCCCTCTCTTTTTCATGCACTCCTATAAGGAGTCAAATGCAGATGAGGATTATGTTCTGCCTGTCTTCCCACAACCAATTTTTTCCCTATCTGATCGTCTTTATAAAGTGCAACATCATGTTTTACAACAAACGAACCCAGTTTACCAGCAAGTGAGCATATAAATCAATTGACTCCAACTTTTCCTCATAAACCCAGCAGGAAAGAGTTCTGAGAGTCCTACAAAGGCACAGTAACTTACTGTAGCCCACAGAAGCCGGAAGAAGAATCCTCTGGACTCGGAGTTAGACACAGTACTGAGCCAACATGAGAGAGCTAGAAATCAAACTCGGGTCCTCTAGAAGAGTGACCAACACTCTTAACCATCTCTCTGGTCCTCCATTCCACTGTTTTAAACTTTTTTGTTTGCTCTGCAAGGCCAAGAAATAACTTACATCTATTTCAGTAACAGAGTAGTTGACTGTGTAATTTGTTTGTTTGGTTGGTTGGTTGATTTGGTTTTGGTGTTTTCAAGACAGGGTTTCTCTGTGTCATCTTAACTGTCCAGAAACTCACTTTGTAGACCAGGCTGGCTTTGAGCTCAGAAATCTGACTGCCTCTGTCCCCTGAGTGCTGGGATTAAAGGTGTGCGCCACCACCTATGGCTGAAAAATCTATAGTCCTACAATAGTTTCTGTAATAACTTCATAACCAGGCCCCTGGAGCTGGAGTTACAAATGGTTGTGAGCCATCCAATGTGGGTACTGGAGTGAGCAGCAAGGGCTCTTGATTGCTGAGGAGTCTCCCCAGCCCCCAAAACAATCTTGAAAAAGACAAGCTGGAAGCCTCACACTTCCTAATCTCAATATATAAGGCCACAGTAATCCAAATAGTGCACTAGTGACATGAAGACAAATATGGAACAACAGAATGGGGAATTCAGAGCTTAGAAATCAACCCTTGTGTGTATGGTCAAGGATATGTACACAGAAGAAGAAAATGGGCACTGGGCTGTCACGATTTCTCAGTAAGTAAAACATTTATCAAGCAATTATGAGGATTTGAGTTTGAATCCCCAGAATCTGTGTAAAGCAGGTATGGTAGAATGCATGATCCCCATGTTCCTATGGACAGATAGGAGACTGAGGCAGAAGAATCTTGTGGCCCTGCTAGCCTGGTATACAGAGAGCTGAACAAGAGACCCTGTCTCCAACATGGTAGAAGGTAGTGACTGATGCCAAGGCTGTCCTATTACAGGCACACAATGTTGATACATACATATACCCCCCCCCACACACACACACTTTCTCTCTTATGCACACATTTACACACATAAAGACAGAGACGTTAAAGTACAAACCAATGAAGAAGACTGAAATATTCAGGACAATCTACTTGAATTTCTACTTGTCAGAAGATGACAGTAATCTAATTTCTAAAAATTAGCACTCGGTAAGCTAGTAACCCATCTAGCATGGCTCTCTGGGTCCTCGAAGACTAGTGAACCTTCAGAAGGGCTTAGCTCACTGACACCCCAAAGTCAAATGCTAAAATAATGCCACTGTCAGGAGATTCAAGCCAATAAAGACACACACACACACACACACACACACACACACACCCCGTGTCCACAAAGATGTGCCTTCTTGGCCTCTTGGCCTCTTCCTGGAGCTCAGTGCTTCAGCCACCCTATTGCTAAGGAAATGGGGTGGAGACGCTCCCAAAGAAGGCTGTTGCTGTGAGCATCTGCTTTAGTACTCAAAAGTTTGAAAACTTCTGGGAATACACAAAGGATCAAGTGGGATAAAGTACTGAGATGAGCTGCTGCTCAGGCCGGGTTCTCCTGCATCCTTCAGTCCTTTGTGACATATTCACGGAAGGCTCAGAATGGGTGAGAAGCTAGTCCTGCTCCTTGTCAAGTTAGAGGAGAGTGCAAAGCGGGGTCCTCTCGGAGGTTTTGGATCCCTCCTTCCTGGCCAGCCATAAATCTGGCCTTCCAACTGAGTGGTGCAGAGAAGGATTTCATGTCTATGAGTCAAAATCCTGTTGTAGTAGTTTGACCTTTGACCCACTTGGGTAATCTCTACCCTGGTCACTCAAACTGAGAGACTGGCTTCTTGTCAGTTTTCCAGCTGTTTACACCTGTAAGTCTAAGCACACTTGTGTGTTTCTAAATTTCTGAGTTTTGAGTGTGTATTATTGTCACACTTAAGCTTGGTCAAAACACAGATCCCTAAGCGTCACCCCCAGAGTTTCTGATTCACTGAGTCTGGGGTGAGGCCAAGCAGGAGCGTCTGGCCCTCACCAACTAGGTTTGCAGCTGCCTTGGTCCCGGGCCCCTCGATGCCTCCGTTACTTCTTTCATGATCCTTCAGGTAGAGGCGCCACCCTCATTTGGGACTCCAGTCTCGGGCTAAAACAGTTTTATCTGTTTAGTAGACAGGGTTAAGCCTCTTAAGATGTATTTATGTCCTAAAACCATAACAATTTCTTTAAAGCACCCTTAAATCATAAGAAAATAATGTAGTTAGCTCCTAGTAGCCATAGGGGATTGTTCTAGAACCCCTCCTTGCAGATTTTCAAACCTTGGGTTGCTGGTATTAAATAGGATAATGTTTGTCTAGAACCTATGCACGTTGGCTCACAGGCTTTAGTCTCTAGATGGCTTTGATACTTAATGTAGTGCAAATACTGTGTAAGTAGCTATCATGCTAAAAGAAGCACAAGAAGAATGCCTGTTCTAAACAGGCAAAATCATTTCCCTGAGTGTTTCCCATGCAAGACTGGATGAATCTGCAGGTTGGAGCACGGAGATATGGGGAAGGGTTTACTTATTACTAATAACTATATCTACCTGCTCTAGAGATTGAACGCTGGTAGGATGCTGCGGGTTCCCATCAAAAACTGGAAGCTGATGGGCTACTGCCATTCTGTTCTCTGTTGCTGATTGGCTGCTGCTGTTCTTGTTCTCTGTTGCAAGCTAATTTTCAGGATGCATTTGCCTTCGCCTGGTGTGGCCTCTGGGAAAGGACTGTCAAGAGGGAGAGTCTCCAGTCAGAAGTGCGAACTACTCTGGATTCAGTTTGTCAGTATCTGACAGCATCCTGGTGTGACTGTAAATCTCCCATGGCGCCCTGTGGGTTTCCCACAGTGCTCCAAGTGCCCTGGTGCCCATTTGGGGAATGCAGGGTTTAAATGTCACCATTTTTTTCAACTTTAAAAAAAAAAATATTTAATTTCATGTGTATTGGTATTTTACCTGCATGTATGTCTGTGTGAGATTGTTGGATCCCCTAGAACTGTAGTGAGCTCCATGCGGGTGCTGGGAATTGATTGCAGGTCCTTCTTCATCACTGAGCCATCTCTCCAGCCTTCAAACGTCCCTATTTCTGTTTAAATCAGTCTACTTTGAGATTCTCTTTGAAACCTAAGGAAGACATTTTCTGAGCTTTTTTTCACCCGTAATTCTTGCAGCAGAAGCTAAAATACGTAGACTGTAGAAGAGTAAGAAATGCCAATGAATCCTTACAGGTTAGCCAGGTGTGGTAGCACATGCCTTTAATCCCAGCGGGAGGCAGAGGCAAAAGGGGGCTAGCCTGGGTCACCTGAAGCGGTTACGGCAGGAAGCAGGTGTTCAGCAACTGCTGCTTGAAACAGCATGTCGACCTGCGTGGTTGTTTCTGGTGTGTGATGGCAAGGAACAACAACAACAAAAAGAATAAAATTATTAACCAAGTGCTTCTATCCAACCTGCCATGAGGTGTGTACAGTTGAATACACTTGCTGTGGTCTGCGTCCTCCGTACCTGTAGATCTCCTTTCTTTGATTTTATTGCTTAGGTTCAGTTGGCTAACTGCAGTCTGAAATAACAAAGGGGAAAATTCTGAAGCAAGCACTGACACTATATAATCTTATTATTATGATTTAGTGTAATCATTGTTAATCTTTTTTTTTTTGTCATTAAATGTTCATCCTGAGTGAGGATCTTTCTTGGAAGTCATCCCGTGGGGAGTGAGATGTGTTGAGATGACCCGCAGCTGGGGGATTGCTTCAGATAAAATTCAGAAGTCTCAAGAAACAAACAAACAAAAAACCCACAGGGCTAGAAGTCAGAAAGAGCCACAAAGCCCAGGTGGTCACGTGGTCAGAGCTGTTCTAAGGAATAGATCACTTTCCCTTCTGTGGACCAACTTAGAGTTCAGTGCGTGAGGGAACGGGTGGATGGGGTGAGGGGAGGATGGTGGAAGTCGTTTAGGGTGAGATCTTTAAATCCAGAAGGCACTCTCCCCATGTCTGCTCTCCTCCAGGCTCTTACAACAGCCAGCCCTCCAATGTCCAAACGTTGTCCTTGGCAATGAAGCTAGCCAAGGGGAGTCCTATGAGACTCTGTAGAACTCCTCAGGCTGTGATGTCCCCTCAGCCACTGGCGCTGTAGTACCCCTGAGCATTGTCTCCCCCTGTTTTTGAGTAATGTGTCACCAATGGCTTCCCATTACTGTCCCTGGCCCTCTTACTATTGAATTTGTTCTTTACCTGACATAAATTCTGTCTTTTATGGTTTAGGGGGTAGGATGACCACTCAAGGGGATTCTTGGGATGAAATCTTTCCATTTTAAACTTGTAGCTCATCCTCTATATGGTTCAACCTCTTATCTTTCTAAACCAGTGTTGCAGTCTCTCCAGTAGGAAATACATGGGGTTTGTTTTTTGGTTTTCAGTTTGTTTGCTTGTTTATTGTTTTCTTTCTTCTTCCTTAAATACTCGAAGCATTGAGAGTTTGCCCGTCTTATGCTTTTGTGGCTCTGGGATTCCTGGCCAGAGTCTAGTGTCACACAGCTGTGATATAAGCTGAGACCTAAGCTCCACAGTGTGCAGCTGGCACATCATCAACTGTACCTAAGAGTACGTTCCGTGAACAAATGAGCAGAGGTGACCTTGGGTATTCTCATGAACAAATAAACCATTCTTGACAGAAGATAGTACAGCTTTCAGATGAATCAACATGAGAGTAACAGGAAGTAGGCTGAGATTTCAGCAAGAGGGAATTCCGGTCAAAGAACAACCCTTGACCGGAAGGAAGGATGTTATAAGGTGGAGTGGGGGTCGGGAAATGTGACTATAGCTTTAAAAGATTATGAAGTCTCTACTCTCAAAAGCATGAACTGTCAGGGTCTTAGTTTAAAATGGTTTTTCTGAAATAAGAGAGGGTGGAAAGAGTGATTCTGGAGGTAGAGCTTAGGGGCTTGCCACAAAGAGTCTTCCAAGCAGTTACCCTAGATGGGCCACAGCCTGGTCTCCTTTCAGTCAAGGTGAGAAGAACATGCCCTGGCTATTCTCTGCCCACATTGAGAGGTTTGAGATAGAGGGGTCACGGCTTTGACAGCAAGACTAACTGGCAACACATGGTGATGTCACAACAGTGGTGACTTTTCTCACCTGGGATTGATTTGGGGGACACTGATGCTCGGTGAATTCTTGTCACAGTCCCCACTGAAGAATGAAGGCTCCAGACCTTCAGCCATCTGCTCACAATAATGGCAGATTCACTTTCAGATCCCATGACCTCTCTGGGGTATTCTTGCAGGGGTTCTCAAGGCCTGGGGTGAGTGCAGGCAGGGTCACCTCAACCTCTGTGGGGTTCACTGGGGTTTGTCTCTGCTCTGTTTCTGGCAGCAGACAACAACTCCCAGCCACTCTCCAAAAGAGCCTGCACATTGTAAACCCATTAAGGCTTGACTCCCTGGGGACAACAAAGAGAAGTAACTGCCTTTTGAATGTGGGCTGTGTGGGGAGCAGCAGTGCCTTCTGGCACTCGGGGCTTGTCCTCATGGCCAGGGTGATCTGTAGGGAAAGTTACAGGCTTCTGAGGGGATATTTTCACAGGTTCTCCAAACAAAAGGCTCTTTCTTTCCACTCTGTCCAACTCTCTTGCTAATTAACTGAACCTAGTGGAAAGCAGGCCGCTTCTGCAAAGAGACTGGCAGCCCTGTGTGCACATGTGCTTCGGGAGTCCTGATGGTTTGGTTTTGTTTGTCTGGGGAGGCACTGAGAATGCCCTGTTTGGGGAGCTGGTAGCTAGGCTGCCTGCAGATTGTCACCGGGCACCTCGTTTCTTCTAGTAATTTCCCCCATATGCATAGTCCAGCAAGCTGTGCTCACATGGCAGACATGGTAAGCACTTTGTCTCCATCACCCAGTCCCCTCCTGCGATTGCTCCTCAGGGTCCATTCAGTCCATGACTTCTTGACACTCCTGTGCCTTATCTTACTGACTTCTGTTTACTGCCTTGTTGTCGCTGGTTAAGGAGTCCCTTCCCAGCCCATCTGTCTTAAATTACTATGCTGTTTACTTTCCGGCCCAGGGCCCTCTCTTTTGTGTTGAGAAAGCACTGGAGGACCTGGAAGCTCATTAGGCTTCAGGCAATTTTTATTCCAGCATTGGTGCCACTTGGTGCTTGTGGCTCCTTAGGCAAAGTTTGCCAGAACCTGGTAGCCTTCTGGACTTGTGGCTGAACCTTTCAAAACTTAACTTTCAACACTGCCTTGTTTTTTTTGTTGTTGTTGTTTTTTTCCCTGTTTTGTAATGTTTATAACTAAGTATTGTGGAGTTTTGAAAGAGTATTGAATCTTGTTTGTTTTATGTCCTTGACCATGAGGATACATGTAAATTTGATCTGACTTATCAGTATTGAATCAAAATTTCTTATTTGTTTCTGTTTAGGGTGGTTTGGTTATGAGACTTGGGGTTAGGGGGGAAGCTCTTCACAGGCCTCTAGTGGACATGCAGCAGAACTGTTGAAATCTCACATTCAAACATATTGGACCTTGGTGTGGAATTAGGCAATCACAGAAATACATTCTTTGCTGGTATTTCAATGAAACCTAAGTAATTGCATTTCGTTAAAGGCAAAGGTAATAAGAGTGACCGGAATCAAATTCGTGTTTGCCTTTGGCAGATCACTAACTACCTAGTTGTCAACCCCTGCCTGCTGTATATTTATTTTGGCTTTTCTTTGTGTGCATATGGGTTTGGGGGACCATGCGTCACAGAGTAGCATATAAAGTCAGAGGGTAACTTGTGGGAGTCAGTTCTCCCTTCCTCCCCGTCCATCATGTGGGTTCTGAAAAAAATAAAAAGAAAAGGGAAGGAACATGCCTGGTCGTAGGTATGGTGGAAGAGAAGGTTTATTGTTGACATATGGAAGAAGGCAGGGACATCTGGGAGAGTCCAGAGTGGACGTGACCCTGAGCCATTTGAGGTGTGGGGGAAGGGAAGAGAGGGAAACCAGGCGTAGCAGCCAGGAGACCTAAAGGTATAAAAAGAGAGTGGGTAACCAAAATGGTTGGAGTAGATAGGAAAGAGAAACTGGAGGAAGGGCAGCCCAACCAATAGGCTGGAGAATTCAGGGTAGGGGTGGGGCATACCAGCCAGCAGGAGCCTCTGCTTTGATATGTTAAATAGGGCCTCTGCCATTTGTCTAGGGTTTGAAACCAAACAGGTTCCAGTCCTGGCAACAAATGCCTCTTCCCTCCCAGCCTTCTTTCTCACCCTGTGCAATTATGACTTTACCAAAGACTTTCACTACCATATAGACCAATAAAGAGTCTTATTTCATAAAACAACTTAATTGTAACATTACCTTATAATATTAAGTCTACTGCATTGTGAATTCATTTTGCCCAAGGTTGATGACGTCTTTGAAATACCTGCTATTTTAACAGATTCGTGGTCTGAATTGCCTCACCTCAAATAAGCTGAAAAAAAAAAAAAATCACAAGCCCCTGTCAAGAGATATGTGAAGAGTCATTATGCAGAGAGAGCCCCACCCCTCCCCAACGCCTGAATCCCACCCCCAGCACACAGTGATTTTCCCTTGAGGGCTCCCTTACTCTTCATGCTTTTGTGCCTTGCTTTCATGTCTCCTTTGCCTGAGTAACTCCATCCTTCCACCACCTAATCCACCCAGCAAAATCCTTCATATCCTTACACATCCCAATCAAATATTCTTTGTTCGTTTCCTTCCTTCCTTTCTTTCGTTCTTCTTTTGGCAATTCTAACACACACACACACATACACACCACACATACACACACACACACACAGTAGTGGAATCTGCACCACTGTTGTATATTTACTGTATGATAAAGGTAGTTTATAAAGAGGCTGTTTCTTTCTAAGGATGGGCCTTGGAATTCATGTGGCCTGGTATGATATATTTTGACAAATGATTATGTTCACAATGTCCTCTGTACCCTGGCATTAAGTGAAGGTTTCTTTGAAGTGGAGTGCTTATCCTTGGTAAACAGTCAGGGTAAGGTGTTGCATTTCATCTTTTTTCCTCTGTGTGTGTGTGTGTGTGTGTGTGTGTGTGTGTGTGTACGCACTCAGGTGCCCTTGGAGCCCCTAAGAGGGCATGGGGTCTCCTGGAACTGAAGTTAAAGCAGTTGTCTAATGGGCACTGGAAACTGAACTCAGGTCCTCTGGAAGAGCATCATTTGAATGAGAATGCCCAGGTCTTCTGGGAGAGCAGCCAGTGTCTTAAACCTCTGCACCACCTCTGTAGCCCACACATCTTGTGTTTAGGCTGGAGGTCTGCATACAGAATCCTCATTTCCTCTACTTACCTCCTTCCTCCATGGCCATTTCAAACTTAAAATGAGATTAAAGGCTTAAGTTAACTGTTTTATGGTGACTATGATTGAACGCTTACCTGGAGTCTAAAATAAAATTCTTCCTAAGCATTGGGCAAGAAGAAGATGTCAAGCAACCCTGCTGTTGATAAACTTTGTTTGGATAATGGAATATTGACATACTAACTGCATCAAAATCGTCCTCTTTCTTTAATTTATTGAGGTGAAAGGAGTGGGGATGAAGCGGTAGATTAATCCACCAATGAGCCAATGGGTTAACTGGTTATGAGACCCTCACCAGAACTCCACCATGCTGGCTCCCCAGCTCAGTCTTCCAGCCATCAGGGCTATGAGATATGGCATTAATGTCTCTGTGGTTAAGAGCACTGATTGTTCTTACAGAGGACCTGAGTTCAGTTCCCAGCATCCGTATGGTAGCTCACAACCATCTTTAACTCTAGTTCTAAGAGATCTGACACTTTCTTCTGGGCTCCTCAGACACTAGGCACACACACACATAGTACACTGCTACACTGGGGACCAAGCTTTGAACAAATGAAATTTGAAGAACACATCAAATCATAACAAATAGCTTGGGTACCGTCTAACTGAAAAATCAAAGGTCCAGTAAACTACATATTTACACTTAACTCAGAAAGATGGGTTTAAAAGAAATGGACAGACAGGATGATGTTTTACAGTTTACACACACTGTATTGCAGTCCGTGGTACGATTATTTTCTGAAGGAGCAGAGTTACAGTCAAGCTGGCACCACTACAACTTTCCTTGGACCGTAGCAAGATTGGTTTAGGGATGGCCCTGTGAGTCTGACTGTTAAAAATAGAAGCGAGTGAGTTCTCATCCAGACAGAGGATCTAAGTGCTTGTGAATAAATGCTGTGTTCCATTCCCACTGTTACGGAGGCTACTAAGATGAAGTCTGCTTCCACAACTGCAGTCAGCCTGGAAGAAATGAAGGCAATCTAAAGAAATACTTGCATCTCTCATTCTGTCTGATTATTAAAACAATGGAATCCAAAAGAAATGGGAATTTCACCAGGAATCTCCTGATGGGAGAAGAAAAAGGCCCCTGCCAGAGGGGACTTATCTGCCCGAAACAGATGAGACTAGAGCCCAGACAAGGATGGGTCAATGGTGGGTGGGACTGTATCTTGATTAGATGTGTTTATTTTTTGGCCTCCATTTAAACTGTAAGCTCACTTTAGAATGGACTTGGAGGATTCTCTGAATTTCTTTGTCACACTTTCCAATGTGGCCACATTGAATAAATCTCCCCCTCCCTGTCGCCCTTCCTCTCCCCCTCTTCTTCTCCTTCTTCCTTTTAATTGGCTTATTGAGGACAGGTAGCTGGACCTGTCTTGGGGCACAGGTTGCAAACCCCAATGCACCCCTCCCACCCAAGTTTGATGACACTATGAAGGACTAAGATGGGCCACATTCTACTGCCAGTCTTTGGTGAACATACATACAGAGAAATGTGCTCTCATTGTGTTAGCTACTACGATTTGGGACTTACTTGTTACCGAACCATAACTTGGCATGTCATAATAGAGAATATAAAAAGATAAAACTGTTTCCAAGATCTAAGTAAGAGAAAAAAAAAATATGATGACGTCCGTAAAAACTGAAATGAAAACCTAGAAAGCTCAAAGCATTATCTCTACCCCATGAAGAAACAAAATATTGTTCATCTTTGTTTCCATCCGTAGTTTCTGGGTTACATTCAGACAACTGGTCAACCAACTTACTCTGTTTTAGGGCCGTATGTGTTATGGTACATAACCATTAACTTTGCTTCCTACCAGGAACTCAAATATACTTTGAATCACACATTTTTCCCCAGAGTGGAAAATATGATGGAGTTCAACCAAGCCTATGGTGTGTGTGGAGGGGGTACTTTGGCTCAACTGTCTCTATGGACATCGCTGAGCAAACTTGAAATCTATAAAATTCTTAACTCTAAGAAAATTACTGGTCCACGTTTAGTGACCGTCTGATATCCCCAGGCACTCCTCTGAGTGCTTAGATGTGTGAACTCATTCATTCCAACTTACCTGACGTAAGTGTTACTGCTATCCCCCTTTGTAGGGCACACACAGGGAACATTGCCCGTAGTGGTGAATGTCAGATATAAGCCTAAGCAAGGGGACTGAGAACCACACTGCTAGCTTTTCTAGATAGTTTGAAAGACATGTACCACCAATGAGCTCCCGAAATGTCTGGGCTGTCTTCACCTTTGTTTTATGATAGCAATGTGAAACATCACAGCAGAGGAGGCAGGGTCAGAGCTTGGTGTTACCAGGCACTGTCTGAACTTCTGTCCTCAGATAACTTAATATCTCGCTCCAGACTCTCAGCACTGCCAGTAAGTGCTGGGTAATCGAGGACGAGCTGGATGGCTTCCACCAAGCTTGCTTTTTTTTTTTTTTTTAAGCTATCAGATCTGAACTTAATTAATCTACGGCCTGTTTTCAGAAATGAAATTCTCTAGTAATCCCAAGAAGAAAATGGTTTCCTCTCCCCCCTGTTCCCTATGAAAGTTATTGTACTTACCAATCATTTAATTTATCAGTGTTTCACAGGCCAGTGACCGACATGAAATTAATCCCATCTTAGGAAGACTCAGCCTAGGGACAAGGAACAGATTTTAGCAGAGAGACCAGGGGGCTGGTTTTTTTTTTTTTTTTTTTTTTTAGAGGACCAAAGGCATTTTTTCTGTGATGTTAGCCATTACCAGAGAGAGAAGAAGAGCCCTGAACATTTTGCTGGTTGCTAAGAATTTCAGTGGGCTGAGAATTTTTAGGGCCTTGCTATTTATATGTATGAAGACAGCACAGATGAGTGCCTTCTCCCTTCTTTATCTGTAATACAGATCTATGAAGATACAGGAAAGCAGGGACACTCTAGAAATGAACAGAAATGGGACCAGAAAAGGGCAGCAGAAAAATGCCCTGGAAGTGTTCTGTATCTGTTAGTGCTTCCTGAACACAAAAAAGGTGCTCACGTGGAAGTGATGGCCTAGGACTCAGAAGGGGCTAGCCTTTGGTTTCCATTTCGAAACTACTTAAAATTTTTATTAGTTGTAGCAAAATACAGGTAGCAGAAAATCATCTCCACCATATTCTTGTAAAGATTCATTTTTATTTTATTCATGTGTATGTCTGTGCATGTGGTACTCATGGGGAACAGAAGAGGGTGTCAGATCCCTGGAACCAGAGTTACAGATGGTTGAGTTACCATGCGGGTGCTGGGAACTAAACCCAGGTCCTCTGCAAGAGCAGCCAGTGCTCTTAACTGCTGAGCCACTTCTCCAGCTCCGGTTTTTAGCATGTGTAACGATGTTTTTCAGTGCTGGCTTACGAAGAGCAGACACGTTGCTTTGGGGGCAAACTGCTCTCCTCATGACACATGAGAGGCCCAAAAGAGGAAAAGGAGTCTTCTCAAAGGTGGGTCCACAATGATGCAACATTCTCCAACTAGGCTGCACCTCTCAAAGAGTCCCACCATCTCCCAAGGATCCCACCAGCAGAGACAAAACCTTTACTATGCAAATCTTTGGGAATACTGATGCAAACCATGTCTAGTGGAGTTAGGATAGGCTGGGACAAATGGGTCATGCCTTGAGCCCAGGATTCCTTCCGTGAAAACAAGAGTCAGGTGTCCAGATCTGCAGGTGCAGCGCTGAGTGTCTTTTCTTTTTTCCCCAGAACACTCGCTCTGTGACTGTATTCCCTGCCTGCTTGCCTCTGAGCTGGGCAAAGTATTTTTTAAGTCATTATAAACAGTACTGCTTTGCAAGAAGCAATCGTCTGCATGTCTTAAGGGAAAAAGTCTACAGTCAAAACCCAATGCTTCAAAAAAAGGGATTTACAGTGATCTTGTTTCCCTGCAAACAAGACTCTTCCCTGCTGGGAGTTCCTACTTCTCGGAGCAGATCCCTGGTTCCCAACTCTCTGACAGTGAGGACCACCTCGGAACTCAAACCCTCTGAGGTGTTTAGAAACTCATTTTTAACAGTTTGCAATCTCTGCCATCATAACGGAGGGAAAGGGCATATATAAAGTTATGGAAAAGAAAGCTAAATCTTGCGGTAAGTTCTGAAGTCACTGGAGGTTCATGGGAGCATACAGATGTTGCTGTCACTCAGCGCTGATGTTCTGCCTTTGAACTACTAGGGCATTACAGGAGAGAAGCTAATCTTCTGTGGCCAGCACAGCTTGCCTATGTTGATAAGTGTGATTAACAACGCTAAAGTCAAATACATTAGCAAATGCCTTATAGCTGCCAGGAATGCTCACGGCCACCCACGCTTCACAGCTAAATAAGAAACACAAGTTTCAGGAGCCTGGGATTCCTAGATCCGTTGTATGTACATGCCTCCAGCTTTGATGTTCAAGTTGGTTTCAATCACATGGGGGGGGGGGCGGGGGAGTGCTATTGTTAGAAAGCAGCTTCGTCTGAACCCCCAGCGGAGGAATGTGCTGCTGCTGTTTGTGAGAGACGATGTTTGCTTGATTTTCCAGAATCTTCTATGGAGTCTGCAGGCTTCTCTAAATTTAAAAGTAGATTTTTAAAAAAAATCTAGAAACTTCTTTACACAATCCAGTGCTTGTGCCTAACCCTCAACCAGAAGTCAAAGGGTCCTTAGGAAACGTTCCCGGCAATGCAAAGGGCCCAGCGTGCACAGGGAGCATCCCGCACCACGTGACCAGAGGCTTTGTCTTTCTTAGCTGAAGCTTCATCGCTGGGGTCTATTAGTTACAGCAGGCCCTGTGCTTGAGGTGATAACAGAATTGTCTTTCTCTGCCCAAGATAAAGGATATCCCTACTAAAATCTTGAAGGGATATAAAATTCAATTCTTACAAGTCCTAGGTCACTAGACAATAAGGGAGGAGGGGCTAGACAGAGTTAGAACTGGGGTGCTCACACATGAAGGAAAGGGTGCAGATTTCAGGAGGGGGGCTGATCCTGTCTCATTGCCTCAAACACTGTACATGACACTGGCTTGCCCAGGCAGGGAATTTACACTTTCTGCCTTATTGTGGACTTTCCCTGTTCTGGATGGCTGAATGCCAGAGCTTTAAGTGCATTCCCTACTACAAGGCAGCTAAAAGAAACAAAAAGTCAGCTTCACGGAGCACCAGATCTGTATGAGAAAAGCTGACTTGATGGACAGATTTTGTTTGTTTGTTTGCTTGTTGTTTTAAATCATCATATATACTTTGGAGTCTTTTGAAATGGAAAAACTTATTTATTTAATTTCATGTATATAAATGTTTGCCTGCCTGTATGTATGTTTGTTTGTATAGCGTATGCATGTAATGCCTGAAAGGCCAGAAGAGGGCGCCAGATCCCCTGAAACTGAAGTTACAGATGATTTTGAGCCACCATGTGGGGACTAGGAACTGAAGTCAGGTCTTCTGGGAAAGCAGCTTGTGCTTTTAACTGCTGAGTCATCTCTTCAGCCCCATGAAATCATTCTTGTACCACAGGATTTCTTTTTCTGACTTTCCATATGTACTAGTTAGTTTAGTTGATGCAAACAAGAGTCGTTTGGGGAGAAGAAATCTCAATTGAGTAAAAGCCCCAACTAGATTTTGTCTGTGGTGTGTTTTCATGATCTATGACTGATGTACGAGGCCCAGCCCACTGTGGACAGAGTCACCTCTAGGCAAGTGGTCCTGAGTTGTATGAGAAAGTATTCTAAGCAAGTCATGGGGAGCAAGCCAGTAAGCAGCATCCCTCCATGGCCTCTGACTGAGTTCCTGCCTCCAGGTTCCTGCCCTGGTTTCCCTCAGTAACTCAGTAACAGACTTACAGGCTGTAACGTGAAATAAACACTTTCCTCCCCAGATTGTTTTTCGTATTAGCATTTTATCACAGCAACAGAAACCTAACAAAGACACCATTCTATTACCCAAGGCAGTTGACATTTTGTTGACAAGATTATTTTCAACATGTCTCCCCCTTTCTTTCTGGGTACTATAAGCCAGCTTACATTGTGTGGCTTGTGGACTTTTACATACATGACCGTAGAAAACATATGTGTCCAATGGAACACCCTGCACAGGCACAAAACAACACTGAGAAAGAAAGAAATTTAGTAATGGCTTGTTTTATAAGTTGGAGAAGGATAGCTTGTTTTGTGAGTCAGAGAAGGTAAAACACTGACCATGGGATCTAGCTGGTCTTTCGTGCACTCTGTTGGCGTGACTTTGCTTGGTTCTGAACATTCCATGAAACGCAAGACACGCTACCCAAGTATGTCTGGTAACACACCTTGTTCTGAGGGTCTCAAGAACCACAAGCTGCGACCTGAAGATAGCTTTCAAGATCCTGGGGAGTATGGGAAGTCCCCAAGCGCCACCTGTGCATATTCCCACCAGCCTGCTCTTCCTGCAGGACCTAGGTAAACAAACATGTCAGTGCTGGCTTCTGGTGCACCCCAGCCTCCAGCTCTCACAGTTCTCTGCCTCCATGACCATGAACAGGACTGATGTGACAGTAGAAGACAGTGTGTTACCTTTGGAGAGCAAATGAACTGACGGCTGCTCGTGTATGAGTCTGTGTACTTCCTCAGTCGTTGTCTGATCCACTAGGAGGTGGGTCTACTGGAGAAGAATAGAAGCATTAGATTACCAGCTGCAGGTAGGATCCCACTCCAGAGAGGCAGAAGCCTGCTTCTGATGGCATTGGGAAGCAACACTACCGTCATGGCCTGGCTCCCCAAGACCCACACTTCAGACTAGGGTAGGTGTTCAACATTCACAGATCTAAGATGTGCGCTTGCTTATTTGTTTATCTGAAAAGCTCTGAGATATATTGTTCAATAAACAGAATAAGGATGAGAATAGTACAAAAAGACAGATCCTATTTAGGTGGGAAAGTGTTCTCTTATAGGCATATAACATGGATAATGTGTGAATGTATATATATATGTATATATTTTACATGCATAAAATGTGTGTATTTATATGGGATATCCAGACTCAGCTGTGTGTTTATGTGTAACAAATTCAGAACACATAACATTTGTTTGGGGAGAAACTGCACTTAGTAGTTGTAAATAATAAAAATAGTCTGTTAAATTTTCAGTGTATATTCTGAGGTGTTGAGAATTTAAAATGAGCATTATTTTAAGATTTTGAACATTGTATATATTGTTTTCATTTTAAGACATTCTAAAGAAATATTTCAAATGTTTTATTAGGTTTTTAAATGTGCCTGACGTTCTTTGAAGATAAAAATAATTCATTAAAGATAAACACTCCATCCTATATGCGAACATATCCTTACATTTAATTATACCCGTAGATGATAACAGTAATGTGGACTATATTTCTAGCATTTGTTTTTATTTCTAATTCACTAATTACTTAGCATCTAAAAAAATCTAATTGTGATCAAAATTAACATTACCTCTTTGGGCTCTCTGGTCAAGCAAACTGGAACTTTTCCTGGCTTTCTTCAATGTCATGTGGGTTTCATGCCCCTTCTGTCTGTAGCAATGAGCTAAGTAGACCAACCTGGTCTCACACATTTGCTCATGAAGAAGTGGTAAGGCTCAGCTACTCCCTTGAAAACCTCACAACCAAATCATACCCAACAGGACCAAATCCCTCCAGACACACAAAGACTTCACTCGTTTGTTTGACACAGGATCTCATTCTATAGCCGAGGCTAGCCTAGAGCTCTCTTTGTAGCCCAGGCTGTCCTGAAATTTACTTTGTAGCCTTGCCGGTCTCAAACCTGTAGCAATCCCACCTCAGTTTCCCATGAGCTACCATGCTGGGCTGACACAGACAGTACTTAAGCAACAGTACTTAAGCAATAGCTCCTTATTGGGTTTGATCATCAGCACTGGTACATTCATAAATAAACACATTCCAAATCAGTTCCTATGAACTGTGTGCAGACTTGAAGATGCCCCAGCTGTTTGCTTTCCTTTTAGATGTTTCAACCGCAGCTGGAGGCCGACACCGAGATCCCAGTGGCAGATTCTATTACCCCAGTAGGCAGAGTCAAGCAAGCAGAGTCCCTTGCACCTCAGGGCTGGGCAGAGACCATTAGATTTAGACAAAGATATGATGGTGATTACCAGGCAGGCAAAGACTTCACTGGACTGTCACACTGCAGTGTTGTAGAATTATTTATTCCCAGCCCAAGGTTTCTACCCCACCTTTGGTATTTAAGTTCCCGGATGAAAGACACACACAGCCTTTATATATACAATAAGCCTTAAACAGCACAATAGCCAGGCAGCTGCCTACCCTCCATGCTGTTAGAATCCATTTCTCAATCGATAACCCTGAGTTACACTTACTATGTTTCATCTGGGCTGCTCTTAACTTCAGCTGGCCAGCCCTTAGGGACATGTTTTCATGGCTCACCTAACCAGTGGTGGCTTCTCCTTCCTCCTCCAAACCCATTGTGGCTTCTCCTTGTTGGTCTCCTCTAACCCCAAGCCCTTGTATCCTAAACCCCACCTATGTCTCTTCTGCCTAGTTATTGGCTGTTCACATCTTTATTTACCAATCAGAAATAACTTTGGGGCAGGGTTACTCAGCGTCTACACGCATGCAGACTCTCTGGTCTTTAGGGCCCCAAATTAGCATTAGAATACCAACATTAGGCCAACATTGCAGGGCTTTTAGCTAGTCAATAGTTTTGAATACTCCAGTTCTGCTCAGTACAACTCTCAGTAGTCAAGCCCTCTGCCCATCAAAACCCATTTCTGAAGCTCAGAATCCTGGTCGTATGTGTGTGAGGTCGGAGGTGAGGTGGGGGAGCTGTTGACAGAGAGATGGTAACGGCAATGCTGGCAACACCCTCCTATAGATTTCCATCTATAGAATGAGTTGCAAACTTGGAACCCTTGGTTCAAAGTGCTGCCCTGTACTCTAAGTGAGAATGACATAACTTGAGACCGCAGGTGCTCAGACATTTAAAGATGGTTACAGACAAGCACTGCAATCGGCTGTAAAACTACAGTTTGTAAAAACTACAGCTTGAGTCAAACTCAGTCCTTTTGGTCCTAAGTGATGTTTTCAAGATGCTCCCAGTAGTGTGGCGAACAGCAGGTATTGGATGTGTAGACGGAGCTCTGTCGCGAGCATTTTCTGTACAGTGGGCCACTTACCGTGGTCAACAGCCCTTCCAGGGCCACTGTTATTATCCTTCCTGTGTCTTCGCCGCAGCCCCTCCTTCTGGTCCGTCCTTCTCAGTCAAGCATCAGTGATTTCTGGCTTCTCCTGCTCCCCACAAGAGTTTGCTGTCCCCCCTCAGTCCACTCTGCTCGCTTTCCTCATGTCTTGCTTTTAGATTACAGCACGTTACCACCTGTAATTCAGACATCCAAAATCTGAACACTTTTTGAGAGCTACCGTGATAGAAAGTTCCATACCATGAAACTTTGTCCCCAGCACAAAACTCTCAAAAGGATTACATAAAAAATATACAGGCCACACGTATGACATATATATGAGACATAATGAAATTTGTCTTTAGACTTGGGTCCCATCCCTAGGATATCTCATTAGAAACATATACAAGTACTTTGAGATCTGAAACAGCACTGTTCCAAGATACTGGGTACAGCATATGTCCTCGTGAGCTGTCTGTCTGTTGTAGAGAGCTGGAGGCGTCCATCCTCGGTGGTGAATAGTATATGTGCTTTGTACGTTGTGACAGTACAGAGGTATCTGTCAGAAAATTCACTTATCCTAGATTAGAATAGCCCTTCAGCTTAGGAGCAAGACAGACATATTTGTAGCCCCGATAAAAGTAGATGCGGAGCTTCCCAAGGTCTTTAGACAAGAACACATACAGGGTAGGCAGCTGGAACCTTCCATCTCCTCTGCTTCCTCTTGGTCTGGAGTACACAGCTGCGCAGCCAGACTTCCAGCACACAGCCCTGGTGTAGGAGGGACCCCTTGACTCAGAAACTTGCTTCTTGCTAGCCACAACAAGCAAGGGCTTACAACACCATGTAGGGGCATTTACCCAAAAGAAACATGTGTTTTCATTCAAAGGATGTTTACAAACACCCTGGTTCTTGACTCAGCCCCAGTCAGCCGGATGACTTTCTCCAAGAGGAAGTGGGAAAGGGAGGGACTGGGGTGAGGAGAGAGTGGATCCGGGCAGGGATGTAGGGACAAGCCTTGTCTCCTTCCTTTCCAGTGAAGAAGCTACTTTGCCTACTTGAAGTAGCTGGTATTCTAGTTTCAAGCCAAAGTCTTCACAGCAGTCCAACACTTGGAGTCAGATGCCCCTATCTAACCCAGTGTTGAGTCCGCCCATTGACCAGTTGTGTATAATTGCCTATAATGGTGGTACAGTGGCTCCAGGATTCCATTGAGGGAGATTGAAGGGAAACTGAGGTACCAAAGCTTACTACTCAGGGCCAGCAGGATGGCTCAGTTGATAAAGTACCGGCCTTGCAAGCATGAGGACCTAACTTCAAGTCCCAGAACCCACGTCAAAAAATCTGGGCATGGTATCCATTTTTAATCTCAGCATGGGAGAAGCAGAGGTAGGTGGATCCCTGGGACCTGTTGGCCAGTTAGTCTAGTCTACTTGGGAGATTCCAGGCCAATGAGAGACATTTTCTCAATAAATAAATTGATTAATTAATTAAAACATTTATTATATAAGCATATACAAATATATATATGGATGGAAACAAACACTGTGGTTGTCCTGTGGCATACGCATGCCTACCCCAAGTTCACTGTTCATTGTTCTCTGTGCCCAGTGTTTGCTGTGCATTTTCTCCTTGTAGAATCCACATATTGAAACCTGAACATTACTCCCACAACCCTTTTATCCTCCCCTCTCTCCATCACCTCCTGTGATAGTTAATTTGCTACCATCCTCCGCCAGATGAACTATTTCCATCGACTTAAAAATCTCTTATTGGAAAAGGACAATATGAAAGTTTCAGTTGTAACGACAAAGCGCTCTCTCATCACTGTTTAATCTCACGGCTGCCTGTGCGATCATGGTGGTTACTTCAAGCCTTTCATGTTCACAGAAATAAAACTGAGACTCGATAACAAATTGGTGTGCTCGTCCTGGGGAAGGCCATTCTTCTGAACCTTGGCATTCTTTAGCCACCTGGAGTTCCTTGTCTAGGTCGAGGCCTCCCTTCCACATCTGCGTGTCTATGCTATGTCCTTCCTTGCTCACGGTCAAGGCAGCCTCGTTGATGAGACTTTATAGGTGTGGTCTTTGACATGGCTAGGAGACAGTCTCACAGCAGACTCGCTGTTCTCTGCCTCTCACACTCTTTCCACCCCCTCTAAAATGATTCCTCAGCCTGAGGTGCAGAAGTTGTGTTGCAGATGTATTGGGTTGTACTTATCCCATACCAAATGCCCAGAAAGCATAGATATACAAGTGACATTACACCAATGGAGTAGTTGTATTAATGTATTTCAGAACACACATACACACAAATGTAACAACAATGAGAGAGAGAGAGAGAGACAGAGAGAGAGAGAGACAGAGAGAGAGAGAGAGGAAGGAAGAGAGAGAGAGAGAGAAAGGGAGAGAGAGAGAGAGCGCGCGCATCATAAATTTGAAAGAGACCATGGAGGTTTGGGAGGGAGGAAGGGAGGAAAAGAGAAATGGTATAATTAGATTATAATTTCAAAACGTGATTTTTTTGAAAATAAAAAAAAAACAAAAAACCTAACTCCAACTCAGATCTTCTGACTGAGGACTCCTACAGAATTGAAATGTTTCGTCTTAATGTCACAGCACTTACGTGGGCTGTCTGTGTGGGTGCCCTGTAAACTGTACCTGCCAGCAATTAATCTGGCCGTGTGTTCTCGTGACTGGACATCTTCACTGACAGTGTAAATATTAGCCGCAAACACTCTGCTTGGAGACATAAGATCACTGCGTGTAAGCAATAACTTGAATTTGGGATAGAAATTAGATATGCATCAATATTGCAATGTCCGATTTTAGTCTTTTCCCCTTTTCCGTTTTATCTTTGGAATCTTTTTTTTCCCCACAATACGAACATGTCACAGTTTATTCTATCCCCCTTCTCCTCTCTCTCTCTCTCTCTCTCTCTCTCTCTCTCTCTCTCTCTCTCCCTTTCTCTCTCTCTCTCTCTCTCTCTCTCTCTCTCTCTCTCTCTCTCTCTCTCTCTGTGTGTTATTCTTTTAAGACTCACAACACTTGGAAAAAGTTGAGCCTAGTTTGAAATGCTCATTCCTGTAAAGTTTCAGGCTAACTCTCACGTAATTGGTTAGGTAAGGTGCCTGCTTGGCTGGATGGCAGGGGACCCTGATAAGGAGCACACTCTTGGTTGAGGACAGACTGGCAGCATTTCCCGTTGGTATGTGCAGGGCTGCTGAGCCAGTTTTTAAAGAGCAGATTTATTTAAAAAAAAAAAAAAAAAATCCAGCTGTGAGTTTTCATTTTTTTTCCCCCTCTTAGAGCTGGAAGGCGGGGCCAAAACCAACCTCAAACTAGGCTCTCCATTGATCAGGCTAGAGTGATGTGGGCCCGTCTCACAGACAACAGCTAAGCACAGAGGAAATATTAGCTGGCAGAGATAACGAAGAGGAAGCACTGAGTGGCAGAGGCACCATCTGTCAGTTTCTGAGCAGCAGTTCTCAAGACAGCCTAGAAGGAGATGCAGAAGAGACTGGTTCTCTTCCAGAGGAACAGCGCAGCCTAAGGACATTTTCAGACAAAGTAAGTTTTGGTCCTTAGAAGAGGCTGTGGTGGTGGGAAGAGAGCGTGGCTTCCTATCTGGGCTGCAGGATTGTTACCGGTATGCGAAGTTTGCTTCTCTGGTAGATCTGAGCCAGAGGAGAACGTTCTTTTGACAAGAACTTGATTTGTGCTCACAAGGAGCACCTGTGGTCCCATAACTCATTTTAGAGACATTTGAAGGCTACAGAATGATCTGTTTTATGTTTCAGATCTCAGATTACAGACATAGACTTTTGTCTTTCCTTACCTCCCTCCTTCTCAGCTCTGTTTTCTTCTTTCTTCCTCTTTTGCCTGGTTTATTTTAAACCTTCTGGAGCCGTGAACAAGAGTGATTATATCTTTTCTCAAATAATTTAGTGTGGCAGCAGGTCACCTTTTACATTAATGGGACTGACGGAAAATCTTGTCAGTTTGCTCAGCGTATGGGTAGATATTTAAACTTCCGACGGACGTTTCAAATCACACAGTTGGTGTGGCACCGGCTTATGAAGGCAGCTGTTTCTGGTCTTTTTGCAGAACACAAACTGACTTGGGAAATAATCCTGCTGTTTGTGTGTGGCACATTTTCAGAGTATTCGTTTTCAAGCGAAGCTGCATTGTATGGTTCTGGGCGGCTGTTTGTTACATCCAAATGGTTCCTAGTCCGTGTTAGATGCCATGTGCTTTATTAGGCATGGGTTTGTCTAATTCCAGTGGGAGATTAAAATAGTGACTGTAGCAAAAAAAAAAAAAAAAAAAAAAAGTTCTGAGAAGGCAAGGCAGCTCCTTTTTAACCTACACAGGGGGATAAAAGAACTTGTGTGCCTCTGTGTAAGCCGGCTCTCTACTGTCACCCCGGAGTGGAGGCACCGGCTGTAAACTGGCAGAGGCAGACACCACTCAGGGTTATGGCCCAATATGGATGTCAGAGCTCTGTAGCATGTGTGGGAAAATGGCCACAGTCCAATGTCTGGAATCATTTATCTTCCGCCAGCGCCTAGAAGACAACTGCTTTATGCATTTTACAAAAACCCTCGTTGACTGATTTCACTTATACGGAGGGGGCACACCGATGGATGTGGGGACAGCTATGGGGGGCGGGCTGCTGAGTTCTTTCCGAATCACCCGACACCATGCTGTCATTTGGGTCCTGAGCACCTTCTGTGGTGTGGTACAGTGCTAAAGTCACAGGCTTTCAACAGGACCCTTCCCACACGCTTGGTAACGAATGTCACATTAACGTCTGATCTTGTTGGGGAAACCAGCAACTGAAGGTCTGTTCTCACTATCTCTCCTCTATAGGATCTGTGTCCTGCAGTGCAGATCCAAAAAAAAAAAAAAAAAAATCAGAGGAAGAAAATGTCAGTAGGCGGGCTCTGTGGAAACTGGACATAAAATGGGGTTAAAGACAGATGTATGATGTTCTTCGAGAAATACTGGAACATTCTGTTGTTGGTCTCATTTGTGTCTGTATGAGGGCACCATTCATGCCAGCCAGGTGTTTTGTTCTGTTTTAATATTTTTCTTATTCTTTGAATGTGTGTTGATCCAGTCTCCCACTTCCAGGCTCCCCTGTGCCCCCACCTCCCACCTGGCTTCAAGTCTGCTAATAATTTTTTTATTATTAATAACTCAAGTCCAATTAGTCCTTTCTATGTGCACATGGAAGGGTGGCAACCTTCCAGGGACCATATCCCCAAAGGGGAGTGGATCTCCTTCTGCCAGCAGCCTTCAATGACCTGTAGTTCCTCTAATCGGGGTCCCTGGGCCCTTTTTGATCGAGCCAGCCAGTATGTCTTGCCTGAGCTAAGTCCCCATGTGCTAACATGCGTGTCATATGGAGGAACGCTGGCTGATTTTCACCCCCATGTCAGATCTCATAGGGATATTTAAAAATAAAAATAAATAATAAAAAAATTAAAAAAAGATCAGGAGCATTTAGACACTTTAGGTTTTAGTCACAATTGTCACGTTGCAGAATAAAACAGTTGATCTCCTGATGAGTTTCCTTGCTTGTAAGCAGAGTGAGTGATTCCAACCATCTCCCTTAGAGAAACACCAAATGGCAACAGACCATTAGTTTTCAATACATAGTTGTGAAATTGCCTTCGTTTCCCTAGACTGAACTTCTCATGGTGCTGAAACACTGAATCACTCAAAACCAAAATTCAGCGATCATTCGTGGTGTCGCCTTTGTTTATCGTTGCCTGCTCCAGCGGGGGAGGGGGGGAGGAAGGGGGGAATCTCATCTTTTCCACCATGTGGATGTCTTCTTTCATTTCCTTGTCAAGATTTCCAGCACTGTGAAAAACTCGTCCCTTTCTTAATTAGCATTGAAGTTTTAGAAACCGGATTAAAATTGGCACAGTAAACCTCCTAATACAAGAAACTACATGGCTGTGCCAATTAAGATACCTAATGTCGTTGTCCATTTTACAGGCCCACGTGTATATACTATGCAGACTGTATACATATATATGTTTGCCTTCAGGTAAATGTACGTATTATCTTTTATAAATGTTTCATTAAAAGTGGTTGTGTATAAAATACAAAGTCTTGGAGATATCAGACCTTAGTGTGCTCTGCTTTAAAGCATTTCTTTGAAGTGATGAATAGCTCACTAGTGCTAAGGAAATCAAACGTGAGACCTCCCCGTGCCCACTGCCTGCACCACTTGGCTGCCCATAGATCATGGACGTTCTTCAGCTAGCACAGGGCACACAGCCACCCTGGATTCAGGAATTCTGATGGCCCTGTGAGCCACCCACTCAGCAGCATGATGACCTTAGGCCATCCTTGGATCACATGGGTCCACAGCTCTGTTTCTGCACTGTGGGTTTAAGAATGTCTGCCTTACCCTATAAGGTGGTCTTGAAGACCAAATGACATCATATGCACAGAAGTGTTAAACATCTTTCTAGAATATTCCTTCTGCCCCTGTTCCCTCACCCTGTTTTAATAGATCCTGAGCGTTGCTCAAAGGCTTCTCTCCTCAAAGATGTCTATCTCTCTTCCAGTGCTCCGGATCTCTCTTCTGAGATGTTCCCTGAGCCTTAGGTGTCCCTACATTGGTCCCTACAATGATGCCCCATTGTGTTGTCATAATCCACTGTGGCTGGGCATCCCCATGGTCATTTGTTCTTTGTGTTTTACCGTTATGAATCTCTGTGATGGTTTCCATCTGTTGCAAAAAGAAGCTTCCTTGATGAAGGGTAGGAGCTACACTTATCTGTGAATTTAAGGAGAAAGACTACAATAAGAGATTATACTGATGTGATAACAGTGGTACTTATACTTCTGGGGCAACCAACAGGAGAGAACAGTGTTTTAATGCGGTCCTCAGATTCCAAAGCTACTTTAAATATCACTAGTCTTTGAAGACTTCTCCTAACACAGTTCCTTCATAGAACTGCAGCCTTCTTTGTTCCTAATTCCCTTAGTCCCATGCTTGAATCAAGTCTTTATCTTAGTCTTTATTGATACAGTATCTGCTACCTTGAGTTCTTTCTTCACCTGTTTCTTGATTATCTGGCACTCACTGTAGTTTCTCCTAACTACAATGTTGATAATCAAATTGTGTTTGTTGCATAAATGAAAAGCAAGTGGTATCTACCAGTTCCTTGTGGTATTTTGCCATTGCACACTTTTGGGGACAATGCAGGTATTCATGTGTCTGGAACTATTTGACCATTGTAATAACGAACAGACCCTTTAAGACCGAAAATGTGATATTCCAACAGGAAGATCTAGATAAAATGTTAACCTACTGATCTGATCCTACCTCAGTCCTACTAATCACAATTACATTTATTTTTTGTACTTATTTATGTGTGTGCATATTTGTACACATTTATCTATATCCACATGAGTAAAGTGCCTGAGAAAGCCTGAGAGGGTGTAGGATACCCTTGAGTTTGACTTACGTATGGTTGTGAGGCTTGTAGAAAGTGCTGGGAAGTGAACTCTGGTTCTCTGCAAGCGCTATGTGCACTCTTAACTGCTGAGCCATCTCTCCAGCCAAGAGATGGGAAGTCTAACTACTGCAAGGTCTCTTTCAAATGAGGTTAAAACAGGAAAACGTGAATGTACTTGCTAAATGACAATGGAGAAACTATGTAAATTATGGAAGCTTTCTATAATCTTGCACTTAATCTGTTCTTACACAGAATAGCTAGCAGAGGTAAAGCCATTTTGTCATAATGTCTCTGCATGTTGAATCAGGAAGAACCACGGGGTACTGGAAACAACCTTGCACCAAATCAGGCTAACACTGAGCACACAGCTCCTCATCTCTGACTGTGTTTAACAAGAGGGGGTCAGCCATCCGTTCTTGGGTGATACTTAGACCATATCCCACTCTCCTGCCTCCGCCCGCTGTGCTCTCAGCAATGATACCACAGTGAAGGGCTGACGGTTGGTAGAATTTTGCCTCCTTGAACATCTCTCTAGCCCTAAAGGTTCTGAAAATTATGGACCACCTTTAAAGATACTCGAGATGCTTCTGATTGGATGGATATATATGTTCTATGCACTGCAGAGTAAATGATGTCATTCCTCCGTTTTCTGTTTAAATGATAAGAGGATGTCCACTTAACGAATGAATATAAGCACAGTGATAGATACAAAAATAAATTCCCAAATGGAGAGGTAGACAGAAATGCAGTGTTGGTGTGGACAGTTTGATGGGTCGGGGCCTGGGCAGAATGGAATCCTGAAAGGTTAGCCCTATTGGAAATCTAACTCTTAAACTCTAACTCTTGGGAAAATCATTTTCATAAGGAACCCCTTTTGTCCTGATAAGGCTTCAGAAGTTTGAAGAGATGCCTTCACAGTGTCAGGTTTTAGCTCACTCCTTCTAGTGATCACACACACACACACACACCACACACACACAACAACGCACGCACGCACAAGGCATAGCGAAGTTGGCCAGTGACTGAACCTGATAGAGTACTAGAAGCCAAATGTCAGTTGATGGACTCAGTATCCCTCTACCAAGGAAGCCTTCGGATGCTAAGAACAGTGCTACTAAACCAGAGGAGGAAAGGCAGGCAGGCTGGGGTGTGTAGTTGCCTACCCAGGACACATGTTCATCTTGCACCCATCAGTAAAAGGCAAGAAGCCCGTCAGAATTTCCTCCTTAAGAGTCTAGAACTTGAAATCCCTTGGTGGCCTCTGCAAACACTGTGCTTGTAAGCCTTTTGGGGCTAATGACGCTCTCTCTCTACCAGAAACAGTGGCTTAGAGCAATCTCCTGAGAACCATTCTTCTGCATATGCTTATGATCCTGAATCACAGACTGTGTGCACAGTCTGTTGGGCTCAGTCCTGACTGCACCATGCAGGTTACACCTAGAGAACCCCAGCAAGCAGATGAAAGGCAGTTTCTGAAATTCACCATAAATGACTCCATGAAAGAACCCTGTGCTCTTTCTAGAGGCTCCCTAATGGGTGTTCTTCAGCTTTGCAAGTACTTGAATAAAACCACAAAAAAGTTAAACAGTAATACTCCAGTTTAAGTGAAAACATCTGATGTTTGTTTGTTTATTGTTTGTTTGTTTGCTGAGGATAGACTTCAAATTAGATGACCCTTCTATGCCAGGTTTTAGAGCAAAGAACAAAACGATATCTGTCTTTGAGGTTGACATGCCGTGCCTCATAGGTTTGTGTAAGCCAAGAGTTCCCTCCACATTTGCTTATTTGGTCTGAATTACTCTTGTACCAAGTCCTCTCTCTTGTTGCAGAGTATACATAGTAGCATCTAGCATCGTAGCATGCAGTTCATTTCAACACTTGTATTTTGAGCACCTACTGTGTGCAAGGAAGTGTGGAGAGGAAAATAAACCTGTAGCATCCAGTCCCATTCCGGGGCCAGAGATGGTCATGACTCAAGAAAGGGTGATGTCTGTTTGATTCTAAGGCTTAAGGAAATGTACAAATTCAAATCTAATCAGAAAATCTAGAAAGGCTGATGGATGGCATGGCTGTTGGCCCAGAAGTGTGACTCTTATTTTGGTACAGATGTTACAAAACAAAAACACAAAGACTTTAAGATTTGATGTATTTAAAAAATAAATGATGGAGTGAGATCGGGCTAGAGCGGTGGTTCTCAACCTTCCTGCTGCTGCGACCCTCTCATACAGCTCCTCATGCTGTGATGTCCCCAATCATAGCATTATTACATTGCTACCTCATAGCTGCAATGTTGCTCTGTTATGAATAGTATTGTAAATATCTCATATGCAGGATATCAGATATATGACTCCTGTAAAAGGGTTGTGTGACCCTCAGGGGGTTACACCTACAGGTTGAGAACAACTGGGCTAGTGAGATGAGCACAGGCTGCTCTTCTAGAAGGCGGGGTTCGGTTGCCAGCACCCCATGGCTCAATACCATCTGTAATCCCAGGGGATCTGATGCCTTCTTCTAACCTCCCTGGGTAGTGTGCACACATGGTACACATATGTGGCAGTAAAAAAACATTTAAAACATAAGATAAAAATAAATAATTCTTTAGAGAAATAAGTGAGTGGATCCCAGCATGCTACTAGAAATATCACTGTTGGATATTTGTGGATAAAAGAGCTGGAACTTGAAAGGGAGACAGACTCAATTGTTGTAAATCTTGACAGTATTTTACAAATCGTGTGTAGCCACATGTTTGGGGAGGCTAGCGACCTCCACTTTTTAGTTTAGGATATGTATTCTGAAGAGTGGATCAGTGAAGAAACAATGTTGTTATGAATAGGCCCATATGTCAACCCATTCAATAATTGCTAATAAATGTGCCAAGGCCAATTTTAGACTATTGTAACACAAGAAATAATTCAACTAGTCACATGAAGCTCCCCTCCCTCATGGAGCTTATAGTCTAGTGCAGACGACAGCATCAGAACCAAGTAGAGGACAGCATCAGAACCAAGCAGAGGGTGTTGATTTTGGTGCTTTGATATGAGTCTTGATGGAGAGTGAATCTTGGCTTAAGGGTGGCTTTTTATCCACTCAACAAGCACCATTAACACTGCATCACCATCAAGTGTGTGCTGCACTTGCAGAGACATAATGTGCTCACTGATGGGAGACGACAGAACGCTTGCAAATGTGTAAAGCTTGCTTCTTAGATTGGCGAGAATGAGGGAACGTATTTAACTCTGACAGCACGCTCACTTCAGGCAAGCTTTACTAAGCTGATTCTTTCTTTCTTCCTTCCCTCTCTCTCTTCCTTCCTCCCTCCCTCTCTTCCTTCCCTCCCTCTTCTTCCTTCCCTTCCTCTCTTCCTTCCTTCCTTCCTTTCCTTCAATAATCCTTCCTCAACAGCAGACTCAGCAAATATCTGTCTTCTTTAATGATAGACAATATTTAAATCTATCTGTAGTGCTGAGCTATGAGGGTACCTCATATGAGAGAAGTGTGCTGTGAATAGATTCTGGGGGTACTAATGATGTTAACCTCTCAGCCCTAGGCAGGTTTAGCAGGGCCTGGGTAACCAACATTTTTCTATGGTGACCTCACAGTATAAATGGAAAATGCATCATATTGTGTAAAGGGTTGGAAGCATGCCAAGGGAGATGAGCTCACAATAGCATTCCTGTATCCACGTGGTTCTTAGTATGGGGGACCTCACTGCTATACGTATACAGTAGTTTCCCTTATCCAACATGTTGTTTCCCATGGTTTCTGTTCCCTCTTGTTAACCACAGTCAAGAAATATCAAATGGAAAATTCTAGAAATAAACAGTTTATAAGTCCTAAGTTGTCACCAAGCAAAGTAATATAATGCAATCTCACACTACCATGCTCCATCCCTGTTGGCACTCCAACTATCCCACTGTCTATGGTGTCCACCCAGTATTTGCTACCTACCTCTTAGTCGTCATCTCAGTTATTACATCAACTATCACTGAATCCCAGTGCTTGTGTATAAACATCCATGCAGAGCCTTAGAATGTATCCCATGATGATAGGTTGGAGACTTCTACGCCCTCCTGACAGCACGAGATTGTAAGCAGCATTTCTAACATATTGATCCTATGTATTCATGTCCACCATCACTAATAGCTCAAGACATAGAGTCCACACGATGCTCTCAACTGGGGCCATGTAGATTTTCCTAAGTCATGACGAGTGGCTGTCTTGAAAGCAAGGGCGCTGCTCCACGCAGTGGTTCTCTGCCCCCACGCAGTTCCCACTCGCCTTCAGAAACCACCAACAGGGCTTTCGTAATGCTGATTGTAAATACTGGCAAAGTAACTTGGTTTTTGTAAAGACATTTAAAATAAAATACACAGAATAGAAGTACTAAGATTTCTATACCTGGTTTCGTAGACCTTCGTTTTCACAGTCTCTATCTGTGTCATGCATTCCTTAATAGTAGTAAATACACCACACGTTTCCCATCTGCCGACCGCACTATACGTTACCATTACCTCTCAGCTACATTTCACAGACGAGAAACTAAGTCAGTAGGGCTTACTCACTTTCCATGATGGCATTGTTCGGGAGCACTGTGGTTCCCCTTCCAGATAGTTTCACCTCTTATGTCTAAAGAGCTCTGTTCTGGGGCTGAGGAGATGGCTCAGTCAGTACGGTACTTGCCACACCAACATGAGAATCACACCAAGGGTGAATTCCCAAAACCCGTGTGAAGACTGGGCATTGTCTCGTGTGTCTGTAATCCTGGTGCTTCTATAGTGAAATAGGTGGGAACAGGGAATTCAAAGAAACTCACGGGCCAGCTACCCTGTAGAGAACACACTACCACACACACACACACACACACACACACACACACACACACACACACACACACACACACACAGTGCCCTGAAGAAATGATGACATCTAAGTTCTTAAACACTGTTATGAACCTTCGGTGGAAGCTGATGGCTGGCAGCACTAAAACAGCTGGTTTGTGTCCCTGACACAAATCTGGTTGCTATGGGATCCTTCGCATGGGAAAATATTCGTCAGCTCCAGGTGCCTGGGACACCAGACAGGCTTACTAATCGTCAGATGAACAACAGTGATTTAGGAGAAACCATGTTAAGGAGCTCCAAGAAAGAAGGCTGGAGAGGTTCACATCGTGCTGGGGTGTGGAGATTGTTGGGTTTTTATTATTTGTTTGCCTTTTGCTGCTGCCGTTTGTGACAGAGGGTGTTCCATGGTTTTGTTTCTGTGATGCTGGGAACTGAACACAACACCTCATGCTACGAGGTAGGAGCTCAACCACCGCGAAGCATCCTTAGCCCCCACTTGGTGTTTTGACTGCCATGGAATTTCAAAAGCCAAGTTGCCAAAAAACGAGTCTGAAGATGAAACTTTGGGCTCATAAGATCCATGCTTTGCTCTGAAGGGGAAATGCACATCACATTAGAGTAGATGAACGTGGCAACCCTAAATTGGCATAGTGGCGGCAGAATTAAACATTTTAATTGTTAGTCATTGATTTGAGTCATCTCCATCGTCCAAATTTATTCTCACTGAAGATGATTACATCCAGATAATGCTTGCTTCCAGTAAGACGGGAAGAACAAAGGAAAATAAATAAAACAGTTGACTCCAGTCTCATAAAAAGTTCTTACCCAAGAAGCAAAAAGGCATGGGAAAATATGAGTTTTTTTTTTTTTTTAACTTTTTCCTTGAAGTCCCGGCGAAATTGCAGCTCATGTGAAGTACGGGTGTGTGTACGTGTTTATACAGGGGAGGGCTGTCCCACCAGACAAATTGCAATCAAAGCTTCTGGAAACCATGGTCATCTCTGAAAATGACTAATAGCATATATAATCTCCTTTCTAAAAAAAAAAAAGCAGTTTATCTTTTTTTTTAGTTGAAAAAAAATACATTTTTACTTTCTCCAAAATGAGAAACATTTCTGGGGAACCAAATGTCTTCTCATTTTCATTCTTTGCCATTTTGACTCCATCCAATATTCTTCCTGATAATATCAAGCACCAGAGTACTTACTACAGGGTTCCCTGTTAGCAAATATGGCTGTTTAATATCTTGTCCCTATGAAAGCAAAACTTTCCACTTTGTGCTAAATACCCTAAAACATGATATTTAAACATGAACCTGCTTTCAAACTTAAAATAAATGGTCCCATCATAGGACTGTCTACATTTACAGGATACATGCTAAGAGTTTTTTTTTTTTTTTTTAAGACTAAGAATATTTTTAGAAAGTCAAAAGCTACCCATAGGAAATGAGATGGCTCAGTGGTTAAAAGCACTGGCTGCTTTTCCAGAGGACCTGGGTTCAGTTCTCAGCACCCACAAGGTAGCTCACAACCACCTGTAACTCTAGTTCCTGGGCATTTGACACTCTCTTATTTCCTCCTCAGACACTGCATGATGTACACATAATACATGTAGGCGAAACACTGATACACAGAAAATAAAATGAATAAACCTAAGACATAAAAAAGTTTCTCTGTAATAAAGTGAATTTAAAAGAACACTCACAAAATAAAATATTAATCATTTCTCCATATTTAAATTCATGTTTATTTACAAAAGTTCTTCAGGTACAGAAGTTCTACAGGAAATATCTCGTTTTAAAAGGGAAAGGTGTATGCAGCCCAGCCATCATAAACAAAAAATGTTTTTATTAGACATGAACTGCGTCCACTACTCCATTCTGGGCTTTTCTGCTGTGTGGAGACCACTGGGTGTTAGGCCCACACAGAAGGCAGAAAGAGGCTGTGTGAGTGTGTCTCTGGGTCTCACGTCCACCCAGCAAGAATTACTTCTTTCTCTTTCCATAGGTAAATGAAAAACACCTCTAACATCCTTGGGGTCTCTAGGATCTCTCTGAACTAGTAACTAATAGAAAAAAGCACACAGAAACCTCGGCTTTAAAAGAACATTTTTTGCTTAAGCTCTGGAGGGTGGGAGGGTCAAAGTTGGATAATCCGATTATGCTCTGTTATCAACACCAATTGAAGTCCCTGCTACCTTGATAATCACCATGGAGCCATGCAGGACTTAGCTGGCAGATAGCTTACTATCTGCCAGCTAAGAGTATAAGTGACTGGATTAGCTTCCTGTCCTTTTTACTGGTCCATACACTTTCTCTCCCCTGTCCCCAAGTCACAAGAACTCTCTTTTGTTCTCCTGCTGAAAATGCAGTCACCAGCAACTACGACAGCCATAAAACCAAGTTTGATCAGTGGGACTGTGTGGCAGATGGAAGGCTTGAGGCTGGGGTTAGTCTGGGTTTGAATCTTGACACCATTGTTTGTTGTGTGCGTGCTTTCCTATGGCTCTGAGTCTCTGATCGCTGTCTTCAAAATGGTGTCAGTAAAGTCAACCACAGAGTATCACAAGAACAAGAAGCCACATGAGGGGCTGTGACTAGGTGGCCAGTAGCACTCTGTTTTGATGGTGTTCGAATGTTCCCTGCCCTCACCTCTATAAAACCTTCTAGGGATATCAGTCCAATAGGAAACCCAGTGTTCTCCTGTAGAACCTTCTGGAAAGCCTCCAAGACCTTTGGAAAATGTTGCTTAGTGGTTCTACTTTTTCTCCTCATTTTTGCCAACAAGTTCTATTTTTAGCAGAGTTTGCTAAGTCCTTCCTTATAGATGGCTTTTCTCTACTCCTTATTCTATGTGGTGCAGTGTTAACACACAGATTTAGTTACCAATTAATGCATATATGTATAAATATGTATATATACATGTAGGAATTATATTGGAAAGTTTAGATGTATTTTTATCTGTTATTTATAGTCTAGCTAGAGTTCGCAGTTATATAGACAAAGGCTGGAAACAAAAATATTTGTTTCAAGTATCAACATTCTATGCAAGACCTGGGTCACCTTCCTTAACCTCCCTGATCCTTGGTCTCTTCCTCCTTCTGTGGGAGTGGTTAATTGAGCATTCTAATTATACTAGCATATAATAATATGTCGGGCATCACGCCTCACCTGAAATACCAACAGTAGCCTTGTAGATTTCTTTTAGCAGAATATTTGAACCATTTATAGGAAGAAATTTTTGTTTAAGAAAATAATCACAGAGTTTTTTTGCCAGCCTTATAAACCTTTCTCATATGGTGTATGTTAAAAGGGACATTCCAGAATATACCTTTTGGGAAAAGGACCACATCTCAACAAATAAAGGAATACAGAACACTATGTTGCCAGGATCTATCTGTTGCTCCCAAATAGCTTATTCCCTGTTTAGTAAATACTACAATTATAGCAAGTGTTTTTATATCCAGTCAAACTATAAAGTGCCTTTGCATGCTGTAAAACTTTTTCCTTTTCTGCAACAACTCAGGTGAAGTGTAGCCATGTTTAGCTGTGCCCTGTGTGCCTCCCATTGGTCAAGGGCTATGGGAACAGAGAATAAACAGACAATGGGGGTCCTAGATGCCTGCCAGTCCTCTTCAGGGAAAGCGAGCCAAGGCCACAAGCACCAAGGCCCGTTTGCACGGCTGCTTTGTAAGCTAGTGCAGTCTAAGGTCATTTACTTACCTAGACATCCTAAGATCTGTCTTAACAGAATGACCTTTAAAAACATGACTTTACTCAGGATCCACGTTTGGCATCCCCCCTTTATGCTCACTTCTGTTAGCACTGGATCCAAAACAGGGAGCAATTAGAAATGTTACACTCACTCCCAAATTGAGAAAGAATGCATTGGACTGACTCGAGGGACCAAGCGGCAGCAGCTGAGCCTGTGGTTTTATGGAGATGCTTAGCCTGCTATGTCAGAGACCACACGATGAAGTCATGTCAACCACTGGGATCAAGGCTCATCAACAAAGCTTTCCGAGCAATGCCAGAGTCAGATAAACCTCAGCATTCCATGCTATTCCTTGGCACTCATGGGGGTTTTCTTCATCTGGTTAACGTAGGTGTGGCCATTGCCTACCCTCAGTCAGCCAGGACAGACGTACAAGCTTATCTTCTCTAGAGTCTGTGACACGATCCCAGTGGCGTGGGTGTCTCTGATTAATGTACTGCATCCCGTTTCATTTTCCAAATCACAAGATTCTCAGCACCCTGAAAAGACTGTCGGAGCGCCGTCCTCTTCCTGGTAAGGCTCAAGGTTGGGAAGAGTCGAGTTTTGCACACACAGCTGGCAAGCTGCTCTTTGGAGTCACTTCATTAGGCCTCTCTCTACTCACCCCTGAAATAATAACCTGTCTTATCAAGGCTCTGCAGTCTGCAAGGTCCTTTTCCCTTTCGTCTTCTGACCTTATAACTATAGCAATAAAATAATTTTTAGAAAGTAAATTTAAGTCACCTTAAAGTCCCCTGCTTATGGCCTAGCAACCTTTAGTGGCTACATCATCAAAGCTTTCCCAAGAAATGTACACTTAAAAAGATGAAAAGTATGGATATAATTTTTGGCCCAATTTCACTTTAGGAGCCATTTATAATGTTATCAAATAGACCTTGAAATTGTTTGCAAATTTCCAAAGCCTTTTAAAAAAAAAAAATTGAAATTTGAGTAGCACACTGCATCGGAATGAAACTGAAGGTTTTGCTTCTGTTTTTTGCTTTGATCAGCCACTGCTTTCTGCATGGTTGTATCACTTATATCGAGCACAGTAGGACCATCCAGTCCTGGGTCCTTCATCGCTGGTCCTTCACATTGGTGGTATCAAGAGCTGCACACTTAAAATCATTTGGTCTTTTGGCTTTCACATGGCTCAGTTTCGTCTTTGCAATACATTTTATGCAAACCACATTCTGGTTATTAAAAAAAAAAAAAATCCCAAGCTGATTGGTACTCACTGCCCAGGATAGAACTTTAGCCAAAGAGGAATTCCTTATAGCACAGGATAGCTTACAACAGGAAGCTTGTTTTTATCCTAAGAGCCCTGGAAGCCAGATTCTAAAAACAAATAGCAAAATAAATAAATAAATAAATAAATAAATAAATAAATAATCCAGGGTCAAGTTGCAGGCTGCCATTTTTACAATAGCATTTAAAGATGTAGACTGGGTTGAATCTGAAAGCCATCAGGTGTCTTATTTCAGTCAGTTTCCCTGCTTATCATTTGCCAAAACCCAGGGCACCGAGCATAGGCCAAGCTAGGGTGAACTGAGCAGCAAGTGTCCTGAACCCTGGAGGGTCAACTTGAGAAAGAAGGCAGAGTTTCTGACTTTAAAAAAAAAAAAAGCTAAACAATGCTTAAATATTTAATATAGCCTAAAAATTACCTTAAAATAATATATTCCTAAATATGACTAAATAACTATACTATTTTTATTTCTATTGCTATGAGAAATAGCTAGAATGCAAATTTGTTTGTTTGTTTGAAATAAGTTCTTATTATGTAGCCATAACAGACTTAACACTCACTCTGTAGACCAGGCTGGCCTAGAACTCACAGAGATCCCCCTACTTCTCCACCCCCAGTGCTCGGACTAAAGGCATGCACCACTACTGCCTGGCCAAGGACCAGTATTTTTAAAGATGCACTTACTCTGGAGCCTCCTGCTTAGGTACTCTGTACCGCCATCAATGTGGCATGTGACTCTTCCTTATGGCTTTATGGTACATCAAGCTACGTGCCTATGGCATTTAAATTATTTTAGAAAAGAAAACTTTAAGAAATAGAACCTGTTTAAATACCAAAAGAGAAGCAGGAATACAAGGAAGGCCTGAGAATCTTTGGCTCATACCTCACAGACACTGCCTGTCCCGATAAAAAAGAAATAATTAAAAAAGAAATACCAAGTCGTCCTGGGAGTCTTAAGCCTAGAACTTGAATTTAGGCTGAAAATAAATACAAGCATACAGAGGCTTTTGTGAGAGTTTTCTTAAGGGGAAGCACCTCATACCCGCCATTTTCATGGACTGCAGGTCGGACAGGCACAAGAGCTTTCCTCATGGAGAGTCTGGGCTCAGGAAAGTCGAGCCACCTGGCTGGGAGCCCCTTAGGGGATTTGCCCTTCAAGTCTTGAAAATCCCCCAGTTGCTTTTTTAAATGCATTTCATTCCCTAAAACTAAACAGCGCTAAAACAAACCTCTTAGGTCAACTGAAATAGTCATTTAAAGGGGAAAAATTGAATCCTTTTCAAAGGCAGCCGTTACACAATCTAGCTTGGTGTGGTGCCTGTTCAAAGTTGGGTGACTTCCATGGAAACAAAAGTGAACACAAGGGACAAAAGAGTTTTTGAGTAATTTTTGGCATGAGGGTGTGTGTGTGTGTGTGTGTATACAGTAAAAATAGTGCCCAAAATTTTTCTCTAGAACTAAGTACTCATTTTTTTATTTTTAAGTGCATATTCTATATAGCATATCTACTTTCAGTATTCACACAAAGTGTGCACACAGTGGCCACTGGGGATCCAAACATCCAATGAGGCTGAGTTCTTTGTGCTCAAAATGCTTGTGATCTTTAACAACTACAAACGTGTCCCCCACTCACCCTAAAGGCGGAAAAGTCTTCACATCTGGACACACCAAGTGCTTGTCGCCTCCAGTGCAGCCTCTGAGGTCTCTGGCACATCTGGACATCACTGGCAGGTGGAAATCACTGACCCAGTCACCTGTGTCTTTGGTGTATTCCCTCTCGTAGCCTAACCACAAAAGATTCTGGGAACCCACCGTGGCTCTGTGTTTATTAGCCTTCAGTTGTTAAATGTCCATTCTGTTTCTGTCCCAATATTCTTTAAATTTTTATTTAATGTTGTTTTTACAAAGGGAAGTTTAGTAGCAAGTCTGAAAGACAGGAAGTGACTCAGTGGCCCAGGAGTCAGGTGTGGGTAGTGAAGAGTGAGCTATAGGTCTGAAAAAGTGTCCCTCTGGGGGAGAAAACAGGGTCGGAATGTCAGCGAGCAGTGATGTCAGCTCCAGGATGACTCCTCCACTTTCCCAAGACAGACATCTCAGAGGCTGCTGGGAAACAAGGAAGCCCCTTGTGCACCCTACGAGAAAGGGTGAAGTGGCTTCTCAGGAAGGTTCTGACAAATGCCACCGGCAGTTTGGTGGACTCTAGCTTTTGCTAATTAGAATCCATCATGCCACAGATGAATCTTAAAAACCTACAATGTGATAAACCTAAGAGAGTGTGTGTTCTTTTTATTCTTCATTTCAAATATTCTAAATTGGCTGGTGCTATAATCATTTTACAAAATAAGTGTCATAATGGAATACATAACTAATGATATATGGCTTAGAATGTAAATAGAAGCCACACTTGCCAAAGAAGAGGAGCTTTGTAACATTTAAGAGGTCAAGTGCATTCTGGAAGCAGAGGCAGGAGGATTGCAAGTTTGAGCTGTATCAAGAATTCAAGGCCAGCCTGGGCTTCACAGCAAGCCCCTGTTTCAAAAATACCACAGTTAAATTAAATTTAAAGGCAAGAGAATTCATGGACGCTTAAGGGCCTGCGTTATACCTTTGTACTCGGGAGAAGGAGGTCTCTTAAAAACCTCATCTTGGCTACATTTAGTCAGCTGTGGAAAGCGTTATCTTTGGTTTCCCTATCTAGCCAGATCTTCATGCATGATAGGCAAGGATTTTGCCACCAAACTACATCCCCAGCCCCATGGAACGTTTTCTACGTTTATAATCTTCAAGGGTGTGTAAGAAAAGATCTGGAAGTTTCCAACAGAAGATAATAGGCCATTGGTATTTCGTGAGCTCTATCTTTAGGGATGGCCAGTTTCATCCCATTCTGAGGACTCTCTTGATGAGGGTCAGTGGAACTCACTCTACTTTATCCTTTAGTCCCCTTGAGGAGTTTGCTTCATCGGACAGCGCATGCTTCTTTCCACTCCAAACAGAATCTTCTTTCTGGAGACTCTGATGCAGATTCTTGATGTTTCTTTTTTAATGTGAATGAAAACAATGGGGAGAGGAAGTGTGGAGGATTGGAATCTCAGCAGAGGCCCCGCAGGTCACTGGGGACCAGTGAGGTTCCTTTCTGCTCCCGGCGGTGGCCGGAAGTGGGAAAGCGGGCAATCATTTGTTCCCAGCTCTCAGTCTGTCTGTGCCTCTTCACTGGAAGCTTCCTCAGTCTTCCCGAAAACATTAATCGAGCCCCTCTGGGTGCTTAGCACTGGGCTGACACAGAGGCTCATGGCTGCGGAGGAAACGGGAGAGTGGAATAACCCAAAACTTCTAGGGCTGGGGTAAGTGCGGGTAGGACACAGGAGGTTGAGGGAGGGAAGCGTGAGCCTTGGGTGGCAGGAGCCGGATAGTACAGGAATGTAACACCAGGAGGTAAAAAATTAAGGAGGTAGAGGAGGTGAATGAGTGAGAATTGGCTGGTCAGATGAAGTGGGACAGACAATGTCATCCTGGATGGTCTGTAACATCCAGGGGATGATGGAGATGGGGTTGGGGCAGTTCAGGAATTCCCTAGTTGTTTGGCACCCGTCATAGGCACGCCCCGGAAGTGGGAGGCCCAGAGTGACCTCCTTACTGAGACCTTTGCCCAGGAATTCCATGATGTGCCGAGGAGTGTGCGTTTCCACTTTGGAGAGATTCTAGAACCGTGGCTATCAAATAAGAGAGCAAGATTCAGGCTGTCCCTGCAGTCATCACCTTGCGTGAGGTTGGTTGTATTCTTGAGTAAAGTGCACTTGAGGCATCCTGAGCATGCGCATCATGGAAGTGTGTTCAAGAATGTCTTTGTGTGCAAGCCAGCATTTTATGTTGCTGAGCAGAGACTCAGCTTTCGCCCTGTGATCTTATGCTTAGCTAACCTCCGCTATCCCCTTGGCCGTGGATTGGGGATCTCACTATGGCATCAGAATTAGAGCTGAGCCTTTGGGTCCACTGTGGCATCAGAATTGACAGAGGGGCAGCTATAAAAGATAAATAAATAAGCCTCTCTAAAGTGAGAATTTTTCTCTTTTGAGTTGCGTGTGAGCATCTTCAGCGAGGCAGAATGCTCAGGGGGCCTTAGAGACTGCAGAATTATACATCCCCCTAGGGCATCATTTTCTTCACACTTGAAGGAGAGCTTTTTGTTTAAAAAAAAAAAAAAGTATGAGCACATTACATTTTAACTAAGTATAGAAAAATGTAAAATTCATTGAGGGTACATTTTCTCCCTGCTGTATATTGATAGGGGAAGAACACAAGGTTCATTTCAAGGAAAAGTAATAGGTTTAGGAATTTATTTACTTATTTATTATGTGCATTGGTGTTTTGACTGTACATTTGACTGTCGGTGTGTGAGAGGGTGTCATTCTCTGGAACTGGAATTGCATATAGTTGTGAGCTGCCATGTGGATGTTGGGGATTGAACCTGGGTCCTTTGGAAGAGCAGCCAGTGCTCTTAACCACTGAGCCATCTCTCCATCCCAGGCTTCAGGTTTTTAAATGGGTGTCAATATAGGAAAGTCGTTCTATTCAACAACTGTAAAAACAAAACAAAATCACATTGCAGTGTGAACTAGCTGCCCATCGTTTCCCTGGGCTCTTCCACCTCATAGCTTCTCTGATGAGTACACCTAATGGGATATGTGTTTTACAGATAAGGAAACTGAGGCTGTGGGTTGTGGAGTCCTTTGCATGGGGAGCCCTACGGTTTAACTGACACCTTAATTCTCATGGTGGCTTTTGGTTTTCCGTTGCTGCCAAGGTCGTTGTCCATAATCTGTACTTTGATTTTCCTTCCATCTCCCTGTTCTTATTCAGTAAGGACACACACTCTTTTCTCCTGGCTCTCTCTGTTGCTATTCTCTTTCTCGTGAGTAACAAAAGTCACCTACCATCACTGTCATTATACCATCACATCACCATCATCATACCACCACCATCATCATCACCATCACCACCACCACCACCATCAGCAGCAGCAGCAGCAGCAGCCATGCCTTGTACAAACTCACTTTTTCATTGTTGCTGACATTAGCCACAAGCATCCCAAACCTACACTGAGCCCCTGCTGTCTCTGTACCCTCAGTGTTCACACTTTCAGTCTATAAAGAGATGGAAGTCCGGGTTACAGAAAGCAGATCAACTAGTAATTCAAGACGCCCACGGTTTCACAGAGGAGGCTAGGCGTCCCATTAGACAGTTCTGAGAGTGCTTCCAGAACAAGTGTCCAGTGAGCTGTACCCTTGAGAAAGGGAAAGGCTTTGCTTAAGCAGAGTAGAAGGTAGGGTGCCCCGAGTCAGCTCACCCTGATATATTGCCCGGTTCCTCCCCCGTCCCTGAGAACCCAAATAGGCATGGTTGAGCAGGGTTCAGGCATGGCTGGCGTCCCCACTCCCCATCATAGCTGATCGGATGATTCCCAGGGTTAGTTGTGGTTCCTCCACGGCATTTTCAGGGAGTTTTGGCATGTCCACACTGAACCCAACGTCGAATCTTTGAGCTAAAATTCAGGAGGAGCTCTAACCTTTGGCTCACCACCAGAGCAAACCTCATTCTCCTAGGACCAGGCTCTGAGCCACATCTGTCTCCCCAGCACTCTTCCAAAACCACATCTGGAAGGCCTCTAAACTGCATGTCATTGATTCGTTATTGATTACGCCTGGGTTCGGGCTCTCTGCCCAACTGCAGCCCCAGAAAACAGGTATATTAGACTTTTCTAGTAGAGTAAAACAGAAGACTGTGGTACCCAGCATGTGTCCTCCAACCTCCCTGAACCAAACTAGGAAAGGAGAAGGAAAACAAAGGAGAATTTCCAAGGGAGAAGCAAGTTCCATGGCTGGAGACTTCTTAGAGTCCTTTGGCAGGAATAAGCCTGTAGTCTTCTCTGGCTTGCAATTCCTGCAGAACAAGGGAAGCCCTTCCCAGCTGCTCTCCGTTCAACACCTACAGACACACACCGGGTCCCATGTGCTCTGCCAGACACTCATGGTGCCAGAGTGAGAAAGGTCCTCAAAGCACTGTGGTCAGATGGAAGAGACAGATTGCACTGAGAACATTCCAAGATAACCTCATCAGGACTATTATAGAAAAGAACCAGACCAACCTGGGATTCCAGCATCTCCGCTGAATCATAGTAGAAGGTGAATGTGCATGAGTCAGAAGGGGGAAGACATAGGATTGTGGTGGATGGAAAGACACAGAGGAAGCAGTTGGAACTGAGTGTGGGGTGTGAACCACAGCCTGGGCTGGGAACTCTGGGCAGCTGGATTTGAGCCCGGGCTAGCAATGGCTAGGCCATGGAGACACAGTAGGCCACAATTGTGAGCTGACACTCCATCCCAGGGCTGCTCATGGGGTAAGACTCCTTAGGATTCTATTACAGTAGTCCTGGGCACCGGGCCTACACCAAGGAGGAGAGAACGGAATTAAACAGTAAAGGAGGAGTTTGGGAAATATCTCAAAGACAAATGTAGAGGGTGACGAGGTTGTGTTGTAAGACTTTGGAGAATTAAGAAAGAAAGGGAGTCTAAGCAGACCCCAAGGTATTCAACTGATAGAACACCATTCAACTTACGAATTTATTTAACTAGATTCTTCTCACACAGCCAAGTGTTACTAAGGCACAAAGTCAAGATGTGTGTTAACCGGACTGCCATGACTGTGACAGATGCCTGAGAAAAACAAGGGAAGAAGGATTTGGGGGGGAGGAGGGCTCGGGTTCCTTCCAGTTGTTTCCCTACCATGATAGGGGGCCAGAGTGTCCAGGATGGAGAAAGGGGAAGAAGGAGTAGACGCTTTCCTTATTCCATCTGGGCCCCTAGCCTATAGGATGGTGTTACCGCCATTCATGTCAATAATATTCCCCACTTAGGTGATTCCCCAAGACACACCTGGAGGTACTCCCAACCAATCACCAAGGTGCTTTTTACTCGGTCAGGATGACAGTTAAAACCAATGATGTTAGCATGTGACCAGCAATGTCAGATGATGTAGGATAGAATCAGATGAGACGTGAGGGGAGTTTGCATACATGAAGGGTGACCGTGTCAGTCCATGTGTGTGCGGATGTATGCACCCATTCACCACAGTATGAGTTATATGTCCCTGTCTTACAATAACGATTGAAGTCAAACACTTTCAAGTCCTACAGTGTTCTTTTCTATGGTTGTGATTCAACCACGATGGATTTTCAAGTATGACTATATTGCTCGAGAGCTTGAGTACCTTAAAAAGGGACCCTGGTTCTCTAGGAGAATTAAGTGAGGCAATATTTTCTTTTCCTCTCTTCCCTCCTTCTTCTTTCTTCCCTCCCTCCCTTCCTCCCTCCCTTCCTTCTTTTCATTTTTTGAGATACTGTCTTACCCTGTAGCCCAAGCTGGTCTAGAATTCACTGTGTAAAGGAAGCTGACATCAGACTCTCAGCAATCCTCCTGCCTCAACTACCACGGGGATGCTGGGATTACAGGCACGACCCGCCTGTAATCCCTACCTTCGGTCTTTTCTTGCAGTTACTCTTTTGACAGCAAACCTTGCAGTTTTGTGTGTGCTTGGAATTCTCGAGGATTTGATGCAGGGGGGATGTTCAAAGGGACCAGAGTCAGCAGGAATGATTCTCCCAGACAGCACAAGACAGCGGAGCAGCATCCAGATGTGCAGGGACACTGCTGCCCAGGGATATCCGCAGACAGTTCCACAGAGGCAGAGTCACAACTAGGAGAGCAATGATGCCTTCTTCTTTTGCAGATTTATTTATTTTTATGGGATGTGCAGGAGTGTTCTGTCTGCTTATATGCATGTGTTTCGGGTCAGAAGAGGGCATCAGATACCTGGAACTGGTATTAAGGATGGCTATGAGCTGATATATGTGCTTGGAACGGAACTCAGGTCCTCTGCAAGAGCAGGTGCTCTTACCTGCTGAATCGTCTCTCCAGCCCCATGGGACCGTCTCTTCATAGAGGGTTTCTCGGCTCCAGGGTACTTCATCATACATCTTTCCCATACTGGCACAGACCTGTGGGATTAGAGGAACCTGAGTATCTGACACATATATCTTTGAGTTTCTTGGCCTCCAGATCTTCAGTTTGCTTTTAATGCGGTCCCCCATGCCTTCCATCAATATTCAATGAATGCAAACCATTAACAAGACCTTAGCCTACGAACTAGAGATGTAGACTAGTGAGACGGCTCAGTGTATGCAGGTGCTTGCCAATTCTGATAACCTGCGTTCCATTCACAGGACCTACATGGTAGGAGAGAATTGACTCCCTCAAACTGTCCTTTGACCTTCACACATGCACTGTGAGCACCGTGATGTGTGTGCACATGCATGCATGCATGCATGAACACACAATATAAAATTGATAAATGTTTTTAAAAGATTTTCTTTAAAGGAAGTACAGATGTGAAGATTCAGTCTAGCTTCCAGTCTGGGGTTATTTATCTATGATGCCATAATTTAGAAAACATAATTGTTCA
This sequence comes from Mastomys natalensis, assembly GCA_021653895.1. Classification (NCBI taxonomy): domain Eukaryota; kingdom Metazoa; phylum Chordata; class Mammalia; order Rodentia; family Muridae; genus Mastomys; species Mastomys natalensis. The sequence continues at coordinate 382,009 of JAJTUV010000940.1, forward strand.
AGGATACTTGCAGCTTGGTGTTTTATATATTTATAGAAAGCAAGGGGAAGAGAGAGAGAGGGAGGGAAAGAGAGAGGGATTGAGATTATTTCTCCAATTTCATAATTTTATGGACCATATGATGCAGAATAGAACAGAACTGACCATCTTTGGCTTCTCCAAGGTACACGGTTTTCTTCTTCTTGAGCAAAATGTGAGCACTGCATGTAGTGGTAGAATAAGCTGAGTAGCAACAACAATAACACAGAGACAGAGACTGAGACACAGAGAGAAAGAAACAGAGAGACAAGGAGAGACAAGCACATAGACCGAGAGGGATACATACAAAGAGGCATGTACACACACATGTGCACACACACAGAGAGACCAGTGTTTGTAGGCAGCAAGCTTTCCAGGCCCCTGGATCCTATCTAAAAGTCTCAGGTTAAGAACCCCAGACAATGGAGAGGCACGTGAGGTCCCAAACCCTAGCTGAGGAGCCGTTGGTGGATATTGCTTCCTGGAGATGGTAGTCCTCTTTCTTGGCAGGTTGCCTGTGTTTATAGTGAACAATCCCACACCTATGCACATAACTGGACTCAGGAGTTGGACTCAGTGAATTTTTTAGGGGAAGATACAGCATCGGGAGGGGGACTCTGGGGGAATTAGAGGTGGCGGAGTGGTGCTGGGTGTAATCAAAATATATCACAGGCGTCTGTGTAATTCTCAAAGAATACATTTTAAAACATATTAGACATTGTAAAACAGGGTTCTAGACCATCCATTAGTCTGACCAAGACAGGCTTCCTATCATTTTTTTTTAAATTATGTGTGTGTGTGTGTGTGTGTGTGTGTGTGTTTACTTGTTCTTTACTTTGGAAAACAGAAGCTTGTGAAGAACTTTTCAAATGTTTTCAAATGTTTCTGTTCAGCGTTAGTTACCACTTGAGCAGACAGACAGCATTCATTACAGTCTTTTAGACATGCACTCAAAATAGTTCCATGGTATAAAGGTAACTGGATTTCGGTGTGTTTGCACGATGTCTCAATGACTTTGCACGTTACGTTCCTACAAAGCACATTCATTCAGTGAACGCTAGTGTGTTTCTCACAAGTGTATTTCGCTAGTGTATGATGCCTACCTGGGAGACACAGGACCTCTTGTTGAGGTCAGTGACCTGGGGCCACACGTCAGCTCTCAACGTTTCCAAGTCATTAATCCACGGGAAGCCCTTTCCCTTTGCCTCACAGTTACTCATCTGTTCAGATTTTCCTCATGACATGGAAAATCAACGTTCTGAATGTGTTGAAGCCCACATGTCTGATAGAGATCTTTTCCCCAAGGTTCTGCTGTGTTTGGCTCTGTTTTAAGCCGTCTTTGACCTTGAGATCGCTGTGTATCAGGCATGCAGAGGCGAATATTTTACTTATTAACCAATAAGAACATTGTACATTTTAATAGCAAAACTGCCTTTTCCAGGCTGGTACTCATATTCCCACAGTAAGAGCCACTTAGGAGAAGCCTTACTGTGTGGTCTTCAAAGTATCACTTCTCACTTATGATCCCCTACATATATGACTTAGTGGAGAGACTATAATACAGCCTCCTATGGAATACAGAATGACTCGTGGTAAACAGCTTGTCAAAGGAGGAACTGGATGTGGGCTGACAGGTGCCACGTGGCCACAGGGCCCTCCAACAGGCATGCATAGAAACCCACGAGAACCTGCTGCCAGGAAGGCTCTTGGTATGTAGACGAGGGGTTCTCCACACAGAACCCTCTGAGTCAAATGTCACATCATCTGCTGGGCTTTCATGATCACCTTGTCAAAATGCACACCCTTTGTCGTGAACCCTGGAGAACATTGCAGCCCCTCAGGGGTGTGCTTTCCTGGTTTGTACTGAAACCTGTTTGTGTTTGCCTTATCTGTCTGACTTAGAGCCCTTCCTGTCGGGAGCCAGACAGTGTCCTACAGCCCTGAACAGAGGCTTTCTCACGGGGCACTCCACAACGGTCTGAAGGATGAATAAATTTATCAGTGCCTTCTGTTTTTTAGAACAAATGAAGAGCTAAGTGGGCAGAGGTTGAGGTAGTAACAAGCACCTCTATCTATTACAGAAAAATATCAGCACCTCTTCTGTCACAAGAGTAGCAAACCTAAGCTCCTATACCTGTGGGTGGCTTTACAGAGATGCAGTCATTTAACACTTTCCCGTGCTCTGAGGAGACCTCTGTTGTTAGTCTTGCTCTCTAGCTGAGGAAGCTGAGGCCTGTAAGTTAGCTTACCCAAGGTCAGCGAGGTCATGAGACCTGGAGCTGGAATCTAAACTCAGCCTTCAGTTCAAACCACGTTCAAGCTGTGTTCCCTCCCTGTACCCTGTCTGCTTGCGCCCTCAAATTCAGGACTGTTTTCCGGAGAAAGTGGCAGACTCTCTTTAGAGAGGAAAGTATATGATTGAACGAGAAAGAAAAAATGCCAAAATGAAGCTAGAGGACATCTTCTTTTTATGTTTTAGCTTCCCTGAAAGGAAGTAACATTAACTTTGCATAGAAGTGAGATCATCTTCTTTATCGAGATGTTTCTGATGTTCACTTTTAATAAATTTGCTAGTTTCACGAGAAGTGGTCATGTTATGTGTTTGAATATCTTGAATATAGACTTATGGAGTCTATAATCTACCAGAGTTCACGTATTCATTTTTAAATGATATATAAGTTTTCCCTTATTTAGTCTTGTTTGTTGTCTTCCCCCCCTCTCCCTCCTTCCCTCCCTCCCTCCCTCCTCTCTCTCTCTCTCTCTCTCTCTCTCTCTCTCTCTTTCTCAAAGCAAACCTTGAAATTTCAGCAGTCAAGAAGCATCAATCACACACCTAAAGTGAAATTCATCCTGGAAATTATGTAAATACATGTACAGGAGGGCAAAGATAAGGGAGCAGCTGCTACCTAAGGTACCTGCTGTCTGGATACCCAGGAGTTCCAGGAAGGAGGAGATGGGAACGCGGTCCACCTTTGACCTTGAACTTCCTGACTTGTGTTAGTGTAAGACATCCCTGTGGCGTCCTTGAAGCTGCATACATAAACTCCCACTTGGAATTTCCTCTGTCAGTCTGCTGAGAATACAAATCAGAACCATATGCGATGTGTCCTAATCCAGAATGTAAAATCACATGGGAAATGTCACCCCAGAAAGTACCCTGTGACATTCATTCATTAGGACATGCATCCTTTTTTATTTCTCTTTTCCTTAGAACAAAAGCCTCAGGGAAATGAATTTATTTTAAACTCGGGAATATGGAAACCTTAGATGATAAGAAGGGGGGGGCATCTTAAACTAATGGCAGCGGGAATATTATTTAGCCACTAGAATGTTTGAAAGGATATCTGTTGAAATTGTCAACTGAAAATAAAGATTTATTAAGAGATTGTATAAGGGCAGACAAGATGGCTCAGCTGGTCAGAGTACTTGGTGCTAACGCCGGACAGCCTGTGTTCGATCCCCAGAGCTCTCAGTGGAAGGAAAGGACCAACTCCTGAAAGCTTCTCCACATGTGGGCTATAATACACTCAAACTGTTTTTATTCTCTTGCTTGAGTGCTTCCTCTCTCTCTCACACACACAGACACACATACAAACACATAAACACACACACATGAACTAGCTAAAATAATTGTTTATGGGACTGGAGAGATAGACGCTCCACAGTTCCGAGCTCTTATGGCTCTTCAGAGGACCTGAGTTCAATCCTCAGCACCTGTACTGGGCAGCTTACAGCCATCTGGAGCCCAGGCTCCAGGGAGATCTGGCGCCCTCCTCTGATCTCCACAGGCACATGTACTCATGTGCACATTCACACACACACACAATTAAGATTAATAAATAAATAATATACTTAGCTCAGATCTATGTACACATTTTTATAATAAGATGACAAGCAACCACATGCTAACTAAGTGCCGTCATCTCTAAGAGCATTTTCTATTGCATTCTTTCCTTTTCATTTTTTTCCCCTTTTGTTTGTCTTCTTACTCAAAAAGAGAAAATTGAAATTACCACTCTCCCATACCCATGTTCTTGGCTGGTGCTCTACCATCTCTGCCCACTGCTTCAGCCATCAAGATCCATGAATGTCTCTTGCTTACTGACACTACTATATTTACATGCAACCTAGGGTCAGCTTCCTGTCTGTTCTTTGGTCCTGGATGGATTGCATCGGACACCTCCAATGATAGAAATGCTGTGAAAGGAGTTGTTTCACTGCATTGCTCATGGGACAAGGGAACATATCCATTCAGCTCAGACCTATTTTCCCCCAGTATCTTTTATATAAAATTGACTGAGTCCGTGCGGACAGAATACAGAAGATACAGACAAACAGCTGTATCTTTATTTGATATTCAAAAATGAACATTGTATCTTACACACAAGTGTGTCTTATAGCATGGCTATCTTTAAGGGAGTCTCTCTTACCATGCTGTCTAAGCACAGCTGAAAACCAATGTAGTCCCTGGTTCAGCAGCCCGTAACAGCCCCTGGGTGTCCTGACAGCTCTGCCAACTTGTACAGTTGTCAGGCTCTAGTGCCATGCTGATATCAGCATCTCCTGGGTCTTGTAATTGTGTCCTCTCCTCCGTTTGCTGGTGCTGAGGTGACGAACAGAGAGCATTGGTAGTATTTTGAATTGTTGGTTTGATTTGTATTCGTTATACTTAAGCCTTGCTTGGAGTGTCCACGGGTGAGTCCATATTTGTCCTATGGCTCAAATATGCTACCCTTCTATTAGATTCTATTGAAGGGAGAATACAAGGTTACTTGGCTACCTCTTCAAGTCTGTTCCTATGAACATTATCTTTTTAAAGTTTTGTTATTTTTATTTCAAATGTGTATGAATGTTTGCGTGTCTGTGTGTGTGTGTCTGTGTACAGTGCCCAAAGAAGCCAAATGAGGGTGTAGAATCCTCTGCAATTATAGTTACAGATGATTGTGAGCTGCCATGTGTGTCCTGGGAATCAAACCCCATTCTTCTGCAGTAGCAGCCAGTGATCTTAACTGCTGAGCCATTTCTCCAGTCCTGCAAAACTATCCTTTATATTTGAATCTAATCAGTATTTGGACAAGCATGTTAACCAAGACTCCTCTCATACTGACTACATGAAAAAAGGGATGTGTCCCTGAAAGCTAGGTGTGGCATTGAGTTATAGACCTATCACGCAAGGTGTGTACATGGGTAGACTCTGTTTAGAAGTAGCTCTATCCTTACATCTTCTATGGATCTATTGTTTCCTATATTGTTCCAAAGACTGGAACCAATGACAGAAGCCACAAGAACCCTTTATAATTCTGAATTACCTGACATTCACATTGAACTATGTAAGAGTCTGAAGAGGCTTAAAAGCACATTTACATTTTATTTAATTATTATGTATAGATTACATTTATCATGCATCTGTGGGGTATCTCAGTTGTCTTTTACTTTTAATTTTAATTACTATCTTTTAAGTTTAATTACCACATGGAATAGTGTATTGTTAGGACATTTTCATACTTATACATCATTGTGCTTGGTCCAAAGTCAGTCCCTTACTATGCTTCCTTCTTTGCTGGTACCCTTCCCCTCACAAATGGTCTCCTAATTAAGCGTCATATATGTACACATACACACATCTATTTATTTAAGTCTAGAATTCTCCTCTGAGAAAAATGCAATACTTTCAACTGATGTTAGTATCAGTGTGCCATGAACTTAGAACATAGGCTAACACGAGTCAGTACTGTGTCTGTGTCTGAAGGAGAAAAGGGGTGTGTCTTAGTCGCCATTCTATTGTGAAAGGGCATCATGACCAGGTCACCTCTTATGAAAGAAAGCATTTAATTGGGGACTTGCTTGCAGTTTCCTAGTGTTAGTCCATTCCCACCATGGCAGGAGCATGGGGGCACATAACACTCTGGAGCAGGAGCTAAGAGCCACATCCTGATTCACAGGTGGGGGGGGGAGAGAGAGAAGAGAGAGAGAGAGAGAGAGAGAGAGAGAGAGAGGACTGGGCCTTCCATGGGCTTTTGAAACCTCAAAGTCCACCCCTGCTTTCCCACTTTCTCCAACAAGGTCACACCTCCTAATCCTTGTAATCCTTTCAAACAGTTCTGGTGCTAACCATTCAGATATGCGTGTGGAAGCCATTGTTACTCAAACCGCCACAGGCTCCACTGGCCCCTCCATTGCCACCTCTTCAGTTGAAGCTTGGACTCCTCCACCCCAAATCTGGTCAAGCTGTTTCAGCTATCAGAACTCATTTATAAAGTCCTTCTACAAGGGAATATTAATGAATGACAGCGCCCACCCCCACCTCGCCACCGCCCCCAAATCCCAGTACTTGGGAAACTTCTTCACTTGGCTGTCTCCTTTTCCTTGAAGAACACACAGCTAAACAAAGCAACTATTAAAAACACTGACAGCTTCATTTCTCTACTTCTGTTCTTCTGCTCTGGCATGAGCGGTATGTATTTAGAAAGTCATCCACAGAGCCAATCCCATCTTCCTTCAGCGGCCCAACCGAAAGCCTTTCCCAAAGCTACCAAAGGCACACTGAAAACCCTTCAGTAAACATTTCCTTTACAGTCTAAACCTATGCCAAAGGAAAACGGAAACACACATACTCAGCATCAAGTAATTATGCGTAGCCGGGTAATAAAATTATTCCTGAGTTGTGCAAACATTTCCTTGGGGTTAAATGAAACAAAAACTGGTTTTATTTGATCCAGGTGTTGCAGTTGGAGAGAAGACTATCACAGGTCTTAAGGAAGGAGCCGGGGGCGTTGGCTGAGCCTGCTCTGCCATGCCAGCCCTGTAAGGAATGAAAGCATACGTGAACATGGAGGGTGCTTGGCATTCCTTTCTCCTAAAACTATCCAGGCTCTTCTCTTTTACTCACATGGCAAGGTTTTCACCACAATCACGAAAGCGTCTGGTGTCTTTGGAGCCACAGAGCTGTGGTAAACTGTTCAGAGACTGGATAACCTCTTCCAAGTACCGACATGCAGACGTATCCTGAAGACAGCTATGAGAGGAGTTTGAGTCGCTAAGAACATGCATACTTTTATATACTTATTATGAGTTTTAAGGGCTTGAGAGATGACTTAGCCATTAAGAGCAATGGTTGTTCTTGCAGAGGACCCAGGTGATGTTTTCCATCATCTGGATGGATGGTAGCTCACACCCATCTGTTTGTATAGTTCCTAGGGATCTGATTCTGCCTGAGGCACCCATGCTCGTGCGCATGCGTGCGAGCACACAAAACACACACACATGTACACTTACACATAAATAAAAATAAACATTTTAAATGCTTTTTAGAGCAGTATGGGATAGAAGAGTAGATATTGGGAAGCAAGAAACCAATAACCTGGCAGCTTACACTGGGTGGGGGCTGTCAAAGCCCCTCCAGCGTAGAGCTTAGACCCCCTGCTGGGGAGGCAACATCTAGTCAACTCTTACAGGTTCTTCTTCACCCTTCTAGAAAAAAGAGAGGACTAGAGGGAAAGACAGTCTCCAAACTCAAGTGGTCGTTCCAAAAGGATTACTAGAGGCTGTCATCATGGTGAGCCAATATTCAAGGCACTTTAGCTGATACCTGCAAATTCTGGTCTTTTGAATTGAATCAACTCTCGTCTCCCTACTGTGGTTTCGTTTGCTTACCTGACTCCATCTTGAAGACTGACTTGAGAGTTAGCGGTAAGCAGTATGCTCACGACTTCAAAAGGCTGAGGGTGTTCACGTGCTTGTGAACACATGCAGCCTTCCTGGGTCACAAGTATCTGTCCCAAACGAAAGAGGAGAATAAAGCTCTCTGCTGCCTAATGGAAAATGTGAATCAACACAATCTGGTCAGAAATTGTTTGACTGCACAAGCACATCGCCTGTACTCGCTCTCTCTTGGTACTGATGAGAGTGGGGAGATTGTACAGTTTAACCCCATTAAATACTACTAGGAATTATGGGCATAGAGAGTGGTGTTTCTATCCCCGAAGATTCCTTGTTCTGCCAAAACAGGACTTTGGGGGGGGGCGGGGGTTGTAGTCCAAATGGGACCTTAAACATTCTCTGAATTCTCACAAGCTGATGTAGTAGGCAAGGATACAAATTTTGGAGAGGCCATGATTACAGCTGTATTCATTTCTGTGCCACACCAGCAGACATTCAACTGCAGTTTCTAGTTGAAATAAAGGTTCTTGGTGTTTCCTGTATGCTTCCCATAGGGAATGAGAGCTAGCGACTTACGTTAGCTCGCAGGAGATGGTGCCACTTCAGCAAATCTCCGAAACCATAGTGGAATAAAACATCAGAAGTCTTATCCCTCGCTCCTGTTTTGTGCCAGTGGCCGGTTTGCTGTGGCTTTGACCCCTCTGTCATCATTCTGAGACCTAGACTGAAATGGCAACCCTACCTAGACGTGTAGACTCATGATGCAGGGACAAGAAAGGGGAAACTGGAGAGACAAGGTGAAACCCCTGAGTTGTTTGTTTTGGTTTTTAATTAGTGTATATTACTGCTGCTTATTAGTGGGTGAAGTGGGTCTTATGGCTAAGCTAACATCAGAGGAGAGCCACATGGCTGCTGGAAGCATAAAATGAAAAACTGATATGTATATGTATGCTTTAATTATATGTTTGACTGTTTATTTAAAGGATATAATAGAGTAAGTGCCTATAAAATACTTATTTTGTAAATGTACATATGTTATAGATATCATTACTATATGATGTGCATCAGATACTCACACACATGATTTTCTCAATTTGGATGCAAAAGAATAATTTAAAACAGCCCTTCTGGTGACTAGGAATAAAACTATTTCTTAAAATATGCATACCCACCTTTTACTCTAATAGAATTTATTTTAGTGAGTAGATTTGCTACTAATCTAGCTTGCAGATGACATTTCAAAGCCAGGGAATATGGCTAGCATTCAGATGAAAGGGCTGAGCAGGGTGTGGCGGTGCATACCTCCCCGGAGGCAGAGGCAGGCGGACCTCTGTGCCTTTGAAGCCAGCCTGGTCTAGAAACTGAGCTCTAGGACAGTCAAAGCTGTTACACAGAGAAACCCGGTCTGGGAACTGGGGGATGGGGAGGTGGAGAGGCTGGAAAGATAAGTCAGCAGTTAAATGTGCTGACTACTCTTACCAAGAACCTGGGTTCTGTTCTGAGCACCCTTATGGTGCCTCACAACTACCCCCAACAGCCCCAGAGGATCCACTGCCCCCTTCTGGCCTCTGTGAAAACTGCATTCATGAGAACATACCCACACACAAACACACACATAATATAAAAATAAAATAAATCTTAAAAACAGAGCCAGGTGATTCTCTTCTAACGGAATGGAATTAGGTGCCACAGAATAGTATGTGTCTCTGAACTCCCAGGTTACACCTTCCTATGGTCACGACTTTGCTGACAGAAGTGTGTTTGTTATGAATCAAGGAAAGGGTTACTTAAGACCATGGTGAGATAAAACAGGTGTCTATAAATGAACTTGATGTTCTGAAAAACGTAATGATTGATAATCTTATAACTTGTATTTTAGCTTCTCATCATTACTTAGAATATCATATAAAAAATATTATTATACAGAAAAGCATACTTGGTGTGTGTGTGTGTATATACATATATATGTATACATATATATGAATTATTCAGGTATTGAAAATATCAAAACAAACTTAATACAGATTCACAAAAGTGTAGGAAAAAAAATAATGGATCCTGACATCAGGCAAAATTGAAGGTAGAGAAAAACCATAATATGCTGGCTATACCTGTAATTTAGTTTATAAAGCCCTCCTGGGAGAAGGATCTGGGGAAGTGTACGCTCTATAATCTTAACGAGCACTTTATTCTCGACCATATAGAGATGAGCTGGACTGCCTGGCATTAATTTAGACAGAATCTGCCTCATATTTGGCCAAAGAAATACACGTTTAATAAGCAGGGCCTTCACTTGAGAAGTTCTGTGTAAAGGCGAAGGCGTCATTTGCCTTAAGTAGTACATTCATCATGAACCTAACTCATCGATATGAATTATCCTAAACCTATAACTACGAGCCTGTTGAAATCTTAACACCTTCCAGATACCATAATACTGGTAATTGTATAATTGTATTCAAGGAGACATCTCGTGGTAACTGAGCCATCCCTCACTGCTAGTAAGACCTTTAAGAACGCGATGCACAATATGCTTGCTGGTTCAGTGGAAGGAAAAAAGCCAGTGTTCCCCAAAACCCACTTGCCTGAATCACTCCTGTTGAGTGGTTTCATGGACATTTAGGAAGCAGCTGCTTCACCCTGGAGCCAACCCGTCTGTGGAGTTTGCAGGAGATTTGTAAGGACAATGGTCGTGAACATGCCAGGAATAAAACTCCAGTGATAAAGCCCACAGTAGAGGACCCCTGGTTCCTTCTAGCCAGCCAGATTCCTGATATTCATTCTAACGTGGCCCTGGTTTGAATTTTTAGTCATTTGGAAAGACTACTTAAGGCCTTTGGGATAGCTAAGGAAGACTGTGTGCTACGCAGAGCCTGTGGACCCAAATGTACTTAAAGCACTAGCTAGGCATTTCTGTTTTGATGGGAGCACCAGTTTAAAAAATGCAGTAAGTCTGTAACTCGATAGGAACTCTGCAAACTTGTGCAGCAAAGGCTTTGAGCTCAGTAAGACCTTGACTAGGGTCGTCCTGAGTCTGGTACAGTCACTGTTTGCGCCCGAGTCGCTAAGTAGTATCTCCTTTAAACAACATCGTGTAAATCTCCTCTACCTCCTCTACCTCAACTTTCTCCACCTTCAGTTGGCACTAGGGAGGACTGACTGAAGTGTTTTCTCTCGGCTATGTTGGTAGTTATAACCTGCAGCAAAATACAGCTTGGTGCTATTCCAACATCACATATTTAAGAAATCATTCCCAACAAAGTAAGTTTCATGTTTTTATAAATAACATCATTATATGGGAAGATCCTCAGAGTGTATAATTATGTTTGTGAGCAGCAATCAAGCTAAGATATTATGATGTCACCACTCAGGCAGATAACATACATTAAATTATGTGTTGGTAATGGGACAAGAGTTAATTCTTCTCTGATTGTACCTTTCGTGTTTTCTTCAATAAATGTTTTTAAAACTGAACGAGTACAATTATTTTTTTTAAAAAAACACATAATACTATTTTGTAAAAACATATCACTAGTCAGACGTTTGTTTCTGTGGTGCCTTTATTCTCATATACACAGGGACATGCAGCTTTCTAGCACTGTTGAGATAGTCCCCCCTCCAGTAGATCCCCATACCCCCTCCCCCACCAGGTCTGTCACTGAACGGATGATTCTCTGTCGTACGCTAAGCAAGAGGTTCAGGAGTCACACGGAGCACAGCAAAACTGGTACCCAGGTGAGGATAAGGCAACTGAGCCAAAGCCTGTGACTTTCTGTCAAGTGGAGTCACAGACAGGTCACACGGGAGAGTACCCAGCCCCAAACAGATGCCTCTGAACTTGTTGCAGAAGCCTGTTTGCTTTTTGTACAGACCAGTGACTAAATGAAAAGCTCAAAAGCAGGTTGCTTTCAGCCCCCAAATGCAGTTGACATGAAACCATAGATTCCTCAGTCTGCACTGTGAGAGAAAGAGGCTTTTCAGGAACACGAGTTGTATGTGGTCAGGGTGGTCAGCCTCCCTTAAACCAACCAGAAGAGGTTCCTCACATAAAGAGGTTCTGCTACTGGACAGTACCCAGGCTATGCATGTCTTTTATTCACTTGGGAGCCGGCTCTGTTATCTACTGGAGCTTAACATCTATTGGGCTCATGTATGCACAGGGTTTGGGGCAGCCACCAAAAGAACATTGCACAAAATTGGGTAACTGCTGTAGAGTCAAATGACATTATTACCTGGACTACTTACAAAACTGATATAGGAGGAGCTGGGAAGAGGCTCCATTGCTAAAGTACTCACCATGCAAGTTTGATCCCAGGACATGCCAGTCTCAGGGCTGCATACCGGCAGAGACAGTGGAGGTGGAACGTTCCCCAGGGCTGGCTGGCCGGTAGTTCTTGATTCAGTGAGAGAGAGTAGACATTGTCTCAAGTAACAAGGCAGACAACAATAAAGAAAGGTCAACCTTAGACCTCTACATTCTCACACTTGTGTGTGAGCATCTGCACACACATGCACACTTGAACATGTGCACACTCATATTAACACACATGCACACACACACACACACACACACACACTCCTTACTTATTTCTGTAAAAGCCCTGTTGTGATACCTAGCCAAATGGATCGTCCTCCCCAGTAAAGAATCCTTTCGATTTCTCTTTCCATAACTTCAGGTACTTGAGGTCTACTTCATAAACCATTGAACAACATCAAAATAACAGAAATAATTCTTGAGTTCTGGGAGCACAGAGTCCCACAGGTCCCACTGTATCACCCTGGGGGTGGGAATGACCTTTCTGTCCCAGTGGACACACCATATGTGTTACCTGTCTGATAGTCCCTTGGAAGCCATCTTGGTTCTTGACTCAAAAGTCATGACATAGACTGGGTTAGACTACAACCTGGGTTTCAGCATCCCTTGGGACCCTTGGGTCACATCCCTGATGGTAAAAGAAGACATCTCTAGTCCGGTGTTGGTAGAGGTCTGTGGGCCCTTTTGTCCAGTGGCATTCTGGCATTTGTCCACCCCACCCACCTCACACAGCTTGTGTTTTCTTCAGCAAGAGAGCATCGATGACTTGATGCATTCCCGAAACTGCTACAAGGACAGGTGAGGGTTGCAAATGGGAACAAACAGAATAGTCCAATGTGATTTTAATGGCGCTAACTGCTTTTGCATAATACACCGATGGTTACTGAGAGCACATTAAAGAATAAATGTCCATGGCTTTCCTCATCAAGTGTCATTTAAATCCCATTAGATAGAGCCTTGTGAAGTGACACTGGTAATATGACTCCCTTCTAATTTCCCTGTGTTCTGACCACTGCAAAGGCCCTAGGGAAACAGCGTTTGTCTGGTGGGTGTTAGAAGGGACTGTGGGTGAGCCATATACATTGTAAGGCCCCTCTCCAACTCAGCTCAACGGTCAAAATGAGATTTCATGGTGGGAATTATACAAGATTGCTTTGTTGCTGGTTGGTGAGTTTGTTTTGCTCTTCAATTGAGATGTCAAGACTGTAGGCCGGCAGCCATCACTCCCTGCTGCTCTCTTTGTCTTTGCTTTGCCTGCCAAGCTGCCAACACTGAATGCATATACATAGCTGTTATATCCCTTGGATGTGATGAACTGAATCCTTTATCATTACATAATGACCGTTGTCCCTTGATAGATTCTAACCCTCCCTGCTCTTCCAGTTTCCACTTGTCTAACATATTAGTAACTTATCTCATAATAGTGACAAAATTCCTGAAAGAATAAATTTTAGAAAGGATCTACTTTGCCTCACAGTTTGAGGGGATCCAGTTTGGCATGGTAGGGAAAGGCCCGCTCATATCTGGACAGTCTGGGGAACACAGAGGTCAGTGGACAGGAGGCTGACCTATAACCCCAGTTATAACCCACCCCAACCCACGGTGACCCCCCGCCCCCTCCCTCGCAGCTAAGTCCCACCTCCTAAGGTTCTACCACCTTCCAAAACACCGCCACCACATGGGGACCAAGAGTTCATGATCATCTTAAGGCATGTTCTCCATGCAGCCATAATGCATAGTATTGCTTTCTATCCCTTTATTTTAAATCCTATGTATCCTTAAAACCAAACTAGTCCTCCAGTAGGGAAAACTGTCTTACTGGGTCTTACTAAAGAATGCAAAGGGAGAGTCAGTGTTTGGTAGACATTTAGGCAAATAGAAAGGCAGTTGCATATGAATAGAGACAGTCTAAAAGAGCCTCTCACTGAGGCTCGGTGAGTGGCATTTTTTCTAATTTGCTATTATTTCCTCCTTGCAATTTGTGATTTGAGTATGAAACCTAAAACCTCATCATACGAGGTTTAAAAGCATAGTCTATTTGAATGACTGACGCAGACAGGTTCTAGTTAAGGTTTGATTATGTGTGTTTGTGGATGAATGACATCTCAGTTCATTATCAGCATTCCTAATGGGGGAAACGAAGTGGTTTGAGAGACTTTATGTACTGCCAAGCTGCCCACACTGAGTGCAGATACATAGCTGTTATATCCCTTGGATGGATGAATTGAATTCTTTATCGTTACATAATGACTGTTGTCTCTTGACAGATTCAATCACTCTGCCTCACCTCTGCCCATCCGTCTACCTGGCCATAGTTCTCAGTCCCAGCAGATTCTCTAGCCAGATCCCTGGCTCTCTAGTTTCCCCATATCTTGCCATCCTTTAGTTCAGGGGTTCAATGTCCTGTAGTTCCATGAATTCCCATCTCCCTCTGAATTTCCTTATGCCGTAAAGCACCTGACTTGTAGTTCTTCTCCGTGTCCTCATTCCCTGGATCTCTGGGACTTTCTTGCTTAAAGCTATGTTTTAATCACAGTACAAACAAAAATAAAACAGAAAAAAAATGCAGAGAATTGATGTGATTCACTAGGAAATGCAGGACTCTTCGATTCCTGACCCACTCATATAACTGAGCTTAAAGCGAGTCTGGAAGCCTGTTTTCTCATTTTGGCTCTCTGTTTCATACTAAACTAGGCAGCAGGTCTGCAGCTTGAAACTGGAGATGGATACGAAATCCATGCTGGTCAGAATTAGCAGGAACCCTCAGACAAGGAACTTGAAAGTTTTCCGTTCCTAGGACGGGAGCAGATTAGGGATACTGAGGGAAGGAAGCACATCTTTAGGGGCTAAGATCTCGCCTTTGAAGTTTTTTCCTTAATATAAATTAAATGGCTTTGTCACCTCAAACATGATGAGTTTTTTTTGTGAGAGGGCCCAGACTCAGGCCTGTGGCCCCTGTTAGTATAGATGGTTTTTGTGCAAAGGATTCAAGAAAGGCTTTTACTAGAAGTTTTGACTGCAGAGAAAACAAACGGAAACGCATTGACCGAGCACCCCAGTGGCCTAGGAGAGCTTTGGTTGGGACGTTTCCCCCGCTTTTTACTTCTATTTGGAGAAACTGAACTTTTGACAGATGAACTTCTTTTCCCTAGGCTGATGTTTATCTAAGAGTGTGGTAGTTGAGAAATTATCCAGAATTCACAAGGTCAGAGAATGGTCTGGTTTACACACTGTTCTCCACCCATCTCGCCCCCACCAATTCCCTCGGGGAGGTGAGGGGGTGGGTTCTGGTGTATCCACCCCACAAAGGCTCACCCAAAGGATCCACCAGCCTCTTGGGTGTGGCCCTCTCCATCCTGGCAGCTCCCTGAGACTCAGGTCTCAGCATCCCCTTCCCTCTGCACTCTGAGTTTGAAATCATTCCAATATGCTTGACCAATGAGCATCCATCCTCATGCAATGCCCTGGGAATGAATACCATCGGTGAGACTGGATTTTTTTGTAATGCCTCCGTTTGTGAGAAAATAGACTCCCCTGTTGTGTTTTTTGATCCTGAATGGAAGAATAAAGTAAGGTTGAATAAATAATCTCAGGCTTATCTTGGAAAGTTTTAAAGGGCCCATTAAAAAGAGGATTATAGTTATTATAATAAGCCTTTCTTCTTCTCCCTCAAGTTCCTTACTGCATAAAGACGGTATTTTTCCCTATGGGACACTGGCCTTTGTGCTCTGTCCTGGGAGGTTGGTTATCATCCGTGAACTATGGCTTCACAGAGAAGATAACCCTAGCACACACAGAACGGTGCTTCGAGCGGCTGCACACTCTCTGCATCTTCCCTTCTGGGTAGACTGACCTATACAAGACTCCCTGGGAGCAGCGTTGCCTTGTAATGACTTCACCAGCAGAACTAAGGTCCGGTTGTCGACTCACGATGTTCTTTTCTTGTATGTTTTAGAAATCGAGGCGAAGGAAGCATGTGATTGGCTCCGGGCTGCTGGGTTCCCGCAGTACGCTCAGCTGTATGAAGGTATGTGAGCCTTTCCCTCTGTTCTTTACCAAGAGGAAGACCCTGCCTAGGGCTTACTGGGCTTTCGCTCTGATGGACTGTGGATTTGCATCCTTCCCCCTCAGCCTTGGCAATGCTCAGCTTATTCTGACACCATTGGAACTGAGTCAGGTCCCTTGCCCCCACCATTGCCCCTGCACTTTCTGCTCCCCCCACTGCAGATCCCCCCCCAGCTCTTCAGTTTCTTCCCAATGTCTGCCAAGACTTACCTTCTAGAACGTTTTACATGTTCTTTCTTGTTTTATCATTGTGCTGTTTTCTTGAGATTGCAATGAATTCATTGTTAATAAATTTCCTACAAGTCTCAAAACTAGTTGTTTTGGGATAGCCCCTATTTGTGCCTATTTTACATAAAAAATGTTATGGGTCAGGTGTCAGTCTTTTAAGTTTTGGATAAGTGGCTTTTTTTTTTTTTGCCAACATTATACTTCTGGTCCTTGATTCTTTAGTTAATAGCAAATAACTATTCACTGTCTTAATTACTTTTCTATTGCTGTAATAAAATACCATGACCAAGGCAACTTACAGGAGAAAAAGTTTGTTTTGGAACTTACAGTTTTTGAGAGTCGGTGACCACCATGACAGGAAACACAGCAGCAGGCAGGCATAGTGCTGGATCAGTAGCTAAAAGTTTGTATCTGATTCATAAACAAGAGGCAGGAAGTGGGGAAATACTGGGAATTGCATGAGGTTTTGAAATCTCAAAGCCCTTTCCCACTGACACCCCTCCCCCAACAAGACCACGCCTCCTAATCCTTCCCAAAACTGTTCTACCAACTAGGGACCAGGCACTCAAACATAAGCCTGTGGGAGCCATTCTCATTGAACTATATCTTACGTTGTCTAAAATCATGATTAAATCTTTGCTACTTTGTAGATCATCCTTATACCTCTCTCTCTCTCTCTCTCTCTCTCTCTCTCTCTCTCTCTCTCTCTCATTTATCCTTCCCTTCTTCCTTCTTTCCTTCCTTCTATCTTGGTCTAAAACGTTATGATGAAGCAGTCAGGTCCCAGGACTGAGCAAGTGGCACACCTGAGATCATCTATGGGAAATTAAAGCTAGTAGTATTTATTACAAAGTTGTAGATAAGATGTACACAAAGGCCGGGCAGTGGTGGCGCACACCTTTAATCCCAGCACTTGGGAGGCAGAGGCAGGCGGATTTCTGAGTTCGAGGCCAGCCTGGTCTACCCAGCAAGTTCCAGGACAGCCCGGACTACACAGAGAAACCCTGTCTCAAAAAAAACCAAAAAAAAAAAAAAGATGTACACAAAGGAGGAGCCAAGAGTGTATGGTTGTTGTAGCTGTCACTACCACAGGCCCAAAGAGGAGGATGTCAGAGCCCAGGAAACAAGAGCCTTGCACACAGCCCTAGAGGAAGCACACGGCTGGCCATGGGGAGAACCAAGGAATGCCTCCTTGCATTTTCAGCCATGGCCTCCCATTGACCAAACCCAAAAGGAGCCAGAGGGCATGAGTCTCTTTGGATGCCATCCTCCTTCACAGTGGGTCTCAAAGCGTGAGGCAAAATGCAAGATGGTAGAGTAGGACTGAGGGCTCAAAGGACGGTACCCAGCACATGAAAGCATAGCAACCTCTCTTCCTAGTGCCACAAACATTGTGATGTGTGTGTAGGAAAGGGACAACAAAATCAATCTTTACATAAAAATGACTCCTGTCCTTTCACTGGAAGTCTCAAGTTTATAGTGAAAACCAAAAGTTTAGGGTTTTTTCTACTCTGTTCATTTATATTCTGTAAGGACCAAGGAGGGTTAATGTTGACATGCAGTTTGAAGCATAGACTCTCTGACAGGTTTTCAGAGGGTCATATATAACCTTTTAGACCAAGAAGGAAGGAAGGGAGGAAGCAGAGAAAGAGAGGGGGGGGGGGAGGGAGGGAGGGAGGAGGGAGGGAGGGAGGGAGGGAGGGAGGGAGAGAGAGAGAGAGAGAAACAAAAATGATTGCTATAGTTTAAATCTAAACAATCCCCAACGCCTATTCTCCACCAGCCATTTACTAATTAGGAAGGGAAAGCCCAGGATGTTAAGTGATCTTGGTCCTAGTTGGGGTTTCTGTTATTGTGACAAACACCATGACCCAAATAAGAAGGAAATGGTTTGTTTCAGCTTACAGCTCTCAGGCACACTCCATCACTGAGGGAAGGTAGGGCAGGAAACTGGAGGCAGGAGTGGATTCAGAGGCCAAGGAGGGATGCTGCTTACTGGCTTGCTCCACATGGCTTGCCCAGCCTGCTTTCTTATAGAATCAAGGACTGCTAGTGCAGGGGTGGCACCATCCACAGTGAGTGGGGCCCTTCCACATCAATCATTAATCAAGATAATACCCTACATATCTGTCTGCAGGCCAGTATCATGGAGGAACTTTCTCAATTAAGATTTCCTCTTCCCAAGCATGTCTCAGTTTGTGTCGGGACAAAAGAAAAACAAGCAGCTCGTTGTCCTTACGTGGATGGGTGAAAAATACAAATAATTCCAGCTGTTTTGATTCTTGATGAAACGTATATACATATAAATATGATGCTATAGCTACTATAAGAGTTTATGTGAACAGTCCATAAGTATCTAAAGTATACTGCAGCTCAGAAATATGTACGTGTCAGATTGTTTAATCCATATATATTACATAAATATAATGAGAACAGAGCTTCCTCTGTGACTCCTATTATTCAAAAACCAATCGTCAGTAAATAGTCACATGTCTGCCGTAAAGTAGCCATCATGATTGTGATACTTACTTTACAGCTGAGGGAAGGCTACTTGCCCAGAACAACACAGCAAAGAAGTAATGTATACTTAAAACCCTGGGCTCCTATAACTGTGCTTCTCGATGTGATGTACAGTCACTTGCCAGGGGAGTTAGGTGCTGTTTGCTGGGGACCACAAGGGATTCAGTCACTGTGAAATACTTTGAGTTCATCCACTTGAGTGGATTCTTTTTTTTTATAAAGGCAAGTGATTATGTCTTCAAACTGGAATGTCTACGGCCAAGTAAATATGTCAGTAAACTGATATGTTTAAACTTTTAGTGCGTAGCCCATGCTCTAAAGAGAAAAAGATGTGTCCCCAGAATGGGAGTAGTGTCTGCTTCCAACTCAGAGGAGGATTTAGAAACGTTAGCTTCATTATAACTGAGAAGACATGGGAAATAAAAAAGAGGAAGGCCTGGCAGTCACAGTGAACCGACATTAAAGTTGACCTTGGCCATTATGTCAAGTGATAGCAAGAAGTTTTCCTATGTAAAAGAGGCACCTAAAATGAAAGCCATACTCTGGACATTGACAGTTACCACCCCAGCTGGCATGAGTCCTCTTTTGGGGAACAGTCATGGGGTTGGAATCTCTTCTTTTGGGGCTTCAAGATGACTGAAAATTCTGCTACCAAAAGAAGGAAGGAAGGAAGGAAGGAAGGAAGGAAGGAAGGAAGGAAGGAAGGAAGAAGGAAGGAAAAGAAAAACAGATCTCAGACTATTAAACTTGGGCTATTTTTAGAAATGTCCTTTTTGTAGGAAAAAAAGTTTGCCAAACTAAGAATCCTATGAAGTCATCTGTCTGCAACCTATCCTGTGGTGAACAGGAAGAATGTAGAAGCTGTTCTTCATGTCCTCCTAAAGAATGTCAGATAAGGATGGACATAAAGGGCCCTTGGCATACAATCCTGCCCAAGGTTTAGGTGCTTGTTTTCATATTTTGCACTCTCAAGAGCATTTTCTGTGATTAACAATAACACCGTGTGCTATTTTTAAATGCCATCAGCAATAACAATAAGCAGTAACTGTGATTTAAGATTTAAGATCGGTGATTTGTGCAGAACTTGGTGGCCTGAGCTCATTGGCCAGGCGGTCACATGCAGCAAAAGGCCTCAGCCTCTCTCTCTCCTTCTTTCTCTCTTAGATTCCCAGTTTCCCATCAACATCGCGGCCGTCAAAAAAGACCATGATTTTCTTGAAAGAGACCTTGTAGAACCTCTTTGCAGGTAAGCCAGATGAGTAACGTAACTTTGGTTTTTGCTCTTTTCCTTGGTCTGTCTCCATTTGGGCAGCACGAATTTGAAAGTTGAACTTAACAACTCGGTAAATATGTACTGTGTGTCACTGTTGCTGGTCGGTCCTGGTACCCTGAGGGTCCTCAGTTAAATGTTACAGGGGACTTCAGTCATTAGATTAGGAAAAAGAGAGGAAGAAGAGGAGAGAAGAAAAGACAGGAGAGAAAAAAGGAGAGAGAAAGGGAGGATGGATATTTCAGAGTATTTTAAATGCCATTTTAAAAAATGTAAATTAAGGAATAGGGCAGTGAGAAGACAGCACAGATGAGGTGGTGGAAGGATTCAGGATGGTCAGCCATCTCAAGTGTTGCCAGGGCAACGTCTGAGACATCCTTTGAGGATGTTCAACTTGACTTAAGGTTTTTTTTTACATATATAAAGTCAAGTGATTATATCTTAAATCAGAATATGTAAGACCATGTAAATACATTGGCACATTGACCTATTTAAACCTTTATTGTGTAACGAATCTTTTAGAGAGGCAGAGATGTATATATGAAGAATTCTTTCCTCTCAAACACTTGGAGAAGCCCAGGTGAAGCAATGAGGCATGAACAAATGAACAAATAAGAAACCATTGAACTTTGGCTCATAATTGTAAAGACCCAATAAAATCTATATTTTAGATACTCAGATTCCACATGAAAGGTCAATTGTGTCTGTAGAAACTTGCAGTTCTATGGCTAATGTTCTGGAAAGAGGTCGGAGCTGGGGTAGGTGTCACCATAGGACACTTTCAGTCTTTGGGCCACATAGGACTTCGAGATGCCATACTGGTAACCTCAGTCCACTGCTCTTCCTTTTATGTCCTGCATTTGGTAAACATGACTATTTAATGATGGTACGAAGAGGTACGAAGGCATGCCAGAGTAGTGTAAGTGTCTTAGGTTTGCGGGATCCTTGTTTTTGTGTTCTGAACTTGCTATATGACAAAAAAAAAATAAAAGTAGATTTGTGTTAATCTCTGCTCTTCACAAAGAGAATACTGTGTGTCTGCTTAAGTTTAATGAATCAATCCTGTCAGTTTAAAAGAGGAAAGAATTCTGAATCATAAACTTGGGGGCTAGCTGGCTGGCTGGCTGGCTGGCTCAGGTTAAATGCACTTGCCACCAAGCAAAACTACCTGAGTTCGATTCCTGAGACCCACAAAGTGGGAGGAGAGAACCAAATCTCAAAAGCTGTCCTCTGACATCCATACATGCACTGTAGCATGTGTGTGCACACACACACACGTACAACACACACTAACATACATACATTTATATGTACATAAAATCATATATTTGCGTGAGTAGAGGCTATTTAGGCTAGAAAATAAGCATGCACATGTCTGTGCCTTTGTAAGAGCCTGTGGGGTAGACGGATGATTTCCTTGTGATTCTTCAAAAGCTCCGACTTGGAAGAGTATCATTTCCTCTTCTCCATCTGGAAGGCACACCTGCAGCGAGAGCAGATCCTTCCAAAAAACGTTCATTGCGCTCGGTAACATGGGCTATTTTTTCTCTAAGTGTTGTGTATATTCCTGTTGGCTGGCATTTAAAAAAATAATTTCTATTTTTAAATTATATTTTACTCTCTTTTCCCATTAAGTCTTCTAAATTTGTTCTCTATAAATTGACTTATTTTTAGCATTAGATTTATACATGCACACACACACACACACACACACACACACACACACATTCACTGTGAACTAATACCAGTGTGCAATCAAGTCTTGGAAAAGTTCATCCCTGCTCCTGAAGCCATCATTCCCCGTACTCCCAACCCCGACCAATCACAGAGTTTTTGTCTGTGCCTTCATTTTGGCTCTCTCAGGATGTCACAGCGATAACATGGAACAGGAAATGGCTGGTTCTGCCTGGCTTCTTTAACTCGGTGTAATGTTCTTAAGATTGTTAAGAATGTTCTTAATTCATGCTAATTTCTGTTTCAAAACTATATTCCACTGTACAGAAAGACTTTGGGGATCTCCAGTTTGAGGATATAAAGATACCCTAACATTAATTTATGTGGTTTTGTGTGAGCATAAATATACATTTTTTTTTTAAATAAAATCTTAGGAATGGAACTGTGGGGCTCATGACAAATCTGTTTTATCTTTATCAAGAGCTTCAAGTGGCCCTGTTCTTTTGTATTCCTAACAGTGTATGAGGGTCCAGTTACCTGGTCTGTGGGAGTATGCCTTTGTCATGCTCATAGACATTCTAGCTGGTGTCTGGCTGTGGTTACACTGCGATTTTTAATGTGCATTTTCCTAGTGACCAATAAAGCTACACAACTTTCCATGTCTCACCAACCTACCTTCTCCTGCAAAATATCTATTGAAGCTGTTCTCTCATTTTTAATTGAATAATAATTTCTATTCCTGAGTTTTGAGGGATTTTGTTGTTATAGATTCCTCTTTTTGTCAGATATATTTTGTAAACATTTTCTGCCAGAATGTAGATCTTTTCAATAGAATGAAGAGGTTTTTTTTTTCCTTAATTTTTCTAGCTGAATTTGGTTACTCATATATATTTAAGAGTATATCTAAAAATGACCTTGCCTAAGATGAAGTCCCAAGTATGTTATCCTGTGCATTTTGAATTTGAATTTATCTTAGTAAATATAAGTCCTGAGCCATTCGTTTGCATTTCGGTGTCTGATTGTTTCAACTACTTGTTGAAAGGACTGGACTGCCGTCTTCATCAGGTCACCTTGACACACATCTGGACATTGTTGTGCATGATATGTGTGTGTGTGTGTCCAGGACACACATGCCACAGTGCCTGTGTGGAGGTCAAAGGACAACTTGTAGGAGTCGGTTCTCTCTTCCATCCTCTGGGGACTGGGACTTGAATTCAGGTTGTCCTGCTTGGTGGCAAGTGCCTTTAGCCACTGAGCCAACTTACTGGCCCTAAATTGACATGTCGATTAGTAATCAGTGTACATTTAAGTCCCCGATGTTTACAACAGCAAACTGTAGTTTGCACCACAAGACGTGGAATGATAATACCTAAGAGTTTCATGGTTCTGGTTGCTACTATTTTCACATCCAGTGTTTATTACTAGGATATAATTTTTAAAATATTTTTATACCCTGAAAAATCTTTCTAAGCTGTTTTATTAATTCTTGTGAACAAGCATTTGGCTAGAAGTGTGTGAACCTCTGTTCTCAGGGTACAGGAGCTGTGGGTAAAATAGAGGCCAAAGGAAGAGTCACACACACCCTGGGTGGATCAAAGGAAGCAAGGGTAGGTAGGCAGCCAAAGGCAGCTGACTGGAAAGCTAGTGGGGAATTGTTTCTCTTCACTGTGAGTTCTACACAGTGCAGATTTCCTGCCTCACAAATAGTAGAAAGCGACAGAGCATCTCTCTCCAGAGGAGAGTGACGGCGCTTTAATGGGCAGCTGATTCTTGCCTACTCAGAAGGTAAGTATTGATTAATGAATGCCAAGAGAGCCGTAAGGGAGTGAAATCTTATTCATGTTCTTCTTTGTGCAGTGCATTTACAAAGATAGTGATTCTTTTTTTTAATTTCTGCAATTACATCTGTTTGCTTATTTGTCTGTTTATTTGTTGTGTGGCAGGGCACCAGAGGACCTCTTATTAGAAGTTGCTTATATCATCCCACCATGTGGGTCTTGGGAATTGAACTTGGCTCCTCGGGCTTGGCAGCAGGCACCTTCACCTGCTAGTCTGTCCTGCCCACCCCTCTGCTTTATTTTGAAGTCTCTATGGCTGTACAGTTCTCATGGTTGTTTGAAATGCTGAAGCCATGCAGAATAATAGAGAGCTCCTTTCAGGGAGACAGAGGCAGGCAGGGGACCCTAGAGTCCCCTGCAAAAGGATATTCACCAGAGAGATTTTGCTCACCTGTGGAGACAAGTGGTCAGTTCACTTCTTAGATTCACAATTTACTATAGAATATTGGACAGTGTAGCTTAAAAATACAGAACCTACTGAGGGGAGTGCCCAGAAGGAATCAGGGTAGATGCACAGATGTACACCGCTTCCTTTTTTGTATCTCTGAGGTTCAGTCCCCAGAAGCCAGGCAGATTCGCTGCCTTTGCTGAAGCTGCAAACACCAGAATGGCAGCTCAGTTCTTTGTGCTTGGCTGCAGGGATGATGGCAGGACCAGTGTCGCACGGGCTCCATGTAGATGATTGTTCCTGCAGGCACGAAGAGCTCCGTTTCCAGCCTTTCAGCAGCTACTGTTAAAAATTCTACTTTTCTAGTTGTGACTGATTGTTGACTGAGAGTCTCTTCCTCCGTATGTCACGGAAAGTTCATTGCAAATCCAATTATCTGAATGAGCTGCTTAGAACATTAACTCTATGGGACACTTAGAAGACACAAAAGGTGTCAAAAACAGCTGGCAAAGTTTGTCCTTTGGTGATGATGATCACGGCAGGCTAAAGCGCTGGGGATGTGAGAAGCTCCCTTCTGCCAGTTGTGGTATTCACTGCAGCTGGCTGCAGACATAGGCCTGCATGCCCAAACATGACCTTTGAATTCCTAAATTAATGTGAAGATAGCAACTCATTTGCATAAGGCATATTGTTACTAGATGCTAATTAATTATAGCATATGACAAATGAGGGCACGGGCTGTGTCCGCTGTCATGTGTTGATGGGCTTAGCCATGACTACCCAGGGCAGCTTTCTCGAGTGTTTAAATAAATGAGAAGTGATGAGGAGTCTCTCGAGAAGCCAGGAGCAGTGAGAGGAAATGACGCAAGGGAGAAGGATGTTACAGTTCCCTGCTGCACACACCCGTTTGATCCGAGGATGTCAACAGCATTAATATTAAACAATGACAGCCTCTGTGAAAATAATGCAAGCCTTTCCCTTTAAAAATATTTATCCTAGAAGGGGCTGGAGAGATGGCTTAATGGTTAAGAGTGCTTCCTGCTCTTGCAGAAGACTCAGGTTCAATTCCCAGTACCTACATGGTGGCTCCCAACTATGACTCCTGTATACCAAGGGATCCGACACCCTCTCCTGACCTCCATGGGTGCCAGACACACAAACGCTACAGACATACATGCAGAACACCCACACACATAAAATATAACGAGGATAATAATTGTCTTGTGCAAGCTGATTACATCACACAGTCCCTTTCTGACAGCACAGCCTGCACAGTGTCTCTCTCTCTCTCTTTCCATTTGCGTAAGTGACTTTTGTCCGTGCTTTTCTCCCACGCCTCATCAAAGTCCAGAGGCAGATCCATGGTTTAAGGACTAGCACAGGATGCTTTCTCATGCTGTCAGTCTTTGGAGGAAGAGCCAAAGGGAAAGCACATCCATCCTTGTCTGGTTCCACGGTGGCATGTGTCATTTGCTTACTTCAAACTATATTTCTACTTCCCTTATCCCATCCATCCTACCCCAGACGCTATAAAGCCTTCCTATGCCTGGCCTGTGACTTCTGAACACCCCGAGTCTTGGGAATTCCACAGCATAATTATGTATTCGGCATCCTCTCTGTTCTCCACAGTCTATGCTTGCCAGACTCTCTCAGCACCAAGGCCTTTCCCACGCCCCGTGGCCACAGCACATGGAGGACCCCATGAAGGGCTGGGCTTTGATCCCAGGGTCGGGAGCACATCTTCACTGATTATAGTTTCTTGAATGTCTTTGAGGTTCCCACCCAGAACACTCCTTAGCTGACAGGGTTCCATCCACCACCCTGACAGGAGCCAAGGGTAAGAAGTTCAGGCAGTTGGAACTGAATCAGAATGGTCTGGAAGAGATGAACGCCTACCTCTGCTTGCTATTCCTCCCATGCCTTTGGCAAGAAAATAGAAAATATCACAGGAAACCAGCCGTAAAATCAATGTAGGAGACCTCGTGAACCCTCTGAGGTCTGGCGGTGGAAATGTCAAACAGGAACCTAAAGTATGAGGAAGGAGGAAGAGGACCTACTGTTTTGCTGTGGTCGCTAAGGGAGGAGCAGACAGCCTGCCTGCCGAGTCCCCCGGCTTCTGTACAGCATGAGTCAGGCCCTGACAAGCTGCACCTAGCTCCTTAAGCTGACACTGTTGCTCTCCCTTCACTACCAGTGCACAGTCTCAGTCAGACCAGCCTTCCTTGCCCCAGACTTCCTCTCTGTCCAGCGTCCCTTCTTGACCACTGCCTGGCTCCGGCTCTGGTCCTCTGGGCTGTGAGGGACTTTCGCTGGCACATCACGGACTGCATCTTATTCAAACTGCACGTCGTGGGTACAGGGCCTTGTACCAAATGAGACTTCAGTAAATATTTGTTAAGTTTAACTGGTAGAAATAACCTTTCAGCCCACAAATTATTATATTGTTCTTTGGTTAGGAAATATACCATGATAAACTCTTTATTTTTCTCAAGAATAATTTAAAATGCTGTCCTTTGCTGAAGACTTCCTTCACCTCCTCCTCCTCTTCTGCCTCCTTTTCGTCCCTCTCCACTTCTTTCTCCTTTTATCTCCTCCTCCTTCTTCCTCAGGTAGGATCTTACTATGCAGTCGCGGCTGGCCTAGAACTTGCTATGTAGACCAGGCTAGAGTCAGACTCACAGAGATCTGTCAGTCTCTGCCTGGGATTAAAGGTGAGCATCACCACACACAGCCTTCAGACGTTTTAAAGAGAGCATTCGGTGACTACTGGCTTCTGTCTGGCTCTCAGTATCTCAGCCCTCCTCCCTTCCCTCTCTCTCTGCGCCCCGCCCACCCTGCGCCGCCCCGCCCCCACAAAGGGTAAATACAAAGGAATGTGTGGATTTACAGCACCTGTTCTTTCCTAAATACTTGACACAATTAATCAACTACACCCTCCTCTCACGAGTGCAAATTCTCTGGCTTCTGAGACGCCACCTTCAGCTGGTTCTTGTT
Source organism: Mastomys natalensis (assembly GCA_021653895.1). Lineage (NCBI taxonomy): Eukaryota > Metazoa > Chordata > Mammalia > Rodentia > Muridae > Mastomys > Mastomys natalensis. The sequence continues at coordinate 408,975 of JAJTUV010000940.1, forward strand.
GATCTAGGACTCTCACCTTCCCAGGGCTGGCTTCCTTCCTTGACCCTAGGTTCTGAACACTGGAATTCACCAGGGTTCTGAATTTGTTTCCCCAGCTTACTTGGGTTTAGTTATATTCGGCCCTTGATATCCATGGGTTCACCATCCCTGCGTTCAGCAACCCCACATTAATCATGAAATACCCACTTACATGATGTTTACACTGTATTAAGTATTATAATACAGGAGTGATTTAAAATAAAGGGGAGGCTCTGAGGGATTACATGTAAGCGCTGTGCCCTAGGAGGATGTGGGTGTCTGCAGGGGATTCCCGGAACCGATCTTCCAAAGACATAGAGGATCGACTCCATTATGTTTGCTCTACCCCGCTCATCTCTCTCACGGCTCTGGGTGTCACAGGGCCCCACGCTTTAACATGCACAGACCAGAGTTCGTCATCTCCCTCATCTCCTTGCTTCCATGACTTGTGGATTTCACTGTTGTCTACACTTGATAGCACATTTGAAATCTGAGGCTCACCCTCTGTCTGCCTCCCCATCTTCCTCTGATGGTCACATCCCAGTCCACACAGATACCCCTCTCTGATATCCTCCCCTCTCTGATATCCTCTTTACCACTTTGCTACCTATCATTCAGGTTTCTTTTTTCTTAATTGAAAATAGATTTTTTTTATACAATATATACTGATTATGGTTTCCTCTCCCCCAGCTCCCCCCAGATCCTTCCTAACTTCCCGTCCACCCAAATCTACACCCCCTCTTTGCCACTGTCTCTCTCATTAAAATACAAAAAAGCATCTAGTAAATAGTAAAAAGATAAGGTAAAAACAAGTCAGAATAGAACAAAGCAAAGGGTAGAAAAAGGACCAAATAAAAAGTGTACATATACATACAAAGACACAGGCATGCTCCCACACAGCATAATATATAAAAGCTCAACCATAATATACAGGCAAAAAGATCTGTAAGGGAGAAAAAAAGCAAACAAATGCCCAGACATGGGGCTTGCCCTTAAATGTGGTTTGTGTAACCTGTAAGACTCCTTTGGAGAAAACTAATTTTTCATTTGCAAGCAGTTATCAATTAGAGAGAGCTTCTGGGTCAGGAATGGAAGCTTAGGTCCACTTGCTCCTCTTGCCACTGAAACCTCAGCTGCTGCAGACCTGTGCAGGCTCTGCATGCTGCCACAGTAGGTGCTCTGGTCCCACTATGTTCAGAAGGCTGTGTTTCCTCTGGCAGTGTCTCCATCCCCTCTGCCTTTCACAATCTTTCCACTTCCTCTTCCACAGGATTCCCTGTGCTCTAGGGGATGGGAGAGGGGCGGGGATTTGATGGAGATATCCCATTTAGGACTGAGTGTTCTGGATGTGACTGGATGTGCTTTGCACATTGTCCAGTTGTGGGTCAATATATTTGTTCCCATCTGCTGCGGGACGAAGCTTCTCTAATGATGGCCGAGCAAGGCACTGACCTACGAGTATAGCATCATGTCATTAGGAGTCAGTTATTGCTCTATGCCATTAACAAAACTGTAGTATTTGGTTCTCCCCTAGGTCTCTGTCCTATCTAGACTTAGGCTCTTGACCACTCAAGCAGTGTGTCAGGTACTGGGTTCCGTCTCATGGAGTCGGGTCTTAAGTCCGATTGGATAGGGTTGATTACTCCCATAACCTTTGAGCCTCTGTGGCACCAGCATATTTTGCAAGCAGGTCAGCATTGTAGAGCTCAGGGTTCGTGGCTGGGTGGGCGTGTACGTTTCTCCTCTGGTAGTGTACAAAGTACTTTCCAGGACCGTGAGCATTAGTCAGTAGGGGTGAAGGCTCTGGGTAGGCACCGGCATGATTTCTCCGTGTTCAAGGAGTCGTCTAAGTGTTGCCTTCAGCTTCAGGGCCTTACTGTAGGTTTGTGGAAAGGAACCATAGCCTTGGCAACAACAGTCTGCGTGGTTTGGAGCTCTTCACAGGACCCCATTAACCAACAACGAAATTAGATGGAACCTTACTCCCAGAACTGACGGTCTTATTTAGTCACCTGGGGCTTTGTCTTCCTTGTTATTTGATGGTTACATTTAGATTTCTTTCACATATATACATAACTTAAGAACTTCTACTGTGGTAGGTTTCCTTACAACCCCTCAAATAGCTTAGTTATAGCCATCCCTCCCTGTATTTCCTCCCTTTCCAGTCTCCCCTTCCCTTCCCCATTAGTCTTTCCATTCCGGCCCCCCTCCCTTCCATTCATAATTATTTATTCTAGATCTCCTTCCTAAGGTGATCCATCCCTCTCCTCTAGCACCTTACTCTTTACCTAACCTCTGTGGTTTTGCAGATGGTAGCCTTCTTGTTGAAGACTTAACAGCTAACATCCATATAAATGAACACTTACCAAATTTGTCTTTTGGAGTCTGGTTACCTCATTCATGATGATTTTTTTTTTTCTAGCCCCATCCATTAGCCTGCAAATTTTATTTTTTAAACAACTGATTAATATTCTGCTGTGTAAACATACGGCGGATTTTTTTTTATCCATTCTTCCATTGATGGACATCTAGACTGTTTCCAATTGCTGGCTATTAAGAATAGAGCAGCAATGTCACATTCAGATTGTTTAAAAATATGATTCATTTACTTATGTGTATGTATGTGCTTGCATGAGTTTATGTGCACCAAATGCATGCAAGTGACCACTGAGGCCAGAAGGGTACATCTAAGGTACATGCCTTAGAACTTGAGTTATAGGCAGTTGTGAACCACCTGAGTGCTAGGAATCGAACCTGGGTCCACTGCAAGAGCAGCATGTGCTCTGGAGTACTAAGCCATCTCTCCAGTACCTCATCTAGATTCTTGAACTATCTCTTGACTGTCCCTCTTAAATGTCCCTTTTATTCTCTATCTCACCTAAGTATGTTGTCTAAGTATGGTACTATTCCCCAGCATAATACCCTTCAGTATGTCCCCATTGTCCCCACACTGCTCCTATGTATCTTCTCTTAGTCCTTCACAGTCTTGCTCCAATGTTATCTTTTCCATCCAGTGCACTCAGGAAGTGACTGGTTTCCTCTCCTAGTTATCATGCTCACAGCCCACATGGGGCTTCGAGAGCCTCCAGGATAAGATCTATCTTTTGTTCATCTCTATTCTCAGCCTCTTCCTGGGGCACAGGACACACAGCCTTAGATAGATGGATATCAGCTTTTCTCTCCTTTCTCACTTCCCAGTAGAACCCTAAGTTTGGTGCTCAAAATGAAAGCACCCTTTGGTGATGCGTTCACCCATCTACAAGATCATGACAACAGCAGCAAATGGAAGAGGTCATAACCATTTCTCCTGAAAGGCTCAGGCTCAGACGACCTTCTTTACATTAATAACGAAGATTCCTACAAGCTTGAAGAGAAATGGGCCAACCAGGGCTTTTCTCCTTCAGTGCAAAGGAACTGCCAGGCCATGCATGGAGCATGCATTCATTTTCTAGGTTCTACTAAAAATGATTCCTCGGTAAACAGAAGCAATAAGTGAAGGAGATAGGACCGACATCACATCTAGCTTGGATGTTACCCATATTTAACTCCCCTGAGCCAATGTTCCTCTCAAGAGGCTTGACTCCTTGTCTGAAAGAGGCAGTACAAATGGCCCAGAGCTGTTCCCTTACCATCCATTGAACTGACTCACTTTGGTCTCGATTCTTTGCTCCACAGTAGAGGCAAACCTGGTGGAGCTTGTAGACTATGATGTTTGGTGCCGATGGGTTCTGTGGTTCTGACTTCACCAAGATGACAGCGGTGATCTGAAGATACAATAGGTTCATGCAGTGATCCAGTAGAATTGCCTTCCAGGCCACTGGTTCTCAACTTGTGGGTCCTGACTCCTTTGGGAGTTGAATGATCCTTTCACAGGGGTGGCTTAAGGTCATTGAAAAGCACAGCTATTTACACTATGATTCATAACAGTAAGCAAAAGTTCAGTTGTGAAGTAGCAACAAAAATAATTTTACGGTTGGGCATCACCACAACATGAGGGACTATATTGAAGGGTCACAGCATTAAGAGGGTTGAGAGCCACTGTTCTAGGCTTCTGAGAATTATAAGAAGAATAAATTACAGTATAAGCTTAGGAGAGGCTCCAGTCCAGTCCATTTGTGGATGGCAAAATACATTCTATAATTGAAATTTTTATTCATGTTGGAACAGTCTGCCAGGCAATCATAAATTGACCAACTCAGGCCATTCGAGAGTTTGTCTTATTACTTAGAATTAAGTTTAAGTAGAAATAATGCCAGAACCATGTATTTGTCCTTCCTGAAGGTTGGCTTCACTTACACCAGAGTCTTATAGCAGTTTTGACAGAGTATAGTGAATATTTCTGGTGTGTGGTATATTTCTTACCTTCAGGAGCCAAATCTGAGAGAGGCAATTCTGTTATCTGTCTCTACAGTGTATGTTTCATCCAGTCTTGATGCTTTCAAAGGTTACCATTATTACCTCACCAACTATGAAATAACTGACAAAACCAATAATGCTATGTCACACCATGAAGAGATACATAAAGAGTATTTCTTCTTTCATGTTTTACAAGATTCGGGATGACCTGTGTATAAGGAGATTGAAATTATACCCAACATTTCTAAATTGCCTCCAATGATGATAATTTTGCATATTGGATTAGGAGCTAATTAACATACAGTAGGTAGACAAAAGACACACAGGCCACGAGCTGGAGACAGTGCCCATGTAAATCTCAGGTAGGCATGACCATTCTTCTGTAATCTAATACATGGGACACACAGATAGGGGAGCCCCAGAATAAGCTGGCAATCTGGACCCTTGGGGGAATCAATCAACCCTTTCACTGGGCTAAGACCATTGAAAAACACAGATATCTATATTACAATTCATAATAGTAGCAAAATTACAGTTATGAAGTAACAAAAATAATATTCTGGTTGGGTTTCACCACAACATGAGGGTCAAAGCATTAGGAAGGTTGAGAAGCACCGGTGGATCTAGACTGATTTGATGAGCTCTGGGTTCAAATGAGAGACCTTGCCGTAATACATAAGATGAAGACATGAAGACATGAAGATGTCCAATGTTAACCTTTGGCCTACACATACACAACCATGCGCTGCAAACACATATGCACACACACACCCATGAACACACGCACACGATACATGTGCAAAGAAAAAAAATCTCCGAAAACTAAATGCACATCATTTTATATCCTTAATCCCAAAGCCCGATAAGTAATAATAATTATATTAAAAATGGTATCTTTTTAAGCTGCCTTTGGAGCCCTTTGAGGTTCCTAACAACCTTTAACCGATGCACAGCGCCACATTTGCCCCTTGGGCACACATACATACGCACATTCCACCACGATCACTGTCCCCAAAGGGCCGTCCACCCGTTACGGCATGAAGTACACAGCATACATTACAGCCATTCTTCCTGTATTAATTCTGTGCTTTTGACGGGTGTATAGTGACAGACATGCATTTCACTGCCCTAAAAACCCTCTGTTCTGCCTAGGCATCCCTCTGTCTTCCTAGTCTCTGGCAACCTCTGGTCTTTGGACTCCCTCCATAATTTTAACTCTTGCACAATGCTTTACAATTAGAATCGCAATTTACAGCCTTTTCATACTGGCCTTTAATAGTCACTTACGTCTTTATAACTCATTTCTAATTACCATTCTATTGTCTAGTTATACCATAGTTCATCTTTCCAGCCACCTGACACCTTGATTGCTCTTGAATTTCACTAGTGATGGCTAAAGTGGTTGTAAACACCAAGTGTTTACACATTTACACGTGGAGATAAATCTTAAACCTATTTGGGCGAATACCGACGGGTGTGTTTCTCAACTGTCTCACCTGAGCCAGTTTCCATCGTCGGCAGCAGCAAGCAAGCAAGTGTTCCTGTCACTAGATCTCTCAGCAGCACTGTTAAAGAAGCAGTGGAGCTCATGGTTGCTTTGATTTGCAATTAACATGTGATACCGAACACTTTAAGTTGTGTTTTATCTGGGTGCCTGTGTGTGTCTGTGTGAGAGTGTGTGACTCTGTGTGTGTGTGTCTGTGTCTTTGAGTCTGTGTCTGTCTGTGTGTGAATGTGTATCTGTGTGTATAACTGTATGTATGTCTCTGTGTGTGTGTGTGTGAATGTGTGTGAGTGTATGTCTGAGTCTGTGTCTCTGTGTGTGTCCCTGTGTGTGTGTATGTATGTGTCTGTGTGTGTATGAGTGTGTATGCCTGTGTATATGTCTGTGTCTGTGTCCCTTGTGTTTGTGTGTGTGTATGTGTCTTTGTGTGTATCTGTGTTTTTGAGTGTGTGTCTGTGTGTGTATCTGAGTGTCTATGTCTGTGTACATGTCTGTGTGTGTCTGCCTGTGCCTGTATCCCTGTGTTTGTCTGTGTGTGTGTCTGTGTGTATATCTGTGTGTATATCTGTGTCTGTGTATATATATGTGTGTTGTGTGTTTAAGTGTGTATGTCTGTGTCCCTGGTGTGTGTCTGTGTGTGTATATCTGTGTTTGTGTCTATATTTGTGCCTGTGTGTGTGTGTGTGTGTCTGTCTGTCTTCATTCAAACCTGCACATTCGTGCCACACCTCTAGGCCAGAAGATGGCATCAGAGCCTACAGAGCTGGAGGTACAGGCGGTTGTGAGCCTTCAGATGTAGCAAGCGCTCACAGCCACTGAGCCATCCCTCCAGTCCAATGCTGATTATAGTTTACTATGGTGTCTCTTTTTATGATGAAGATAATTGTGATAAAGATAATTAAATTATCTTTAAGCTGGGCCATTTGCTTTCTTATCATGGGTTCTAAAGTCCTTTGAACACTTTATATAATTTATCAGATACATTTCATAAATGTTTTCTTCCGTCTCCTTCTAGCGCTCTCATCCTCTGTATCCGCAGTACTTTCACATCTTATCACTCAAATGCACCTTTGATGTCGAAAACAAAAAGTCATCACACACTGAAGGCCATCTAAGTTTTTTCCTGTTTTCATTTTGAAACCCTACAGCTGTGTGTTTATATTTAGCTGTGGTCCACTCGGAACCCATCTGTATTAGATGCAGAAAGTCTGCCTGGATTGATTTGTTTTTCATGTGACTATCTAGATGGTTCAAGACCATTTATCAAAAGATTACTTTGTATCTATCTCTTCCCTCGCCTTTGCTCCTTTCTAAAGGTCAAGCACTGTATTTGCTGAGCTCTAGTTGAAGCCATGAGCCCTGCCCCATTGATCCATTTGTCCGCTTTCCCATCCAACTTTATTGCTGATTCTTCCTTATACAACTTGAACTGGGGGTTGGAGGGAGGCTCTATCTTCTCTCTTCTCTGTCCAGAGTATGTTGAGACTCCTGTGTCTTTGGTCTCTCAGTATAGCTATTTTTCTCTTAGATTATTTATTTTATTTTGTGTGTTTGGATGTTTCGCCGGCATGCATATCTATGTACCTTGTTATGCCTGGTGCCTCTGAACTGTAAAAGATGCTGTTGGAGGCCAGAGAACTGGAGTTTCTGCTGGTTGTGAGTTTCCATGTGGGTGCTGGAACCAAACCTGGGTCCTCTGAAAGGACAACAAGTTCTCTTGACCAAGCAATCTCATTAGTTCCTATTGTCAGTGTTTTATATGTGAGCTTTCTGGTGTGTATGCAGTAGTGTTTCCTGATTTAAATTTGCATTTCTCCCATGACAAATAAATGTTGAACAACTTTTTGTGTGCTTACAGCCATTTGTAGACTGTCGTTTAGAAGTATCTCCTTACCATGTTGGACCATGTAAAAAAAAAAATCAAGTTGTTTGACTTCTTCCATTTGAGAAGTATTTCATAGAGTGCTTTAGCAGATACTGTGTGTAGTGTTGTATAAATAAGGTTTCCTGAATATTTTCTTCAAAGAGAGAAGTAATTTTGAGTTTAGGTGTGACTTAAAAAAACCAAGCCTATGAAAATAAATCTAGCTTCCGGCTTTCAAAACTAATAAAATGTCTCTGTGTATCAGGAATATATAAAGTATATTTAAGCAGAAGAAGAATGAGCCTTTTGATGTTCCTGTGCGGTAGTAAATCAAAAATCTTTTTCACAAAATCAAATGGTTTGTTTGCGCCTCCAGCCACAATGGAGGAACACGTGTGCTAGATAAGTCTATTGGATAAACAGCATGCATCCTTCCCTAAACAAACCCATAGAAGAGCTGCCAAAGGGACAGTAGGAACGCCTTTTAATTAACACGCCACTCTTAGGTGGAGCTGTTAACATCCATGGAGCTGGCCAGGAAGACAATCTGCCAGTTACAGCAGCAAATCCAAGAAAGCCCTAAAGCAGCGGTGGCCTCTCTGATCAGCCTCTAATCCAGAACCATTGTCTTGTTTGACAGCATTGTGAGGGCACGGTCTGTCTGAAGCATCTCATAGCATCTTAAAGTGCCCTCGACTTTGATGATATGAAATTTACCTTCCACCCATCTGCCCTATCAGTGACTGAAGTGAGAACCATCATGTATCTATAGACAGATGGTGGGATCCATCGAGACTAGAAGTCATTCTGGCGCTCGCATTGGAACTAGAGGCCGATATTGCTTGGTTCTCTGTGGAAGGTGAGAAGAGCATTAGGACCAAAGAGGCAAGACTTTAGGAATATCACAGAAACATTTACCGGATTTTGTGGGCAACGGCTGCCAAGCCTGAGGGTCAGTCTCAGGTTGACCCTTTTCTAGTGTAGATGGCCTGCCTCGTGCTGGTGCTTAGTCAAAACAAGGCAGTTTTGAAGACAGTGCGAAGTTCAGTTTTAGTATTTGGACCTGGAAAGCCTAAAGGACCCCACACATTGACACGAGCAATGTGTGGTTGGAAATGTAACTCCGGGGCTCCGGGCAGACGGGTGGAAGCGACGTTCACGTCATCAAAGTCTAGTCTACTTTGAGATGCTGTGAGAGGCTTCAGTATGCTCATGCACAGTAAAAACAAGATTCCTCAGGTTTGAATTCTAAATATGCATTTTGATATGTGCTCTATAACGACAGTATTTACATGCATTAGTATGCAAGGGGTCTGTGCTTCTGTGATAAGAAGGCAATGAGTGGAGTCATAGTCTTGAATGCCAAAGATAATGCCGAGTTGTAATTGTTGCCCACTGCTGGAAATAGGGCTTTGCTTAAAACAAACTATATGATTTGATAATTAGGAAAACATTAATTAAGGAAGAAAGAAAGAAAGAACCTGAAGGTGCATCAGCAAGCTATATTTTTCACAATATGAAAAAGTACTCATCAAGTAATCGTAATAATTAGTTCTTTGCTTACCAACCTAGATCGATCATAAAACAAACAAACACGCGCTAAACAGCAACAACAAAAATTCATACATTAAAAAAACATACTGTTATGAAATCTAAATTGTGGCATAATGTGGCAGGAGTAAGGGAGTACCTGGGGGACCCTGCCAAGGTGTCCCCCTGAGAAATCACACCATATGACAAACCTAGTATAAGGAAGATTTATTGTAGGGGAAGGGAACAGGAGTGGGGACCTGGAAAAGGGGGTAGAAGCAGATAAAATGGGGAGACAGAGAAAGAGAGGCCAACTGGGAACACATGGGAATAGAGAAAGAAAAAGGTGGAAGAAGGGGGGCCTTGGGTAGCGAGCAGTCCTCTTATGCACTGTTGTACCTGGTAGCAGCGCAGGTAGTAATGGCAGTGGGTGGTGACGAAAGCTGTTGCTAGGTAGCTGTTCGGCGGAGCATAGCCGAATTATCTCTAAGCCAATACAGCTAGGACTGGCAAAGTGGCTCAGAAATTTGCACCTTTTGCTCTTGCAGAGGACTCAGTTTGGTTTCTAGCACCCATATGGTAGCTTACAACTGACTCCAGTTCTAGGGGATCCAGAACCCTCTTCTGGCCACTGCAGGCACTACATGCATGTGGTGCACATACACTCTTGTAGACAAATACATATATAAAAATAATTTTAAATGCCTACTATATAATTCCCTTACTAATAACCAAGAATGAGCAAAGCTAATGTACGAATGATGGAAGAGAGAAGACCTCTGAGAGGCGATGTGGTAATTGGTAGCTTCATCAAGAAGGAGCAAAGGGCGGAGAAATGTTCTTTATCTCTCTTGAGGCTACTTATAATGGCCAAAACTCGCTGAATTGGAAATGCATCATCTATGCATACAAAGAGTTATTGGTCAGAATTTAGCTGATTAATCACTGACTTCACTTGCTTCAAAAACATCCCACCAGCTTTCAGAGTCATCTCTTCCTTCACAAAATCAAATGGCACCCAGAGACCTATAACATTTCCAAACAGGAGACTAAAGCTGCAGTAGAAGATCCCGTGTGCTCGGGAAACAAAATCTAACTAGTCCGTGGAAACATTCAAACTAAAACTCAGTCTTCACTATAGAGACTATAAGATACTCGACAACTGGTGATGTGGGAGACCTGAAAGGGGAAGCGCTGCTTGGAATTATGTGGAAAAGTAGGAAGCTACATTGATCTAAATCTCTAGTCTATATCTGAGTAATTTATGTCCTTCCCACAGGCACAGCTGGAGGTGAGTTACTCTGTCAGAACCAGGGCCACATGCCTACTAGTCTAGGTATCAATATCCCCAGGCCTTTTTTTTTCTACTCCAGAACAGTAGACTCCTTCAGAGGAGCCTCAATTGTAAGAAACATGATCAACTTATGATAAAAAGCAAAACAAGAGCGGTAAATCCAGACTAGGCCTGAGAGACATCTGTCAGACAGAACAAAGCTAATAGGCCATCTGATGGGGTTTAGATAATTAGAGATATTTGGTATAAACATAAGAATACTAAGTAAAAATCTATATGGGTACTAACTCTAGGAGCACTAAAAAATTGAGAATGAAAAAAAGTTACTCAAGTATGATACATATGGGACTAGAGTTTTATGGTTGTAATAACCATCAAGTATGGATTTATCAACAGTGTGTGATGCTGTAACGCACCTGTATGTGGGTCAGGCAAAGGGTATCAGGTATGGATGAAGATTGAAAGAAAATGAATCTTCATCTTCCAAAGAACAAATTCAGTGTGTAATCACACAAACTGGAAGGTCATGAGGTAACAGCTAAAACACCAAATGAATGAGTTAAAGGAACTGCTAAAACATTGGCAAGGATAGAAGGCCTCATACGTGTATCTTAAGCCACAGCAAACTTAAAAACAAAGTCAACACAAAATAATAAAGGTGTTCGCCAAGAGATCTCACAAAATAAGATGGCAGAATTAATGAAAATTGAGGATGTTCTCTGCAGGTTAAGGAAATAAAAAGAAGGGGAAGATTGGGACATTGTAAGCAGCAGGCAAGAGGCAGGCTAGGAAGAGGATGATGGTCACTTGCTTGGTTAGTTACACAGAATGGGCACAGAGAGGAAAGCAGTCGCGAGAATCTGATATATAAATAGCAAAGACTCGGACACCACAGTGGATGTTGTCATCAGAAACAAAAGAGCTAGTTAGAAAAGCAAAAGGGCCATCTTTCCCTTGGCAGCAAGCAGAGCAGTGGGTAAATAAGGAGACCAACTTAGGAGAGTGGAAAAGAACATTACAAGAACACATGCCTACTCGCTGTCTTGGTTTTCCTTCTCAGTGGCAGCTGAGGCGAAGTCATCTGATGTGGGACAGAATCTCTCTCTCTGATGGTCTGGGTTCGAGAGCCACAGGGGAGGCAGGAATTCTGCTTGGGATTAATTTTGAGAGTCCGGCTGAGGGTGAAAAGCAAATGTATTTATTAGTCGACACATGCTGCCACTGCAGAGTACTATAGACTGGGCAGCTTAATAGTTTGGGAGGCTGCAACCTTCAAGGTGAAGGATTTGGTTATTGGTGACCTCCTTCCTGGCAGAGAAAGCAACCGTTTCCCCATGTCCTGAAATGGGAGATGGGAGAACAAACCTGCATACCCTGGTGTCTCTTCTTACTGGGACTATAATTCCAGAAGATCGAGATTCCTCCCTTGTGACCATGTTGGCTTTAGTGACATCCTTACTCCAACCTCAGTTGGGGCTATGACTCAGTGGGGCTATGACTTCAACATACACATTTGTGAGACGTCCCAGCATGAGTAATTATCACTGAAGTATGAATTGTCTTCCCATGTGTACTTACTGCTGCAGAGCAGGAGGGAAACTAAAGAGCAAAACCTTGATTGAGGGAATCCATACCATGATGGTCTAGACAACAGACAAGGAGTAAGGTGCTGGTGAAAGATAGTTCAAATAACCGCAACGGTTTCTAAGAGCAGTAGAATGGGAAACCAGAAAGGGCCTGCGTTTAGACCAGGAAAAGGGTTGGGGACTAGTAGGCTCTCTGATCAAGAGGCTAGAGCACAGAGTGAAGCTATCTTAAATCACTTCCTAGGGATGCAGAGCTGCCTTCCAATAGTGGATTCTTCACTTTCAGATTTGCCAGAAATAAAGAAAGGTTAGTAGACTGGAAGATTTGGGTCCATCAGTAAATCATGGAATTTTCCTTTCTTTTTAGACGACTTAATACGTTGAACAAGTGTGCCTCAATGAGACTTGATGTGAACTTCCAGAGGAAAAAGGTGGGTGCACCTTGTGGAGACCATGACCACACTAACAGATCAGCTTGTATTCTGAGATTGGAAAAACATGCAGGGCTGGAGAGCTGGCTCCGTGGTTAAGAGCCCTTGCTGCTCTTCCTGAATACAGGAAATTGGTTCCCAGCACAGGTCCAGGGGATCTCATGCTCTCCTCTGACCTTCATAGACCCTCACAAACACACCGATACACACATGGGATATACACAGACATATACCACACATGAGATACACACATATACACACTCACACACATGGGAGATACACACACACACAGGAGATACACATATGAGATGCACACACATGGCACACACATACATCCAAACACACATAGGAGACACACATCTTTTAAAAGAAAGAAGAATTGAGGCAAGGCAACATTCTCACATGCCCACCCCACCATCTGTTTCCTCTCCAAATACCCCCATCCTTTCTCCACTGTCACGAATAGGTCTGTTTTAAGACCATACTGGAAGTTGGGTTTTGCAATTTCATTTCTTTGACTTTCATGGCTTGTTGTTTCTATCAGAAGGTTTGGATAAAGAAATAAATATCTCAGTTCTTTGGCCTCACCTTTCAGAAATCTGTACAACCTTAACTGTCAAACCACTTCTGACTCCAGGTTCTCCACATCGATGAGTAGATTAAGAGATTCAGGGAAGGGCTGACAGGTCCAAACCAAGCATCTTCTGATAGTTCCAGTCACGTCTTTTCTTTCAAGTGAAGTCAGAGGTGCATCCATTCATGGGCACGTTCATTTGGTGACGGGAGTAAAGGAATCAGGGGACAGTGGGATCCCTGTTCTCTGCCCCAGTCACAAGAAATTGGTTTCTAGGATCCCTGCTTCTCACAGGACATCTTGTGACCAGATTTCCGTTTGGAAATGAAGTGGTAAAGATGAGAGTGTAGGCCAGTGATTGACACTTTCGTATAATATTCTGGGACCATGATTCAATCTGCCATACCGATAGAGAAACGGAGGGAAAGATGAAGGAGAGGAGCGTGAAGAAAGAACATAATATATCTGAAATCCATGATAGCCCAAATCCTTTTTTGATTGCTTGTTTTTCTTTTTAAATTTTTAAAGACAGGGTTTCTTGTAACTAGCCTCGGTGAACTTGCTTTGTACTCAAGGCCAGCTTCGAACTCCTGATTCTCCCGCCTCTACTTCTCAAGAGCTGAGATGCCAGGTGTGAACCAATACTTATAAAACCCAAATTGTTTGAGTGTCATTAAGATAGTCATAGGTTTGGGGTATCAGACAAGTGCGGATATCATAGTCTCTGATTAAGCGATAAAGCCCACGAGCATATTCCAAAACCAAACAACACCCAGTTCCCGCATGGGCAACACTCCTGGCCAAGCACTGTGGGTGAAGAAAACCAAGTTTACTTTCCGTTGATGACTGTCACCGAGGCTCTGAGCTCGGGGCACTATCTTGTTCTTGTCCAGCTATTCTGTGTTCTGCGGAAGGAAACTGTCATGTGCTCCAAGCTTCTGCGGAGTCATGCAGAAGGCTTTTGACCTCAGGAGTGTCTTCAGGAGCAGCTGGCTTCAAACCCTGTGTTCTGCTTCCAGCCTCACTGAATGGGTTCTCTCCAGGACATTCAGAATTAATTCACTAAGGACAATTTTTTTTAAATGTTGCATCTCCATCTGTAATTAGTCAAATTGGGATTATTTTGAAGCCAAATCTGGTGCCTGTATTCTGACTTGCACAGAGCAATAATTACACCTAGGCATCTTAACTCACCCCGGAGTAACCTAACCTTCAAAACCAATCCTCCCCCACCCCTAGATTTCTACTCTGAAGTAGCACCTCTCAAGGAGTCAAGTCATTTTGGCTTGACTTCATCTTAAAAGCAATTTGGAGTTGGAGCTGGGAACCAAGGATTCCAGCTGAGGTGGGTAGGAAAGTGAAAGACAATATCCAGAGAAATATTCAAATGTGAGCGAATTATGCAGGCCACAAACAGATTTAAAATGTGGGAACAGACCTCCCGACAGCTGTCTGGCTAAATAGACCCCTTGAGAAGCGCCCTTACTATTTGAAGCATGCAGGTCAGATGTTGTTTTGGTTATAACACACAGTTCTTATTAAACCAAATGCAGCCGTTCCTGGGAGTCTAAGACAGATGGCTGCTCTGTACAGATCTCTCACAAAAGAGAATGTCAAAAAAACTAATGATATATGATGTTCTCACAATGTGAGGTGATGGGCTTTTTGCCCCGTCACCTACCTGCTTTGCAGAACCCTCAGGCAAGATATCCATGAACGACTACGTTCTCAAGGTTCTCTGTGCAACCTACAAATTAGTCACCTTGGTATTGTGACCTGCTCGGGATACTTTTTTTATGTCAGCTGCAGTCACAAACACTCTTTCCCTCCCCTCTTAGTGGAAGCCTTGCAATACACACACGTGAATAGAATACGCTTTTCACATTGCAAGTTGAAGACTCACAGACAATTTTCAAATAAAAGCATGTGGTGCCCCCTCACTTGTCAGTCTCTGTCCTGGGCAGTGTCTGTGGCTGGTTCCAGGCAGCCACACAGCATACTCCTAACATAAGCTCTGAGATCCAGCCCTGACATAGGCTGTAGGTTGGTCCTTTATTTTATTACCAAACTAAAACACTTTTTTGAGTAGGGACCAAGTCTAGGCCAAACAATAGGAGAGAGAGTCGGAGACTTGAGAATCGAGTGTCCCACAAAGCCACAGCCAGCTTTGGATGGAAATAGAGAGTGACCAAGAAAGAGCATTAAGAACAGGACAGCAGTGTGTCCTGTTTACATATTCTGTGAAACAGAATCCCAGTCTGCAAGAGTCATAGACGTGAATGTCTCGGTGTGGTCCACACAGGCCTTAATCATCCAAGGCTGCAGGGCTCCCTGGAAGGCAGTTGGACCTGTGGAATGGCTCTGGCGACTTTCTGGGCAACCTGGGTGATTAATAATTAATAAATGCTGGCATAGGGCTTTTCTGCCAACCCAACCAACTCTTCGCCTTTCAAAATTGTTGGAATTTTCGGACCCAAACGTTTGTTAGCCCTTGGCCTAAGCCATACAGGCAGTAAACTGTTTTTACATCAGAAATGTGTCTTGCCGGTTCAATACCAAGTTCCACAGTTTATTGTGCCTGTCTTGGGAAATTGTGTTTAATTTTGAAGATTTGATGAGCTGAGTCAAGGAACAAAAAGGAAGTCCACAGAGACGTGAACATGGTGAAACCTGGTCCTGTCTGGCTTGTTGTCTGTTCTGCTTACATCCGTGTGGCTTAGCATCTGCCCTCAAGTGGAGGGCTCTCAACCCTCATTGTGTACCTCAGCTGCAGACTCACCAAAACCCTACGGGAGGCATTTCTAAAGGCTGGAAGTAGGATGGGAGGCTCTCCAGCAACTGGACTGGTTCATCAGCCTGCCAATATGCCAAGTAGAGCATTCCTGCATCCTAGTAGGCTGACTCACTGGCCTGGGTAACATTCATGGATGTTGCAACTTTAGCTTCTAGATGTCTGCATAATTGTGGATTTGCCCCCTGTCACTGCTGCAGATCTGTATGGCTCCCCTAACCTGTTGTGTTTTTAAAAACCCATTTGTCAGTTTCCAGTGGTATCCATCTAGAAGGAATATGTAATTTTAGTAAAGAATGTTCTCATTTAGAAAAAAGCCAACACAGGAGACTCACTCAAGCTAAAAACAAGGCAGATCCAAGCTGCCTGCTCTCGGACAAATCTTACTACCGAGTGATCCACACCAGCATCACGATGACACTGAATGGCCCCAAGTGACTGGTGTTTAAAAAGATAGCTCTTTAGAAGGCTCCTCATTACAGTTAGCATTTTAATAAGACCAAAGGTGGAAAGCTACACAGATACTGTGAGTAAAACCTCAGGGCTAGGACCCTCTCAGCTGGATGCCAAGGGCATTACTGAGTTCCTGAAACTGTGACAAGGGACCCAATTTCCATCCTCACCCCTGGGACATTAACTTCCACGCCCTGCATCTCCTGCCAAACACAGTCCTTCCTGGTAGCTGTAGGCAGCCTAGGTGAGTAAGAGGAAATAAACACAATAGCCATCACCTGAGTGGCTGAGGAAATCTTGACAGACTTGACTTACAGAGAGCATATGGATGTCTCAGAATCTTCTATGTTGGAGGAATCTTACCCAGTCCCCACAATCTCCTTCAGAGAGCATACACACACACACACACACACACACACACACAATTCATTCAGCAGGATGAATTCATTAAATCAAAAAGTCTTCATGTAAAAAATGGCTGGTGAACCTGACACTTCTGCTTTTCTCTGAAGAAGCACAGAATAATAAGGCTTCTTTCTCAGTACAGCAACACCTCTGCTGTGTCCTGGGAAGCTGCTGCTCCAGTTTTTATAAATAAAGTTTTATTAAAACACAGTCACTCCCAGCAGTATGGAATAGATTCTCCAAAAGAAACTATATGGCCCATGAAAACCTAAACTACGTATAGCTGACCTTTCACAGATAAAAGGTCTAAAACAAAATTTCCCCAGAAGCCTGTGGTGAATTACCTGTGTGTTTTATTTTCTCTGCCAGTCAACACTAATGTCTTTTTATAAATTTTAACACAATGATTGTCAAATATGAATTTTAAGAAATAAATAAAAATATAAGAATAATGTTTTTAGTATTAGATATGATCAGCACAGAACTTCCTTCTAATAAAAAAAAAAAAAATAAGTAACTGAGTATAGAAGAATCATAATGACAGCTTGCACATGTTTAATGAGCTAGCTATGGTGGCAAAAGGATATGATCTGGTTCGACCGCTGAACTAGGCGAACAGTGCATAAGAGCCTGTCTCAATAAACAAAAAAAAAAATAAGATAGAATCCACTGAAGTACTAGGTACGTGAACAAACGTGGGCATAACAAAACTGTACCTGTTTGGCTGAAAGTGTGCACACTAAATATGCATTATTATACCAAAACTTCTTGTTCTTTATCTATATTAACTAAACAGAAAGTGTCTACTGAGTGGCAGGACCCTAACTCCATGTTTAACAAATGCCAATGTGCACAATGCAACAGCGCTGAGTATCTACAGGGTTTAATGTGACTACGCTTTGCACATGTAATCTAATGAAGCTAGCTGGCCATGGTGTGCAAAAGGAATAACACAGACCTAAACGACTTCTCATGCTGTTCTGATACCCGCAACCATAAAGAAATTGACCTTAGGCTGAACAGTGCACAATGAGGCTTGCGAATCGTTTCAAAGCTTAGGCTATCCTTCACATACCTACCATTCAGAATGAAGTTAGGTAGTGCTGTAACTTCAAAGTTCATTCGTCATCATTAGCCATATCCTACAGGTATGAAGCTACGGACTCATGGTATCTCTGTGTGAAACAAACGGTGGGGCCCATATGATGCTCTGGAGATAAACTCTGGATCTGATGTATTCTTCTGGCCTCTGCTAGCACCAGACAAATATATAGTACACATACATAAATGCAGACAAAACATCCATACACAGAATTTAAAAAAAATCATTTTTTAAGGATAGAGTAACCATATTTTACATCATTCAATGTCGTCTTCTTCACAGGATATCCTTCAGTCCCATCAAAAGCTTGTACATCTTAACCCATGCTTTATACTCTTTACCCAAAATGCAAAAGAAGAAAAATATTTAAATTTTTTCACATTTTTGAATACTTACGCATTCAGCAAAGTATGTTGGGGATGGGCCCAAATCTTCCATGAAATTCACTTATCTTCACTGATTTTATTCAATATTTTCCTTAATTTTCTGCAGGAAGCAAAGTTCTCTTTTTGCTGAAGATTTATTTTATTACTTTTACATTTCCTTTCTCCTTTGCCTCTATGTGTGACCCATACGTAGATGCCATGAAGTCTCTGGGTGCTGGGAGTTGAGCTCTTGTCCTTTGCGATATGAAGCTGAGGCTTTAATCTGAACTGTCTCCATTGTGGTCTACAATCTTCTATTTGTACCATCATGTCAGCCTTCAAAACTTCACCTGTTGGAGCATTTCAGATTTGGGGTACTGGAGGGTGGCTAGCAGTGTTCACCCTGTGTGAGCCCCAGCATCACTTCAGAGTTTACATAGCCTCATCACATATAATTGCATTTAGTTCTGTTTGTAAACTACTTTATATATGTATTCTGTCATTTTCCATATTGTGATGGAGAAAACTGATTCCTAAATCTCTTTGTCTTTTGACATGATGCTTAAATCAGGCATGACCTTGGGGCATGCTTCCAGAGATCAGGCCTCAGTGGCCCAACAGGGTTTTGATCATGTCTAGGTGCTGCTATCCATTTCAACTTACTAACTAGACCCTCAGAGCAGCATCCAGCAGTAGCCACCTCACAACAGCACACTCACGGCCCTTAACCTGCTATCTTGTTAAAATTCTGAAGTTCTGTGGCTATAGTATTTCTGTAGCATGCTAACCTGTTGTGTTTAGCTTTGCACTACTGGTCTTTAGCTCTTGGCCATGCTACCAGTCCCCTCCCAGCTTCCCTTGAATCCACAGATAAGAGACATAGGCACACAGTTGTTCCTTTTCAACTCACCTTCTTGGCACAATTGCTGGGTGCTACTATCTCCTGCCCAGAAAAGCATGTCCTTATCAATACTCTTAGCTCCGTATCTCCCACCTGCCCTAACTTCAGTGGCTAGGGCCCATCTAGCCCCTGCCAAACATCCCTGACCACCTGCCTGTAGTAGTGGCCACAGGCCCCAGCTCCTCTCGGGATCTCACATGGTTGCCTGGTTCTCCTCTCTCCAAAGCATGGGGAGCTCCTTCTCTCCTTCCTTGGGGGAGTCTGCCTGTGCCTTCAGCCCAGCAACTGGCCCATGGCTTTCTTTACTGACAGATCAAGAACCAATTGGGGAACAAGACCTACACCATCAGAAAAGCCCCCTACACTAAACTAGCTGGAGAAGAAAGTCAATTTGAGGGGTTTCTTTTCTCTATAAACACGTTCAGCTCTCTAGAGCTCCATTTCACATTTCTATATAAACACAGGCTGTTTTTTTCAAGTCCAAAAAGAACAACCAATGAAATCTGATAATCTCTTAAACAATCAGTATACTAAGAATCTTACAGAGGAATCTGCCATGTACCTGATACTTCACTTCATCCCAAGAATGTGAAAAAAAAAACTTGCAATTGGCACTCTACAACAATTTGGGGGGTGGCATTTGGGGGGGTACAGATTTTGCACGTTCTAGATCAGGACTACCTGGCACATTGTTGAACAAATCTGTGGATTCAACATTTTTTGAGATGACTTGACAAAAGGAGATGACAGGTTGAATATTCTTTAACCAAAATGCTGATTAGACCAGCAGTAATTTGTATTGAGATATTTCTTGAACCTTGGTATTTACATAAATATAATGTAGATGTTTTTTTTGTGTGTGTGTGTGTGTGTAGTAAATGTATAATATATAATAATGTATTATCTATATTATATGGGGATAAGTACAAAAACTGCGTGTGAAATTAATTGATATTCCATTAACATCTTGTGCATGTGACCTCAAAGTAATCGTGTACATTTTTAGTGTGCTTGTTTGTTTATTTGCTTGCTTACTTTCTTGCTTGTTGGAGTTTTTGGTTTGTTTGCTTGTTTTTTTAAACTATAACCCGTTATACAAGATCAAGTGTGGAAATGTTTACCTAACACACCATGTCAGTGCTCAAAAATGTTTGGATTTTGGAGCATTTTAGAACTGAATTTTTTGGATTAGGGATGGCCAGTCTAGACAAACAGGAGCAAATGAGGGTAGTTATCACAACATGGTAGACTGTGTGTTGGTGTAGTACAGTTGCATCTTCTCTGTTGTGATGGAAAAATCCCGGTTTTACCTGAGTCACCATCAGTAGTTTGAGAGATGCAGCATGGAGTTGCTTTGGATTGTTTTCTGCACTGGGTGCAAAAGAGCAATAGTTACAGTTTTCATTTTCTGTGGCTTAGCCTTTTTTTTTTTTTTTTTTTTTTGGCTTTGGTTTTGTTTGCTTGCTTTGGTTTAAAGAACTTAGTTACTGCAGAATGTCCTTGTACTGTTCCTCTTTTCAAGGAGTCTGCCATCTTGTCAGATGATTATCTTCCTGCCAGCTAAGGCCAGTGTAATAAGCAGTCTGAGCCTCCCTGAAGAGAACAGCTCTCTGGCTCCAGTCTTGAGAGCCTGGCTTGGCATCCTTTCTTAACCTAAATAAAAGAGACTTTATCCAACTTTTATGTGGGTTTCTTGTGTTAGTAATGGGGGGGGGAGCAAGTAGTTGGAACCAATGTTAAGTATTACAGTTTCTATTTTTAAACATCTATGTTTTCTTTAGAGGTAGTGGCTTCTAGCTCCCAAAAATATTTTGTGAAATTCCAGTAAGTTCAACCTGAGGTGTTACGATGCCTTATGTAGCAAGAGTTCTCAGATGTTTAGTTGTTGTTTTTGTTTTGTTTTGTTTTATGATAAAAAGCCATGAGAGGAACTAGTATGTATCAGAAAGTCTACTTTGAATTAGCCTAGCTCCAGTGCTCAGTTTTAATTTTTCAAGTTATTCCTCCAAGACTTCACAAAAATTTGTTTTTTAAAAAATCAAAGCTAAATCTTCCCACTGTGATGGAAATGACATGCAATTCTTTAAGTTTTCTTCCACTTTATGCTTGAATTCCAATCGAGGCTAATCTAGATACAGCCTAGATTTGGACAGATTAAGCCTCTGTGAGAAGGGTCCAGTGAGTATTGTGTTTTGTGCATATATATGCATATGCAAGCATGTGCATATGTGAATATGTATATGCAAATATGCATATGCAGATATATATTTGAAAACAATATATTGAGAAGTTAGGGGAGCTAAGGTGGATGCTAGATAAGTAAAAGCTAAACAATAGAATAAACATTGAAAAGAACAAACCCCTCTGCTAAATGAACAACGCTATTTAATTCCCTGAGGAAAACCTATGAGTCAGACCTATTTTTGGTCTGACTTCCTAGGTAATGGAAAGTTACTTCACAGGGGGTTAGGAACACTTGTGGTACCCCTGTCATTCAGAGCCTGGACTTATAACCAGATGCCAATAGAAGATAAGTTCAATTAACAATAAAATAAACAACAAAAATTAAACAATTCTTATGGGTGTGGTATTCGGGAGGATCTAACTCTGAGCAAGATGAATAAACACAAGTCCTGTTCCTTACAGTGGAGAGTGCTAAGCCAAGAAAATGGGTCATACTGTGAGAAGCTGGTTAGATGAGGAACATTCTAGAGACCAGGATCCTAGCCAGATTTTTCCTGTAATACATCCAGAGAGAAGTGCTGAGGGCCCATACTAAGAAAATCAGAGCGAAGACACAAACCTGGAAATTGATTTGTAAAACAGTTCCATGTTGGGTCTTCATGATGATCAAGGTAAGGAGGGGTAGAAGCCGTTGCTTCAGTTCATTTGGGGAAGTAAATAATTTCTGGGCCCACGGGATATAAAAACAAAAAACAAAAACCGAGCAGGGACGACACTGTTAGCCTCAAGGAATGCAGAAGTCTGTGTGTCACAGGCTGCAAATTCCATTGAAGCAAACAGGTAGGTCAGTGTGTGACATGCAGAATGCAAGACTTTGCAACCCAGCAGCTGGAAGGTGTGTGCAGCCAGGGGCGTTCTGACGCAGGCTCATTAAACACAAGGAACCAGGTTGCCAGAGCAGCACTGTTGTATTCTCTTCAAGGGCGATCTCTAGATGGGTACAGACCATACTGCTTTCAGAGTATAGATGACAAGAATCGAGAGTTTTAGAGACTAAGGTAAGGAGTGTTAATGTTGAGGTGTAATGAGGCCAAGGTTCAGCAAAGAGCTGTAAGTGGTGGTCCTTGAACTCCTCAGAGAGTTGTTTGGGGAAGAAGTGTCCAGTACTGACATGGACAAATGCTTTGGAAAGGATACTGTCTCCACTGTCCAATCAGATGGTGTTTAATGCCTTTGTTAACAGTCAGAGATAACACCTTAGAAAAAGAAAGTGCGGGCGTGTGGTGGCACATGCTTTAATCCCAGCACTTGGAGGCAGAGGCAGGTGGATTTCTAGTTTGAGGCCAGCTGTCTACAGAGTGATTCCAGGACAGCAGGGCTATACAGAGAACCCTGTCTTGAAAAACCAAAAGAAAAAAGAAAAGAAAGGATTGAGAAAATTATATATACATTCATTAAATATTAAAATATATATTAATATATGGCTTAGAAACAAAGGATTGGGGAGGTTTATATATTTATTTAATGAAATATTAGAATATATATTATATATAAATGCCTTAGAAACAATTGAAAAAATTATATGCATATATTTAATGAAATATTAAAATATACTTTATATATAATACCTTAGAAACAAAGAATTGGAGAAAATTGTATATACATATATTAATGAAATATTAAAATATATATTATATGTAAATGTCTTAGAAACAAAGAAGGGATTGAAAAATTATATATAATATATACCATATATTTACGGTTTTTCCCAATATGGCATATATTATATAACATATTATATATATAAAAATAATATTTACACATACTCACATATATATTCATATATATTTCATTCATATATATGAATGAACATTTGGTAAATGAGAAGAACAGGGGAGGGAAAAGTGATAGAGACTCACACTTGCCAGTGTGACTGGGAAGACAGGGAACAAAATGGAACCGCCATGTAGTCATGAGCTATGGACATTAGCGTTCGTTTTCCTTATGTTTTTCAGGGTGACGACTCAGATGAGGAAGATCTGTGCATCAGCAACAAATGGACTTTCCAGAGAACCAGCCGCAGGTGGTCCCGTGTGGATGACCTGCATCCACTGTTCCTGGGGGCAGACAGAAACGGGTCCCCAGGAGGCCCTAGGATGAGAAATACAGCCAGCAGTGAGAGCGTGCTCACGGATCTGAGCGAGCCAGAGGTTTGCTCC
This sequence comes from Mastomys natalensis, assembly GCA_021653895.1. NCBI lineage: Eukaryota > Metazoa > Chordata > Mammalia > Rodentia > Muridae > Mastomys > Mastomys natalensis. The sequence goes on from JAJTUV010000940.1 coordinate 432,552, forward strand.
ATTCACAGCGAAAGCAGTGGGGGCAGCGACGGCCGCAGCCAATCGGGGCATCATTCTGCGGACAGCACACCTGCGCTGGAGGGCACCCTGCTCAGCAGCAGCCTCCCACAGTCTCCCCCAGACAGTCTCAGCCAGTCTTTTCACCCCAAGAATGAGAAATCCACCAGGACCAGGGCCAAGTCCTTTCTGAAACGCATGGATACCCTGAGAGTAAAGGGCGCACTCGGGAGGCATAAGGGGCCAGGGCGGACAGGTGGCCTGGTCATCAGTAGGCCTGTGCTGCAGCAGGAGCCGGAGTCCTTTAAGACCATGCAGTGTGTCCAGATACCCAACGGAGGTCTGCAGACCTCACCTCCAGCTGCCTGCAGGAAAGGCCTCCCATGCTCCAGTAAGTCCAGTGGTGAGAACAGCCCCCCGGAGAACAACAGCCAAGTGAGCACTCCATGCATGAAGGAACGCAAATGCCACCACGAGGCCAACAAGCGTGGCGGCATGTACCTGGAGGACCTGGATGTGCTGGCAGGGACAGCAGTACCAGATACAGGAGACCAAAACCATGTGCATGGGTTTCACTCCCAAGAGAACTTGGTAGTCCATATCCCCAAGGATCACAAACCAGGAACGTTCCCCAAGGCGCTTTCTATAGAAAGCCTCTCACCCACAGACAACAGCAATGGGGTTAACTGGAGGACCGGGAGTATCTCCCTGGGTAGGCAACAGGGCCCTGGCATGAGGGAACCCAGACTCATGTCTTCCTGCCACAGGGCCAGCCGCGTCAGTATCTACGACAATGTCCCCAGCTCACATCTGTATGCCAGCACAGGAGATCTGCTAGACCTGGAGAAAGATGGCCTCCTTCCACAGCTGGATGATATTTTACAGCACGTCAATGGCATACAAGAAGTAGTGGATGATTGGTCAAAAGACATCTTACCTGAACTGCAAAGTCACGACGCATTGGCATTGGCAGGGGATCCTGGTCTGTCCCCATTCCCGTCTCCTAATCAGGTCACTTTAGATTTTGAAGGCAACTCTGTCTCAGAGGGTCGGACAACACCTAGTGATGTGGAAAGGGACAGGACTTCTCTGAATGAATCGGAGGCCACTGGGGTCAGAGAAAGAAGGGATTCTGGTGTGGGGGCCTCTCTGACCAGGCCAAACAGGTGGGTGACGAGCTGTCATGAAGTTAAGCTGCTTCTGTTTTATAGTGGCTGTAGGCTGAATTTTATTTATTTTGTTATTACTTTGTACGCATATGAATGTTTGCCTGCATGGATGGATATACACCATGTGTCTGCAGTACTCTCAAAGGTCAGAAGAGTGTCTCAGATCCCCTAGAACTAGAGTCACAGATGGTTGTGAACTGCTCTGTGGATGCTGAGAGACCCAAACCCTGGCCTTATGCAAGAGCAGCCAGTGCTTTTAGCCGCTGAGCCACCTCTCCAGCCCCAAGTCTTTGCTTACTTATTCCCTTAACAAAGACAGACAGACTGCTTATACAATCACCTGGGGCTATGCTAAGTAATGCATATAGTTAGGAATTATTTCAACACAGTTTTTATAGACAAAGACTGAATCTGTCAGTCCACATTCATTTCTGTGTTTATCCTGTGTTTCAAACTTGTCTTGTTGAAGATAAATCTAAGCGAGTAGGTGGGGGCATCACAGATAGTCGTGGTCCAGGCCCTGTGCACAAGTTTTATTTTTTATTCTATGAAATCTAAGGCACGTTTATGCTTTGTATCTCGTCTTTGCTTTTAAGTTACAGCTCCCTAGAAAATGAACCGAGATCTAACTCACAGAGTCAGTAGCACTGTGTGTGCCACTGGGGTTCCTCTGAGGCAGTGATGTATCAGTGTGTCATCTGTGCCTGTCACCTTCAGACACCATCTCAACCACAAAGGACAGGGAGGAGGCAGGCACAGAAACTGGGCAATACTGTAACACCTCAATGTTTCAATATCTCTCTCTCTCTCTCTCTCTCTCTCTCTCCCTTTTCTTCTCCCCCTCCCTCCCTCTCCTCTCCTCTCTTTCTTTCTCTCATTCTCTGTCTCCCTTCCCTCTCCTCCTCCTCCTCCTCCTCCTCTTCCTCCTTCTTCCTCTCTCTCTCTCTCTCTCTCTCTCTCTCTCCATGTCCCCTCTGCTTTATGTCTCTGTCTCTTTGTCTCACTCTGTGGTCATTCTCTCTGTCTCTGTCTCCTTGTCTTGCACTCATCTTTATCTTGTCTCATATGACTGATTTAAATCCCTTATTTAAATCCCAGGATGAAACAGTCAGTGTACCCCATTCTGGGTTTATCCAACTTGCTAAGTCCGCAGCTCTGTCTCTTATTTTCTTTTTGCGCTGTGATTTTTCTTGGCTCAGAACCTCCATAAAGTAGCCATTTGTACCTAAAGGCTAGCCTGAGCTTCCCAGTTCCTGTCCACTAGGTGACTGGTAGCTCTGACCATCTGTTTCAGACGACTAAGGTGGAGCAGCTTCCAGCTGTCACACCAGCCCCAGCCGTCTCCAGCCACCCCACACATCAGCAGCCAGACAGCCGGCCAGCTGAACCTGCTCCAGCGCTTCTCGCTGCTTCGTCTTACGGCCATCATGGAGAAATACTCCATGTCCAACAAGCATGGCTGGACCTGGTATGTAGCACGTCTGCGGAGGGATCACGTGTTCAGAGCTAAGGGTACAATTGCAAAAGCCTGCCAGTGTTTATATTTTGGTGTCTAGAGAACAGAACACTGTCTGCACTACCCTCCCCTGGAAACCATGGAGCCTTCTGCTTGTCGTCTGCCCTCTGGGCAGCCAAGCTGGGCCTGATGAAGGACACAGGAAACATTGCTTTATTTGTAGCTCTCCGTTGGTTTCCAGGGAAGGGAGTCAGGTTCTGAGAAAGAAACAAGGCCAGTAACGAGTGATAAATTGTGAACAGAGGAATCAGAAATAAACCTGCCATAAAATATTGCTGGCAGTTTGTAAAGAAACATCTGTCACTTGTACCTTGTGGGCTGGCACAGAACTTCCAGCACTGACTCACCAATTCTTCAAGTACATCTGTGCTTTCGTTGGCGAGTAAAAATGAGATAATGCAGTATATCTTTGGAATGAAGGATCTGATAAAATCAACATCATGTACAGACTTATTGTGGATAGATGAGTGCGTGATTTGATAAACATGAAACGTTATGTCACATAATGTGTATAGAAGAATCAATGTCGTGTTTATAAAAAGGTTTTCAAAGGTTGTAAGTTGTATGGTCAAACCACTATATGCATGTGTGCTAAAACTCCCTGTGAAATGTAGATCTAGCTCTAGGAAACTAAAGACATAGCCAAGAAAATCTGGCTCCACACCCCCACACACCAACATCAACCAAATTTGTTCTTCCCCTTGTAAATCTTGCATAGATTTTGTCATTCCCTCCCCACAATTGGAGAGTTTTAAGTGTTCGCTACACAAGAGTTGTTTTAGTCATAATTAAATTGAAAAATTGCCCACCACCCCCGACTTGAAAACCAAGCCACAGAGACAATTTTCCAGCGTGAATCATGGCGTTTAACAGAAATGGCACGTAGGCAAGGGCCACATATAGAGTGTCATAGGCTGTGAGTGACCTAGAAAAGGTTGAATTCTGTCTTTGCCTCTGAAGTGTTCCAACAGGAGCTTGGCCTCCCTCTCGCTTGCTTCCACAGCCTGTCTGCACAGAACACCCGGGGGCCTTGCATGACCTGGTTTCTGTGAATTCCAGGTCCGTTCCAAAGTTCATGAAGAGGATCAAAGCTCCTGACTACCGAGACAAGGCTGTCTTCGGTGTTCCGCTCATAGTCCACGTCCAGAGAACAGGACAGCCCCTGCCTCAGAGCATTCAGCAAGCACTGAGGTATCTACGTAGCAACTGTCTGGATCAGGTAGAGTGGTAAATCCCAAACACGGGCTTGGGGTGAGGGGTTGTCAGAGTGACCCGGGCCTATCCAGTACAAGGCCTAGCTAACCAAGAGGAAACAGCACGGAGATCTTTAAGGCCAAGGTTTAATATGGCCCGAATACATCCCTGTCTAGCTTTTGTTGATGTTCCTCTTTACGTCGTTGAGTGACACCCTGGTTGGCCAAGGAAATAGATGTTGATACCTTGTATCTATAATGTCCAACTTACACTTTCTTGAAATTGGGAAGTAAGCAGTGGGCAGCTCTGCATTTTAAATTACTATTCCAATCCTACTATTCACTCCACAGTGTTATTTTTATCATTGTTACATTGTTTATGGAAAAAAAATGAATTTAGTTCTATTTCTCCCCTTACTAATTTCTCAAAGCAGCACAATGAGCAAATAGACTCATTCCCATTTTTTTCAATTAAAATGTAAAAGGTACATCAGCTGAACCACATAGCCTCTTGCCGAAGAGCTGATGGGGAAGTCCGTGGGAAGGAAATACTCAGATCATTCTCTGTCTCCAGGACGGTTTGAGAGCCATCACAATGGTAGGCTCTGACCAAGCACAGAATGAGATCCAGCCCATAATTTACGAAGCTCTTCCATATTACCAACCATTCCTTTCTCCACACTCTGCCCCCAGATGAAGACCACACTCACGCTCCACAGACTGCCCCCTGGCACGGCCATGCTTCCAGCCTCTGCAGCAGCCTTTGTTCAGCACACTAGCTAGCGGGGCAGGATAACCCACACCGGCCCCTCGGTTGTGTTTGTTGATTTGCCCTTGTCTGGGGCTCTGTGGGCAGGAAGGGGCTAAGCTCCATGAACTCAAAGCTTCTGACACTTGCAGAAATATCAAAACACTAGCAAGTACTTAAAATCACAATGACCTCTTAATGAACTGAATGCCATTTGCAAGTGTCTTTGGTTGAACCTGGCTAGTGACCTCCTTTGGCTTTTATTATCTAGAGAATATGCAGATGCGTGGTTTTTTTTTATATTTCATATCATAGTACAGGGCTACTGTTTTGGATATTCGGGTAGATGGCTGGTTTTGTTTTCTACATAAAACATCTCCGGTTTTTTTTCTACCAAAACATCTAGCATTTATTGTAAGCATCTTGGTAGCCAATTAATCTGGTTGCCGATTTGTAATTATTTTCAGTTGCATTTGTACCATGAATACACATATGTAATCAGAGTAAACCTCTTAAAGGTGTCTTACTGAGAAAAACCTAGGATCTTTTTTCAGATAGCAAAAGTATTACGGCCACGCCCTATGATATAACTTTATGGCCCAATCCCATTGGCCAGTTTGTGGGCACAGATCCAAGATTCCGTTTTGTGGAGAGGAGGTAGCTTTGGATGCAAAGATGTTCTTCAGGCCTCTCAATTTTTCTAAAGTTGTACAGCAGACCCACCCCCTTCATGGTTCTCTCAGAGTTCTTAACTCTGTCCTTTCCTGAGATCTAAAGGACAGTATGCACCAAAGGCATGGCCAGCAAAGCCACCCACAGGACAAGTGGTGTGGGTTCAGGAGGACCTGAAGAAAACGCAACCCATCCACAACCAGGTCACCAACAGTAACCATGAAGACTTGTTTCAGACAACTGTACTGAATCCTGCTCTCCTTGCCTTGATTTCTTTCACGAATACCCGAGGGAGACAGTGTCAACACTGTGGTACCCACTGTGAGGCCAGCATCTCCTAAATCTAACTTCACTTTTCACTGTTAGAAGGGTGTTTCCTCCTTTGGTCTTGGGTGTGATTTTGCCCCTCTACAGCCCTAGTTGATAAATCCACTGTCAAGATTCTGTTGATGACACTGGCTGCTGTGTCGTGCAAAGCCCTTCTGTGAGAATGAGAGGAAAAACCTCCCTCGCCCCTGGCTTCGGGACTTGAGAACATGTTTCTTTTGGCCCACTGGCCTGTGTTTTGTATTGCAGACTCCAAGTTCATCTAACTGGGTGTGTTTTCCTCCCTGCACCGCCTGCTTGAAAGCTCAGAGCCAGATGCACATTCTGCTATAGAAAATGTGGGTGCCTCTTTGGGGCACAAATTCCTTAATTGCAGCCCTCTTCCCAGCCTGTTAATCCTTTTTATTTTTTATTTTTTTATTTGTTGTAATCTCCCTTTCTAGTCTCTTTCAATGAACCTTTTATAGATCGTTATACGACATGTTCTTTCTTGAACTAGTTTGGATATAAATAAATGAATTGCAATGCCCCTGGAGAGATAACACCACCCCACGCCATGGATTCATAGCGATGTCCGTACTTGAATCACTCCTGTGATTGGCCCCATCTCTCTTCTGCAGCCAAAACTGTAGAGATAAAGTCATAGGAAGAGAAGAGAGTGGACATACCGACCTCTTCAGTCCTATGACACTGGCTTCTTCCCCATATCAGTCTCAAAGAGTCCCGTGGTGGGAAAAATGTGTACTGAGCTCTGTAGGAAAAAGTCCCTGTCAAGGACATAGTGACAAGCAATGTAGGCCAACTGGGAAAGTGGTGCTTCGATTGAGCCATTTAAAAAAAACAACAAAAAAAGCAGCTGTGAGCTCTCCTAGGGATCATAACTACTGCCTGTTTATGGCCTTCCCTTTGCATGTCACGTATAGGGGAGCATATAGACAGTGCCTCCATGTGACAAAGAGGTGACAGAAGAGCAGGCAACTAGAGAAGCGGGAAGCTGGGAGAATTGGGCAGAGGGGGAGGATTGCCCAAGAGATCTAGAGCAAATGCAAGCTAAAGAACCAAAGGGGGGAGGCCGGGCCAGGAAGAGGGAGGAGGTGGAGCCAGGAAGGGGAAGGGCCGCAGAAATCCTTTCTTTGCCCATAGTATCTTGTTGGAATTGAAAAGATTCACTTCTGCACAGAGCCTTGCACTCTCGCCACAGGATTGTGGGAGACCAGGGACACGCCCCCCTCCCACATCCCTCCTGTAAGCCACATTCCATGGGAACCATCGTCTTGATTGAGCTGAGTGGGAGGTGGGGGGTACCTTCCCGAACTCGAACCTCAGCACTCTTGAGAAGGCTGTCAAAGCCAGCAGCACAGAACCCTGAAACATTGCCAGCCCTTCACTTCCCATCTTCCCCAGCGCAGCGCAGTTTATGTATGAGGACGTGCAGCATATCCGTTTTCACCCTTGCAGATGGCTGCAGATGAAGTGAAGAGGTTTAGCCTTCAATTGCCAGCCATCTGTATCCGACATGGTAGCCTGTGAGACCAGCCTTGCGCTGTTTCATGAGCTTTCACATCTGTCTTAAATCACCTATGCACCACCGCCGCTGCAGCACAGGTTATCCCCCAGCTCCTGATAAATCCAAAGCTCCTGCGGTGAAAGGCTAAACCAATAGCGTGCGCGCACAGAACTGCTGCCCAGAGCACCCACTACTTTATGACTCTTGCTTTCTGAATAAAGCCAACCTTTCTTCATTAGCTGAGGCCCATTTCTAAAGAAGAGGAAATGGAAGTCTTGATAAACATCATTAAAGCATCAAGGATTAGCATAAACAGGATGCCAAGGAGGAGATTTAATACTATTTAGATGAAATTTGAATTCTAATGCAGCACTCTCCCTCAGCCACTTCTTCTAATGGAGCTGCAAGATTTAAAAGCCTAATAATTCTGGGAAGACACTTCATTTCCAGTGGAAGGGTTCTCTACCCTGCCGCCTGCTAATCAGCTGACTACCTGAGACAGGATGAAGGATGATCTGGGACCATCTACATAAACTACTCTTCGAGCCCCGGCTTTTAGGTAGCTGGGGATCCAAAACAAAAGAGAAAAAGGAATAGAAGTAACCCAATGGGCCCCACTTTGATCGTTCAAGGGCACAGGCAAGAGAGGTGCTCTGCAGTGTGCCTCCTAAAGGGAGATGTAAAGAGCAGCCTTGTGTGTAAATTCTGGGACCCAGTATACATGAGAACGTACGATTTCTTGTTCATTTCTACTTTCAGTTTTCCAAAAGGGTTTAGTCATTTTTTTATCTTACATGCATGAGTGTTGTGCCTGCAAGTGTTCTGTGACCATGTGCATGTCTGATGTCCACTTGGGCCAGAGGAGGGCATCAGATCCCTCTAGAACTGGAGTTACTGAGGGTTGTGAGCTCCCATCTGGGTGCTGGGAACTGAACCCAGGCCCTCTGCAAGAGCATCCAGCTCTCTAAGCTGCTGAGCCATCGCTCCAACCCTGACCTCATTCATATATACCTTTGAGACTTGTCACCTGCCTTGGACCCTGCTCATAGGGAGATGAAAGGCTAGGTTACCTCTCAACCACAATGATTATCAATTGCACCCTTAAAACAAAACAAAGACACAAGCAGCCTAATCACTTTCTGTTCTTAGAACAAAGTTCCTTGGGTCCAAATGCAAATCCATTGGAAGCTTTTCTACAAAGAAATGGCCATTAGCAATTAGCATCTTTCACAAGTAGCAGATGGCCTCTCCTAGACTCCAAACTACTACACCTTTAGAACTATAGTCTTCTTACTGTGCCAGGCACTGTGACGGCTACTTCAGAATCCCAGTCCTAAACAGTCAGGGAATTCCCCACTTCATTCACGTAGAAAGTTAAGAGTCAGACAACAGAAACTCTAGGTCTGTCTGTTCATCTACTCACTGCTATCTTTTGGAAGACTTTGTTTTTTGGGCCATTCTTAGGTCCTGTACCGTTTTGTATTTACTAAGTTTAGGAAAGCCGTTTCCTTCTAGGCTTCTAATACAATCCACAGAACCCAAAGATATTTCCTATCTCTCCTGGAAGGTGAGGACAGATCAGGAGGTTTCTGTCAGAATGTGAAACGGAATGAATGATTCCCCAATGCCCAGCCCAACATCCTCCAGGCTCAGGGAGAAGGCACACCTCAGAGCTTGCAGCTAAAGAGCCCAGGCAGATTTGAAATAATAAAAATCACAATGTTTTCCAAAAGAAGTAACTTGAGGTCTGAACAATTCAAAGAAGACACCCATCCAGGGTGTACATGTGTTCAGACTCCCAAAGAGCCACAGGACACACTGGGCCAAAAGACTGAGCCAGACAAAAGCAACACAAACATTCCTTCTATACACTCTGATCAATGCTCCTCTGCTTGGGGGGCTGGGAGTGCGGAAGAATTCCTTTCAAATGACATAAATAGTTGTGAGTCACACTTAAGAATACACCCTCAGGGCACTGTGACCCAGTGCAGCCCAGCTCTAGAATGTACCCAGTCCAGAGCCTCCTTCCAGAATCACGAAGACTCAAGGATGTAAACAAATCAAAGCTAGATCTCATTCCAATAAGCACCTGCCTAGTAGCTTGATTCATTCATTCCTTCCTTTCTTTCTTCCTTTCTTTTCTTTCTTTTCTTTCTTTCTTTCTTTCTTTCTTTCTTTCTTCTTTCTTTCTTTCTTCTTTCTTTCTTTCCTTTTAACAGTGCAAATACTTGCCAGACCAGGGAAAAAGAAATGTTCTTTAGACTGGTATTGGAGAACCACCCAAATATAGCAAAACGTGGCATTTTCTAGACACTACAAACTTGGAACGAAGTAACTAACACATTAAATAGCAATCTGCCTGGATATCTTGATCTGTGGAATTCAGTGATAAGCCCAGGAATGCCTAAGAATTCTGTTCTTATGACCACAGAATGTACCCTTGTTTAATTTCCCCTGTGATCTATGCAGCTGACATGTACGGACTCCAACTGTCCTCTAATGGCTCAGAATTCTCCCCATGTTCCTGTAGTTTTTTTTTTTTCTTTTTTTCCTTTTTTTTCAAGTTAAGGTTGCTTTCATGTATAGCAACAAGCAAGAGACACCAGGGTATGACAACCATACACATGTATTTCTCTGGATATGTATGAGAAAGAGGACTGACCAATCCCGTTGACCACTGATTACTTGTACGACTGTTAAGGAACATCCCACCGTGCCCTCAAAGAAGTGAGCTAATCTGTATGCCACTGAGGAGTGAGGAGAGTGGAGAGCAGAAACTCAGTGTCTGGGTGTCGAGAACTCACTGCCTTGATATGGAAGCCCAGGATCCCAGGAAAGCTTGGCTGTGATTTGGATAGGGCAAGTCTTGGGTGGGAGGCACTAGAGGTGCTGAACCTAACCTCCCTGATTCCTCTCGGCATCTTCATTGTACCATAAGGGTTCTGCTCAACTCACTCGTCCCTCTTAAGGTCCTTGTCTTTTGGGTCCTTATCTTATTGCTATGTTGAGAAGCAGTCAAACTGCTAAAGATGAAAGGTTATGATAGGGTGTAGGAAAAGGAGAGAGCCCAACACTCCATAGTCTTTAGGCAAGGTGACAAGAAAAAGAAAGTTACTTCTGCTGGAGCACACACAGCGACACTGAAGTGGGCACAGTGTTCCCACGCCTCACATTCAGTACAGAGCTCAGCCTCACACTCTTATGCTACCGGCTGGTTTAAAGCAGGACCGTTGATGAGCAGGTTCGAGCATCAAGTCCAACCCTGATTTCATGAAGTGCTGACCTTGGAGGAACGGGAATTTCTACCAAGCATCTTCTTCATGCTTTTTTAAAAACAGAAGCTTTTCTTCTTTTTTTCTTCCTTAACAGGCCATTTCTTTTACATTTCCCACATAACAATACTATTTACAAAAAGCTAACCAGGAGTGAGTCATGTCCCTCCCCCAACCAATCATGTAAAGTTCCAGGTAGAATGTGAGAAACACACATCACAGGTTCCACGAATTCCAAAGAAAGAAAGTCAAATGAGACACTCAGAATACATGCTTAGAAATGTTATTTTATGAGCCTGCTCCCCATGGAGGCCTTCCGCAAAGGGATAGCCTGTGTCCCTGGGATACTTCCATTCTCCAAGTATGTTATTTTGACTAAACGTCCCATGGTGGGGTGGAGGGAAACCTATTTCAAAATTCTCCCATGAAAGCTCAAATGTTAAAGGACAGGGATGTTTTTTTTTTCCTTCTCTGCTCACTAATGACTCCTAGGATAAGAATGCTTTATACATATGGGTATTTGTTGAAAAAAATAAGTAAGATTACACCATCTGCCATCACAAGAGTTTACAACTCAGAAAGCGTATCCTTGTGCTCACACATCAAGTTTCCACCGTAGCTCTGTGGGGCAGGATATCATCCGTGTCTCTATTTGACATGAAAGGGAGCCAATGCTTAATTGTCACCTAAAGTAGCTATCCTGGAAATTCAGAATTGTTGAGGTAGGATGGACTCCCAGCTCCTCGAGTCCTGGCCCCGGGCCTCTTCTTCACAGCCAAGATTCCTACCCAAAGGAAGAAGTTGTGAAGAGAAAGGAGACCCAGCTCATGACATGTCCCTGTGATTCATTGCAGGTGGGTCTTTTCCGCAAGTCAGGAGTGAAGTCTCGAATCCATGCCCTACGTCAGATGAATGAGAACTTCCCTGACAATGTGAGCTATGAAGACCAGTCTGCGTATGATGTGGCAGACATGGTGAAGCAGTTCTTCCGGGACCTCCCTGAGCCCCTTTTCACCAACAAGCTTAGCGAGACCTTCCTCCACATCTATCAGTGTAAGTATCAATAACACAGCGTGCCAACTGTCAAAAGGATAGTATTTTAAAGATTCATTTACTATGTCTATATGAGTGTATGTGCACCACATGTGTGCAGTACCCACAGAAGCCAGAAGAGGGCGTCAGATGCATTGGAACTGGAGTTACCGGTGGTTGTGAGCCATGCTGTGGGAGCTGGGAACTGAACTATGCTCCTCTATGAAAACAGTCAGCACATTTAGCTACTGAGCCACATCTCCAGCCCCGCAAAAGATAGAATTTTAATGATACAAGTAGTACATGAATCTGTGAAGAAGTATATAAAAGTTACAAACCTACCTCTTCAGAAATAACCTTTCCTCAGTTCGCTGTGGACATCTCTGTGTCATTCTTTGTATGTGTCTGAAAATACCGTCTCAATATTAACATATGCCTGCTTAGTACATGTTTATGTACAATCTCAAGCTAATTTCCAATGTGCTTCTAATATATTTAAAGCATAAAAGGATCCAATAGAATTTAGTGAGTGAGAGACAGAGAGACAGAGACAAAGAGACACAGAGAGACAGAGAGAGTGTGTGTTAAACCTGTCTTACTTTTTGAAAGATTAACATTCAATTTGATATAAATTCTGATAGAAGATTCAGATTCAAAGGTAATATAAACGCAGAAAGTGAACAGGAAGGCATATGCATTTCAACAGGGAAATGAAGCAAACCAAACTGAGGTTACACCTTCATTCAGCTAACCCATGTTTTCTTCTGGAAGATGTTAAGTGCCGTTAAGTCAGTAGGTTGCTCACGAAGCCACTAGAGCTGAAGTAGTAATGAGGAGAACAATTGATTTAAAAGCCCATTCTGCTAAATGTAGTTATAAAGGCAGACATTAGGAATGAGCGTGCAGGTCTTTTTTCTATGGGATAATGATGTCATTACAAATTGGCAATCAGCTTCATGGCCCAAGTATCAGTTCTTAGGGGGAAATTACTCCAGTCCACAGACCTTGATTTTTACATCAAAATATGGCTCAATTGGGTCGTGAGATGGAATTGATCCAGTCTGAAGACCCCTACTATAGAGACTCTGTACCAAATGTGTTTAAGAAGTGTATAATAGTACAAATTTAAAGAGCACTTCAAATGCCACCTGTGAAAACAGAATAAAAGGCTGGCACACTAAATAAATATTATTCTGTCAGAGTGAATAGGCTAAGCTAAATTAATGATACCGGATCCTAGAGCCCAAAGAATGTTCTCAGTGGTGCGGCTGAGAGAAAGAGATGATGCTGTTTTCCAGTTAAGCCTCCTTATGGGTATGAATATTTACATTTAAGCTGACACTATCTATGGCTAAAGCTAACTTATTTCCAAGAGGTAAATACCTTTTTGGCTCTTGCCTAAACTTACAACCAAGAAGCCAGATCAAAGCAGGACTTCATTTTCTCTGCACAAACCCATCTGCAGGGCTGTGCTGGGTGCTGCATGCTTAGATGATGTGATGCTGCTGTCTGTTCTTAGGGATCTTAGACTAGGGGTGGATGAGACAGGACCATCAATGACTATGATACAGGAAGGTAAAAATGGTTACGAAGACAGATCCACGAAAGCTGGTGTAAGCAATGGGAACTTGGTAGGAAGAAAAGACAGCCGGACAGGAATGCTAAGTATGTAACACTGCACCAGAGGGTGCTGATAAACTAGGAGGCTGTGGTCACACAGCAGTGGCATTAATAATTAGATAATTATTAAATAATTATAAATGATTCACTGGGTATTGAAAGATTTAATGCCCAAAGCAGAACCAACCTCCGTACACACAACTAGTTAATGATAACATTTTATTAGTACACATGACAGAAAAGAAGTGAAATTAAACCATTCCAGTGTTGTGTGAATCTACAGCCCAGGGATACTAGGACACCAGCCTCTGGTGTCTTTGACCCTCCTGAACTCAGACTGTGACTAAGTGCAAGTTGCCACTACCTACACAATTATCACATCTTCATAACGTCACACTCAGGAGCTAGAAGGGAGAGCCCAAGTGTCTCCTGGGACAGACATCTCTTCTTGTGGAGAACATGGACCACTCAGCAACTCCGAGCACCATCCCTGGTCTCACCCGCCAAAACTGGCTTATACTGCCCCTAGAGCAGGCAATGGAAAGAGGAACGGAGTGACTGCTGTTGGTGATCCATGGTCATCCCTGGATCAATGGAAGAGGTCTGTTTCCCCAAGCAGCCCATAACCAAAGGAACGTGGATTTTGTTAGAGAAGGAGGGAAGAGAGACTCTAGAGCAGTCACAGGGTGAAATTCACCAGCACTGATATAAGGTCTGTGAATCTGGACCCTGTGAATAAGTAGAATCAAGTAGACAAGCCTGGAAGCTTAGGGAGCAGGCACACTCCTGAGGTTCCCGAGAACAGATTCCACGGGCAGGCCCCAGAGTCTGAGTATCCTAGTCTGAGTATCCTAGCTAATACAGAGTCCCAGTTGGCTCCCGGCTCTCTAAAGTAGCTCCATCATGGCTGTGTCACTCCCTTTGCTGCTGACTAGAGGATGACTAGAGGGCAGTATGGGGTGGGTCATGAAGATCTTAATCCTACTAGCCTGTAAGACAGAGAAGGCTGAGGGATCAGTGACAGGTCTTCAAGCTTGGTGGCCTGGGTAGGGGTGGGAGGGGCACCGGAAGGGAAAAAAGAGATGGAGCTGATTCAGGCGGAGCGAGAGAGCTGTTCAGTCAGGAAAGCATGCTGACTGGGAGCGACAGGTCACCACCCACACACTAGGGCACTCACAAAGGCAAATCTGGAGGTATCTCCCAGGGACCACAGCAATGTCATGTGTAACAGAAAGCATGGCTGAAAGGTGAACATAGCTGCCATCCAGAGGGAATAGAATCCAGAGTAAATGTATCTTCAGAGAAGACAAGGGAGCACGTGAAGAGCAAAGGAAGAGAGATAACATATCCACGAGGCCAGTGACTTCAAGATTAACAGTCAGAGCAAAAACTGGAGCGGAAGAAAAGTTTGGCTAGCTGCAGTTAGAGAATATAAACACACAGGAATCGTCTTCCCTACAGAGCAGCATTTACAAGTAGTTCAGGGTTATGTGGTGAACCTACATCATTGGTTATACTGACTTAAGCATAAGCAAAACAAACAAACAAACAAAAAACAGCTTCACTATCATCCAGATAAAAATGTTCTCTAGAAAACCCAGTCTTTGCCAGTATGCAATAGACAGGTTATCCACTGAACAAGTACTCATGCTTTCCTAGAAATCTGGATTTGCTGGCCTTCTGTAGAGCGCTCAGAAGGACAAGGAGAGCCCAGGACATCCCAGAGTGCAGGCAGAAGGTTGCACCACCTAGAGCAGCCAGTGCAATCCTTCTCCATCATACACCTCACCAGTAATAAATATCTCAGTGTCTCTTCTTAATACGTTAAAGACACAGTGATATACACTGCAATCGTGTGCACATTATAAAGCACAGATGAAAGGTCAAGGGATTGTTATGAGCACACTGCCCCATGGCTCAGAAGTTGCAAACAGCCTTTCATAGAGCTACCGCCCCACCCCAACCCCACTCCTGGATGTGGCTCATGAAACAGACAGAGACAGGGGAGCTGCAAAATGCAGTCCCTCGATCCCAATTTGTTGTGATTTTTTTTTCCCTCATTTTCTACCTCATGTCTTCGAGCTATTTGCCTAGAGCCTATATAAATCAAATGCCCATCACCCCCAGCAGAGTCCGTCCTCAGCGAGGTTGAGAGCCCATTCACTCCCCACAGCTGTAGGGGACCGGGTTCCTTTTTCACAACTCAAATAGGTGACACTGAGTGACCACTGGGTCAGAACAGCACATTCTCGCAGCTGAGCCCTCCTGAGTGTAGGGACAGGAAGAATCTACCATGCTCGCCACTGAGGCACGAGCTCCCTAGGGGTGGCCGAGAGCAAACAGCTCACCCACTGTTCATTGTACCATGAAAGCAACATGGCCTGGGGCTCTACTATGGTGAGAAAGGGCCAGGTCTTTGTCTTTTAGACAGTGACTTTCACAACTGTGTCCCACCCAGCCTTGGCTATCCCTAAGGTGCTACCCAAGCTGCTGGTCAAAGAGGGTAAGCAAGAGGAGGTCAGGTTGACAGAGCCCCAATAGATTGCCAACTTCCACCAAAAACAGACAAGTCTTAAGACAACAGAGCCAGATGACACTCAGAGTGTGAGGACCCAGAGCAGGCACTTTGGTCTAAGTAGCTCCAGGACACTCAGGTGGGTTCGGGAGTTGGATGAGGTTCAAGTTCCAACTCTGTGATTGAGTGCTCTCAAAAAGGAGATGCCGCATTCCTCCGCACTGCCTCGTCCTTCTAACCACCTGGCGCCCACTTCTCTTCAGATGTCCCCAAAGAACAGCGGCTGCAGGCCGTGCAGGCCGCCATCCTGCTGCTGGCCGATGAGAACCGGGAAGCCCTGCAGACGCTCCTGTGCTTCCTGCATGACGTAGTGAACTTGGTGGACGAGAATCAGATGACGCCCATGAATCTGGCCGTGTGCCTGGCCCCCTCCCTCTTTCACCTTAACCTCCTGAAGAAAGAAAGCTCCCCGAGGTGAGTTTTCCTCATTGTTGGCATCGTTCCCAAACCAGGTCTCCCCAAGATCCATTTCCTTAATACGCAAAATGAAACAAAAGTGTTCTCATGGTAGAATTCAGATAGAAGATTATTAGGATTAGGTTATTATGGGGGGATTAGAGTGAGTTGCCCTCATCCCTGGGCTGGGGCTCATAGCACTACCAAGATTTGTCCTAAAGTAGATCAATTGAGATCCAGAAAACTCAAGAAGTTTTGTTCTATTTTATTTGAGTGGGAAGAAGGAAAATACACGAAAAGGTATTTTACGATCATTTGGTTTTTAAACGCTATATTTAAACAACAAAGCAGGTGAAGCTGCAGTTGAGAGGTTTCAAACGGGAGAAAAACCTAATAATTTCCCACCTACAGTTCTTCCTGCCTTTGTATTTTTCCACAGCTTTTGGTTGAGAGCTGGCAGCTTGCCAGCCTGCCTTAGCGAATCTGAAAGATGTGTGGTCATTGTTTTACATTTGGAAATAAGAAAGCCTGGGGTCTGGGCAGCACCTGGGGATAAATGGCAAACAGATGGGACGGTCTAGGTATCCCAACACACCCTTCGCTGGGATCTGCTTAGCACATTCATGTTCAATTACAGAGTCATCCAGAAGAAATACGCCACTGGGAAGCCAGACCAGAAGGATCTCAATGAAAACCTAGCCGCAGCTCAGGGGCTCGCCCACATGATCACGGAGTGCAACCGGCTCTTTGAGGTGAGGTCTTGGGACTAGGAGCAGGCTGGGAAGGACAGGATGCTTCTCTCGTTGCTCTTCATTTTATGATGACAGTACATGCTGTAGCTCTGGTCTCTGCTCCCAGGAGTTATAAAGAGCTAGCTATACAGGAAGGCTTTGCGTCCCAGGTTCTTGGGGCTTACGATGATGGCAGTTTTTTATGCAGACGGTTGAGTCGCCTTCCTTTGTCAGATTTAAGGCCAATTGGCCAATTATTTTTACATCAAATTTGATTAGGGTCTTCCTTTGCCTCTATGTCTATCTGTCTGTCTGTCTGTGTGAATATGACTAAGTAATCCTTGTCGCTAGAATTAATGACAGCCTATCAATATAGCCACACTTGCATTGACGAGGCAAATGGATGAGACGCCTGGCACACTCTCTGAGGCAATATTGGCATGCGTCGATGGAGAAACTGTACGGAAAAGTGTGTGAAGCCATTTCTGAGTCATAGCTGAGTTTTCCCTCAATGTGTCAATGTGTACGATTGAGTGAAGTTGTCTGAGCCCACTCTTGCCAAATATTATAAAAAGGAATGGAACACGGGATCTGGACGTACCCCAGTGTTTTAGATAAACATGGGCTCAGAGTCACAGTTGTGTTTCCTAGCTTTAGGAAGGTCCCTCCTGGCTTTGGACCTTGACAGTGGACAGGGTGACTCGGATTCCTGTGACTCTCGGCATTTCTCCACTCACTGCTTTGCTCTTTCATGCATTCACTGGCCCAGGTTCCACACGAGATGGTGGCCCAGTCTCGGAACTCCTACTTGGAGGCTGAAATCCACGCGCCCAGCCTGGACGACTTGGGAACGCAGCTGGCAGAGAGCGGGGCAACTTTCCACACGTACCTGGAGCATCTTGTCCAAGGCCTCCAGAAAGAGGCTAAGGAGAAATTCAAGGGATGGGTCACATGCTCCAGCCCTGACAACACAGAACTTGCTTTCAAAAAGGTAAGGTTCCGTCAGCTGCAAAGCGTGTGTTTAACTGCAAGATTCGGCACCTGCATGAACGACGGTTAAGGCCCAGGTGCCAATCAAAAGCCCTGTTCGAAAGCCACCAACAGCAGTCCCGTCAGAACCCAGACTGAACAGGAGGGCTTCTGGATCCCAGTCAGGTCTGTGCTCCTTTCTGTGTGGTGCCGGGAAAATCAGTGCCCAGCATTTTTCACATGTGAAATGAGCATTCTAAGAGTGCCTGGCAGAGGAGAACCACGTAAAAGTCAAGTGGGCTAGAGCATGCCTGCCTCACGCCACTTGAGTGTGTTTGTGTCTGCGGCTGTTTTGATTATCATTTTTTTCTCATCAGTGTGAGGGCTGAAGTATTTGAACTCTGGGGACAGTATCACCCGTTCACTTTAAATAACCACTGATGCTTTAGAATGCCCAGCATAGGAGGTAGGTCTGGGTAGCCCCCGGGATAACCTCTTCAGCTCCTGCCCATGTCTTTGCCAAGGTCGGGGACGGGAACCCGCTGAAGCTGTGGAAGGCATCCGTGGAGGTGGAGGCACCGCCCTCTGTGGTGTTGAACCGTGTGCTGAGAGAACGCCACCTGTGGGATGAGGACTTTGTGCAGTGGAAGGTTGTGGAAACTCTGGACAGACAAACAGAAATCTACCAGTACGTGCTAAACAGCATGGTTCCACATCCCTCCAGAGACTTCGTGGTTCTCAGGTAAGCCGAGCCCTGTGGGCACGAAATCCTGCTCCAAAGGCAAGATGAGAGTTGCCAATGCAAACGTTTCTCCCAGCCCGCCCTGGGACTTTAAGCCCAATCTCTCTGGTGTTGCCTTATTTATGCTGCCTTCTGGCACCTTCACCCAATTTGCATCTCTGCCCAGGCTCTCTGACGGCCCCTCTCCTTGAGCTGCACAGTGTATTAGGCCTTGAATATCACTCATTTCCTTAGAGCAGAGGCTCCAAAATAGCTGCTCTCTGTCAGGTTTGTCTGCCAAATTATGCAAAAACGGTCGACTGGTTTTTTTTTTTGTCTTTCTCCCTGGAGACGAAAGCAGGTCTTCATCTAGGAGAACTTGGAGATGGGAGGGTGTGACCTCACATGCTCACAACTAATTGCCATGCATGGAAATTCCAGCTCAGCCCTGAAAGGCCAAGTGTACGGAGACACTGGGCATTCCGTTAGAATTCAGTCCTGGCAAAACCTCCTGAGCCTTGTGTGTGCCGTTGAAATGCTGTTTCTGGTGGGTTTCCGGGTTAGCCCCAGACCCCCTGCCCTCTGGCCTTGGAGTGGGATGTTCAGCCAATCAGAAAGCGTGCGCAGCAGAAATGCACTGTTTCACCTGCAAGAGCAGGGATTCGGTAGAATTAAGAACATGAACAAAATGCAATTAGAGCAATATATCCCTTTTATTAAAAATGCAAGTAAACAATCTCTTCCAAGGTCAGCAGTGTAAGAGGATTTGCCTGGGAAACCCCCAAATGTGTATTTGAAGTAGTCGCCTTATGAAGCCAGTTTTGAGGGCAAACCAGAGGTGATTTCATATGAGGCCTTTGTGCCTTTGGTTTGGATCCTTGGGAACCTCAATTTTTAAGTATCTGTTTCTCCTAAGCAGATACAGTGTGTATCCCAGCAATCCTGTCCTGGTAGAGAATATAGTCGTTAGCTGGGGGTGGCCCTACGTCCAGTTATTAGGACATCACTCATCTCGTGGCATTAAAATTTAATTGTCTAACTGAACAAGTAGAAAAACAAGTTGTTGTCGTCCAGGGTGGAAGCTATGGAGACGGGGGAGTCCCTGTAGGGAACTCTCTTCATCCTGTCTCTCCAACCATCCCACTAGCCCGCTGTTTATTGTAGAATATCCCATCATGCCTCATGCTACTCATAGCTTCTGGCTATGAGGAGGCTGTGGGCGGACGCAACAGGCCCATCTTAGTCTCCTCTCCAGTTTAGATTTCTGAGAGAAAGAAGGAGGGAGGTTGGGAAAAGAGGAAGACAAGGAGGAGGAGGAAGGGGGAGAAGTCGGGGTTGTGTGTGTGTGTGTGTGTGTGTGTGTGTATACATGCCTGCACACGTGTGTCTAGGGCAGAGGTCAGTCTTGGTTGTTGTTGTTCTTAGGAGCCACCTACGTCATTATTTTTGAGACAGGGTCTCTCTCTGGGACCCGGGCTAATAGGCTAAGCTGACTGGCCAGAAATCTCTGGGCGACATCTTGCCTTCACCTTTCCAGTGATGAGATTACAAATGTGCACCATCACGCCTGCTTTTTTTATATCAGTGCTAGGGATCTAACTCAGTCCCCTATGCTTACGCCCCTTTACCAACTAAGCCATCCTCTCAAAGTCATTCATATATTCCTCGGTGCAGACAGTAAATAATAAGAAAAGGATACAGGCTGACTTCATCTCAGAGGGAATAAATAATGTGAAGAGATAGGAAGGGTGGAATTTTGATATTGCCAAGGCTTAAAGCAGAAGGGAGGGAGGTAGACTGTGAAGTTCTGTGGGAGAACTCACTCGGCAGCAGACCTCGTTCATGCCAGCAGAAATACCCTAGAGAAAGAACTTTCAAGGTGAAGACAATGCAGTCTCTCTGACATATCAGACCTCCCAAACGCAAATTGGCTTCAAGTATCTTCACTTGTTTTCTGTAGCTTATGATAAAGTAATCTGAAACAGTAGTTTATGTGGAGAGTAGATATGTATTTGGCTCTTGAGTCTGGAGGCTGAGCAGTCTGAGAACACCAGGTCATAGCATGACAAAAGGCATTGTGGGACAGACAGAGCAACCCTACCACAAAAAGCTGGTACCATGGAAAAAACCACACCTCCAGTAACTCATTAACCAGGTAACCCAAGAGCCGCATCTGACCGCATCCACCTTGGGCCCTTGCCATCCATGGATGCTGGATGCTGTACCAGTTAGACAGCTTTCTACTACTAGGTCGTAGTGACTGTCCTACTTCTCCATGAACTCAAATCAACTCCATTTATTTCTTCTCCCACTCAAGAGCTACTCATCTCTCTGAACAAAGCTATGAAGGTGACATAGGTTCAATTTCTTTTAAATGAGGCATCAGCAGTTCCTGTGTTTGCTAAAATGTTGACCACTTCCTCCAGGAAGCCTTCCCTGTATTCCTCATCTGCTCCCATCCCCTGGTCCCAGCTCTACCTAGACCCACACAGTCAGGAGGATGTAAGTGTTGTGTGTTCAGGGTCTCCTGTCTCTCTTTACATTACTCTCATGTGTGGCTCGTTTGGCTCCAGGACCTGGAAGACTGATTTGCCCAAAGGAATGTGCACCCTGGTGTCCCTGTCTGTGGACATGAAGACGCCCAGCCCATGGGTGGCGTGCGGGCGGTGGTGATGGACTCTCAGTACCTGATAGAACCCTGCGGTTCTGGCAAGTCCAGGCTGACCCACATCTGTAGAATAGACCTGAAGTAAGTAGCCACACTGGGTGTTGGTTGACCAGGGAGCCTCAGGTCGCAATGGTGTGTGCACTTGAATCCTGCTTGTCACTCTGGTTTCTTCCTCCTCTGGTCTGTTTGTTCTTCAGCAAGAGCCAGCTTCCCCAGAGGACCACACAGCCTCATCTCTCACCTTCCCACCCTGGAATTTGCTTTCCTTTGTTTTCTAACATTCATTTCTTTTCACTACCAAGTAAGCGTGTGGTGTTTGTGACATGCAGAAGAATGTCTCGACGTATGTTCACGTGACAGAATCACCAAGTCAGGCTATGAAAATATCCAACCGTGATCAAGAACATGTTGTTTCCCCTTCCCTTCAGTCACACAAATACCGCATGGTCCTCCTGGAGCTAGCAAGTCAACCTTGTGGAATTGCAAGGAACAGTGGTCCTTAGAGTTCAGGGGACAGAGTGTCAGGAATGAAAGTCAATAGAGGCTCCCAAAACTCTTCTGGGTCTTCTCTGGCACAGGAAAGTAACTATTAGTTAAAGCTGCCTATATCTCAAAATTGATGAGAGGGGCACACGAGCCCCAGCAGATCAACTTAGTCAGTGGTCAGAGGAGAGGAGGCTCGCCTTACAGCACAGCGGCACACAAATCTTTAAATTCCTGATAAGAAAAATATAGCCATCAAGATTGCTTAGAGCTGCAGTCAAGTTGAAACGTTGCCTCATTTGATCAATATTTATCTCCGCAGCCCCAGCTCTGTGAGGTCTCTGGCCAGCACTGTCCTACCCTGTGATTGCAGTGAGTTCCACGTTTTTAGAATCCATGGAGGAGTGGGAGTCAGGCAGTAGTTAGCATTGCGTGCTTAGCTTATTATGTTGAACGTAGTAACATCTTTCAGCTTCATTGTGGTAAAAATGACAGTGTCTCCCTGTCCAGACTAATCAGACAGACAGAGCAAGTGGTTCTTCAAGCTTCTAACACTGTGACCCTTTAATCCTCATGTTGTGGTGACCAACCATGAGTTATTTTGTTGCTATTCATAACTGAATTTGCTACTTTATGATCAAAATATCAAGCGGGTCGGTGTAGCACATGCTAATCCCAGCACTTGGGAGGCAGAGGCAGGCGGATTTTCTGAGTATCAAGCCAGCCTGGTTACCAGATGAGTTCCAGACAGCCTGAGTTACACAGAGAGAACCCTGTCTCGAGAAACCAAAAAAAAAAATAAAATAAAATAAAATAAAAAAAATTTAGAGATAGTGCTTTACCAAAGGGGTTGAGACCTCCAGGTTGAGAACAGCTGATATAGGCAGATATATCATTCATATATATATATAATATATATATACTACACACACACACATACCACATTTGCTTTCTCTACCCACTTAGTGCTGCACACTTAGGGTAATTCACAGCTCAGTCCTTTTGAATAGTTCTGCAGGGAGCATGAATGAGCAGGCTCACTTTGTTTTCTCTGGGTATGTCCCCAGTAGTGGAGTCATCACGTCACCCGGTAGTGGCCTTGTGTTCTATTTTGAAGACACATGCAGAACACAGGTACGTGGAGGCTCAGTAATGACTCTAATCTCTTATGTTTATTTTCTTATTTTTATTCATGTGTACGTAGTATATGTATGTGCCCATGGGGAAACCAGGGGTCGATGCTAGAAGTCTTTCTCAGTTGCTCTGTATGGGTATCTGGAGTAAGAGCAGGGAGGAGTCAGAGTCTGTCACTGAGCCTGATGCTAACTGATAGGCTACACTGACTGGCCACTGAGCCTCAAGAAACAGCCTGTTTCTGCCACCTCTGGCATTCCTCATGAGGACTGCTACTCTGGATCAAACTCTTTATTGGCCGAGCCTTCTCTTCGGGCCCTCCTGTGTTTTATGCCTGCTACTTCCTCTGTTCCTAATTTAAATTGAATTGAACACTTTAAGGCATTCATGATGCTAAAACTGAATTCTATGCTGAGGTAGGTATAAACTTAGTGGGGTTTTGTTATTCGTTTTGGGGAGAGAGGGCTGGGGTTTTTTGTTTGTTTGATTGGTTGGTTGGTTGGGTTGGTTGGTTGGTTGGTTGGTTGGTTGGTTGGTTTGGTTTGGTTTTTGAGAACAGGGTTTCTCTGTTTAGCCCTAACTGTCCTGGAACTCACTCTGTACGCCAGGCTGGCCTCAGACTCACAGAGATCCACCTGCCTCCCCAGTGCTGGGATTAAAGGCGTGTGCCACCATCTCCTGATTCAATGTGAGTCTTCCGGTTCACTTTGAGAAGCTGGTATCATTTTGAAGCACCTGATGAACTTTAAGGACAAAATGCTTGTGACAAATCACTAGGCGACAGACTGAGGTCCACAGATCAGAAGCTGCAGCCGCAGGCTGTTCCCAGGGTACTGATGACGCAAGCCTGTGGACGGCCCCGCCCCCTAACAGGGTTCCCATTTCCTTTTTGCTCTCTCCTGGCAGGGGCCACTCCCCAGAATGGTACAGCAAAGGCTTCGGACACCTCTGTGCGCAGAAGTTGCCAGAATCAGGAACTCTTTCCAGCCTCTCGTTGCTGAGGGTCCAGAAACAAAAATCTAAGCTTTCCCCAGCGTGACATCAAACTCAGGGAACAAGAAGGGAAAAGAACACTCACGGTGTGGCGAGTTCACGAACGTGAAGGAATGTCGCAGTGGAGCCAGAGATCGCGGAGTCCGCGGAGCCCGTTCCTAGCCTGCCTGGAGATGGATAATCCTACTAATATAATGTCTCAGAACATATTGCTTAAAATTCAATGGGTTATTCTTCCGCATTGCCTAATTGCTAGTTAAAGGCTTCTAGAAGCGTGTCTAAGCTGTAAATAAGTATACTGTAGCATTTGTAATGTATGTATATCTCCCTTTACTGTATATATGTAAAATACTGGTTTTATATATAATTCAGTGTCTGACTCTGTGAGTCTCCTCACATGGCACTTCCAGATTGCTGTAGACCCCATGTCCCTCCAGTCCCGCTGAGCAGAGCCTGCTGACAAACACCAAAGCATGAAATGTCTGTCAGCCTGCCCATGCTTACCCAAAGATTAGCTAACCAAAGAAAAATAGAGTTAAAAGCTTCTTCCACCGGTTGGCCTCTTAGTTCTGTGTTTAAAGACTGGAGCAGGGTGTTGACATAAATTGAGGGAAATAATATTTGCTTCTCTTTAACGCAACGCAGCAGGTGAGAGGTTATTGCCAAATCCAAGGCTAGATCTTGCATTGCCTCTGAGCCCACCCTTTGCGGTTTGAGTGAGATGTCAGGTGACTGCTGGAGCTGGCACCAGGGACTGAAATAAAACTGGTACCACCCACCCCCTACATAGGGGTAAACTAGTGGAACTCTGTCCACAGAGCCAAAGGGAGCCCCATATCTCTTGTCATAATGCTTTTTGAACCATCTATTTGACCAGTGGCTTATGTGGCCACAGTTATTTAACACGTTCTTGCACTGACCTTGACTCTGGACACCAAAGTGAGATGACCGTCCATCAAGGGTCCAGGGTGATCACAGCTTCAGGGAATTCCAAGTATCCTATAAATGACGCTCTTAAAAATCTAAGCCATTAAAAAATCTTGCTATCTGAAAGACAGGGTTTTAAACAGGAGACCAAAACTGTATCGTTATTTATAAAAGTTTCAGGCTGATGTGCCAATCCCGTGTTTCTTTGCTATCCAGCACCAGCACCTGGGCGTTTGACCCCAACCTTATTTATTATTGTACAGACTCAGCAAACTGGCTTTCCCTAACCAAGTGAGGACGGACTTGTTATTTTTTTTATTGTGATACAACATCTGTAGAGAGATAACTTATTATGTCTGGCCTCCAGGAAAGATTGTGTTAGGTTGTCTAGACAGAGATTGATATCCTAATTCAGCAACTGGTGTTGGAAGACAAAGAGAAAAACAAACGTGTATTGCCCAGGGTTGTGTTGCCGTTGTGTTAGATAACACTCATGCGGTGTTTTCTTTTATCTGTGGTGTGCAACTGTTTTATTGGGAGGAATAAAGTGTTTTCTGTACATTTGGTATGGCACAGGGAAAACCAGGGTAGGAGTTTTTCATTCTCGTGTGTCTACCTGGAGAGTGGCAGTCAGACCACAGGTTGCCTCCTGGGCAGCATTCTGTGCACTGGACAAACTCACTTCTGCCATTACGTCATGCCTGCCATGCTGGATGCTTTTTAGGGATTGTCAAGACCATCGGGGAGCTTAGTCTGGTTCATACTCCCTGCTCCGGAGTTGGGCACTCTGCATTGGAAACCAGAGTAGACACCCCAGGATGACTGGCGCTGTTTCTCAAGGAGCATGCTTGTTTGGCATGCACTGGGAATCACCTAAAGACCTTGTTAACATGCTCCAATCCAGGCCATGTGGGCGGTCTGTATTTCTAAGGAGCTCAAGGGATGCAGGGTGCTGGCCTCAAGGACACACTTTGAGAAACAAGGACCTAGGGAATACTAAAACTGAATAAAACAATAAGATTGTATTTCTCAGCCCATTACTCTTCCAGCTTAGCTGCCTTTCTGATTTTATGCACATACTAATTACATCACTTCTGCTAACCACAGGGTGTATCTTAAAAATAAAGGAAAGGGTGGGGAGTGATGCCTCGAGCTTGTCTGTTAAATACCACAGTATTTTATTCATTGTTATCTTGCTGATGGAAATAAAAAAAAAATATTGCATTTAAATATTATATTTATACCTCATGTATATTTTTACCTCAATTGTTGGTATCAATCATCCGTTGTAAATAAATAATTGCCAAGGCAGATAAATTTATATACATTAAATATTTCCTATTTTCTATAAAATACATGTGCATTTTCATGATTCATTCTGTAAGCAGAAAGCTTGCTTCATGAGGAAGATGTCTCTAGAAGGTAGTTTTCCATGAGGTTAACCCCTTTGGCTCCAAACACAGAGATGTCCACAGATATTCATGGCTGGTTAATGTCGGGTGTCAGAGCTGGGAAGGTGATTCAGTGCTTAAGAGTACTTGCCACTCTCCCAGAGGACCTGGGTTCCGTTCCCAGCACCCACAGGGTGGCTCACACTGCCTGTACATGCAGTGCCTGGTGACCCGATGCTACCTTCCAGCGTCGAAAGGTATATGCATGCAATTAGACACACAAACATGAAAAAAGACCAGTCTCTGGGAAGAGTTGGGGGGGAGAAAGAATATGATCAAAATAGATTGTATTTAAGAAGTAATTAAAATTTAAATAATAATATAATTAAATCTTTGGATACTAAGATATCTTGGGTCTAAGGCATAAAAGTAATAGAGGTATTCCAAACATATATTCTATTGCTCTTTAATCTGGATGTTATAAAAAAACAAATTTGTTTTATCTTAATCAAATAGTAAACTTACTAATTATGCTTTACTTTTGTTATGTGGACAAGAAGTGGAGAGTTGATAAAAATGCTTTCACCCTGCTGGAAGACTGTCATGCATACATAATCATAAATGACTCTGGCCTTGGACATGTTCCTTCTTTGTATTTTTTGTTACTTTATTTGCTTTACATCCCAATCACAGCCCCCCTCTTCTGTTTCTTCCCATGCTTACCTTCACAAACCCCCTCCCCCCCCCTTTTCCCTTCTGCTCAGAGAAGGGGAAGACCCCATGGCACCAGCTTGGGACATCAAGTTTTATCAGGACTAAGTTCTCCTTCACAGAGTCCAGACAAGGCACTCCAGCTAGGGGAAGGGGATCCAAGGCAGGCAACAGAGCAGAGACAGACCACCCCATTTCAATTGTTAGGCCACCCACAGGAAAACCAAGTCTTACATCTGCTACAAATGTGGAGTGGACCTAGGTCCAGCCCACGCATGCTCTTTGGTTGGTGGCTCAGTCTCTGTGAGCCCCATGTTGACGTGCAGGCTCTACCCTCATCAGCAAAGGAAGACTTCAACAGCCTGTTTCCAGCTCCATAGTGGGAGATGATCGTGTACACGGCATTGTCGCTGCCACAAACCACAAGGTACGAATGTTTCTTGGGAAGCACAGATCTCAGGTGAGTTCTAACTTCATTCTAAACATGAAATCCTGAGGCATGAAACTATTTGTCTTTTGATATTGGTCACAAAACAATCAAAACTACCATCAACTATTAATTCTCAGAGATATAAAACAAAAGGATAAAAATAGACGGTGAGCACTTGCCTGCGCATGTGCACACAAGCACGCGTGCGCGCGCGTGTGCACACACACACACACACAGAGGCCAAGTGGAGTGCCACAAAAAAAATCAAAATGAATGTGTACTGCCGCAGAGCCAAAAGTAAAACCTGCCATTGAATCATGGGGGCGTTGCCAAGCCAGGATCATGGGAAGCTTCCATCAGATACTGTGCCCTACCCCAGCTTTGAACAGGCCTGAAAGACCTTGTTTACCACAATAGACCAAATAATAGGACCTAGGTGGAGTTACCCACCTTGGCTGCCTAAACAACCTGCTACAGGAACTTAGAAGAATAGACTGCCCGCTGAGCTTGCCTTGAGACATCTTCCACAGTGACAAAGGATGGGTTCCCCCACCCATCTCCAGCTGAAACAAGAAGGGGTTCCGTGGGGCTTTCCCTTTAAATTAGAAGAGCTGAATATTAAACTTCAAGCCTTGATCAGAAAAACTTTGTCTTGGCTTCATGTTTCTCTCGCCTCTCCATCCCCCCTTTTCCATTTCCAGCCCCCCTTTCAAGTGAACCCAGTTCATCCATGGCTGAAGGCGGCTACAAGATACCCCAGCCATGAGGCCACTTTAGTGAATCTAGCTCACCCCCTCCCCTCCGTGTGCACAGCTTTCCAGTACCGCTACTGAAAATGTGGGGGGAGTCTCAGCAGAGTCATCACAGGCAGCAAAGAAACCAGGGTCCGCATTCCGCTTCTTAGCAACTCTGCCCCAGGGGTAGAAGGTGAGAAGGTGGAGGGAAAATAAAAATAAAGGGAGAAAAAGTCATGCCTTTCTAAAGCCAGTTTGGAGGTCAGCCACATGGCAGACAAGCAGCCACATGGTGGGGTGGGAAGGTGTAGAAAAAGGAAGGAAAAAAAGTACCAGAGAAAGCACACTGAGGCTCTGGCCAGCTCCGGAGGAGCTAGAAGAGAAAAGAAAATTCACTTTTCTGAAAGGCAAGCAGACCCGGGAGAATATCATGGTGACTCTGGAGGAACTATGCTAGGGGCCAGGAATTCTTGGTTTAAAAAAAAAAGTACAGTATCTCCTTAAGCAATAGAGACTCATCCTATCTGTTCAGCATGGCTAAAGGTGGCCCTACTTCCTTGAGGAGTCCCTTAGCCAGGGGACTGACCTGTCCAACTAGAATGTCAGGCCCCTACCAGACCATTCTGATTACTGGAGGAGGTGTTTTTCCCCTGATCGGTCTCTGCTGCTTTACCAGAACTGTAGCTCTAAAGCCAGCTTGGTTGCAGAAACATGGGTTCATCTGCATTATACCCACCACTCAACACTGAATGCGAGTGGAACCAATAGAGTAAGACATAGAACCCAGCCAAGCAGGGCAGGCACCCCAAAACAACAATCCCGATAATGAATATCCTTGCTGCAGGCCAGGAATACAAGAACAGAGTCCTGGTTCCCGGGTCTCCTGTTATCTCTTGCCCCTGCCTGGAAGCCATGTGTGACATGGTGACCTACTGAGAAGACCTACTGAACTGACTGGCTCCTCCTCCTCCTCACGATTCACCCCACTTTCTGTTGTAAGTTTTTTCAAGAGCCCTCAGAACAACATCTCTATGGTACATCATCCCTGAATCCCTGGAGCCCTGCTCTCTGGCCCCTCTTTCTCTCTTTACCTCCCACCTATTAATCTATAATAAACTTCTCCCTAAAACTCACCCGCTGTGGTATGTGAATTTCGTTCTTCAAATTCTCAAGGCAAGAACGCGAAGGCTATTGGCTCTAAGAAAGTTTCTTAAGCATGGGCAGTGGCATCCTAACTCCTGACTTACCGCCCATCTGAGGCAAGAGCACAGGTCTCTACCAAACTCAAAGACACCCTACATTTTCCACATCGAGACCTTACAGACGATAGAGATGGGCCTGCACCACCAATGCTCACTATTATCTGAGATTGTGTTCACAGATGTTCTGCAAACCTTAGATTACTGAGTAGTGAGCCACTGCACTGAAGGGAAACATGGGGTTAGGTTCCTGTGAGCCTCAGGTCATCTCTGTCAATGTGCCAATAGGTAACCTTGTTTTACTCTGTTTCTCGACAAGATATTATTTAATACATATTCTTTGAATACTAACTTTATCTGCAGTATTTTTTTATCACAAAGCATTAGCCAAGGAAAACTGGCCCTGATTGATGAGCTAATGAATAGGACTGTAAAATTCATGGGACTAAGAATGCCACAGTGGATCAAGCCCAGGCTGCTCCATGCAGGGACCATGCTATGCTCCTGGCTGACCTGCATCTCTACCCCAGACCATCAGGGATGCTCTTCTTCCTGGGCCTTTTGTGTTTAGTTGCTTTGTTGAGATTTGTCTTCTTTTGTTTTTAGGGCAGACTCAGAAGCACCCAGGATGCCCTTGAACTATGATCCTCCTAGCTCAACCTCCAAAGCTCTGGAGATACGGGTGCACACCCCTATACCTGCCTTACTAATCCAGCTTTTCAATTCGAAAGTCCTCTCCTGACCCCACCCATTCGGCAGCTTTCCCACCTTTACCATGGCTCTGTCATTCACCCTAGATGCCACCTCTGGAGCAGCCTTGCTTCATGGGTCATCACATGTCTTTTATTGTCTGTGATTCACCTGCCTCTGCCTCCTGGGTGATGGGATTAAAGGCATGCACCACCACCACTGTAAGCATTCTGTCTAAGCTCCACCCCACGGTTACCTGGCAACAGCCAGGTAGGCCTGACCCACTATAAAAGGGGCTGCTTGTGTCCTCCCCGCTCTTTGCCCTCTCTTGTTTCTCTCTTGCTCTTTCTCTGCTTCCCTTCCCCCTTCTCTCTCCACATGCTCATGGCCGCCTCAACTTCTCTACTCTCTCCCAGCCTTTCTCTGCCTCTACTACCCTCTAACTCCCCTCATCATGCCCTGAATAAACTCTATTCTATACTATTAACATCTGTGTGGCTGGTCCCTCAGAGGGAAGGGGGTGCCTCAGCATGGGCCCGCCAAGGCACCCCCTTCCCCTATAACCCACCACACCTCCATAGAACATATCCCCTCTTCTCTTTATCTTTTTATAAACACATCGACCCCCACTGAACTAATGTTGCTTTTTAAATACGGGACTGTGGCCAACAGCACTCATACTCTAGTCCGAAAAGATGCTTCTCTAACAAGCATAATTTTCCCGTAAGACACATTATAACCTTCTTGAACATAAAAATACCAGACAGCACCTTAAAATATTTTGGACACTGATATCACCACCAAAAAGCACAAAAAATGGGGGGAAAAATAACACCAAACAGAACATGTTAATGCCATAAAACCTACAAAGCAGAAAATACAAAAGGCAGTCAGAGCCTGAATGTGGCTGAGCTTGTGTGTGTTTGTGTGTTGCTGTGTGAGTGTGTACATGGGTGTGTACATGTGTGGGTCTCAGATATTGAACTCATGCCGGCATGCTTGGATAGTAAACAATTTACCAAGCAAGCTACCACCTAGGCACGGGTTAGTAGCTTCTTTGCATTCTGGGGCTGTGAGCATCCACGGATGGCACTGAAGGGACTATATAAATTAACCGTAGCAAGCAGAGTTCACAAATAATGAGAATGGCTCCTATGAAGCCTATGACCGCCCAGAGGCGGTGGTTGACACCAGGAAGTTGGAGGGCTGAACATCTTAACTGTGTCAGGGGAGCCTGGGCTTCAGTAGGCAAACTAGAGCCAAGAAACAGAAGTGAAAATACACTTGCTTTAATGAGAACTACTTAAGCTGGACCAAAAGAGACTCTTCTCACTGCTAGGCCCATCTGGGCAGGAACAGGGACATGAAGCCCCGCCCATCCCGGTCAGAATTCTTCCCACCTGTGATCTCTTCGGACATAGTCGATTGTGGTATTACTGGCCTGCCATTCACGAGCTGACACTAGTCCACACTAGTGACTTCCTTTCCCTTGCTTTAGGACACGCTATTTTTCTTTTACTCCCTATTTGATGGGGAATACGTGTGTAAATTTATAATTTCATTTAGCCAACCTAAGACAAGACACTTTCAAAACCAAAACAGTGCCCTTAATGCTCCAAACTACAAAGCACCGTATCTGGGTGCTGTGTGATCCGTGATGTCCAGCTCTGGTTAAGAGGATATTGATGAGATCTCCAAGGACTCAGCCCAAATAAGCCTGAGAGGAGCCATTGCTGGGATTACTGCTCCTTCTTTTGTTATTCATCTCACTGTCGTTAAGGGCAGTATGCCCTGGTGATAACAGAACACAGAACCTGGACCAATTACAGCCAGAAGGGGTCTGTCAGTTCTATACGCTGACCATAAACCATGGCTTTGACTCCATCTATAGCTCCAGCATGGAACAATGATCCCTCCTCAGTCTGGAGTCTGCCCTTCTCTCACCATCCCAAGGCATGCTGGGTGCTAAGAAGGAGGCTGGTGGTGGGTAACCTGGATGGCCAGCAGTTAGGCTGACAATGTGCTTGCACAGTGGAGGGAGAAATCCAGTTAGAAGGGGCCTGTAACAATCCAGATGAAGAACTGTTTGTGGGGAAAGAAGTCATATATTTTCAAAGATATAACTAAAACTAAAAAAATGTATTAGTAACTAGTTATAAAAAAGGGAGGAAGAAATTAGTTCAAGATGACTTATTTGTATTACTGTGATTAAAATAGTGGGAGAGGCAGGAGCAGGAAGCCAGCTGATTTCCATCCACCACAAAGGAAACACAGAAGGTGAGCAGGAGGTGGAGCCAGCTTGTAAAGCTTCAAAGCCGAGCCCCCCAGGGATGAACTTCCTCCAACCCTATTCCACAACCTAAAAGTTCCCTAACCTCCCCAGACAGCACACCAACTGGAGACCAAGCGTTCACGTACAAGAACCTATGGGAGACACTTCTCATTCAAACCACAAATCTGAATCATGTGACATGGAAAAGTTTATGCATGGAAGGTGCTTAAAGGATAAAGAAGACAAAATGCCAGCTTGAGATGGGCAGTAGGCAGGGAGGGAGCCATTGTCAGAAAGAGGCTCTCTAAGGGTTTTGCCCAGACAGCACTTGTGATGAACCCACATCCACCTCCAAGGCAGGGACGCCAAGCAAACAGTTGAGCAGGGCAACGGTGGGTGGCCAGACAAACCACAGGAGGCAGGGAGGCAGATAGTCAGGGAGGTAGATGGGCCTTCCCCAAGGTGGCTAGCATCATCTAAGCTATTGAAGGCACAAATAGAGTAAAAAATAAAGTAAAGAACTTTGCCTTGCTCTTCCTCTCCCACTGCTTGAGCTGGGGCATTTCTTGTCGACTGCTTTGGGCCTGGGTTTCATAACAGCAGCCTCCATCAACCCCTCAGGCCTGTACTGAGTCATAGCACCAGCAACCCATGTCTCAGCTTGCACACCATGAATTGTGAGACTTTTCCAGCCCCCATAACCTCATGAATTAATATTCTCATAATACCCAAAAGGCATACTTCTGTAATGTATGATTGTTAATATGATCTGTATAACTTGACAATAATATAGTTATTTTAGTTACATATTATATAAATATATTAAGCACCAAACACACACCTTTTATTGATTCTGTCTCTACACAGGTCTGAAACTCAGGAGCACAACCAGCATGAAAGGCTGAAGATGTGTCACTTGGCTCATTTGCATAGTCAAATGCCATTGCTTCCTTTCCTGGCCATGCACTTAATGCTGTAGTCATAATGATACCGTTCTTTCATCTGTCTCTGACTCCAAGCTTACAGGTCTACCTTGGTGGTTACTGGTTCCTATGTATTCCTTAAACTCCTGTTCAGTCATTTCTTCCATGACTTTTCCTGTCATTCCCTGTTACAAACACTTGTTAATTTATCTACTTCTTTTTAAAATCACATTTATGGGTGTGTGTGTGTGTGTGTGTGTGTGTGTGCGCGCTCCTTTGTTGCTGTGCACATTCAACACCATTACCTCTATGGAGGTCAGAAGATAACTTGCACAAGCCAGCTCTCTCCTTCTCCACATGGATCTCAAGTTCTTTTACCCAATGAACCATCTCACTGTCCTATAAAGTTCCTTGATTGTAAGAAAACAACTTTACTTCTGTGTCAATTAACTCCCATTTTGATGCAAACTCCCAGGGACTTGGACTGTGTTTTCCTTAACTTCTCCCCACTGTGTAGATCACCTTCTGATATGTCGCACATCTGTACATTTGGACCATGCATAAAGTTAACAGGGGTCATAAAAAGAAAGCTCTTATGCTGGGTGTCCAGTCCAAAGGAAACTCCATCTCCTCAAACTCAAAAGGCAGAAGGGACAAATGGCTACCCTGGGTGTCTATTAGCATACCAAAGCACATGCTGGCCTCCAGGGGGGGGGGGGGGGGGGGGGGGGGGGGGGGGGACTTCCCTCCCCAGCCACACAGTCTCCTTATAACCCTGCTATTTCAGCTATGTTCTCTGTGTCTGTATTTGTCTGATTTTGACTCTCCTCCTCTCTCTCCTCTCTCTCTCTCTCTCTCTCTCTCTTCTCTCTCTCTTCCTTTGTTTCTGCTTCCTGTTTTCTCTCATGACCAGGTCCAGCCAGATAGCCATGTTCAGTCTATGTCTTCCTTTCTCTGCTCTGGACTCTTCCAGATACCTCTGGCTGTTCTCTCTGTCTCTCTATCTCTCTTGTCTCTCTCTCTCTCTCTTTCTTCTCTCTCTCTTTCTCATCTACCTCCTCCTTAACCATACAGTGAAGCAAACATGTTATCAGTTTATACACAGGGAAATAGCAGAAGACTCCACAACCAAGAACATAACTGATATTTTGCATTTTGACAATTTCAACATAACCCAGTAGTGCAAAAAATAGAATTGGCTGGTATTCCAAAAAAAGCTAACTTGTTTCTAAGATGTTTAAGCATGAAACAGTTGTTTTCAACAAATAGGAACCTTGACTTAATTTATTCATTAGGAAATATCCACAGAAAGTATGTGACACAGTAAACTTAGGTATTCAATGACCTTACAAAATTTATTGTCTGTAAATTTGTGTTCATTTATTATTTAAATTTTTATGAATTTTATATTATCCTTATATTTTACTTGTATTTATTTATACTATATTTTATATTCTATTTCTATTATATACATTATTTATTACTTATTTATTATATATTATATAATAGTTATATTATATATCTAAATTATAGTATTTATTATTTAAAATTAGTTATTTTCATGGCTGTGATAAAAACCATTACGAACAGCAGTTTGGATAAGAAAGGGATTATCTGGCTCACACTTCCACATTGTAGTCTATCATCAAGGAAGGTCAGGGTAACAGCCTGGAGGCAGGGAATGAAACAGAAGCCAAGGAGAAGAAAACTCTGCTCACTGGCTTGCTCCCCCTGGCTTGCTCTCCCTGGCTTGCTCCCCCTGGCTTGTTCCTCATGGCTTGCTCCCCCTGGCTTGCTCAGGGGTAGCAATGCCCACAGTGGGCTGAGCTATCCCACATCAATCACTAATCAAGAAAATGTCCCTACAGACTTGCCTATCTGATGGAGGCATGTGCTCAACAGAGTTTCCCTCTTGCCAGATGACCTTAGCTCGTGGAAAGTTAAAAACAGTAAAACGTAAGATGGAATAAAATAAAATCTAACCAGCATGCAGTCTAATGAGAAAATGGCCAAGACGCAATAAAAATAATTAATGAGGTAAAAACAGAAGAAAGAAACAGTGGGAAGATTCGCAGTTACAGACAGACAAGCAGAAGGCTGTGGCAGAGACCTCTTCAGCATCACGTCTGCTACCTCAGTATCCATCCTTTATTATTCTAGAATTGCTAAAATCACCTGAATCCAAGTTGTAATTTAATCAACACACTGAGTACCCATGCCCTGTGTGTACATGGGGTGGGGGTGGGCGGGTGGACAATGGCTTAGGGAAATGGCTGCTCTGAAAACTGTCCTTGCTGATGCCAGATGGCTACATTTTCCAGTCAGTCAGAAAGCTGCATGGGCTGTGTGTATGTTAGGAGCCTGCCTGCCCCAGACCTTAACACTTAATTATTCTTCCTAATGACCAAGGAGCAATCTCCGGCTATCTTTATCTCAAGAGCTAAAAACCTCTCTGCAGATGCTTTGGGGTTCCAGACACACATTTCCCACTGGTCAGTGTTGATGTTTTCATCTCTTACCTGAAACACTGGCAACCTCCACCTGAGGTAACACATGCTACCAGGGATGCCTCTTGGG
Organism: Mastomys natalensis; assembly: GCA_021653895.1. Lineage (NCBI taxonomy): Eukaryota > Metazoa > Chordata > Mammalia > Rodentia > Muridae > Mastomys > Mastomys natalensis. The sequence continues at coordinate 468,129 of JAJTUV010000940.1, forward strand.
TTCCCATTCTCATTAATAAAAGAGATTAAGAATGGGTTCAGAAGAAAGCTCAAGACAATTTAATTAGAATGAAAACAAAACCAAAAACACACCCAGTCAAGCTGCAAATCTTGGCATAGCCAGAAGGAATCTGGAGAGAGAGAGAGAGACAGAGAGAGAGAGAGAGAGAGAGAGAGAGAGAGAGAGAGAGAGAGAACATTTTTCTGAGTTAGTATTCAGACAAGCCCTAACTCATCAGAAACATGGCAGTTCTATAGGCAGTCCAAGGACAAGCTTTCTGGGGAAGAAGGATACACTGTCTATGCAAAGGTAAATTATTCTTCCCACCATTTTAGCAAGGCCTGCTTAAGGTGTATCGGCTTTTCCATGTAACAGTTTATACTAGGTAACGGCTGGCCCAGCTGGGTTAACTCTTAGTAGAGAAGACAATAATGTGGTAACAAGACTCAACATTTGGGACAAGGGAAGGACAACACAGGGGACAGAATTAACAGTTGCTCGCAGAGCGCCCTATCCCCCAAACCTGGTCTTAGAGTGCAGTTCACAGCCTGCCCTGTCTTAGCAGTGACCTCTTGGGATATGAATAGTTACCAGGAGTTGGAAGAAAGGGACTCTAAGGACCCCAAGCCCACGTGGATCTCAGGACTAAATTCACTCAGTCTTCAGAATATGATAAGGCCAAGGGTGAAGCCCCAGAGACACCAGTTCACCTTTAAAGAAGACTGGGCTTCACCAATTTATCAGAGGGGTGTGGCTCACCTGATGGAGATAATCACACAATGGGCCTGCATTGACTCATTTCCCTAAATCGGGTTATCTCACAGGAAACAGCACCCATTGTTTCCTACAGGCGTAATTGAAGAGCCAGCCTTCCAAGGGCCCTGGGAAGTGGGCGGTACACAGGGCTTGCCTACCTTCCCTCTCTGGGTTTTCAGCAAGGCTGGGCAGGTTTGTCTGGAGTGCCCTTGCTCTTCTTTGCTCTCTGTTGCTGCGATGCACACTGTATTCATCTTACAGGCTACAGTCCATCACCAAGAAAAGCCAAGGCAGGAACTTCGGCAGGAGCTGGAAGCAGAAAACATGGAGGGACTAGGCTTACTGGCTTGCTCAGACAGCCAAGGGCCACCTGCCCAGGGATAGGACCTTCCCCAATGAACTGGGGCCTCCAAACATCAATTAATAATCAAGAAAATGCCCCACAAATATGCCCATGAGCCAATCTGATCGAGGCTGCTCTGTGGTTCCCAGGAGTGACAGGTGGACAACCCAGAGCAGCCATCAGTCCCTCTGGTCTGCGGTGCTTTTCCCAGCCCTCTATCAGCATCCATCAGCCCACCTGCGAAGACTGACGACATTTTAATATGAATGAGCTGCTGCACTACATATTTGCATAATTAAGCCTTTTATCCCTTTGCGGGAATCAGAAGCTTTGCCTCCTGCTACTTGGATTTCTGGCATCTGCAGGTAAGAAGGAGCTGTTTTCAGGATGAAGAGAATCTGAAATTACGTCAAAGCATAAAAGTCCTTAACCAGAAGGTCAATCTTACCTTGTCTTCAATAATGTTTGGGATGGACAGGGCTGTTTCTGTACCCCTACTCTACCACACCCCATAACGCCTTTCCTGGAGGCCTGGAAGCTGTACTTTTCTAGAATATTCTAGAACAAGAGAGTTTTGCCTCGATATCAGAAGAAGAACACTTTCTGGCAGCCTCCTCCCACCTGACCCCCACTTCATTTATTAATTTTGTCACCCCTATAAGGACCTGGTAGAAATAACCTATGGAGAGTTTTATTTTTGGTTCAAAAATTTCAACCATTCCCTCAGGGTGGAAACAGAGCAGGAGGAAGAGGCCAGGGTTAGAAGCAACTGAAGGGCACTCCCCAGCCTCTGCCAGGCCCCACCAGCCACAATTTCACTGATCCTCGACAGTTCACTCAAACATGGACTCCACACTGAATTAAGCTGTTCATTAGGCCCGAGCCCCCCCGGAAGCAACCCAGAAGTGCCCCTCAGTAACCTACTAGGTATTTCTCAGTCCCATCAAGGTGACAATTATGATGAACTACAAAATGTCTCAAGGCTGCCAAATCTCACCTTTGCCTTTAGAAGAACCCGAAGCCTCTGCTTGTGGGAAGTCACCTGTTAAACACTTGAGGAGTCTGCTTTGTCTCAGTCTTACAAGACACAATTTTGTCAAGCTGGTTTCTTTTGTTTGTTTGTTTTGTTTTTTTTGTTTTACCAGAGGAAGACCAAGGACAGACTATTTCTCATGATAATAGGATGTTCAATTCCACAGCAACTCGGAAGTGGCAGATTCCCGGCTATCCATCAGTTTTGAAGAGTTTGGGGATAAACCCAGCAGTGTTTATACCCAGCTTCTGACTCAAGGAATAGAAGTATCCAAACAGCTCTGCAGCTTCTCAGAGGCCTGCAGGAGCCAGCCGCAAGACAACTGCTTAGAAGGCTGAGATACTGTTATGACTTTCCCCTTGAATCCCAAGGTCTACCCAGACCCACCCCTGTCCAGTTTGGACCAACTAGATACATTTCTGGGCTCAGTTTGATGCAAAGCAGACACTCAGCAAGGAACTTGGACAGACTCTGGCTCCGGAGGGATTTTAAACAGCAGCTCACTCAGCAGGGCTCCAGAGCTGTGGAACTCACTAGGAAGGGGTGGAGGGGCCTGCTTTCCCAGGGAAGACAGAAGAACATGCTGTAATTCCGGTTCAAGGATTTGGGAGCGTAAAACAAACAGCGCCTCCAGTTCCCACATTCCAAAGTCAAGATGTTATGCAGAGATTGAAAATAGGTTGTTCAAGGTGACATTTCGGGCTCTGCAACTGGGGAAGAGTCTTTGGAGCTGAAAGTTGTAGTCTCTCCTTAAGGAAAAAATTGGCACACTGCGTGAGGCTTTGCCGTGTGAGCACATTACAGACGTGCCAAATCCATTGATCTCCACGTCAGTATAATTTAAACATACACATAATTTATGCATTAGTCCAATACTACTCCCATTGTGTTTTAAAGAATAAAATGAGGCACAGAAAAACTCCTGAAATTACCTACCCAGAACAGAAAACCCTGGCAATTGAATCTTTGTTCTTCTGCCTCACTGAGAAGGAGGTGGCTCTCCACAGAGTGGCCATGACAACCATCCACAGTAGACTTCTTGGGGTTTTCTTGCTGAGACAGGAGCTGGGGTCTTCCACAGAATAACACATTAAGTATAATTTGCAGATAATCTCTGTAATGAAGACACAGCTGACTGAGACCTGCAAGCTTCCTGACAATTCAGAATCTACAAAGGGATTGTGGGAAGAGGGTAATATCACTGTGTACCTGAGCCTGCAGCCCTGTAAATTCTGGGGTATGCCACGTGACACACACAACTCCAGGTTCTCACCCTAGTGACATGTCTGGGTGCAGCTAGTCCTAAAATTGAGGCTTGGGGTGAGAGCCCTGGCTTTTTCTGTAGTTCTCAGATAGCAATGCCCTTGGACTTCCAATTGTGCCCACATAGATGATCAATACCTGATGGGAGGTATTGATAAAGAGGCAACTGAGAACTCAGCATTTCTGGGTCTTCAGCTGCATCTTGCTTCTTTGTAACAAGACGAAAGGCTAAGAACCAAGTTCAAAGGTGGCCACACATGGCCATAGGAAGTCTTCAGACCAGAATGTGCCACAGAGAATGGGGCCAACATTGAAAACAAGAATACGAAGAATTTTCAAAAACATTTAGTAAAAAATAAAGGGAAGAGAGAGACCAGCTCTGCCTGATCATGTCGATGGGAAACAGAGGAAAGGCAGCCAACTCTTCCTTGTATGAGCTATGACCATCTCCATCTTGAATTGTTTGAAAATCCTGTGCAGCTGTGACAAGTGCAGGCTCCCATGGTCCTGGGAGGAGTTAGGCAGGACCTGGCCAGAGAAAGGGGAGTCATCAGCCCAGAATGAGTGTCGTGTCCTGGAATCTTCAGAGCCCTCCAACAGGACCCTGGCTTGGGCATCTTCCTTACAAAGACTATCTGCAATGAGGCCCAAGAGTGATTGCGTGGGTGAATTGAATTTCTGGTAGATTCTCAGCTGTGAAACTGCAAAAGTGAGTCATTCGAGCTTAATGCTTTTAAGCAATGGCCAAAGTAATTTCCAAAGTCAGAGCTATTTTATGTTCCTGCCAGCAAAGCCTGAGGACTCCAGTGTCTGACTAGCCTCTTCCAGCGTTGACACCTCCCATCGCCACGTTCTGAAGGATGCCCACTCTTGTGGGTATGAATTGTTATTTCAATATCATGCACTGTTGTTTTAAAATAAAATCCCTGCCGTTCGCGATGTTTATCAGTGAAGACTCAGGAGCCAGATGCTGGGGTAAAAGCCTGCGAGCAAAGAGGCTGACTTCTGACCTTCCCACTCCACTGATACCCAGAGGAAAAAGCTCCCCGTCCTATCCCACGATGTCTTAAATACCCGTCACCTCGAAGACCCTCCTTTCTCTTTCCATATGTTCATTTCCCCTCAGCTGGGTGCTTGCTCTTACCTCTTGACCTATCCTTGACTTCCTTTAGCTCTTGTTTACAGAAAGCTCTTGGGTTAAAGGTGTGTGTTAGGGCTCAGCTACACCACAATAAGTAACAGATTTTTTTTTTCCCAGTTCGAAATCTCTGGGTTCACAATGTGATCAAATATCCTGCAAAAATGTGCAGCTTTAATTTTTTAAATATTTATTTAATGTGTATGTGTATGCTTGGGTGGATGCCTGCATACCATGTGCGTGAAGGTCCATTTTAAAAACAGTGCGTAGATGGTTACGTGTTTAACACATGTAAAGTGATCCTGACCTTATCCGCTTCTCAGGACCTTGGATTTGGTCTCTCTGGACACTGTCTTCCTCATTAAGCTCTTCCTCCCCTAATGAAGGAAGAGGAACGTGCACACACCCACTTTCCTCTCCAACTGGCCAGAAGTGGGAAACCCTCAAACTCAGGCAACGTGAGAGGCACAAAGGGGCCAAGCAGAAAGATTCTGCCACTTTAACACGCAGAATGGCTGGAAGCCAGTTTTGTGCACCATGGAGATGTACAGCAGCAGTCCCAAGAACCGAGGGGAAAAGACAGCTCCGAGGTGAACGCTGGGAAAGAGGTGCCTGGTGAGGCTGCTAGAGCCCGCTCCCATCTCTGAGGCATCCCTCCCTCCTACCTCACCTAACTCGCTCCGTGTCTGCACTGCAACCTTCTGGGAATGTTTCCCTCCGGACAGGCAATGTGAGTGCACACTCCAGTACTGTTCACCTCACCTCTGGAGAAGACTGGTAGAAAGAAATTTAGGAGAAGGGAGTTAGGGAAAAGAAAGACAAATGATAAAGGGCCCCTACCCCTTCACATGCACGCTGGGCACGCACGCTCCATAAATAGGGCTTCTGGGTTACTGCGAGCATTGCCTCCTCCAACCCTCCCACAGTGCTTCTTTGAGCCACTGAGTAAACACTCCTTGGGTCAGCAGGACCACAGGAAGGCAATACATAACGGTAAACAGCAACCATTTTCAAGTATAGTGGATATTTGCAAGGCTGCACATGGTCAAAAATAAGAACCCTGCCGGAAGTCCTCAAGAGTGGACATCCAAGGGCACAAGGCCTCCTGACTCACTGTGACACACTACCAAGTTCTCACTCCAACTGTCTCCAAAGAGCTTGTGCTCCAAGCGTCATTGTGCAAATTAAAATCATGATAGCTGTTTTGATTGGTGCATTAACACCTCTGAAATTTACATTAAGGAAGGTCACACAAAGCCTCCAAATTCACCAGGGAGCCTTCCCTCGCTATTGTTTAATGTGGCCATTCTAAAAATTACTTCCCCATAATCACCCACCTCTGCAGGAGCAGAGCTACTCTTGGCAGCATGCTAAGTAGGTTTCTGAGCAGCCAGAAACTTCACAAAAACCTGGTGTTGTGTGTGTGTGTGTGTGTGTGTGTGTGTGTGTGTGTTCTTTTTAAAGGACAAGCTATAAAAGATCTGTTCTCAATGCTTCTCTCAGGAAGCAAATGGAATGAATTCCAAGACCAGTCTGACTAATTTATCTTGCAAGGAGTCATTCAAAGGAGATACTTGCCTTAAGGGTTAGTTAACATAAGCTGTGCATTTATCAATAAAGATAAATTATCAATAAAGAAAGGAAATGATTTATGGATCAAGAAAGCACATAGGTCCTAAGACATTTTTAGAAAAAAAAAAATTTTTTTTCTTTAATTTTTCACATATGAGGGTTTGCCACAGTGTTTATGTACCACACGCATGCAGGGACCCACAGAGGCCAAAAGGGGGCATCAGAGTCCCTGGAACTTGCGTTACAGGTGTGTGTGCATGGTAGGAGCCAAGCCAGGGCCATCTGCAGTAGCAGTGAAGCACACTTGGCCACTGAGCCATCTCTCCAGACTTTTATTAATGAAAACAGAAGTGGCCCTTGTGAGGAGGAACCGTCAGAGGACAGAAGGTAGCTAGAAAGCTGTGTTTGAAGCAGCCTGCAGAAGGAGGCCAGCTCTGCCACATGCACTCTCTAGCTCCCAAGGACTCGGGTTTTAAAGATTTGGTCCCACTATGACGGATAGCGTAGATTCCTGTTGCTTCTAGTATGTCAAGCCTGGAGGGGTTGAGAAAATTGTAGCTACAGAAGTTTTCTTTTTTATTTTTTTCAGGGAAGTAAAATACTTTAAAATATAGAGGTGGTAAAATAGCTCACTGTTCCATTAACCTGCCAAGTTCAGCAGAATGGCCACATAATGTTCTCTTTCTTTCCATGACAAGAACTCGGCCTGACAAATGGTGCCATAAAGAAACTCAGAGCTCCTCTGTTTACTTAATAGGTTTGGAAAATGGAAAGAAAAAAAAAAAAACAACCCCGGACTCTCCCAGCATGCTGCGTGGGAAATAATTGCTGACAGGTGAGTAACGGCTACAAGAACAACGGAAGTGAAAGCTTGCGGTGGACAGCTAGTGCTTTATTTTATTTTTTATATTCCAAGAAGAGAATGTAAATGAAGGTTACAGCGCATGTGCTGGCTTTTCCAAGAATTTGTTTCCCTCCCTCTCTTTCTCTTCCCCTCCCCTCAGTCTCTACCCCCTCTCTCTCTTTCTCTCTCCTCCCTTCCTCTCTTCCTCTCTTTCTCCCCACTTTCTCCCCACCACCTCTGTTCTCCCCTGCTGTTATGTAACAAAACTTTTCCTGGGGAAAACACAACAAGCTCAGTCCAGATAGAGAACCCAAGACAGACCAAAGTACAGTCACCGACACTGAAGTCCAACTTGGTGAACCAATAAGTTGTATTGGGGTTCCTGACAGAATTATGGGTAAGGGGTTACTTACAGGAGCAGAAATGAGCCAGGTATAGCATCACCAAGGTCCTCCTGAGCATGGGTGATGTTTTGAAAAAGCTGGAACCTGAAGCATACCGCACAGCCTGCAGGCATCTCAACAGGTTGGAGAGAGGTCTCTCCAGGTACCTCAGTTGGTCTAAACCTCTTTGAGGCATCTCAGCTGGATTCTGCTTCCAGGCAACTGGTCTGGTCTCAGAGTCTTTTGCAACTTTGGTTCTCAGTCTTCTTTGTGTCTTGTCTTGGCTGCGAGTCTTCCCCCGCCCCCCACCCCCCCCACACACACTTTTATTTGTCTAGTCTTAGAGGGACTCTCAGCTTTTATTGTATACTCTGCAGGGTGGGTCTTAGGGAATCTGGTCAGTCTCAGGAACTTCCTGAAGCTATTTGAGTTGTTTACCTTCCTGCTTAAGGTGCTTCCTTGCAGGATCCAGAGAAAACTGGTACACAAAGCCTGTGTCTTTCTCCCCACCCCACACCCGGCCCTTTTCTAGTTATTTTCTTTTTGCTGTGACAGAATACCTGACAGAGGACTCAAGGGAGGAAGAATTTGTGGAAGGATTTATTTCTGAATCCTGGTTTCAGAGGACTTTTTTTGCTTATAACTGTGCTGGCTAGTTTTTATTTCAACATGACACACGCTATGATCATGAAGAGGCTGGGCAACCAGCGCCAGCACTCCAGCATCAGCACTCCCTCGCCTGAAGCAATACTTCACTCACTCAGCTTCACTTGCGCTCACAAAAAGTTCTCCCTCCCCCACTTGCTCTTTGCTGCCACCTGACCTTTCAAAGGAGGCACATGCCCGTTCCAATAGCACTCCCTAATGAAAACCCCTCTCAGGAGCAACAAATGCCAGCCTGAGAACAGATAAACAGCCACATGTCCCAGCTCCTTGTCACTGGGCTGGCACCCTCTCTGATGGATAGCTAGGCATTCCCCAGTAAGGTGGCCCCTGTCCTTGGGAAAACTGAAAAAAAAAAAAACACACACACATCCTTAGAGAGATAAAGTGCCATATTTGGGACAATCAAGCATTCTCAGACAGCTGTGATCGATATTGAGAAAACACTCGTCCCTGATAACACCATTAAGACCAAAAGAACTTCCTCCCCAATTGTGCGACCCTGCCCGCCACCTAAGCAGATGGCGTTGTGTTTGAAAAATGACATCCCTTATCATTTCCCTTGCCATGTAACCCTGAAACTCCAGAATCTGCTTGTGTCTGCCCTAAGCCCCTGACTTGCGGATCGCCAGTCCTGCCCTGCTCAGTGGGAACAGATTGCGATCCAAACCAGATCCGAATTTATTAAAAGACTCTTTGTCTCACTATATCAGATTAAGCAATTCTTTGAGCTCTCCTGGGGATCCGGAGATCTGGGCATAACAGTCACACAAGAGGAGGGGAAGAGGGAACCTCAGCTAAGAAAATGCCTCTACAAGATCAGCTGTAAGCAGCAGACAAACCTGTAGGACATTTTAATTCATGATCAGTTCAGATTTATCCCATGAGGTGGAGCCACCCAGGCTGGTGATCCTGGGTTCTTAAGAAAGCAAGCTGAACAAGCCACAAAGAGCAAACCAGTAAGCAGCTCCCCTCCATGGCCTCTGCATCAGCTCCTGCCTCCAGGTTCCTACCCTATTTGAGTTCCTGTCCTGACATCCCTCAATGGACTGTGACTTGAGATATGTAAGCTGAATCAACTCATTCCTCCCGGTTACATTGAGCACCGATGTTTCACCACAGCAATAGAAATCCCCAAAGGACAATCACAGTGAGTACTGAGTCTGGTAAAGACCATGACAGTGGGAGAATATGATGTAGACTGCGCACAGACAGCACATAAACCAGCAGTAAGTGAAGCCAGAGCCAGTTGGGGTGAGTCAACCTCCAAAGACCCAATTCTAGTGACCTACATGACAGCTACATCCCACCTCAGCCTCTTAACAGGGCACCAGCTAGGGGAGGAGCGTTTGAAACACAAACTTCTGAGAGACATTCAGACTCACATTCAACACCTCCTTTCTTTCTCTATCTTCTCTCTCCCTTCTTTACATTTTCCTTTCCAACATCTCTTTCTTTTTATAGTATTCTGACCAAGGCCGCTCAGTCAGTCAACAGGTTCTCCAGTGCAGGAGTAAGGATTAAAAGAAAAGAGCTGATTAGACAAAATTGCAGCATGACCCCAGCCGGTTCTGAGACTGAAGGCTAGGCAGGTTTGTTTATTCCAACTTTTCTTTTAAACCCTTTTAATTACATGCAAGTATTTAGGTCAGTTCTAGGTTGAGGAACCAACAATACAATAGATACAAACAGTCAAGGAACAAACAAGGCAATAGACAAAGTTCTGTGATCACTCCCATGATCACTGTTTCTAAGGGCTCATCGGATAACAAAAATATCTGAGCCTACTTCCGGGTCCTAGCCCACAGTCATATTCATGCCTGAGGTCTAGTTCTTTGTTCTAGCCTAAGACTTGGATTCCTGACTGAAATTACTTCTCTGTTTTTAGCCTAAAATTCTATTTCTGCCTGAACTTACTTCCTTGTCATGGCCCAATGTCAGATTCCTGCCTAAAGCCCGTTATCCTTGTCCTTGGTCAACATCAGATTCCTGCTAAGCAGCCCCAAAGGCTCTCCACAGTATTCTAAAAAAAAAAAAAAAACACCTGTTGCTGGGCAGTGGTGGCAGAGGCAGGCGATTTCTGAGTTCGAGGCCAGCCTGGTCTACAGAGTGAGTTCCAGGACAGCCAGGCTACACAGAGAAACCCTGTCTCAAAAAAAAAAAAAAAAAAAAAAAAAAAAAAAACCCCTGTTATCTCATATCATAGACAAATACACTTTAACAAATATATATTAGACTTATTTTATGTGTATGAGTGTTTTGCCTGCATATATGACTGTGTACCATCTTCATGCATAGTGCCTACAGAGGCCAGAAGAGGGCATCAGATGCCCTAGAACTGAAGTCACAGATGGTTGTGAATGACCATTTGGTGCTGGGAATTGAACCTTGGTTCTCTACAAAAGCACAAGTCCTTTTAACTGCTAGCCCATTTCTCCAGCCCTCCGGTTTTAACTTACTTCATTTAGTTATTTACTTTGTGGGGTGGCACACATGCCGTGATATGTGTGTGAAGGTCAAAGGACAACGTGTGGAAGTCAGTTGTCTCCTATATAATCCATGGGTCCTGGCATTGATGACTGAGGTCATCAGATTTGGTGTCAAAAACCCCTACACACTGAGCCATCTCAGCAGCCCACATATTATAAAAGCATGGATATATGGACATACTTCACAATTTATTAGCGCTGTTTACATAAATGCAATGGAAGGAGATTTGCTGAACTGACATCAGCCAGGACAATGCACTCACCAGGCATCCCTTGAAACAAGAGGATGTTGGTGGAGTTATGGTAGAAAATGGTCTTCACACTCCAAGTATTTCCTTGGCCAAGTGTCATGTTCTTCACATTTATCTTCTGGGAAGAAGTTCAATGAGTAACATATAAAAACCTGCTCCTTGTTCAGTAAGAAAAAAGCAAACCCTATAGATTGGTATCTTATACACTACATTTTGTAATCATGGGTGTAAAAATATAATATGGCTGAGAATAAAGATTTTGCATTCTGCTCCCCACATGAGCTGAGCCCTCTGCTGTTCTTCATGGCCGTGTCGTGGTCTATTCAACCCTGATTTCACATGCAGGGGTATGTATCTCTACAACTAGAGTTTCTCACTCAATACTGCTGCAAAGAATTCCTAACTAATTGGTTTGGCTGTGATTAATCTTTTGTAATGGCCTAAGTTACTATGTGATAAAAAATGGATTAAGTTATTTCTCTATGGAGACTTGTTTCAGAATTTCAACTATGAACAATGCTGATATAAATATCACACATTCTTATGACATGATATTGCTATGTATTTTTAATTTTTTTCATTTCTTAAGGGACAAGGGAAGAAGGCTAAGACAGACTCTTGTAGACCAGGCTAGCCTTGAACTCACTTGTAACAACTGAGAATGACCTTGAACTTCTGACCCTCCTCCTCTACTTCCCAATCACTGGGGTCACATGGACTGCTGATGCTGTTTGGTTACAGATTCCATCTTTTAATCTACTCAAGTGTCTGGTACTATATCCCCCAAGCCCAGCCTTGCATCCTTTCCTCTATCCAGAAAGTGAATGGCATCTTCCGTGTGTGTACAGGGATGGCACAACATAGACTCCCATGTAAGGTGTTACACATCAGGTGTTCCCTGAGTCTGCTGCTCTCTGGAACTGCTTCTGTCTGGAAGTTTTATGTTCTTTTCATTCTTAAGGTTTGCAAAGTTTCCCCAACTAGCACCAATGACTGTACTATTAATCTCATTCTTTCTGCATGGAACATAATGTGAAAGACCCCTCGCTCAAGTCGTGGGAATTCACGGCCACCAAGAAACTTGAGAGACCGAACTTGCTGCAAACCGCATAAGGCTTTATTTCAGGATATCAGTTGGCTAAGGCCGAGACTCACAAGGAGTGTCGACCTCGAGGCCTGATTGAGAAGGGTTAATAAAGGGAAAAACCACAGAACCAGGGGGTGTGAGGGGGAATCATAAAACAAGTCATGAAACATCAACAGACATTATCATAAAAATACAGTGAAAGGATCATGTGGGAAACACCCTGTGTACTTATTTTTCAAGAATTTAATCTTATCTAATCATCTATCATGTGGCTAGCCTGTCCTTGGAACCCAGGGCCTAAGAACCAGATTACCTGCATTCTAGGCCTGGCTTCAGCCTCTACATGCTAGGGGTCTCAAAAAAAGTTTATTCTCTTCAAATGCGCTATTCCACTTTGCACATTGAAATTGTTCTTAATGTTGGAGACGTTTTTTACTCCTTTAGTTTAACAATCACTTTTTCATAATTCCCCTTTCCTGGATTGTCTTTCATATATGTTAGTTTATTCAAAATGTAGCCTCAGGAAGAATCAAACCTGTTATCGTCTCTCCTGGTGATCTTGGCTTTATTCTCTCTCTTGAGCTATTACCTAGGCTGTTGATACCCATTTCAAAAAAGACCCTCAATCTATTCACTAGCAATTTTGAGATAGAGGGTCTCAGTATGCAGCCCGGAACTCTTTAAAGAGACTGTAGTGGTGAATTAGTTAAACCGCTTTGGCTCCCGCAGGTTGCGCTCGTGCGCCCGTCCAAGAGCTCTCTGGATTCACAAATGAAAGACACACATAAACCAGTTAATTTTGATATGCCCAATTGATATGCTCAATGGCTGGGCATTTCTAATCCTCTCCCCATGGCTAGCATACATTCCCTCCAACTTTCCTGAGTCAACTTGCTAAATCAACATTTCATCTCTGCTACCCCAGATTCAATGGGGGGAGGGGCTACTGGAGCTATTTCCCCAAATTCTTACATAGTTGCTTTCTTTCTTTCTTTCTTTCTTTCTTTCTTTCGTTGGTTCGTTTTTTTTTTTTTTTTTTTTTTTTTTTTTTCGAGACAGGGTTTCTCTGTGTAGCCCAGGCTGTCCTGGAACTCACTCTGTAGACCAGGCTGGCCTCGAACTCAGAAATCCGCCTGCCTCTGCCTCCCAAATGCTGGGATTAAAGGCATGTGCCACCACCACCACCGGTTGGTTGCTTTCTTTCCTGCAGCTCTTAAATCTGGTCCTTCTCCCTCCGAGTCATGGTGACTATCCATCTCTCCTCTGTCTCCCTGCCCTTACCGGCACAATCTAAAAGCCTCGCCTCTGTCTTCCTGCCCAGCCATTGGCTGTATGATAATTCTTATCAATTGAAGCCAGCTGGGAGCAGGACCCTTACGTCTGGAAGTGTGGCTTTTTGGAGCTGAAACAAGACAAAGCATTAGAATCAATTCCGCCGGTGGGCGCACCCTTTAATCCAGTCTTGGAGCAAGGCAGGCATTTCTAGTTCGAGGCAGCTGCTACAATGAGTCCAGAAGCCAGGCATACAGAGAACCTGTCTCGAAAACCAAAAAAAAAAAAAAAAAAGAACAATTCCCAACAGTAGACCAGGCTGGCCTCAAACTCACAGAGATCTACCTGCCTCTGTCTCTGAACAGCTGGAATTAAAGGTATGTGCCGCCAAGCCCGCACAACTGATATGCTCCAGCATTTATTGCAAGGGTTGTAACTGATGAAGAGGAGAGAGAACATACCCTACCTCCCCAGCTTTAGTGTCTCCCAACCTCAAGTGCAGCTTTGGCAACTGTGGAAAAGCAGAGGCTTCTCTGGCCTGAGGGCTGCCACATAGTCTGGTGTGCACTCCCTTTGAGCTATGATATGCTTTAAGTCCAGCCCTAAGGAGACAGTTTGCCCACAATCTTCTGCACTTCTTATTTGGGTAAAAAGAAGCATGGGCACTTGGGGAAGAGGGAGATGCACTTTAGTGTTTTGTTTGTTTGTTGCCAGGCTGGTAAGTACTTTGCCTTATAAATCTGCTGCTTACAACCTCTCTTAGAAATAGTTGAGGCTTTGTGTAGCACTCAAAGCTAGAGCCGATACCTCCTCTCCTTGTAAATCAGTTGGCCATCTTCCTTAGACCATCCACCTTGGAACTATCGCTGTTGAGTCAAGGAGGTTGCTGGGTCATGAAGATAGTCCAAGCAAGAGTGCTGGAGCAGTCCCCTCAGTCCCTCTGTCCTTACCTCCCTGTACAGAAACTTCCGTATGTTCTTAACATCTCAAAACCCTGGTTTTCTCATATGAAAAATGGGGACAAAACACCCCTAAAAACAGGATGTGACAAACACGTGTTACTATTCATCTTTGAGCACTCAGGGTACAGTCCCCTAGCTCACAGCACTGATGATTCTCCAAGAAGACAAAAATCCAGCTTTATACTAATTTTCTTAGGAAGCCTGTTTCGTTAATTACTTTTCTGTTGTTGTGATAAAACACACGGACCAAATGTGAGCTTAAGGAAGAAAGGGTTTGTTTCAGTTTATGGCTCCAAGATGTTAGAGTTGAAAATGTTGGAGAAGGCGTGGTAGCAGCAACTGGAAGCTAACTGATGGCATTTTTGTCCATACACAGGAAGCAGGCAGATCAAACAGGAACTGGGGGGACCCATAAACCCACGAAGCCTGTTCCCAGGCTTTAGCAAGGCTCCACATCCTAAAGGTTCCATAACCTCCCCACAAAGAGCTACCTACTGGGGACCAAGTGTTCAAACACATGGCATGCCTGGGGACACGTTCTCATTCAAACCACCATACCTCTACCACAGTAAACGAAGATGTCGTGAAAAAGATAATTCCGGTGTTTATGAACATGAAGCAAAGTTTTATAATCATGCTTTAAGCTTTCTAGACAAACTGTACTTTACCTCAATTTTTGAAAATTAAGGTGTTTTTTTTTTTTTTTTTAAATAAAAGCTTTAACTTTTTCTTTCTGAAGGAGCTCACCAAGGAGCAGAAATTATTCTAGAAGGGCACTGGGAATATGAAATTGAGGAAAGGCTGCCTCTGTATTAGCTGAGCTGAGAGTAATTATGTGTGTGTCTCAAGAATACACACACACACACACACACACACACACACACACACACACACACAGAAGCCTCTGAGCCTGTGTATGATGAAGTCTGTCCTTACTTGAAAGAAGCAAACAGGGCTGCTGTATACAAACAATACATGCACATGGCCTTCGTTGGATGGCTGGCATTGCTCCATGTTTATGGGGCAGCTGAACATAAAACTGGACTTCCTCCTACGCACACAAAACAGAACACAGGCACGTCTTGAAATGTCTTGCTTCGTGTGTGAGAGGAGGATTTTCAAACCTACATTATTATTAAGCCTCATCCTGAATTTGAGGCTTAAGCCAACATTGGAGTTCTACAAAACGAAATTTAGAATGGAACCAGAGATGTCACATTTAAGTTAGATTAACTTCATTAGGAGATACTAAAAAGCTAACTAGGATTAATGAATCAACCCTATATGTTAATAGATGGCCATGTTAAATATCTGTTCCTTTTTTGACAGACTTTAAAAATATAAGTGTGACCTATTGAGAGGAAATTAAAACATCAAAATGATAAAGTTAAGGCTGGGAAGCAGAGACTAAAGGGGCTGGTAGACCAGTCAACCAATATACTAAAGATTATCTAAAAACTGGATCTGGTTTGTAGATGTTTGCCTCATAGGAAGTTTTAAAGTAATTACTCTTAGTACATAGTACTCTCAGTTCACTTTCGAAACAACGTGTGGAGGAGAGGATTTCTTGCTTACATGTCCTAGCTATACTCCATTCCTGAAAGAAGTCAGGAAAGAACTCACCAGGAACCCAGAGGCCATGGAAGAGTGCTGCTTATTGGCTTGGTCCCTCTAACTTGCTCAGGTCTCCTTTCTTAGTAACAACCTGCTCAGGGCTAGCATCACCTACACTGGTCGGGGTCCTCCTACATCAGTGGATTAATCAAGAAAATGCCCCCACAGACGTGCCTACTGATGAAGAGATTTTCTCAATCAGGTTCCCATTTCTCAGAAGACTCTACCCCGTGTCAAGTTGACCAAAAGCTATCCAGCACAACAGTATTTTCTTTTTTATTTTGTGGGTATTTTGCCTATGCATATGTTTGTGTGCCAAGTATATATCTGGTGCCCCTGGAAACCAGAAGTCATTCATTTCCTCTAGAAAAGGGCGGTTGGGGTGGGGTGGGTGTGGTAAAGACAATAGTGAACTACTGTGTGGGTGCTGGGAATTAAACCTACTCCTCTGTAAGAGCAGTGCCACTGAATCAGCTCTCCAGCCACACATAGCCTCATTATCTTAAAGAACCATATTTTTTCTGAATGTCTACTGAGAAGATACCTAAATATCATTACACTGTATGTAAATTATAGCAAACTGTTTTCTAGCACCACTGATGGCCAAAGAGTTTCAAATACATCTAAATTGGATAGAATAGGACATTATGTTTGATAACTCTACTATCTTGCACACAATAAATGTGTGTTAATTATTTGTTGAATGAACTAATTAATGGTCTGTGTGTTATTATGGTAATTTTTATTCTATTTTAATTCTTGAAAAATTATAGCCCATGATGATCTGTTAAAATAAAATGAATAACCCAATATGATCATCTTTAAAGGACTGAGACAGAAACTCCAGACTTTTAACAGCCTGGAGGTGTTCGCTATGAACGCCATTACCATCATCAATATTGTTAAAGAGATGCCAAAATGTCAGTAAAATTCCACTAGGCCCCAGGTAACTGGGGGGAGGGGAGGAAAAAAACAGTTATCTGAGCTGTAATTAAAGAGCCCTATGTAATATATTCCTATGTTCCACTCATTCAGCATTCACTTATATAAGATACGTTTACTAAGTGATTAGAAGACCTCCTACAGAAGAACATGGCAAATAAGATGAAAGAAATCTTACTTGGAGAATTTATCTAATGAGGGGGGGTAACAATCACCCAATCCCAACAGAGTGTTTTGTGAGGTTTCCAGATGAGCAGGCCCAAGCGACAGAGGACATTTTGTGTAGTGAGTAAGGTCTGCTCACTGAAGTCATCAAAGAAAGAAAACGACTTCTGGACACACAGCAAACCAGTCAGCGATGATCGGGAAAGTCTAACTAAAGAATTCAAAGAGAGAAACTGCTATGGGCATGAAAGAAACACTACAGTGAGTGCCATCTGTCAGATTCCACACCTGAGCATACCCAAAGGTGGTGAGTAAGTCAGAGGAAAGAGAGAGGCGCTGGTGAGAGGGATGAGACAGGCTCCAAACTGGCAGTTAAGGAGACTAGTCCTAGATCTCTGTTTCCAAGAACTGAGCAATTCCAGGCAAGTCCAGGCCTCAAAAGCTGTCCTGCCACCCGGCCTGAGGCAAGGACAATGGGTCAGCAGCAGTTTGCAGACATCCTCATTGAGTTTCCACCCCACACATCCCAGTAATGGAATGTCCTTAGAGATGGACCCAACAGATTAACATAGAGGTCACTTACCCCAGAATCCCCTGTGCTTTAAATCGGCCCTACGAGCTCACTTCCAGGTCCCTCTATCTTGGTAATGGGAGACCCCAGCATGTTGGACTTCTGCAGAATAAAACACTCTCTGTTTACTTACTATTTGAGTTCAGGGCATCATTCTTTAGCAAATATGAACCCTTACATTTGGGGACTCTTGTCCAGGATTCACTGGAGACCCCCTGACCCAAATAGTAGAGTGTTTTTCTGATTGGTAAGTCTGGGTGCCTGGTTGTCTTTTGTCTTATCCATCTCTGTATTTCTGTTTCGGGTTTAATCTGGAGGCTGAGAGGGACAAAGCAGATTCGTATTCTGTCCACCCAGTCAGGGGCAACAGAGGGCACTTCAGACTCCCTACCAGAAGCTGGAGAACTGGCTAGTTCTCATCTGGAATCTGAACTGCTGTGGATGTACAGGCCTCCCGTGTGCAGGGAGGAAGTCAGTCTGAGACAGCCTTTTCATTTTGTTTTTAGTTTCCTGGGAATGTCTTATGTCTGTCTGTGTGTATTCTGTTTGTACATTTTGTCCTCTTGTACAGATTCTTCTTTGATTCTTAGGATGGGACAAGCACAAAGCACCCCACTGGGCTTGGTCCTGAGCCATTTTAAGGACTTTCACCGAGTCACAAAAGACTTGGGTCTGGTTGTTTGTTTGCACAAACTAACCACCTTTTGCAGGAATGAATGGCCCATCTATAAAGTAGGATGGTCTGAGGAGGAGACTTTACATTTCCTCATCACTTAAAGAGTGAAGGTTTAGTTTATGAGGCCTGGGCCACCTGAACCAAATGCTATGAGCCTTGCTGCTCCTCACTCTCCTTCCTCTAAAGGAGGGTCAGCCTTGGCCCCCTGCCTTGCTCCCCCTTTCTGCTCCCCAAGGAGGATCTCTGTTCCCCTCCTTAATGTTCCTGCTCCTGCCCCTGCTACTGCAGCAGGGGCTCAGCCAGCACAAGCATTAGAAGGCGCAACTCCTGACTCCACTTGGAGTTCACCTTACACTCTGGCCCGTACTGCCCAGAGACCGACTCTACTATGGCCTTACCCCTCCAGGCTACAGGATCCCCAGATGCTCAGGAGAGACAGTTCATGACATATGTGTCATTTGCCAGTAATGATCCTTACCACCGGAAGTTACAGAACTTCCAGGTTTTAGAAAGCCCATCAGTTCTCACAGGTCTTCTGGATTCTATCACACTGACTCACCAGTCCACCTGGGCTAACTGTCAGGTCCTCTTCATGACAGAGGAGAGAGAGGATCGTGGGAGCCATCCAGAAATTGGTTGCAGGAGCAAATGGGCTGCCCACTCAAGTCCAGGCTGGTGTTGGTACAGCCTTTCCCAGTCAGGCTCGATCTGACTGGGATTTTAACACTGCTGTTAAAGGTAAGGAGAGGCTCTGGATCTACCACAAGATTCTGATGCGGGGCCTCGGAGAGGCCACCAGATGGCCTACAAAGTTATCTAAGACGAGGCAGGTAATGCAGGGAAAGAATGAGAGCCCCAGGGAACGTCTAGAAAGACCTTTTGAAACCGATAGGACCTACTCTGCTTTTGACTCAGAAGCCAGAGAGCACCAGTGAGCTGTGACCATGGCTTTTGTTAACCAAGCTGCCCTGACATCCATTGGAAGCTTCACCCACTGAATGGCTGGCTTTGCTGCCTGCCTCTAGAACCTAAACGCCAGCCTCTATTTGCCTTTGAAAGGTAAGACTTGGAGAGAGAGCTTCAAGGGACAAATGACTTGGACACGCCTGCCTCAAGGAGTCCAGGACTTACCCATCATCTTTGACTGCATGAGGACTTCGGTGAGTACCAGCAGACCCACCCCCACCCCCAAATAACTGTGCTCCAGTATGTATTCAGTCCCCTGCCTTGGAGACATGCCAGGAGACCACATAAGACTTGCTACAGGAGCTGAGTCAACTTGGCTACCGAGTGTATGCTGAGAAGGCCCAGCTTTGTCAACTTGAGGCCACCTATCTGGGGTACATATTCTAAGGGGACCAGCCAACATATGCTGTCAGAGACTCCAAGAGCAAACCGGCCTTAGCACTCCGGTTCCATCAACCCAAAGGCAAGTATGGAAATTTCTGGGATCTGATGGTTTTTGTAGAATTTAGGTGGCAAGGGTCATTGAGATAGCCAAATCGTTATATGAGGGCATCAGGGCCCAAGAAGAGAATAGGCCCCTGAGATGGACATGGCTTTTAAGTCTCTAGAAAGGGCCTCATTGGAGGCACTGGCTGTGGCCTTACTAGATATTCACAAACCTTTCCACTTGTATGTGGGTGGGAGAAAGTGGATGGCAAAGGAAGTGCTCAGTCAACCCCCCATGCTATTGAGGGACCCTCAAGAATCCACTCAGTCTGTGACTGTCCATCACCAGACTGCTGCACTTTCAGGCTCTACTTTTGAATCCCCTCACATAAGATATAACCCATCATCTACCCTAAACCCAGCCACCCTGCTACCTGATCCGTCCTCAGACATGCAGTATGATCACTCTATAGTTCTGGGGCACACCCAGAACATCAGGCCAGACTTGATTGACACACCCTGGCCAGATGCAGAACATATCTACTTCACAGATGCTTCATCCAGAACGGAACCAGGTATGCAGGGGCCGTGGTAATGGACTTGGACACTGTTATTTGGGCAACTGCTTTGCCCCAGGAACTTCAGCCCAGAAAGCTGAACTAAAGGCTCTGACCTAGGATTTAAAACAGGCAAAAGGAGCCATAGCTAGCATCTACACTGACAGCAGATGGGATTATTGACTGCTGAAGGAAAAACCATCAAAAATAAGGAAGGAATACTTGCTTTATTGGAGGCATGATGGCTTTCTCTCAAAGTGGCCATCATTCATTGCCCTGGGCATTAAGATGGACACCAGAAATAACCTGAGGAAACAGGCTAGCTGATAAAGCCAAAAGGGAGGCCAAGCTTCTGCTGCCAACATCCTGGTAGCTTTGCATCCCCCTGTGCGCCCAGCCATCCCTGAATATGCTGCTTAAGACAAACAACATCAGGTGAAGTGCCTAGGAGTTTACAGAAGGTTGCTGACCTCTGAGGGCTGCACATTCCTACCCGAGGAGTTTGCTAAGCAACTCATCCATCTGACTCATCAAGCGTCACACCTGGTCACTGAAAACTGAAGGAATTGCTGGGAGGGGCAAGGTACAAAATATCTGACTCAGGACACTTGGTTGATCAGGTCATCTCAAACTGTGCCACCTGCTAGGCTGTGAACTCCTCAGGCCCCAATCAAGGAGCCACTCCAGGAACCAGAATCAGTGATCAATGACTAGGGGCTAATTGGGAAATGGATTATACAGAAATAAAACCAGGAACATATGAGTGTAAGTACTTGCTAGTTTTTATAGATACCTTTTCAGGATGTGTAGAAGTCTACCATTCAAAGAAGGAGACTGCCAATGTAGTAGCAAAGAATCTTCTGGAAGACATTATACCCAGGTCTGCCCTGCTTGAATCTGACAGTTGACCAGCACTCATCTCTCAGGTAACTCCATCTCTAGCACAGGTTCCGGGAACAAATTGGAAATTACATTGTGTGTACAGACCCCAGAACTGAGGGAAAGTAGAGAGGATGAATCCGACCCTGAAGGAGGCCTTGACCAAATTAACCTGAAACTGGCAGTGACTGGGCATCTCTCCTACTTTATGACTTATATAGGGGTAGGAAAACCCCTATACTTTAGGTCCCCCACTTTTTTTGAGATCCTATATGGGAGGCCCCCTCCCATGCTGCCTAACCTCCAGTCCAATATCTTAGCTGAATATGACCAACCTAAGTTTTTTAAATCCTTGGAAGCCCTCCATAGGTCCAGAAGCAACTCTGGCCTGCCATCTGCCAGGTGTATGAGTATGCTCCTCCCCTAACCCCATTGCTTTGAACCAGGTGATGAGGTCTGGGTGAAGAGACATCACCACAAGACTCTGGAACCTCGCTGGAAAGGACCTCACCCTGTGATCCTGACCACGCCTATGGCTGTGAACAGGATCAGGACGTGGAGACATCACTCCCACATTAAGCCTGCCAGGTGAGGTGATCCAGCAGTTGAGGTCCCAGAGGAGGAGATGTCCAGGCAAACGGCCACAGGAACGATGGAAGGCCGTTACCCCACACCTTGTTGATCCACTGAAACTGCAACTCCAGTGCTCCTACTTATGCTTTACCGCACCAACCAGTGGCCCCTTGTACACCCAGGGGCGATGCAACAACCTTGTCATCAGGTTCACCGTGGCTGGCAGGAAGGCCGATTGGACTGCCAATCGGTTCTTAACATGTCTCACCCGGACTTAACACAGAATCTTTATTTACGGAACAGGGACTCTTCATTACAAATAAGGTACCCCCAGCCTACTCCCACCTCTGCAACACAATGTAATACACGCTGTTGCAGGATACATGCTGCCTCCAGAGAACGCTAGGTGGGCTTGTACCTTGGGACTTACTCCATTCATTTATGGCCCAGTTGTAAATAGGACTGAGGATTTCTATGTTCTAGCACAGCTTGTACCCAGAGGGACGTACTACTCTGGGGAGGATGTCTTCAAACAGGTAGCACCTCCAAACAACTGAGTTAAAAGGGTGGCCATTTCCGCTGTGTTACTAGGGCTGGCTGGAGCTGCCATTGGAGGGGCCTCGGAAACATCTCAAGGATGGCCCATTACTGAGGGGGTGGGGAAGAAAGGGATGAGACAGGCTGACTCCATGACAGGCTTCAAATTGACAGTTAAGGAGACTAGGCCTAGATCTCTGTTTCCAAGAACTGGGCAATTTCATGGGTCAACAGCAGTTTGCAGACATCCACATTGAATTTCCATCCCACACATTCCAGTAATGGAATGTCCTTAGAGATGGACCCAACACATTAGCATAGAGGTCACCTACCCTGGAATCCCCTACTGTGCTTTAAATCAGGCCTGTAGGCTCACTTGGTTGTCTATCTCTTCTGGTAATGGGGATCCCAGCACACTGGACTTCTTTAGAATAAAACACTATTTGTGTTTACGTACTATTTGAGTCTGGGGTATCATTCTTCATGGACTCATGGATCCTGACACTTGGAGACACACACCATGTGTCTTAGATACTTTTTCGGTTGCTGTGATAAAACACTCTGATCAAAAGCAACCTAGGGAAGAGTTTATTCTGGCTTCTGGTTCCAGACGAGTAAGAGTCTGTCATGGTGGGGAGGTGAGGCAGCAAGCAGCCGGCATGGTGACAGGAAGCCAGGAGCAGGGAGCTGAAAGCTCACACCTTAACTGCAGGTGTGAAGCAGGGAGTGTGAACTGGAAGTGGTGTGAAGCTTTAAACTCTCAAAGCCTGCCTTAGTAACACATTTCCTCCAGCAGGGCCACGCCTCCTAAAAGTCTCAAAACAACACCATCAACTGGGCCAAGTATTCAAATGCCTGAGCTTGGGGGTTGGGGGAGGGGCTCATTTCTCCTTCAAACTACCGTGCCTACGTAATTCCTATGTGTTCTAAAGTTGGTGCTAGACATGAGAGCTCACACCTGTAATCCCAGCACGTGTGAGGTTGACCCAGATAACTGCCGGGAGTTTAGGGTAGCCAGGGCTATATAGCAAGTACTGAGTCAGATTGGGCTACAGCGTAAGATTCTTTCTCAAAAATATTAAGATTTGGAGAAGCCAGGATGAAATTACTGGTTCTTGTTTTAGCTTCTGTGGTAAACCTACCCCCAGAGAAGTTGCTCTGGTTTTTTTTGTTTGTTTGTTTTTTAATGCTCTCAGGTGACTGGAATGTATTACCAACTCTGGATCCCACTGGTCTTATAACTCCATTTCCCTGGTTGAAAGATATCTTGGCCGGTGGTGGTGGCGCACGCCTTTAATCCCAGCACTTGGGAGGCAGAGGCAGGTGGATTTCTGAGTTCGAGGCCAGCCTGGTCTACAGAGTGAGTTCCAGGACAGCCTGGCTACACAGAGAAACCCTGTCTCGAAAAACCAAAAAAAAAAAAAAAAAAAAAAAAGATATCTTGTTCCAAGTTGTAAAGCAAATTTGCTATTAGAGCTAGCCGTTCCAAGACTCCTGTCTGATATGGGGCTGCCTCTACTACAGAAGAGCTTGATCCTGCCAAACTGCAGGCCCTCTATTTCCATGCATAGGAGTTGGTAGATTTTTTTTTTTTTCCCAAGAATGTTTTGACAGGGCTGGCTGGGTTTGTGGCTCCATCGAAAATGTGCTTGGGCAAGAACCCTCAATCCCCAGCACCACACTAACCAGGTGTGCTGGTTTGTAGCTGAGATCCCGGCTCTTGGGAAGTAAAGAGAGGAAGATCAGAAGTTCAAGGCCATCCACTACTATGTAATGTGGTCCAAGACCAACCTCGGATGTGAGAACTTGTCTTAGACAGAAAACAACAAAAACTTTGTGGTTAAGGATTTAGCCCAGTAAATAGTGGAACATTTGCTTAACAAATGACAAGTACAAGACTCCAGGTTCAGTCTCCAGAACTAGGGGGGAAAAATCACACACACACACAACACACACACACACACACACACTCACACATACACACAGGCTCTTTGGGTGCTGCTCCACTCAGAATCCCCCAGAGCAGACCCCTCACCCACTTTCCTGCTTTGCCCCGTCCTTCCTTCTTCTCTGGATGAATCATGATGACATCATGTGTCTTCAGGCCTGTTGACTTCCTGGACCTCATCTACCAGTGTGATGGGCTGACTAATCTGCACTGCACTTGTGATGGTGGGGTGGTAAGAAATGACAGGCAGGGATAAATTAAAGCCATTTTATTATGGCACCAATAACAATAAAAGCTGCCCCATTCATCATGTTGTCTGTGCATTCATCTTAGCTGTCAATCTTTCTCTAATTTTAAGTCCATTCTTCTCCTCTCTGGCTTAGCAACTCTGCCCCTCCCCCACTCGTGTCTGCTGAAACACTCCATTTGAAGCCTTGGGGGTGTTTATCAGAGACTCAGGATACCTGTGATTTAAAGACGGAAAGGAGCTCATGTCTTAGATATAGCACTAAGGCCTTGAATGCTGTACAGTTTGCCATCTAATAGCTTGGATACTATTGGATACCAAAACTTTGATTCTCTTGCAGTTGGTGACCAAAACAATACAAAATGCCTTAGGCAACATTTGTGCTTGAAGCTGTAATTAGACAGCAGAAACTACAGCCAAAAGAAATGGAAATTTCCAAACCCATCAATTCTAGCCATTTATTAAGGGGAATGGCTGATGTTTCTATTGAAAATAATGCATACAAGTTAAATAAAGTCATTTACTGTTAAATTGTTTCACTATAAAATAAGCATATTCAAAGATTATACTAAACTAAGAAACACTACTAAAGGATTTGGAAATAAATGAAAACTTGTAAGTCTGCAACTATTTGCCAACTAAATAACAAATACACAAATTCTAATGCTCTGTCTGTGTCATTAGATTGTTTCAAAAAAGCAGATGGTACAAGGCACAAATATGGATGTATCTTCCGCCAAATGGTCTTCAGGATTCTATCCATAAAACATTTGTATAATTAAACAAAATAATACAACCAAATAATTTAGTATCATAAAGTGAATGTAAGAATTGAGTTTTCTTTTCAGTTTTACTAAAAGAATCTATCTGAACATGTCTATGAAAAGTCACAAGAATTAACTAACGTGTTGGGTAAATAAACCATCTTGATAGTAACAGACTTTGTTTTTAAATATTGAGCTCTAAATATTGAGTTATCAACAAATCTGAAACATGTTAAGAGTAAGTGGAATTAGTCATTGCTGTGATGCAATAAAGTCCCCACCCCCACCCCTAAAAGACAACTTTAGGAAGGAGGCCATTTCCTCAGCCTGAGACTTTGGACCTCTGATCAGTACTGGGACTATTAAAGATAATGGGGGTAGGGGGTTGCTGGAGAGCCAGCTCAGTGCTTCAACTCACTGAATGCTCTTCCAGAGGACCCTGATTGATTCACAGCACCAACATGGTGGCTCACAGCCATCTTTAACTCCAGTTCCAGAGGATCTGACGCCCTCTTCTGGCCTCCATGGCCACTGCATGCATGTAGTACACAGACATACATATAGGCAAAACATTTACACATAAAATAAAAACAAATAAAACCTGAAAATAAAATAAAATAAAGGACAATAGGGGACTTTTGAACTTGAAATGAATGTACTTTGTGCCATGGGATGGCCATGTGTCTATGGGAGCCATGGGTAGAACGTAGTTGGTTTCAAAGTAAAAGCTTCCCTCTTCGTCTCCCATTCATGGTGCTGTTTTGAGACATTTTGGTTGTGTTAAGAGGTTGAAGTGAGTTACTAGGGACAAGCCTCAAGTCTGGAGAGCCTGGTCCTATGCTTGTCCTTTCTCTGTTGCCTGACTGAGGCTGTTGCTGTCACTCTTCACCTGCTGTGATGGACTGTATCTCCTTGAATCTTAAACCAAGTAACACACCACCAATACTGCCGCAGCCACCGCCACTGCTTTGATCACAGCAATGAGAAAAGAAACAATCTGCATACAGACCTTTAAAGGATACTTTCCATCAATAGTTTAGCCTAGCTGGGAACTAGATGTGAATTATTTTATAGGTTTCAGAGGAACTGTAGAAGGGAGAGTGGATTGGTTTATCATTCTGTCTGTGTTGAGGGTCTCCCTGGGAATTTACATATTGGACTCTTGATCTCCAAAGATACATTAATGATATTTGGTCTTTAGAGATCATTTGAATTAGATGGGGTCCCCATGAAGAAGATGGTGGCTTTATAAGAAAGCAAGTGCTGACTAGCTTGCTCTGTCTTGCCATGTGACAAATCCCCACAGGGTTGTACCACAACAGGCCTGTGACAGATGCTGGCACCTCTGCATTGCACTTCCTGACAGATCTTTGACCTAAATAAACTTCCGTTCTTTATGAGTTGTCTAGTTGGACATATTCAGTCATTACAGTAGAAAACAAAGGCAACTACACTAGCCAAAAGCCCCTCCCCCTAGTCCATCTCTGATACAAGAAGCCCTATTCCCTCTATCTAGCCAGTGGCTGGTGGTTTCTGAAGTTCTACTGGACACAAAGTTCCCATGATGCTACTGAGCTGGTGTGCTTTGCAGTGTCTATTTCTTCTCTTCCTAGGCACTTCGCCACTCTTGTACTGTTCTCTTTGGCTTTTTGTCTGTGTTGTTCTCTCAAGTCTTATCTTCTGTGCCCATCTGAATGTCTCTATTGCTCTGGTCACCTTAGCTAACATGATAATACTCTTTGCTTTGCTACTTTAAAAACAAAACAGAGTTTATAGCCCAGGTTGGCCTTGACCTCCCAGTCATTCTCCGGTCTCAGCCTTCTAAGTACTAGATTATTAGCACAAGGACTGTGCCTCCTGACAAAGAATTTCATTAAAAAAAAAAATCCACTAGCAATCTATAGACACATTATTGTGGTAGAAGGTAAAGATGCACAAAGATTGGTTATAATGCTTCCTCAAGAGACAGAATTACTTCTCTTTACATTCTAGGGGTAAGAAGTGTAAATGATGCAGCAAGAAAATTATTTCTAAATGATATTTATTATTGAACTAATTAATGAGAAATTGGCTCAACAAATAAAACATTTTGAGCTGTTCCAACAATATTCTCTATAACTATTAAAATTTTGCTCTTGAAGACTAATGACAGAAAAATTACTTCAACAAGAATGAATAAAGAAAAGGTATGCCTACGTATAACATGATCTGACTACACAAAACACAACACATAGGAACTGTCAGTGGCATCTCTGTATTATATTATAGATAATTTTTCCTTTCATATAGTTTTTATTTCTTAAATTTTTACAATTAATATATATTACTCTGCAATCAAGAAAAATAGACATAAAATAAACTCTTGATTCTATAGCATTTGATTTCAATAATAAGTCCAGATGTATAAAGAATACCACAGCAAAAGCTGATCGTCCGTGAGGAAAGCCATAGCACATGGCAAGATGAAGACTAACAGGGCGATGAGCTTATACCTGTGTCAGCAAGGGTAGCTATGCCGCTATGACTGATTTATCTTGCCCGATCTGGTATCAGCTTATCTATAAGACTACTCAGGTGTAGCACAGAGACTTCCCCAGTGAGAGTCAGTAAGACTTCGGGTATTGGGTGTGGAAGGAGAAGACCTAATTAGCCCTTTCTACAGAAGTCAGTAGCATGGTTGGTGTAAAAGCTCAAAGAAGGGCTACTTCAAAGAAGTACAGAACCTACAGAAGCACATAGTAGGTCTCACTGGCCACAAAGACATGTTCCCAGTGGACACGCTCACACTGGATTACTGTCAGATCTACTAAGAAATTTGAACATCACTGCATCCAAGCACTGATAGCATATTCTGAAGAAGTCAACAGAGACATTCTTTAGTTTGAGTGAGAGCTCATCTTTCTTCCTGTGAGAAAGGTCATTGCATTCATTCCAAGGTCTGTTCAAAGATAAAAGGATGTTCAGTCAAATCACTCAGGTTGCTCATTTTAAAAAAAAAAATCCCTTCTTTCCTCACACTGCTACAGTGCACTGCAGTGCAGTTTCCGCAGCCGAAGAGGTCAGTTGCTCAGGACTCATCTTTAGTTTTTGCAAACATTCATCAAAAGATTCTCCAACGTGCAGGCTCTGAAAAGAAAGTTGGTAAGAGAAAGCCCTCAAGGATCTGGGGTTAAGGGCACACCTCAAAAACATTCACAAGAATATAAATGTCCATAATGTGCTTTCTAAGTGCATTTGTAAATGGATATTAGCAGCATTTGGTAGGAATGGTGCTTTTTAACGGGCTGTTCTGGCCTCGGGGCTCTTGGCTGTCTCCACTAGATATTTTTCTACATCACCTTGTAAAACTGAATCAGGTAGAGTCCATGTGTGAAGATGGCAATTGAGAGAGTGTGACTTCCGAAAAGATGTGAATTTAAAAACGGACACGGATAAACAAGTTCCGAAAGTTGTTTTTCAAACTCCTGTCTGTCTGTCACTGTTATCACTATCGTATTCCATGTCTTCCACACTGGGTATTGTAGAAAGTGTAGTGAGTATAGTCGCTTAATTGCCACCAAAAGAGAGCAGATTCAGATACCGTCCACCATGCAATATTTTATAATCACCAATACCTGTTTAAAACCTCTACCATCCAAGGTTTTCTAGAATCCAAATGTGTGTAATGAGGCTTCACAACACGGAGAGGTATAAACAGCGAATGGCTGATGGCATGTGCATCTTGATCCCAAAGCGAGTGGCCCAGCAGACATTCAGTCTACTTATAACTTCTCTTGCCTTTCTTGGAGTAATGAAAAATAAGAGCGAGAGAAATAATAAAAGCAAAACAAGAAACGAGATGAAGACCAGCAAAGACTTTCGGGTTTGAAAAAAGCCACATTCGGTGCACACGGTGTATTCTTCTGGGCAAAACCTTCCCAGTGTTCCAGAACCCAGGAAGCCGTTGTTGTCAATAATTTTCCTGTAATGTTTCATAGACGGTTTGGGCTCGAACTGACTCGCAGCATATCGATAAAAGCCAGACTTGGGAGCTGAGCGATCACTAAGCGAATATGCAAAGTAGCCACAAAGGTTGATGCTGTCCAACACATAGGCTAGAGAAAAACAAAGGGCAGGAGAGGGTTGACTGTAATATTTTATACACAACTCAGCCTTTTTATAGAGTCTTGGTGGATAATGAAAAGCCTGGATACCATTCAATAACACTTGAGACTCATCAGATTTCACTGGGAAAGGTTTTACACAAGAACAAATAGGCAAACACCAAGGCAATGTGGGAATGCACAACACACGCAGTTAAGACGGTTGTGGGGACAGTTGCACCATTCATGACAGGTATGAGATGTCTATCAATAGATAAGAGGATAACAAAACTGTGCATAAAGAAAGGCGTGTGTACATGCCGGGATTTTGTTCAAACATGAAGAATGAAAGGGTGCTGTTTGCAGGTAAATGGATCCAACTGAGACTCAGACAAGGATTATACATTTTCTTTTTTTTACAGCTCATTGGTTACATACGTACACACATAAACACACACACGTGTGTGTGCATGCTCAAGAGGACATGGAATCAGTAATTATAGGATTATGAGTGCTGAGAAAGAGATCTAAACTGAGGAGATTCGAGAACAAGAGAGGGTAAAGGAAAGAAAGGATCAAATGAGCAATTTCCTTATACATGCATACACATATACACACATACACATACACACATATACACACACATATACACATACACACATACACATACATATATATTACACACATATATATACACATATACACATACACACATATACTTATAAACATATACATACATATATATACACAGATACACATATAACATATACACATACACATATACACAAACATATATACAATAATATAACATACATATATAACAACATATACCCTTACACAAACTATATACATACATACATACACATATACACAAATATGCACATGCACATATATACAGCATATATACACACATACACATATACACAAACATATGCACATACACATATATATAATGCATATATACACACATACACATATACACATATACGTATACACACACACATATGAGGCAAGAAGTGTTCTGGTTCTCTGGATACTCTGGATGGTGTCCTTACAATATACCTATGCCCTCTTCAATGAATTTCCCACAGCCTTAGGTATAGAAGTTACATTGTAGATGTATCAATCCAGGTTTAGCACCCTCTGATCATCTGTCCTAGACATGATAGGAAAGCTGTACACATGAAGTCTGGCTCTTTAAACAAGACCTGCACAGTAACACCATCAGTTGACATGCCAACACCAGTGGGAGAACTGCTCACAAGGCCCCACTCCTAAATGAAGAGCTACAGGCCATCAGTGG
The DNA here is from genome assembly GCA_021653895.1 of Mastomys natalensis. Classification (NCBI taxonomy): domain Eukaryota; kingdom Metazoa; phylum Chordata; class Mammalia; order Rodentia; family Muridae; genus Mastomys; species Mastomys natalensis. The sequence goes on from JAJTUV010000940.1 coordinate 498,435, forward strand.
CTGCTGAGAGAGACTCAGTCTTCTCAGGAGGTTAACTCCCTGATAGGTTATCCAGTTCCAAGTGGTATATGCATGTACATACCAGCAACATAAATGGACTTGGTGGGGTGTGGGGGGAGGGGCGTTATGTGTGCGTGTGGTACATGTGTGCATGTGGTATGTGTGTGTGGTATGTGTTTGTGTGTGGTGTGTATAGTGTGTATGTGTGTGTGTGGTATGAGTGTGGTGTGTGTGTTACATGTGTGTGTATGTGTGGTATGTGTGTGTGTGGTATGTGTGTGTGTGAGTGGAATGTGTATATGTGTGTAACAATCATAAACAAGTCATAGAATTTGAGAGGGAGTGAGTGGGGACACAGAAGGAATATCAGGGGAAGGAAGAGGGAGGGACAGACAGAAATGATACAAACACAGTACTCAGGCATGAAATTCTCAAAAAAATCTATATGATTAAAAAAAGTGTAAATTTAACAGGAAAGCCAAGGATAATAATCTGCGAGGAGGAGGAGGAGAGGAGGAGGAGGAGGAGGAGGAGGAGGAGGAGGAGGAGGAGCCCTATCAAGAGATAGAGAGGGGGACAAGAGAGGACAGAGCAGATGTGAATGGAAGCAATCTATAATGAGATTCCCCCTACCTGAACAAAATCTCTCTCTCTCTCTCTTTTTTTTTTTTTTTTTTTGGTTTTTTGAGACAGGGTTTCTCTGTGTAGCCCTGGCTGTCCTGGGACTCACTCTGTAGACCAGGCTGGCCTCAAACTCAGAAATCCGCCTGCCTCTGCCTCCCAAGTGCTGGGATTAAAGGCGTGCGCCACCACCGCCCGGCCCTGAAGCAAAATCTCTTAAGGAAGGAACTCTTGTTATTTTCTATGCTCACAAAAAAATTTTAAAAAGTAGGAAGAAAAAAATGTTAACGAAAAGCTTAAAAAAGAAGAGAGGAAGGAAGGAAGGAAGGAAAGGAAGGAAGGAAGGAAGGAAGGAAGGAAGGAAGAGAAGGAAGGAAGGAAGGACCTGGGGTCCTTTAGAGGCAGAAGACAAGATCAGGCTTTTACAGATTCAGGACAGTGCTAAGGACTCTCGTCTCCACCCCCAGCCCCCTCGCCCCTGCCGCCCCTCCGCGAGCATGTTCTCTCAATGTAGGGTAGATTGCGTCTTTAGTTCTACTCCAGGACGGGCAGTGGTTTCCTCTCCATCAAGAACCATACACGCACTTTTTGGACGGGGACAGCGTGAGGGACAAGATGTAGCTACTAGTGTCTCCCGCTTATTTGGCAAATCCTAGTGGATTTGCCACGGAAGATTTAGATTTAATATGGCTTACAAGATTAGCATTCTAGTTGTTGCGCCCAGAGATTGAGTTACTATTGTCTCTGGGGGATTAAAAAAAAAAAAAAAAAAACCAAATCATATATGCTCTGATGGTGACAGCATTTCTAGGACTGAGGGGGAGGGGTCTCACCTTTCAGAGCCTCATTCACGTAATTCTTATATAATACATCCTCAGTGAATCTTGCTCGGCGTGGGGATCGTCATCGACGCCATTGGCTGTCACATACATCGGGAGGTCTCCATACTTGAACCTTAGCCAGTTGAGCGCTTTGCGCAGCCCCCAAGGCACCACTGCCACCTGACTGGGAGAGTTGAGCCATGTGATGTTCAGTCATCTCCTGCACCTCCAGGTAATCGTTGTATTTCATTGGATCTTCCTTTTCCCAGTCTACCAGGATGGTGGTGTAATGGCTCACTGCCAGGAAGTCAAAGGAACCCCGGATTAGCTTTTTTTCATCGTCGGTGAAATAGGGCAAAAGAAAATTGTTTTTTTGGTTCAGCCAGTCCCTCATCACTCGTGGATAATCTCCGGAGCCGAAAATAGGCTCTGCCAACCAGCCTATATCAAATTCCAAAACTCTCTCGGCCACTTCTTTGTCCTTTTGAGAGAAAGGCAGGCGGGTTCGATCCAGTCAGCCTGCAAGGCGATGGATATTTTGCCTTTCTGAGCCGCCCTAAACTTGTCATCGTACAGGTGCCAAGCCAAGGCATGAGCTTTTAGAAGGTGGTGCCCGGCACGGTAGGTCATATTCCTTGTGTTTGGCTCGTTCATGGTGATCCAGAACTTGACCCAGTGACCCAGCTCTTTAAAGCACAGGTTTGCGTAGTCTGCAAACGCCAGGGCAGTGTGCGGGTTCTCCCAGGCTCCATGTTTTGCAAGGGCATGTGGCAGGCCTTGATGCGGGGCTGCTGGTTGCCACAGGGCCACCACTGGAGTGATGTTGGCGTGCACCAGCTCGCTGACCATGCAGCGGTAGAAGTGCAGCACCGTGTGGTTCACTTGGGTCTCGTTACCCAGAGGCAAGATCAAAGCCCAGTCCAGGGAGAAGCGAAAGTGGGTGACCCCGCATTTCTCGAAGTAAGGCTATCTGAGGCCGGATGGCAGAGAAATCAACACAGTAAGGTTTTCTCTTCTTGGCTACAAGCCCGTCTACTTTAATAAGCCTCTTACTGTGATGCACATCCCACAGATAGACATTCGGGTCAGTAAACTGAGAGAGAGTGGTGTCCACCTACAAAGAACCGAGCAACTGTTAGCTACCTGGGCAGACCTGAAAAATGCAGGCATAACTTTAACAACTCTAGCAAGCAAGAGGTGCACAATTAGGCTCTCTCCACTTGAATGCTTAAACGGCCGTTCCCAAGAAAGAGAAGGTTCCCCTTAAAAAACAAAACAAACAAAAAAAACCCAATGCACGTGTATATTACCCATAGTTCTTGTTAATTCAAACTCTTAGATTAAGATATTTTTAAATCTGAACTTTGTCACTTCAGATAAAAGACACTACTGATTTCTCTTCACAGATATTATGTAAATACAAGCAGAGAATATTTTATTGTTTAACTTCAATTAAAAAAAATTTGTAGCCTCTGGGGGTCTCTCCTGCCTCGCTCTTGAATGCTGAGACTATATGTTTATCCTGCAATGCAAACATGTTTAGCTTTTAATGTAAGAAGCCACAGATGACACTTTTTCTTTTCTCCTTGTTTCTTTTCTTTTTTTTTTTTTTTTTTTTTTTTTTTGGTTTTTCGAGACAGGGTTTCTCTGTGTAGCCCTGGCTGTCCTGGAACTCACTCTGTAGACCAGGCTGGCCTTGAACTCAGAAATCCACCTGCCTCTGCTTCCCAAGTGCTGGGATTAAAGGCGTGCGACACCACTGCCCGGGTTCTATTTATTTTAAATGTATATTTATTTTAGTTTATATATATGAGTATTTTGCCGACATGTATGCATGTGCACCACGTGTGTGCAATTGCCATAGAGGCCAGAAGAGGGCGTCAGATCCTCTGGAACTGGAATTACAGATGGCTCTGAGCCACCATGTGGGTGCTGGGAATCAAATAGGGTCCTCTGCAAAAGCATTCAGTGCTTTTAACCACTGAGCCATCTCTCCACTCCTAAGACTGCTTTAAGCAAACAAAAACAAAAAAAAATTTTTTTTTTAAAGAAATTTAGAAAATTTACTCATGAGTAGTTTGAAGTCAGAAAACAAAGAGACATATGTTACTAAACTGTGCTTGCTAAAATTACAATCTGTATTGAGGTTTGTTTTGGTTGTCAATATGTGTAACTCTTGCCTTTTGTTGGCTTGAGAGATGATAAAAACCTTAGATAACACAGCTGGGCAGTGGTGGCACACGCTTTTGATCTCAGCACTCTGGAGGCAGAGGCAGAGTTCAAGGACAGCCTGGTCTACAGAGTGAGTTCTAGGACAGCCAGGGCTACACAGAGAAACCTCAGAAAAACCAAAATCAACAACAACCACCAAAACCAAAACAACCAAAAAACAAAATCTTGATAACGTAACGTGATGATTTAAAAGTATGCAGAGACAGTACTGTCATTGATCACAGGGGAACTTTTAAAGTGTGGCTTTACGGTTTGACTCTTCTCATCCATGAAGTATGTAAGCCTCCAAAAATGAAGACAGTCTCTAGGAAACGTAGGCCAAGTGTGCACGCAGATCAGAAAATCTGCTTGCACAGAAAGGGACAGCCCACCTCACAGTGGCAAGCTAAGCTTGGGTTTGCTCTAAAATAGTCCTGTGAGAAGAGGTGCCTCCATCTGGCATTCTTTCCCATAAAAGAAGGGTGTCTGGTGAATCTCCGGGCCAGGTTCTGTCAGGTGTAAGCATGTTGTTCTCCAAGGGGCAGGCAAGCGCTGTGTTTACAAAGGAGAGCAATAAAAATAAAATAAAAAAGGGTCTGAGGGAAACTGCCTTTCTGGAGACCCATGGCTCACCTACACACATTTCTGATGCTGAGGGAACTCGTTAGAAGTCTTCTCCCACCGCCCAGTACCCACAAACGCTTCACAGTCTCAGCTTTGCAAGAGAAAATACTTACCTGCGTAGTCTTTGAAGGTTCAAGTCTTCAGAGCCAGAGGCAACTTTTTTGGACTATTTTTATTCAACTCTGAATGAACTAAATTCATAATTTCTCTACTAGAACCATCCCAGAATAACAGTTTTTATTAAGTCTAACTAAAAACAAGTATGAGAGACTGTGTAGGATTACGGATGGTGGGGTCAGTTCTCCAAACTAGGAAAGCCATAGAAATGAGTGTGCAGGCAAAAAGTGCCTCTAACTTGCAGCAGTTTACTGCCTTAGGTTTTATGAAAAAGTAAAAATAGGTATTTGAGGAAGGATGAGTAAAAAACACATATTTAATCTGTTATTGATAAAAGTTTCTCCTCACAGTGGTGGACAACAATGACACTCCATGTCATATGTAACCCTGCTTCACTTTGGTCAACTAACACCACCAGTAGTTGTGAACAAACAAACTCAGGAGCTGGACACAGAGTCTGACCAAAGTGACCCCCGTGTGAATATGTGAATGTACCCAGCTACAAACTTCTAACAGATGGTGGGTAGCTAGGGGGATACACACACAGATGACACCAGACACATAGACACACACACACACACACACACACACACACTCACACACCATGTTTTGTTTTTGGCTGCTTTGAAACTTGCTCTGTAGAGCAGGCTGGCCTCAAACTCACAAAGATCCCCCTGCCTCTGCCTCCCAAGTGCTGGGATCAAAGGCGTGTGCCACTACCACCTGGCTTAGTGGGATATTTTTAATTATTTGGGTGAAATTTATGCCGAAACTCATGACTATGGAGCATTAACCAGGAGGGAAAAGAGAAACTTTAGGGTTCAGAAAACAAATCACTTCTCAAAGTGTCTTGGTGCAGTGAACAGTGGTTAACATAGAAACTCACAACTCTGGGACCATCTAAGGACGGGAAGGTTGTCAGAGCAGAGGCTGGAGAGGACCAGAGATAGCATCTTTCAGCCATGACAGAATCCATACACTCACAAACTCACAGCATCTGGGGTTGTCTACACAGAACCAAGGCAAGTCAGCATGTTAACATAAAAAATGGAAGGAAGGGAAGGAGGGAGGGAGGGAAGAAAGAAGGAAGAAGGGAAGGAAGAAGGAAGGGAAATAAATAAATAAATAAATAAATAAATAAATAAATAAAGCTTCTTGAGCACCCACTCCTGCATCGCTATGGATAGATAATGGCTTCTGAGGCAGGGAGAGTCCATTTTCCTTAAGGATGTAGGTCTTGGTGGGTGAGCCACGTTCCAATAGACGGCCCATCAGGATTACATGGGCAGTACAAATCACAGGAAAGCTCCATTTGAAGAGGAGTGGGGGACAATGTGAATTTGGGGGTTGGGAAGATGTAGATGGGTCTTCTGGAAGAAGTTAGGGGGATTATAGGAGGAGGTAAATATGATCCAAATTCACTATAGACTTCCCAAATAATTAATAAAAATATTCTTGAAGAAAATCAATTCTTGAGACATTAACGTAATATAGTGTCGTAGAAGGGCTGAGTACTGCCTGTCACAAGGACACCCAGCTCAAGCTGAGAGAACAAAGAAGGCATTCTGACTCTGTCAGCCCGGGAGTTGTCTTGAGAGGAGCTCTGAGAACACAGAGGAAAGCCAGCAGTGTGGACAGACAGAAGTAAACCCTAGCTACAGCCTGTTCCCACCAGGGAGCTTCCAGAGCATTTACAACCATAGCAGGGTTGACAGGGACTTTTATGGTTTGGTTGGGTTCACAGTGGACAAAGAGGGCCTTGAACATGTAGCAGGCCAGACACCCTGAGTAGATGATCTCAAAGGACAGTACAGCCAGAGAGAGGGTCTGGGGCCATACCACATCGCTGACGTCAGATAAGATCCAGCCTTAAGGACTGGATGGTGTGACAAAGTAACAGCGACTAGCAGGTACAAGGCCCTGCAAAATAAATAGATAACAAAATCCAAAACAAAACAAGACTTCTCTCCCCATTCCCTATTCACTGCCATGATTTTGGTTCTGACTGGGATTGCCCTTCTCTTTCAAGCGCATCAAATAAAACCCTAGTACTCACTCCCAAAGTGAAGACACACAACCCATCTTCAGGGAACAGGGTAAGGGGAAGATGGCTTTCACATACACCCCTGCCTTGCTGCACAGACAGAAGTCTGAATACTGACTGTACTTGAAGTCACTCGGCAGACTCCAGCTGTTAGGCCAGGTAATGTGTATGAGCCACCAGTGCAGGGACATGGCCAGCAGGAACCCCTCAAGAGGTAAAGAAATACAACAAAGACCAGGAACCATCTAATCTACTCCTGGCCCCAACAAAGGTATGGAGGGAGAGGGTTGTAGGACACATTTATCTTCTTCTTCCTTCAATATCTCCATTTCTGCCACATAGAGCCCACCTAAACTTCACTGTAGACTCTGACGAATTAGGATAGGACGTTCCAGATAGCCTTGTGCTGAGGGAGAAGGAGGGACATGGAGCAGGAACATAATCTCACACTGAGAAGGACGGGGTTGATGTGGTTGTGTCTATGGCTCTCAGACATCCTCATGGTGTTGGCTAGCATCCCATCAATTCTAGCAAACCTGAGAAAATAGAGTTAAAGAGCCAAGGCTGATTTGGGCTCATGGCTTTGGATGCTCTGGTCAATAGTCAATGGACCTCATTGTTTCGGGGACTGTAGTGAACTGGCACGCCACAGTGGGGGACACAGAGTATGACAAACAGCTCATGTCATGATTAAATGGGGGAAGAAGGAAGAGAAAGGGGCTGGGGTTCTACTACTCTCTTCCAGTAGATCCCAGCACCTCATTGTTCAACTAGCTGTCAATAGCCCCAAGCCGGAAAACAAGACCAGAGCCATCCCAGGCCTCAATATAGCTCCATTCAACGTTGCTCACCTATCTTTTGAAGGTAAGGAGAAGACTTAAGTCCAAAATCACCTCTAGATTGAGCTACATAGTCTAAGAGCCAAAAGAACATCATACATCAACAGGGGCAAAAGTACATCAAGGATAGACGATGTACTTTCAAACGAAAAGAAAGCATTTTGATATCTACAGGAAATAAAAACTCCATTCATATAAGAAAGCCTCTCCTTGGACCTAAGCATTTTTCTGAATGTTTCCTTTGAAGTTACAACTTGTAGCCATCCTTATGGGCTAGACCAGTGGTTTTCAACCTGTGGGTCACAGCCCTTTGGAGGCCAATCAAGGCCATCAGAAAACACACATATTTACATTACTATAGAAGTAGCAAAGTTACAGTTATGAAGTAGCAAGAAAAATAATCGTATGGTTGGGGGGCGGTCCCCACAGCATGAGGACTAGTATTAAAGGGTTACAGTATTAGGAAGGTTGAGAACCACTATGCTAAACCTCAAGATCTGACTGTAGATACTGAACTTGTCTTCCTCACAACGGTAACCCAGCAACTCACACAGGGTTTTGTACACAATAGGCAGCCAGCAAGTGCTTACATAAAGTATTCAGTCAAACCACAAGAAACAAGTCACTTTAAAACTGGGGAAAGTAGAAACTGGTTTTGAGGGCTTCCTACACTAATGCTCAATAAATACTAACTGATCAATTTGAAGCACCTCGGTGCTATCAACAAATCATTGGAACAATGGTTTGCTCTCTTGAGATGTTTTTTTCTACAAGCCTGGAGTAGGGCATTTACGGTGAGGAGGGATCTGCTAAAGGCTCCAGCCACGTTCTCAGCAGCCTCCGAGACTCTCTAGACTTCTGTGTTGAATCTTATTTATGAGAAACTTAACTTCCTGAGCAGGGATCCCAACCATAATACTAAAAGGAAAGTGCCTTATCTTTGTATTGTCTTAACAGAGCTTACATATTCATGCTTTGATCTGTTTCCCTTCGGACCTAATGAAGAGGCAAGATGTAGACTGAAAGATTTTGAAGACTGAAGCATTCTGGACTATGTAGTTCACAAGCTCACTAGGGAAACTTGTTTGGCTCAAAGTCCGGATGCTGCAGCTGCACCATGGCAAGAGCTTAGTGAGGAAGCACGAGGCTTGCCGATACTGCTGACGGGTTTTGTAGGCTGACTTACTTGAATGTAGTTGTCAACAACTCCCCAAGCAAAGTCACAGGGAAATGTCCCTTCAAGGGGCTGGTTTTCAGGTAAAGGAGGGAAGCCGTTATTCTCTATCAGCTTTTGGTAGAACAAAGCCGAAGACTTAGGCAACAGCTCCTTCTCCTGACTCAGAAAGTCGACATAGAAGAGTCCTCGCCGGATGCTGTAGCCCCGGTGCCACTCGAAGCCATCCATGAGGGACCACGCGGTGTACCCAATAACATCGACCCCATCCAGTCTGATGGCTGCAGAGGGAAGAGAGGACAAGAGCGGTATCATCCCCCACTGGGCTTTTGTGACTCAAGCAGAGATGGGTTTTTCCACTTAAAGAAGCAAGGCAAGGGACTAGAGAGACGGCTCAGTGGTTAAAAGCACTGGCTGCTCTTCCAGAGGATTCAGGTTTGGTTCCCAGCACCCACATGGTGACTCACAACTGTAACTCCAGTGTAAGGGATCCAACGCCCTCTTCTGGCCTCTGTGAGCATTGCATGCATGTGGTGTACATACACACATACAGGCAAAAATGCACATACATAAAATAAAAATAAATAAAATCTCAAAAAACAAAAATAAAAGACAGAAACAAGTCAGGTGTAATGCTTCTTGTTTGGTAAACATTTTTTTTCTTGCTCACAAAAAGCTCTCATCAAATCTAGAGAACTCCCCCAGCCAATGTCTTCAAAGACGGTTTTACCTCCACAGTAGCAGTCTCTCGTTCCCAGAGGTGCTAGGATGGCCTGATGCTCCTAACCTGGGCACCTAACATTGTGACTTGTGTCTTCTTTTTCCTGTGCTGTGGATGGGACCAAAGGCCTTGGGATGCCAGGCAAGGATGCTACAGCTGACCCACTTCCCTAGCCTTTAAGGTTCAGTTTATCCAAATCATATGAATATTCCTCTTGGTTTAAAAAAGATTTCATTGTTGAAAGAGGGAGCTAGTGGTGGTTATAAATGATCAATATACATTGAATAAATGTATGGAAATTTCAAAGAATAAAAAAAAAAATAAAGAAAAAGCATGTTATTCAGCTAAAACAAATGAACTAGAAATAGAGGGAGAGAGCTAGATAGTCTGAGGTTTTTAATACTGTGTTATATAGTCTAGCAATGTGGATGAGAGCTGTGAGTTCACTGATTTTAAATAGGAATCTTGTTTAGTTGTTTTATCAGAAAATTATCAATTCCTCTTATGGAACTTGAAAATTTTAGTTTCTGAAGGGCCCAAGTGAGGACAAAGTTACATAAATACATTCTCCCTGTTTCTTAATTTATCCACATTGTGACAAAAATTATATAGCCACATTTTGCAGATAGACTTAAAAGGTATATGTGGTATTGTGTGTGTGTATGTGTGTGTGTGTATGTATGTGTGTGTGTATGATATGTGTGGTGTATGTATGTGTGATGTGTGTTGTGGTAAGTGATGTGTGTGGTATATGATGTGTGTGTATGTGTATATGGTATGGTGCATGTGAAGTGTGCATATATGATATGTATATGTGTGTATGGTATGTGGTGTGTATTTATGTAGGGGTTGTAGGTGTGTAGGAGGGTGTATGTGGTGTGTGGGGGGTACGTATGGGAGTGTGCATTTGTGAATTTTGGCAAAAAATGGGAATTTCACTTGAAAGCCTACCTTTTAAGGTTTCCATTATGAACTTCTTGAGGTAATACATGTATTTGGCATCATCTCTTTTGGTGGTCCCTGAGACAAACCAGCCATTTTCCACAATAAATATTTGAGGGTGGTTATATTCCAGATCTATCCAAGACAGAAGCTGCCTCAGGCTGGGAGACTCCAGTTGGCGGAACTTCATGTTAGGGTCCAATAGTTGAAAGCTCAAGGTTGGTCCGAAGGAGAGAGCGAAAAAGTCAGCAGTTCCTCTGATGAACCTCTTCTCAGACTCAGTAAAGTCCGGCAGAAGAGACGAGAGGTTGTTCTTCATACTCTCTGGGTAGTCGCCATCGATAAATACGGGTTTGGCAAACCAGCCTAGCACAAAGTCAAGAGACTTCTGGCATTCTCTGATGTTATGGTCGGTCATTCTTCGAGGATTGATCCAATGGGAGCTTAAGGCGATAGACACCAGGCCTCTCTGAGTGGGGCGGAAAGAAGTATTGTAAAGATGCCAGATTTTGGCATGAGCCTATGGAGGAAAAAAAAAAAAACATGGTGAATTTCTCCCTGATTATAAGGAAGCATGCAATATTTACTGGATTCCCAGCCCCACTGATGCCTGATTTCCATCTGACCTAACACAGTAACTAGCCCACAGTACAACAACCAGCTAAAGCCAGTAAGTTATTTCAAGGAAGGCCACCCTGCAGAGAGCTGCCACCGTGATCTGAGAGATTTCCAGTGTGTTTTAGCAGCCAGTGGAAAAATGTAAAATCATTGTATTGAGTGGATAGTTGCGATTCACATTGGAAAAATTAATAAACTAAGAATTTGTTAGAATACTCACTGTTAAGTTATCTTTGGATTATGTGCTTTTTAATTTGTGGACTTGAGGGGGAAAAAGAACCAACCTCCCATCTGTAGCCATACCAGGAATTTCCAAATAGGATTATGTGTTTTATCCTAAGAGACTGGGAGTTTCCACATAGACTCCAGTTGTTGGAGAGTCAAACTGCTTGTTTCTCATTTGTCTGCCGTCCCCAAAATTCTAACATGTGTTCTCACAAATTCTGTCTTCTATGTGAATCAGTCCAAGACATTGAAAGATGAACTTTAGTATCTTGGCCCACCATCCAGAGTGCTGAGACAATGCTGGCTTCTTGAAAGTGCAAGGGACAAGCCAAGAACAAGAGACAACTAAGTACAGCTGTGAAGACATGGGCTGGTGAGCCTGGGCCAGGAGTCCCTTGTAAAGCTGCTTTCCATAGCCAATTCTGTGCTTCCAGAAACCCCAGCTGACCCCTGACTGTTCATCTGTTTCTTTTTCACTTAACAAACATAGAAGCAAATCTGGGTTTTATTTCCTCTTTACCTTTGAACTCCTTGATTAATTCTTCATATTATCCTACAAATACAAGGGCTGTCTGTTAGTCTTTTATTCCCCCCAACACATATTTGGAAAACTCTACTTCCATTTGCTGCTTGATTCTGTGTAGTTTCCAGAATGACTGATCCAATTTTCCTCTCACCACATGAGCCAGAGAATCTTCTGCTCACTACACCAAATATCCTTTTTATTTTCCTCAAATATTTTGTCTCAGCTCGGGCATCTAAGAATGGTCTCGTCACCCATCCTCCAAATTCAGCAAACTGGTCAACAAAGTAAATTTGTTTGTTTCTCAAGTTGACTTTTTAAAACAATATGCCTCATTTCACCAAGTGCAATAATATTTCATGATCTGTAGCAGCTGTCTACAAGCTAAGAAAAAAAATAAAACTAAGCCAGACCTGCCTGGACTGGAGAGTGAGGCCTGTCTCCAAACCTTTACAGAGGAAGAGAGGGACAGGGAGGGAGAGAGGAAAGCCACACTGAAGATATAGCTGAGAATGCTCATGAAAGGACTGAGGTTTACTTAATCTGGGAAACAAACAAAAAGTAGTAAAGAAAAGAAATGAGCCCCCATTTTGTGCAACAATACAGATTAATCTAAAAGTTACCATCCAGAGCAAGGACACAAAGACACTCCCATAGCCGAGGGACTCCATTTGTAATCCTCTACATTAGTGTCTAATGACAGGAAGCAGAACAGTGCTTGTTTATGGAAAGGGAGGGCCAGTGAGGAGTTACAGGAAGTTTTATATGGTAGTCTCTAGTGGGACTTGTCACACAGATGGGCATTGGTAGTGACAAAACACCAACCAAAAGCAACCCCAGGAAGGAAAGGGTTTATTTGGCTCTCAGGTTACAGTCCATTATTGAGGGAAGACAAAGCAGGAACCTGGAGGCAAGAACTGAAGCCGAGACCACAGAAGAACTTTCTGGCTTACTCAGCTAGCTTTTTGATAGAGCCCAGGCCTACCTGCCCAGAAATAGTACTACCCGTCATGCTCTGGGCCTTCCTACATCAATGAAGCAATGCCACACAGACAAGGCCACAAGTCAATCTGATGAAGGCAGTCTCCCAACTGAGATTCCCTCTTCCCAAGAGTATTGAGTTGACAAACAAGATTAGGCATCCCACATGGACTCGCCAAAACTCATAGGATTGTGCAGTAAAATATAAAGACTTATAGAAAAACAGATTTGTGAGTATACTGCTAGTCATAAAGATACTCAGAGGTGTACATTGTCTAGGATTGACATGACAAGAATCAGTGATTTTTTTTTTCTCTGTGTCTTAGGGTTTACTTCTGCGAAGAGACACCATGACCAAGGCAACTTTTATAAAAGACAACATTTAATTGGGGCTGGCTTACAGTTTCAAAGGTTCAGTCCATTATCATCGTGGCCAGAAGCATGGTAGTGTCTAGGCAGACATGGTGCTGGAGAAGGAGCTGAGAGTTCTATATCTTGATCCAAAGGCAGCCAGGAAAAAACTGTCTTTTCTGCACTGGATGGATCTTAAGCCTAGGACCTCAAAGCCCACCCTGACAGTGACACATTTCCTCCAGCAAGGCCACACCTAACAAAGATATACTTCCTAACAATGTCACTCCTCGTGGGCCAAGCATTCAAACACATGAGTCTATGGGAGTCAAATCTTTTCAAACCACTATACTCTGAAACATAAATTTAACTCTGCAAATCTGTTAAACTTTGTTTTTAATTACAGGTGTAGGCTTAGATTTTTCACAACCTGCTTTAGTAAGGGTTCTCAAAAGTTTCAACACTCCCTCTTGCCCACCATCCAAAGGTAGGGGAGAAAAGACAGATAATAGGACAAGGGGATGTGGACCTATTTAGAAGCAGCTCTTTGGGACAATCTCAATCTTCATTGTCAGGATACCAGCAGTCCAGTTCTGTAGTGTCACCAAACATGGATCAGCATTGACAACATGATCCAGCAGAAACAGCCAGGCCTCCGCTGTCAGCATGAGTCCTCTGGGAGTGATCAGAAACAGCCAGAATGCCAGGAGAAGTTTTCTGTTATGCAAGCGGGCCATCACTGTCTGTTGGGTCCTACTTATACTCTCTCCAAACATCACGAGTCCTCTCACAGGTCTGCTTCAGCGAAACATCACATGAGTTTTCTCCACATGAGTCTGTGTCACATGACACAAAGCTCATAGAAATTTCCACTTCATACACTAGTCAGCACTCATTCATTTGAGCAACAGATATTACAATTACACTCTGCTGTTTCGCTGAGAGATACAAAAGATAGTGCCTTCTTCTCACGGGAGGGAGGAAGGGATGGATGAAGAGAGAAGGGTTAGCAGGTGGCAGGATCGGCAAGGGCTTCGGGAAGTACCTGTCGGCAAAGGCATCATCTGAGGAGAGACCCAATCCATAAAGAACAAGGCAGAGTCGTTAAGTTCAGCAAGGGTCAGGGGATGACAGAAGGTCATGCTGATGGGGTTGACCAATTGTATGAGAAAATGGACTGTTCTAACTCTCCACCCTTGCAAGCCTTGTCACCACAGAAAAACTTGGGTATCAACTCTGTTTCTACTTAAAACAGGGATAGCGACGATATTTTACATTCCCACTTTTATGAGGATTAAATGAGTTGATCCTGGTTGAATATGCCTTGCCCCCCGCCCCACACCGTAACTCCAAAATGTTCTCAAATTCGACATTCATTGAGTTGCAATACAACCATCACAAGTGGGAAAACCCCTTGACTTAGGACCCTTGTCAGGGTTCCTAATGAAAATGCAGATACCCTACAAAACCCAGCCGATACTAATGTCTACCTAAACAAATACACTGCACACAATATATACATGAATTTTGTGTTGACTTGGGTCCCATCCCATGACACCTCATTTTGTATATAAAAATGTCACAAAGTTCAGGATCTGAAAGACTTCTTGCTCAGCCACTTGGGGTAGTAATTGTGACTGCCAGCTAGTAAGCACAGCATGTTTATCCTTCGACTGTAATCATAATGTTATTTAGTTTATGGTTTTTGAAAGATGACTGGATGTGAGGTATGGAATGGGAATCAATAGCAATCCAAGAGACCAGTTAGGCAGCTACTGCAAAATGATGGTACCAGGAGAAAGAAGACGGCAGTTTGGACCTTGTCATATGAGGATGGGCAAGGAGATGCTGACAAGTGGCCAGGCACAAGTTATCACTGATGTGGATTGGTGTGGCTTGCCCATGTACTTGATGCTTCATGTGGGAGGTAAGAGGGGAAAGGAATCACAGACAATAACAAAGCCCCCAAGTCAAGGAGATCAAATTCTCTTCAAGTCACAGAGCCACTGCCTCACGGAGGATGCTTGCTAGGAAGCTGAGAGTTTGAAGCTGAAACAGTCACAGGTAATGTTAGCACTCATTCATGCAGATCTCTGGGGCCATACTCAAGAGGTCATTTTGTTGTGACTATTCCTTCGATTAAAAAAAAATAAATTAAAATGGAGTAATTCTTAGAAGATTAATTTAATCCTGTGAAAGTTAAATTAAAATCTTAATTAAATTAACCGAGACCAACAGCAAAAAGATTGAAATGCAGCCCATAAATAGAAAAGAATTCAGATACCTATGTGTGTGTCGCTCCACACCCAAGAGCCGTGATGTAAGGTCTCAGAGGTGAACGTCTTAAAAAGATAAAGGATTGGAACATTTTAAGCCAAATAAGGGCTTTTTTTTGTGTTTTGTTTTCTTTCTATTTTTGGCATCCTTCACCTCAACTTTAAGAACAATGTATGCTTGAGAACTTTCTCAAGGTCACCTCTGTGCTGAGCTGTCACACAAGCCAGCTGACTGGCCTAATGCCATGTTTACAGACCAAATTATCCTCTTATTTGTATCAGCACAATTCTGTAGATTATAAACTGCAGTTCCTTAACAGAATTTCAATAAGTCTCTCACAAAACACTCATCTAATGATTTCCCCCAAAATAACCTTCTGTATTTTCCATCCACAAAACAGCCAGCCATCTCCACACAGACTTCCTTAAGAGATAAACAGACTCCAGCCTGACGCTCAGACAAAGAGAATAGAATCATGGTACCCAGGATGACTGGCCTTTACTGAAGACTGGTGTGTGTGTGTGTGTGTGTGTGTGTGTGTGTGTGTGTGTGTGTGTGTCTGTGTGTGTGTGTCTGTGTGTGTCTGTGTATGTGTCTGTGTGTGTGTGTCTATATATCTGTCTGTGTCTAAGTATCTGTGTGTGTGTCTGTGCATGTCTGTGTCTGTATATCTGTGTGTGTGTGTCTATGTATCTGTGTGTGTCTGTGTCTATATGTGTATGTGTGGTCTGTGCCTGTGTATATGCATGTGTGTGTGTGTTTCTGTGTGTGTCTGTGTCTTTCTGTCTGTCTACCTCTGGTATCATTCCTCAGGAGCTTTCTATCTTGTGTTTTGAGACAGTGTCTGCCATTGGCCTGGAACTCACCAATTAGGCTCCAATTACATTTCCCTTTCATAGCCCATCACTGAGGGTGGCTGGGCCAGCGAGCCCTAGGGACCAGCCTGTGTCTGATTCTTTGCTGCTGAGATTACAAAAGCATCATAACATAGCCTTTTGGGTTCTATAGACCAAACTCAAGCAAGCTCCTTACTGACTGCAACATCACCCAGCCCTCTACTCAGGACTTGATTTAGTCATTTCTTTTTGTTGCTATGATAAAGACACCAAGACTGAAAGCAATCAGGAGAGGAAAGAATTTATTTGGCTTACATATCCCTTTCATAGCCCATCACTGAGAGAAGCCAAGACAGAATTGTATTTACCTATAGATAATTATATAGAATGTTAGTTAATTCATGGGGCCATACAGATACAGGAAGCCATTATTCACAGGGCAGCTATCTTGATGTGCTTTCTGATGCTGTGATAAAGACCATGACCAAAAACAACTTGTGGAGAAAAGGGTTCATTGCAGGTCACACTCCTTCCGTCATTGAGGGAAGTCTGAGTGATAACACAAGCAAGAACTGAAGCAGAGACCATGAAGGGACACTGCTTACTGGCTTGCTCCCCCACCGGCTTGTTCTGTCTACCTCCTTGATACAACCCAGGACCACTTGCCCAGGGGGACACTGCTGGACCATGGGCTGGACTCTTCCACACTAAACCTTAGGCAAGAAGATACTTCACAGAATTACCTAGTCTTGTGGGGGTATGTTATCAATTGAATGTCCCTCTTCTCAGATGATTCTAACATGCCAAGGTGACAAAAACAAACAAAAAACAATAAAACAAACAAACAAAAACAACAAACAAACAACCAAGACAGCATTTCAAAGACTTGTACTGAAAACATAACTACTATCTATTGTCTCCCCTAAAGAGACTGGAAATGTTCTCAATTCTCCCCTATTTGCCTGATTGTTCTGTAATGAGTACATATTGTTCATCATATGAGAAAAAAAAACCATTTTAAAACACCCAGGATTTCCAAGCTTGTAGAATTTCCAATGCAAATTAGCCACCTCTCGGCTTTTCTGTGATGGTGCCCATCTACTCTGATGGTGTCTCTGTTTCAATTGCTCACCAGCCAGAAGCCTTGGATCGTTCAACTAATTAAATCCTTACCACCCGGCAATTATTGATTCACCAATCTCCCCTTCCTATACCTTCCAGTCACCCCTAACTTGCACAAATATGAAAGACAACTTCATGCATTTTAACCTTACAATGTCTGAAAAACATTGTAGTTAGAAATGCTTAATTTGTTCTCAGAATTCCTACAGTATTAACACCAGATATCTAGTGCAGCAGTTCTCAACCTGTGGGTCCCTTTGGAGAGTCAGACCTCCGATGTCATGAATATCAGATATTTACATCACAATTCCTAACAGTAACAAAATGAGAGTTATGAAGTAGTAACGAAGATGATTTTATGGTTGGGGTCACCACAACACGAAGGTCTCAGCATTAGGACGAGGACCCTGCTCTAGTGATTCTGGCTTATTGTCTACAAAGTGGTCTCATTAATGGAATTGTTCTTTCAACCAGGTTGTGTTTTACCAAATAAATACTTGGACTTCTCCAAAAGAAACATAAGACCTTAAGTCAAACAACTGGGCTCTTTTCAGGGCAATGCCACTTTCTAGGGAAGACATGTTAGGAGCAAAAAAAAAAAAAAAAATCTTTTCAATATCTTCTGTATTGATATCATGATTATACATTATAGTCTGAAGGCACAGATATAAATATGTACCCAGAATGCTCTGAAAATAATACTATCCATATAAAAGATTAGCAGTTTACAGCTTTGGGAAGATAAGTGTATAATAGAGACTATGGGAGTTTAGTGTTTGTTTGCTTATATATTTAAAAATGTCAGTTTTTTGGTTTTTGGACACAGGGTCTCACTATATAATCCTGGTTGTCCTGGAACTCACAAAATAGACCAGGCTGCTCTGAAACTCACTGGGATCCACCTGCTTCTGCCTCCCAAGCGCTGAGATCAAAGGTGTACACCAGCAGACCTGGCATTTTCAGTCTGAACTGATGTGGATTTGACAGGAGCACCAAGAGATAAGCTAAAATTCTAAGATGATGACTAAAGTCTTAATGCTCAAATCATCTGCTGCAGAATAGACTAAAATGTGTACAGCTAGAAGCTGGGATGATTTTTTTTTTTTTCTCCAAAATGTAGACACTACTACAGTCCTAAGGTGACAGCTGTTGGAAGGACTTTTGAGAGGCAGCTCAAAGCAGGGGATGGAAAGAAACGTTACTCCTACACCTACCAACAAGCACCACTCGGGAGGCAGGCTAGGATCCAGCAAGCATCCCACCTGGCTTCACCCGCCTGATGCAGGATGCTATTGTCTGAGACAAATGTGGCTCTACTCATACATCTCATTCCCTTGTGCACTTATCCTGGTATCGTCACAGGAATTACGAAGGAAACAGTACGTATGTGTGTGGGTGTGTCTGGGTATGCATGAGAGCATTGCGTATGTAAGTGTACCTGTTTGTAAAAGAGAGACAGTGTTTTTCTGTGCTACTGACCGCAGGCAAGTAACATCCTGAAGCATCAGGTCCTTGAAGCTCTAACTCAGTTCTAATTCCTTCTCAAAAAGCCCATCTTCTCCTCCAGCTGATCCCAGTCCAGGTTCATCTAATTTGCATATATTTACATATTTCCTGGTTGGTCTCTGGTTCGGTTAAAGGCATGTTCTAGCAATTCAGCATGATGAAAGCCAGGATAGGTTTTTAAGTCAAGTTGTAGCTTTAGATTTTGTCACTTGGAACCATCTTGACTTGGCTTTGCTAAGTGGGCTACATAGAAGGTCTTTTTTACTTGCAGTGGAGAATGCCTTGAATCCCAGCACTTGGGAGGCAGAGGAAGGCAGATCTCTGTGAAATCAAGGCCAACCTGGTCTACATAGGGAGTTCCAAGACCAGCAGAGCTAGATAGTGAGACTCTATCTCAAAATACCAATAATAAAATGATAATTTAATTTCTTCAAAGGAGGAAAAATAACTTTATAGCTCACATTGTGCAGAACTTGACAACGTTTGTTAAATCATTCTACTTAATACTAAATCACATTGCTACAAAAATCCTTCTAGGACCTAAAGAGATGGCTCTGTGGGTAAGAGCACTGACTGCTCTTACGGAAGACTTGGCTTCTGTTTCCAGAACCCACATGCAGCTCCTAATCATCTGTAACTTCAGTTCCAGGGGACCTGACAGTCTCTCTGGCCTCCTCAGGCACGGCATACATGTGATGCACAGAC
This sequence comes from Mastomys natalensis, assembly GCA_021653895.1. Lineage (NCBI taxonomy): Eukaryota > Metazoa > Chordata > Mammalia > Rodentia > Muridae > Mastomys > Mastomys natalensis. The sequence goes on from JAJTUV010000940.1 coordinate 517,693, forward strand.
AGACATGCAGACAAGACCCACATACATAAAAAAGAAAATAGTAAGTCATTTCCAAATCACTGATGTTAAATTGTTAATATCCAAATATCCCAGCTCATGGCCAGAATTATCCCTGGGCGAAATGGCAAGCCCATTGTCATTACAGTCTGGGAGGAGTGCCATCATCTCAGGATGTACCTTGATGCTTCTAATGCCAGTCAACCATGAACCAGAGGGAACTGTACCAGAACGCCATGAGGGACCAGGGAGGGAGGCACACGGCTGGATGCAGGACTGAGATAGGACTGTGAGCACTGAGATGAAGGATATCTGAAGGTCATCAGAGGACCTTTGACACCCACATCTATCAATACCATCGTCCTGTTATTCTGCAACACCCATTGAAGCTCCCCTTCATTTTCAGCAACGCTGAGACAAGCGGTTTTCTCTCCCATAACTTTCTAAATGCTCTCCTCTCTGAACGCTCTCCTCTCTCACCAGCTTCTCCAGCTGGGAATCAGCTGACCAGCCCCTTCTCCCTGAGCCTTCCTGGTGATCAGAACATAGGCTCACTTGCTTTTTAAATAACTCCCTTCCACTCACAGGACAGAACACTTCAACTCAAAGGCAGGTGGGGGGAGAAATGGCACGTGAATGTGTTTCTACATCAACATACGGGGTAAGACTACAGAAAAACACAGTGCGCCTCCTGGATTTGTGGTTAGTGAAAAGTAATCTGTGTACCTTCTTTCCATTTACCTGGTGGTGGTGGAAAGTTATTTAGGAGACAGGTTGTGGAGTCACTCTCGGGGTGGCCTTGGTGACTCTGACCACAGAAAGAGAAGGGATAAGAAGAACATGAGCATGCAGTTTATACAAAAGACAACTGCCTTGCCTCTGAGACCTTCTGTGTTCTCTAAGCAAGAGGAGTAGCAGGCACCACGAAACAGTATGAATGTGGATTACAGACAGCATTAGAATACATCAGGTGTTGCAAGGAAGAGGGACACACATAAGTACCTGCTGTGCCAAAGAAATGCATGTTTTCCTGGTGTCACTCACCAGAGTCTTATTTTCCTTTCAAACTATGGTGTGGTCTAACCTGTTTATTTTTATCTCTGTAGGGAGGACTCCACACGTACCCCTACAAGCAGCATTTCTATTGCTCTTCAGTTTCTATCTGGTAATGTCCGCCACCAGGGATTTTAAATTCCTCACCAAAGGCAAATAGCACCTCTGGAGAGTCAGAGAATAAGACTGGCCAGGCACACCTGCTCTGAGGCCTCAGGCCCTGCTGCAGCCAATCTTTCTGCCCCATATCCAATCCTAGGAAACACTTCCTTACAACCAGCCTTTGTGATCAGAAATAATCCTTAAAGATTATTTGTATCATTAAAAGAAAGGGCTCTTGATGTCCTTGGGCTTTGCCCAGATTCATTTACAAACATTCATTCCACAAATTTAATAATAGGTCATAAGTTTCTCGACTTCTCAGTGTTGAACAGTCATTACAAAGAATTGGCTTCTCCTAGGAGGGGCTCACAAGAAACCTTGGACTGTTCGGGAGCCATTCTCATCCCAGAGGGATTGGTTTTCTGTTTTAAAAGTGGCTCCTATTGAGTCTTCTATTCAGAAGTTGAGACAGCAAGTCCGTGAAGCACTTTCTAAAGAATATCATCAGCAGTGCCTAGAAATTTCGTGTCACACGGTGTCCCAGAAACCCCAGGAAGTAATCTCCTCCACTTCCTGTGAGGCTGAGCTGCTGGGAGAAATTGTTTTAAGCGGGAAGATCCAGACATATCTGACGGATAAAGCGGCACAAGAGCACAGAATTGGGTTTGGAAAGCTGCATCCTGACAGGAGAAGAGATATTCTAGACAGAAACATGCTTGTTCCCTCCTTGAGCAACTGGACTATTAAAAGAACAGACCTCACAGAAATAAGCCTACCACCTCAGAATCCAACCTTGGGAGAGGAAAGTAAAGCCCTGGTGCCAGCGAGAGCTAGGGGGGACCCTATGTGCCTTCTGGGGAGAGATAACACAACTCTGACAGCTTAATTAGCATATGCATATTTCTGAGATTTTTAATATTTTTTTTCATTTCTTCTATCAAATTGTAACACCCTTACAGAAAAGAGGGAGAGAAACGTAGGTGTCTTCCTGTCTCTGTTTGGGCTAAAATGTAAATAAATCCACTTTCCATTATCAACTTGTTCCCTATTTTTTTTTTTTTTTGAAGATGCATTGGTTTTATGAAACTAAATGCCCCTTGGTACTGAGCCCTCTGGTTCTGTGGCTAAAGGGGGAGGCAGGAAGACTGCTTTAGGAACAGAGATGAAAGTGAGACCCGCACCCACAACACAACATCAGGGCCCATAGAGTGGCTAAAAGGCTGAGTGGGGGACAGGAGGCCAAGCTGGTGCAGAACCTCATACATGGTCCCTAGAGCAGGGGACCACAGCATAGACACTTTCCTCTCTTTCCCCAGCACAAAAGGGACATCTCAAGCATGAAAGGTAAGAAAAACAATGCAGCATTTGGGTTCTATGACCTTGTGAGCTCCTTTTGGGTATGACCCCTGGTTAAAAACTAAAGATAGTAAGCATGTATGTAGTATGTATGTATGTATGTGCACCATGTACATGCCATGTCTGAGGAGGCCACTCTGGAACTGGAGTTACAGCAGTCTGTGCTCACAGACTTGTGGATGCTGAGAACCAAATCCCCATCCTCTGCAAGAACAGCCAGTGCTCTTGAACCACTGAGCCATCTCCCCAGCCCCAGTCTTCTCAGTTTTAAAGGGAAGCAAATGGAGATCTCAGAGTAAGAGACCTGTGAACAAGATGCAATGGAATAGTTAAAAAAAAGAATACATTGGTACCAAAGGAAAAAATAATTGGAGGCCAATGCAAATGAGTAGAATACATCTGGCAAATTAACCTCAAATAATTTGATAGTATTATATTGCCTGTCTAGAAACACAATAGTTATATCTCTATATGTTGTAACTTTATGCCTCATAAACCTCTGTGTGACATGCTTGGGGATAAAAAGAAGAAAAGTGTGATATATATAGATGTAGATATAGATACATAGATACATAGATACATATATATATATATGTATATATATAGTACAGTTTCTGTTTAAAGGGTGGCATCTTGAAAGTTTCCAATGGTTAAACAAAAGTTTGATGATTGATTCTTAATGACAAAGACTGATCGAAATTTGAAACATTGACTGAGAGGAAGGTTCTGCTCAAAAAGGAGTCTCTCACTGTCCCACAGGACGTCCGCACAGCTATATTTCTCTCTTGCTGTTTGTAGTCAGACATGAAAACTCACAAGGCGTGATTCTGAAACCATGGAAATGTCCCGAAACTTGCCTCAAAATGAGCTCTGTGGGCTGGAATGCTATATATGTTAGGACTGTCCAATTTAATTTTTAAAGTGATGATAAAATACCTATTTCCTTTTTATTTTTATGACAGTAATATATGTTTATGCTTTTAAAAGTCAAATATTGGAGCTCAAGAGGTGGCACAGCAGTTAAGAGCACTGACTGATCTTGCAGAGGACCCAGGTTCAACTGCCAGCACCCACAGGGCAGCTCACAACTGCCTGTAACTCCAGTTCCAGGGGATCAAATGCCCTCTACTGGCCTCTGTGGGCACTGCATGCACATGGTAGGTATACAGACATATAGGCAAACAGACATAGACATAAAATACAAGTAAATCTTTTTTTAAGAGTCAAGTATAATTCTGAGAAACTAGATGAAAATTATAGCCCCCTGTCCCACACACTCCACTTCTCCCTAGCTCACCTCCCTAGAGGAAATAAAAATCACTATGTAGCCATGATTTTTTTTTCTTCTTTTTTTAAAATTTACTTCACTCTCACTCTCTTACTGTAGGCAGTATCCACTGGCTTCCAGTGTTGGAAGCTAACAGTTTAGCCATCTCGCACTGAAAAATTAGCCTTGCAAGAGTTTTGGTTTCGCTAGCATCCAGTGAAGGCTTATTCCACCACTGTAAATATCAGTCGCAGATGATCAATGTGCTGACAAAGTCTGTTTTCCTTACTTCTGTTTTCTTTGAAGTTAATAGTCACATAGATTTTTTCCTTTGCTTAGTTTTCCTTGTGCCCATGGTTCACTGACCTTACCATCCCCAGTGTTCTTCTAGCACAGACTCCCATTGGCTCACATCACATGGAGACATACTTCTGGAATCTTCCAGTATCTGTCTAGCACAGACTCCCATTGGCTCACATCACATGGAGACATACTTCTGGAATCTTCCAGTATCTGTCTAGCACAGACTCCCATTGGTTCACACCACATGGAGACATACTTCTGGAATCTTCCAGTATCTGTCTAGCACAGACTCCCATTGGCTCACATCACATGGAGACATACTTCTGGAATCTTCCAGTATCTGTCTAGCACAGACTCCCATTGGTTCACACCACATGGAGACATACTTCTGGAATCTTCCAGCATCTGTCTAGCACAGACTCCCATTGGCTCACATCACATGGAGACATACTTCTGGAATCTTCCAGCATCTGTCTAGCACAGACTCCCATTGGCTCACACCACATGGAGACATACTTCTGGAATCTTACCCCCACCCCATCCCCGCTCTGGCTTCTCTGTGCCTACAGCACAGCCATCTCCCGAGCCTGTGCTTCATCCTCGCATCCCCAGCTTAGACATGGTCTGTGTATACTGTGTCTTCTTCCTTTTGTCTTAATGCTTTTACATGGAAGATACTCTCTAGAATCTTCCTGAGAAAGGGCTCGTGGAATGTTGGTTATCTGGGAAATTCCATCTTTTACCCTCCTGAGTAATTGATAGTGTAGGTAAGCATTAAGTTCTAGATTGGAAATAATTTTTATTGTGCTCAGTGGTCTTTGTGGTGGCCATGAAAATATGTCACCTGACCCTCCTACTGTAAGGAGCAGTTGAGTGGTGACATCAGCTGCCACCTCTTCAGGGCCCCACTGAGCTGTGGTATTTCTCATTGGCTGCTCCCTCATGGCAGACAGAAAATGCCTGAGATCGTAATACAGACACTGCACTAAGACATGGACTCCTGCAGGAGCACTATTGGCTCAGGAGTTTCCACTGACTTTCTTAGATCCGCAGGCACATCTGCAAACCTTCCCAGTGAGTCCCCTTCCTGCCCCTTACAGACATCACATGGGCATCCTGATCTAGTGAGCTGCTCCCGTTCTCTGGCTCCTTCCCCTCATCATCTTTCCCAGGTGAATTCTCTGCACATTTATTTAACCCTCCCTTGACATCTGCTTATCAGAAGAAGCAGAACTAACAGAAGTGAGTTTGTGGAGCCAACCTTGAAGATAAGAATGCCAGCACAAGCAATATATACAGGGAGATAGCACAGCCCCAGTTGATGAATTTTTTTTTTTTTATCTGGGGTAACCTGGGCAAATGACCTACTGAGGGACATACATTGTAAATGTAGTGACTCTGACAATCTAATGCCCACGGGGAAAGAGAGTTGAGCTCATTGCTTCCTTCCGATTGTATTGTGGTCTGCCAGTGAGAAGAAACGAATGGCCCTTATTGGGCATTGGAAGTTCAGTATGAAAGCCACAGGTTCCCACTGGCATCTTGTCTAGCAGTGAAAGAGTTTATACATCTTAGCAAGCTGTGAAAGAGTTGATACATCTTAGCAACACACATAGGACTTCAGAAAGTTCCAGAGATCCAAAGATCCAGGAATGTTTCAATGTTCAGCCAGGACAGGCTTGACATTCCAAGGTCAGAGTCCTGATTGAGACAACCAGGGTCTCTAAACCACGCGGTCAGTGTATTTGCCCAAGGGGCATGTCTCTGCAGACTCCTTGGAATGCATGGCATTCACAGCCCTGGTCCACAGTTTCCTAGTAAGAGCCAGGACTTCCTTATCTGAAGAGGTCTCTCTCAAAAAAAAAAAAAAAAAAAAAAAAAAAAGCAACAAGTAGCATACCCTTCTAAGTGTCAGTTCCAGTCTAAAACATCTGGAGACAGCTAGGAGGATCAAGAAAAATCATTATACAGCAAAGCAGCTTCAGGCATTGGCAGGCTTGGCCAGCACCAAATGAGTGTCACTGGGATCCAACTTTGAGAGTCTTTGGCCAAGGAACTGCAATACAAGACAAGAGAAGAAAGAATTCATGAACTACAGGGCACTTGCCCCAGAAATAAACTTCACAGCCCTGGCCCTCTCCAGGTCAGACGGATGTAGAAAGGCCACAGAAGTAAGTCTGGACAGGATGAGACCCTGGAATACAGAGACACAAAGAACCACTGCTAGATATCCAGAAGTCATGTGTGCTGATGGCTTTGAGTGAGAGAGATGTCCTCCACAGTCATGGTTGAACACCAGGTCCCCAGTTGGAAGCACTTCCGGGAGAGATTGTGGGACCTTGAGGAGGTGGAGCCTTGCTGGAGGAAGTGCATCACTAGGGGTGAGAGTGAGAATCACTCCACTTCCGGTTTGCTCTCTCAGCCTCCTGCTCCGGCCTCCCTCACCATTGTGGCTCTCCCTCTGGCACTGTAAGTTTCTTCCATAAGTTGTTTATGGTAACGGTGTCTTATCACTGCAATAGAAAGTAACTAATACTCCAGGGAAATAGAAAGAGGCTCTTCAGAAAACAATATGGCAGAAAATCACCATCTTTTTGCTCAGACCCCAAATGAAAGCCAGTTTTCTGGTCTATAAATCACTGAGTAAGAAGGTGGCTGAGGAGTAGATAGAGTAGAGACCCACAGCCAAATATCAGGCAGAGCCCCAGGTGTCTTGTGGAAGAGTGAGGGACCGAAGTGAGCAAGCTGGAGGGATCAAGGACACCACAAGAGGCCCCACCAAGTCAACTAATCTGAGATGAGAGAGGCTTACAGAGCCTGGGTCACCAGCCAGGGAGCATGAAAGAGTGGACCTAGACCCCTACACATTTGTACCAAATATGCCACTTGGTCTTCATGTGGGTCCCCTGACAAGTGAACAAGGGACTGCTCAGTCTCTGTTCCCTGCTTCCTTGGATCTCCTTGCCCCCCTACTTGGACTCCTTGGTAGGGCCTCTGTGGGAGAGGAAATGCCTAGACCTGCTGGGACTAGATACCTCAGGGTTGGGTGGTACCCAAGGGTGCTCCCCCGTATCTGAGGAAAAGGGGAGGGGCAATAGGGGATGTATTTGTAACGGTGGGACTAGGAAGGGAGGGGGAGGGGGCTGTGATCAGGATGTAAAGTGACTAAAAATAAAATAAATATTTTTAAAAAGGTTTCTGGGTCCCTGGGAGGACAGATTTTGCCATGCCACATCAGGTGTTCTGCAGTGACCTCCCTATGGCATCACATCCCTACGGATTGATGTGTATGTGAGGACATGCATACACATGTTAGTATGGAATGATGTTGTTTTTCTTACCCAATGTAAAGTATACAGACCTCCAATTTAGGGGGTTAAAATAATAAAGAGTTGTTTTCTCCTGTTGCTGTGAGCTGACCATGGCCAGGCTGTTCTTCTGGTACATTCTTCCGTTATATAGCAGAACTCAGCCATGTGGCTGCACTCAGCTAGGGTTTCCGGTGAAGCTGGAATGAACTAGATCTGCATTGATTGCCCAGTATCTTAAAGCCTGTCGCAAATCACAACAGCTGTCATGGCAATCATTTTTAATCTAAGTTATTTGAAACCCAGTCATGCCCTGTCACCTGTGGTCTAGATTAAAGTCTCTACCTTATATGGCTAATATCCATCCATCCAAACTCCCAAACTCCTGAAGATGACAAGTCCATTAGCAAACAGTGCCCCATTCACACATGTTTTCCTAACTAGACAACCCATGACTGTCATAGAGCCTGAGGCCCAAGGGCCTTGGAACTCCTATGTCTGGGCTCCCCTCTCCCTCCCCTCTTCCTTTCTGCTCACCTGTTGATATCCCATCACTTCCAGACTGGCATCAGCTTCCTTTTCTTACCTCTCTGAGGCCTGTGAGTACTGTTTTCTTTTTACCTCTTCATTGTGTTTTTGCTGGACATGAATACTTGAAACCATTGCCTCCTCCCACCCCCAACCCCACCACACACACAGGATTTTGGTAAAGAGTGATTAGGTTTATAGCCACTCTTGAGAAACAGGTCGCTTAATACCACATAAAAAAAAAAAAAAAAAAAAGGTTGATAAGTGGCTACCATGATGCTATGCTTTCCGGACACAACAGAGCAGTTGCGAATACAAATTCACAGTGGTTGGGACAACATGCTCAAGACCTGTGCAAGCCCAAGCCAGAGAAAGTCTCAGCATGGAAAATGGAGGTGGGACACCCCTCCCCCAGCTGAGGAGCTTTAGCAGTTGATGGCTGATAGCAGAGGGATAGTCTTTTCTTTAAGGGCGTGGCCTCTGGTGGGCGTGGCCTCTGATAGGCTGATCACACCCAAGTGGATGTTCACACTACAGTATTTGGACAACACACATTGTACCTGATGTCTCTCTCTCTCTCTCTCTCTCTGTGTGTTTAAACAATTTTTAGAAAGAGGACACAATGTTGGTTCAATACAGAAAAGGTGCCTCGGAGGGGTTGGAAGACAATGAACATCATAAAACATATCACATGAAATTCTCAAAGAACTAACTAAAATTAAAATGAATAAACCACGGAAATGGAAACTACAACGCCTCACAAGTACAGAAGTTGGCTTGAAAGAGAAAAACTCCAGGGGATAGCTCCTGTGGTTACCAAGACACAAGCCTTTGCTCCTATCACACTTTATCCCAATAGCTAAAGTGTGTCACACGTCTGAGCCCATGGTCTACAGGAGAAGAAACTCATGAGCCTTTGGACACGGGAAGGCATGCTCCAGTGTGGGCTGCAGGGACAGGCCCAGGGCACACTGCATTCTCTCTACCCACCCCTCCTACTGCAGAAAAACAAACCTTTGCAACAGTTTATTGAGATTCAATTAGAAAGTGTCTGAGTTTGCTTCTCTGTTGCTGTGTTAAAACACAGCAAAAAGCAACTTGGGGAAAGAAAGGGTTTATTTGGCTTATGTGTTATAGCCTATTATGAAAAGAAGTCAAGTCAGGAACCTCAACAAGGAATCTGAGCAGAGACCAAAGAGGAATATACCTTACTGGCTTCTACCTACCCCCACCACACCCCTTTTTGTCTGTTGCTATGTATTGTAATGCTAAGTGCAGACCCTTGAGACCTGGTTGCTCCAGAGACTAGAGAGGCCATAAGTAGACCCAAGCTAAGCTATGTGACTTTGCCTCCAAGTTATTTCTGATTAGTGATTAAAGATGCTGACAACCAATAGCTGGGCAGAAGAGACATAGGAAGGGTTTAGGCTTAGGGTTCCCTGGCTTGGGGTTGCAGGAGAAGGAGGAGGGAGAAAAAAGGTGGAGAGAGGGAAAAAGCCGCCATGGGTTAGGTGAGTCATGAAATAATAGCCAAGTGGGTTGACTAATTGGAGTTAAGAGCAGCCCAGATGAAACATGGCAAATTATATAATAGGATTATTGGCTGGGAAGTAGACATATCATTGAGGATAGATGTCTGCCCATCTCTTGTACTGATTGAGTCTTATTGTAAATATAAAGGTTGTGTGTATCTTTTATCTGGAAACCAAATGGTCAAAGACAGGGTAGAAACCCTAGGTTGCAATTAAATATTTCTACAATAGCCCTGTCTCACTCACTCAGATATCTTTCTTCTTCAGCCTGGGTCCAGCTGCATAGGGATGGTTCCGCCCACAGTGGGCTGGGACCTCCTACATCAATTAGCAATAAAAAATAAATGCCCCACAGACAAGCCCGCAAGCCAATCTGATGGAGACAACTCTTCAACTGAGAATCTCTCTTCCAAGTATGTAGGTTTTTTCAAGCTGACCCAAATCACCCAGCACAGATAGGGTATACAGCATTTAAGGGATAGATGGAAAGGCCTACTCTTCTCTGGATCTGCATGTCAGGTTGGGTTCCTGGGAAAAGAAAGAACACCCCAGTCGGGACACTGAGAAGGGTCAGTGTTATTCACACATATCTCTACAGCAGAGATGCAAAAATGTGTTTCGGAGCCAGCTCTTTTCTTCTCATAGTAGACCAGGTACGCGTTCTAATCGTATACCAATATTTCAACAGCTAGTTAGGAATATTCCACCAAATTCATGCAACACTATTCCTTATGTCGATCCAGACATGTTTCTACATTTCTGTTATTTCTGAGTTCCATCCTTGGGAATTTCCTCTTTGGTGGCATTTAATAGGATTGTAAATTTAAAGATAAACTCCCATAGGAGACAACAGACGCTATCTGGCTTAACAGCAGTGCACAGGGATTGAGAGCCTGGTGATTGTAACTGACTATAGACAATTCTGAGCCTGACATGGGATGACAGCCACAACTACCAAGGCAGTCTTGTATGACGAGAACGTGAAGCCGCCTGCTTCGTGCGTTTAGACCACAGCTTGGCTCTGCACAGCAAATGTGGTGAGAAGCCCTGAAGACCTCCAACCTCATTCCTCAGGTTTCTTGTCCTTTCCCACCCATGGCTTCCAAGTATTGAGTCTTGTATGTACCTTGAATGTACTGTCACCTTTGGCTTGGCAGGCACTGTGTCACAAACCTCAGCTGTGTTGCTGCCTATTTGGTATGTCTGGCAAGCCCAGTCCAACATAGGGCTTACCAGCTGTTTCCATACAAAGAAAAGCATTATGACAACCCAGCTGTGCCCTCCTCAAGACTGTGGCTCTTCTCACTACTACCGAGTAGTTCCCGCCCAATAGATACTGCCTGAGCCAGAGAGTCCAAAGCAGCCTTCACAGAAGGCTCAGCAGCCCCTGTCTCCCTGATTAGTTTCCCTAAGCACTCCCGGCCCTCCCACCCTTCAAAACTGGCTTGCCTCTCTTGTTGCCTCTACTATAGTCACTTCTTCTAAGGCCTTTGAGTGCTCTAGTGTGACTTCCTGAGGCGGTTGTTACATCTCCTTTATCAGTCTGTAAGTGAGATAGGACAGGAGTCTTGTCGCTCTCTTTGTGACAACCTACACAAAGCAAACTCTGTCACTTTAAACCTGCCACAGTCCACCTGCTCCTCTCAGAGTGAAGGGCAAAGTGAAAGAAAAAAGGAGCCCAGTGTCTCCTCTGTCAGGTAATACAGGCTTAGACACGTGAACCTATGTACCAGTAAGAGGTACAAAGTCCCCCCGTTTAACTGCACCCCCAAGATCCCATGTTAGGTACAATGGAAGACCAGGGATTCTCCCAAGCATATCAAACAGTAAGAAAGTCATGCTTTGAATGGTATTTGACTTGAGGAAGAGCATACCCTGAGAACAGACTAAAAGGTCCCTCCCTTCTACTCCTGCCTCCTGGTTTATAGAGAAATACACACCATTGTGGGAGAACTTGGGACAATAAGTAGGGAAAAGTTAAAGGGAGAGGGTCTGTGGTCAGGATCCAGAGAGAAGTGGAACCAAAGGTCCAGGTCCAGTGTCCCCACAGACTCTACAAGAGCCTAGCCCACTGAGGCAGTAGAGGCAGCACCCTAGAGAAGGGCTACAACTCTACAGAAGGAGCTCACACCCTACAGAAGGGCTACAACCACCTACAGAAGGCTCAACACCTACAGCCATACCATCACATAAGGAGCTGCAACCCTACAGAAGGAGCTATAAATGCACAGTGATGCAGGAGTTGGAGTTCTCTCCCGGAGCCTGTGCTGACCCCTGTCCTGTCTTCTATATCCATCACCTCTGCTCAGAAGGCACTATGGGGTAAAGGTGGAGTCAAATAACCCCAGACATCTTTTCTGTCTACTTTCCTGTCTTTTCCCTCCATCATATGTTCAAGGGTCAGATGATTCAGAGGCCCATTCAGTGTTTACATTCATGGCCTTGGAATTCAGTTCTACACCTTCCTTCTGCACTGTGAACTCTTGAGAAAAGACCTAAGTGTCAGGGTCCCAGCAGACGTTTTAGCCCACAAGAGAATTGCAGATCACACACTGGCCTTTTCAAATGTTTAAAAAGCTGTTGCCTCTGTCCATTTTCTGCTGCTACAACAATACCATGGTCTAGGTAATTTTTAAAGAAAAGTTAATCCCACAGTTCAAAAGGCTAAGAAGTCCAAGATCAAGGGCTGCACATAGCCTTCTCATTGCATCATGGAAAGAGGGCACCACATGGCAAGAGACTATACTCAGTAAAGACAGCTAACAGAGGCCAGCAACAGAGCCAATCTTAGGGACACCTTGTCCATTCTACCAGTAAGAACATTAATGGTTCAGAACCTAACAGCACCCCTACCCTAAGGCTTCACCTACTACAATCAGCAATTAATTCTCAACCTGGCTTTAGAGGGAGACAAGCATGATTTATTTTATTCTTTGAGGTTTGGGAAGGTAAAGAGACAGCCAGGCATCAGTTCAAAACAAGAGATAAAACCCAGGGACAACTTGAGAGGAGCAGAGATGCAGAGGTTAGAGGATGAGGGATTATCTAGGAGGAAATTTGATGTGGATTTCCCAGACTCTTCCTGTGTTGTTTGTATATGCTTGGCCCAGGCCATGGAGGTCTGTTGGCAGCTTTAAATTTGCTGAGGTATGTGGCCTTGTTGAAGTAGGTGTGGGCTTTAATACCCTAGTCCTAGCTGCCTGGAAGCCAGTATTCTGCTAGCAGCCTTCAGATGAAGATGTAGAACTCTCATCTCAGCTCCTCCAGTGCCATGCCTGTCTGGATGCTGCCACTCCAAAAGAACACAGCCCCCAATTAAATGTCCTTTACAAGACTTGCTTGGTCATGGTGTCTGTTGACATTAGTTAAACCCTAACTAAGACACTTCCCTACTCTACCATTCAATTTATCTACTACTTGTTGACATTGAAATATATTTTATAGAATCACTACATTTAAGGTCTATGTCCCTCACTGCCTTCAGCTCAGAAAGTATATTAGGCCACAGTCAAGCTGCCTCATGGATGAGTCTCACATCAGTCTACTCAGACTCTCGACACACATTTCACTAAGCAGGAATGTTTCTTCGGCTCTTACATTGTTTTGTGCCAGTCATACTTCTTCGGTGCATCTTCTGAAGACTAAGTAGGACCAGCAAGACACTTGTGAAAATGGTCGTTTCAAAGATCTAAAGAAGCCGTTGGTAAAATTTGATTAAAATAACCTCCTAAAGGACTTCATTTTTAAAATTGTTCCAAGTTAAGAAGTCAAGGGAGATGACTCAACGGTTAAGAGAACTTGCTGTTCTTACAGAGGACCCAGGTTCAATGCTTAGCACCCACATGGTAGTTCACATGTACCCTGACTGCAGTTCCAGGGCACGAGGCATGCATGGGATCACATACATACATGCAGGCAAAACGTTCATACATATACAATAAAATAAATCTTGAAAAAAATAAAAATATTACATACAGATTGTTACTTCAAAGAGCCACAAGTGTGAGAGGGATCCATTCTGTCTGTTGTCTGTCTGTCTGTCTGTTCTGACCCACAAATTGTGGCCACCATGTTAAGTCTTTAAAAGGTGAGTAAGGCTATATCCCAAGACACAGCAATAACTAATTGCATACCAATAGCACCCAACACAGCATGGGAGCACACTATGTGTGGCCACTTCAATATGTGTTATAAGTATAACTCCTGGGCATTTCTGCAGACGATGCTGATCTCAGGGCACGCAATGATACTGGGCACTCTTGCTCTCAATCTCTGCCTCTCCCCCCTCCCAGCAGGCATGCCTTCTGTCCTCGCTCTTCACCCAAATGCTTCAAAAACAGTATTCAGGGAAATAAAGCATCTTCCCCACAGATCAATTGTGACAAACTGTGGTACGAAACAATGGAAATTTTAAAAACCATGAAACAACTCATGTCTTGAGTGTACTGAAGCCATGGCTGGCTACAACTCATCTCACACAGCTGTGTATGTGCTCGCTGTGCTCAGGAAAGGGACACTGATGGTATTTACGTGCCTAGCAGTTTGCGTTTCTTCTTTTGCTTTACCTCAAAGCAATTGACATTTTCAAGATCTGCTTTTACTATTTTTAATTATGTCTGTGTGAACGTGGGAGGCTTAGCGCTGGGGCCTAAGGAGGCTGGAGGCATCAGATCCCTCCAGAGCTGGAGTTGAAAGTGATCATGAGTCACCCAGTGTAGGTGCAGAGAGCCAAACTCACATTGATCCTCTGCAAGAGCACTGCACGCTCTCAACCATTAAGCCATCTCCCCAGCCCTGCAATTGACATTTTAAGACAATTGCTATGATTTAAAAATTATTTCACTAATTCTTTTCCTTGGACTTGACTTTATCCTCCAGAGAACATTGTGTTCAATGCACGGAGCAGCCAGTCAAGTGCCTTGAGAGGCAATTTAACTGTTTCTCACTAAGGCACACCAAAATTCAGCCATGTCTATAAAATATATTAAGCTCTAACCCAATTGATACTTCCAAAAGCATTTTAATAAGGACACTCTGACATGTGGCTTGAAGTACACATAGTGTATCATCTGAACGCATGCCCATTAATTGCTTGGGGGTTAAAAATGCAACCAGGAGACAGAGCTGTCTCCAGTATTCACTCCGATTAACACATTCTTCACCACTCACCTCATTCTGAAAACATCTTCATGATGCAGTAGAGTGGCTTTTGACAGCCTCTACTGGAGCTGGTTATGGTCGAGCCGGACAGTAACCATCCTTAACAGTTTGCCTTGCATGCCAGATCGTTTACAGCACTCAGTGTAGTTTCTGATTAGGCCTTGGTATCCCCCATCCCACCAGACGATGGCTGGGTTAGACAGACACACAAGGAACAGCTTCCCTAAGAAAGTTATAAAGGCAAAGCCAAGCCTAGAAGGCAACCCCGGCACCCACCAAGAGCAAATTAGTTTTTTGGGTTTTTTTTTTGTTTTTTTCCATGTGTGTGCGTGAGCCTACTGAGTTTTTGTGCATCATGGGCATGCAGGAGCCCACTGAAGACATGAGAAAGCTTCACATCACCTGGAACTGGAGTTATAGGCTGTTATGAGCTGCCTGTGGGTGCTGGATCTGAACTCTGGTTCTTACAAGGGCAGCAAGCACTCTTGCCTCCCTGGCCATTTCTCCAGCCCTAGGTTGACATTTAAGAAAGAGTAAGGTTTTCTTGCGTAAGAAATTGCCCAGCTAATGGAGTGGAGAGAGAAAGAGGGTGGTAGGTTAAGTGTAAAGACTGTGATAAGAGGCACTGGAGTGTCATGGGATTCCGTGGACGGAAGGAATGATGTTCACAGGTGAGGCCACAGAGTATGAAACTGGTGCTTAAGGAATAGGTGGGATTCTAGCAAGCAGGAATTTGTGTTGTTCACCCAGAATACCTTCTTCAGAATACACCCATCAGGTCACACAGCAGGGAGCAAGGGATTAAACGGCATTACTGAGGCAAAGAACCAAGGATAGCCTGAGCCCCATTATAACATAGATATAGCTCAGTGGTCCAGCACTTGCCTAACAACTCAAGGCCCTCGGTCCAATTCCCAGTGAGACACAAGGAGAAAAGAAAGGAAAGGAGAGAGGAAGGGAAAGAGAGAGTGGGGAGGGAAGGAACGAGGGGGAGAGGGAAGGGAGAGGAGATGAGTTGACCAACTACAAGAGCAAAGTAGCACAACGGAGGTGGGAGAATGGGAGTTTGGTCTTGACTAAGTTACTTGCGACCTCCCTCTATAAGTGGACAAGGCAATCAGAGTTAAGTGCTCAGAGAAGTCCCAGCTGGAGACTAAATTTGGCTGCTTGGGATTCCACAGGGGAGGTGAGGGCGGGGTCTTAAGATTCATATGGAGGGCTTCCCAGTGGGACGCCCCAAGACAGAGCTCTGGATATTCCACCCTTTCCAGGTACAGTGAAGAAGGCATACAGGAGACCAAAGGAATGTCAGGGAAGAGTGGGCATGCTGCCTCGTTTTATGTCTACTTGACACAAGCTAGAGTCATCTAAGAGAAGGAAGTCCCCATTGAGAAAATGCCTCTTAAGATCGGGTTGTAGGCAAGCCTGTGGGGCATTTTCTTAATGAGTGGTTGATATAGAGGGCCCAACCCAATGTGGGTAGTGCTCTCCCTGGGCAGATGGTCCTAGGTGTTATCAGAAAGCAGGCTGAGTAAGCAATGAGGAACAAGGCCCGTAAGCAGCACGTTTCCATGGCCTCTGCATCAGTTCCTATCTCTAGGTTCCCTCCCTGACTTCCCTGAATGATGGATTGCAAGATGTAATATGAAATAAAGCCTTCCCTCCCCAAGTTGCTATTGATTGTGGTGTTCCATCACAGTGACAGAAACCCCGAGACAGTGGCAATCTGACAACGGAGCTGAGGAATTGTGCTAAGAAAGTAGGAGCAACGGCTTAGACATGGAAGATGGTAGTGCAGTCAAGGTGAGCTTTGATACCAAGGTCAGCAAGAAACCTCCTCTGAATGAAAAGAGGTGGAGCCAAATGTGTCTATGACTTGATTCTGGACCTCTCAGGAATCCATATGCAGAGGAAAATCTCAGAGGCACCCTCAGGTTGGATCCCCAGAGACGAACTACGGCTGCGAAGCTGTCAAAACTTCATCTCAAGAGTCATGGAAACAGACATCTAGCAGCCAGCCAGTGGACGAAGAGAATCCAGATAGGAACCCAAAGAGCAAACCACTCAGCTCCGTGCTCTGCAGGAAGGCACCTTCCTTCATCCCAACCCCACCCTACTTCGCATCAAGGTCAAGGTTAGCACCAGGAAACTGAGAAGCGTTTACAGAGACCTCCACTGTGAGCAAGGCCTCCAAATTTAACAGGACGTTTGCCCACGCTCAGACTCCCCTAAGTCATCAGAAAATGATTGTGGAATCCCTATGAGGTGGAGAGCCCATCCCCCACCCCAGTCTCCAAAGTCCACCTGTAGATCAGTCTAAGCACACTAAGATGCTAGTTCACAGCATCTCTCCCAGCATTCCACTCTGGGATGCAAATTAGTACTCCAAGGGCTCAGTGGACTGCAACTCCTCCCAGAACCTCCAGTCTTAAAACCAAAAGTACCCATCACCAAAATCTGCACATCTTGACTTTTTCAGATAAAGTAAAAACTCCTCACTGCCGTCACACAAACACCAACAAACAGCACCCAGAGCAAAATAAAAGGATCTTACGCAAATGGCATTCATCTGTGATGCCTCACTTCTAAATTCTAAACCCAGAGGAATTAAAAAGGCAAAATTAATATTTTACAGTAAGTCGGGTTTCAAATGCAACATCAGCAAACATAAGCCATGAGCCTGCCAGTTGCTAATGTCTCATGGCTACCAAAGTCCAGTGCGTTTCTACAAAGGACAGTTAGCATTTGGCAACATTTCTGTGTAATTCCCCAGAAATACAACTGCAAAGTTAAAGGCATGACTGACAGGGAGTTCATGCAACCCTCGTGTTATAAATGATAACGGATCACCACATTTACAACCCCCACTTTCACATACATAGAGTTTATTACATGTACTCCAGACACTAGAATTTGCATCATTTAAATTTCAAGGAGTGATCCTTGTCTCTAATCTGTTTCTGGCAGGAACTGATAATTGGTCTTTTCTTTAAAAGGTAGTTCAGTTCACCAACCCTGCCCCCTGTCCTCCTTCCCCATAGTTTTTCTACACCAGTCCTTCCTCTGGGCTGATTTGATTCAGGGCTTGTTGGTTTCTTTAAAAGATGGGCAGATTGACCACACTTAAGAATCACTATTCTAAAAGTAACCGCATATAAAAATACACACCTACATGAAACCGAGACCACGAGCAAACCCAGGTTTTGTAAAGCTGACAATGTCAGTTAGCCGATATCCTGCTACCAGCTGCTCAGAGCACAGAGTCCACTCAATAGGCCAGCGCTGTTCTGCCTCAATTGTCTACGGTTAATTAAAAGTGTTTAGAAGAGGCCTGGCTCTGTAGCTTAGCCTGTTAAAGTGCCCGACTGATTAGAACGTGTTAAGACGTAGCCTTCATCTTCAAGATGTTCAGAACCACTGACTGTGTTTGGTCACTCACTTTATCAGTGAGGAATCCCTTCAGCTAGAGATAGTACTGTGGAAACACAGATGGTGGGGCCACAAGCTGCACCCCCCCCCCCGTAGATGGTCCTGTGTTCATATGCCCATCTTGCACTATGTAAGGGGGGGTGTCTTCAGACCTATGACAATTACTGGTGACAGAAGGCAAGGAAGTTCCTATCCTGCCCTGCCTCAGAAGGGGCTTCTAAACACAGCTTAAGCCCAAACAGTTCAAAGATTTTGTCACTGCCGCCAAACTAGGTAACCTTGTGTCACTAGCAAGACAGATTTTACTGAATTAACTCGGAGCTCTTGCAGGGCCAACGCCGGTCTGCAGCTTGTGAACAAAGGTGTTGCTTTCATCCACTCTCTTTATTCTGACCCTGCAGCTA
Source organism: Mastomys natalensis (assembly GCA_021653895.1). NCBI lineage: Eukaryota > Metazoa > Chordata > Mammalia > Rodentia > Muridae > Mastomys > Mastomys natalensis. The sequence goes on from JAJTUV010000940.1 coordinate 536,132, forward strand.
ATTCTAACAAATCTTGCAGGCTGTTACCTCTAGAAACTTCGATGTCACAACACCTGGGGGCGGGGGGGGGTGCGGGGACGCTTGCTACTTTCCTCACTGGAGAAAGAGTCCCGGGTCCTTTTCTAGGGGCCCTAAAGCGAAGCGTGCGCAGCAGGATTTTCCTCCAGTTTCTAACTCCACTTCTAAAAGAGACCCCCAGAGCAGCTGGGGTAGGGTCTCCGCCTGCGAAGTGTAAGATCTGGGTGGATTCAAGTGATGATTTCTAGAAGTGGCTCTGGCACTTCCGAGGTCCTCTGTCCCCCAACGTGGCCCCCTGCCTGACCCCTCGAACTCACCAAAAGTAGGTTGTGAGCAACCAGATACCCAAGCCTGGAGCTGCCCCGCACGCCCGGGGCCAGACGCCCGGTGGCGTACCCGTGCCAGGCCACCACGTAAGGGTTGTCAATGGTGATCCAGTACTTGACCTGGTCACCGAAGTGACGGAAGCAGAGCTCGGCATAATCCCTGAAATGGTCGGCCAGGGCGCGATTGGCCCAGCCGCCATAGGTGTCCTGCAGGCGCTGTGGCAGGTCCCAATGGTACAGGGTGACCACCGGCTGCACGCCTAGCTCCCGCAGCCGCTCCAGCAGCCGCCGGTAGTAGCGCAACCCCTCGCGGTTGGGGGTACCCGCCGTGCCATTGGGGAGCACTCGCGCCCACGATATGGAGAAGCGGTAGTGGGTGACCCCCAGTTCGCGCAGCCCCTCTGTGTCGCGGTAGACGTTGTTGTAACTGTCGCTGGCCACATCTCCAGTGGAGGGCAGGGAAGGCGACGGGGCACCCGACGGCTCCACAACGATCGGGGTGTCGCCCAGGGTGGCCTGAGAGTGATGGGTGAAAGTGTCCCAGATGGACTCGCCTTTGCCGTGCTGTCGCCAGCCGCCCTCGATCTGGTAGGCGGCGCTGCCTACCGCCCAGAGGAAACCGTCGGGGAAGGTGTCGTGGAGGAGGCCAGCAGCCTCTGGGGCAGGAGGGCGCGCGAAGCGAGCCCAGGTCTGCGCGCCCTGACCCGGCTCAGCACTCAGGCAGCGGGCGCGCAGGGCGAGCAGCAGCAGATGCAGCGACAGCAAACGGAGCAGCCGCGGCAGGCGGCGAGGAGGGGCGCGGGCTGGCATGCTGCGGGAGCCGGGAGGGCACCGCGCCGCGGCCCTATATGCCCGCGCCCTGCCGCCCCCCCCGCGCGGTGCCCACCCCCGCTCCTGCCACCCCACGAGCAATGATTATCCAGAGCAGGCGCCGCCCCCCACTCCGGCCTGGCATGGGGGCGGGACAGGGGCTCAGACAGCCGGGGTGCCCAGAGAGAGCACCGCCAGCGTCCTGGGGACGTCGGAGAACAAGCACCTGCTGCAGCCAGCTCAGGGAGCAGCGTATTCCATATCCTACACTCCCCGTGTCCTCCATTCTGGGATGTTCCTGCGTCGCCCACTCCCCGCGTCCACTCCCTTTGCCTTCCTGGAACTGGTGGTCATGGAAGACAGAAACGGTTGCTCAACTTTGCGCAACGTTTGGCACCTGGGAGTGGGGTTCGGGGGGGGCACCTGTTGTCCCCTTACTCCCATTCTGAGCTTTCCACCCAGGGGAACCTTCAGATGACATCCCTGGAGAGCTTTGCCTGTGGGAATTCACGTTGAAACTTTGCCGGGTTTAAGAGTATTCAGGCAGTTTTCTTCTGGTGAGAGAATCCCCCATCCCATCAGAGAAGGGAGAGAGTCGGCCCTATCTCAACCTGGGGAGCCTTCGAGAACACACAGTGGGTCTAAGATTTTGGGGTTGTGTGGGGCTTCTCTTCTGTTTCTCCTTTCTTGGGTCCTCTCTAACCCCTTCTCTTCCCTCCCCCTGTTATTGTTTAACCCTTTAAATCAGCAGTGTTCCTTAATTAGACCTGTCTGAATTCTCTGTTGAGTTTGTGGCTGTGAGTTGTTTTCTGGGAAAAAGAAGAACTCTAAACCGCCCAGACTTCAACTTCCACGGCACCTTCTCCCGTTTATCACTTTTTGCCGTCCTTTTTATGAATGACCGTTTTGACTTCCAGCCCTGGCTCAGCAAGTGGGGTCTCTGTGCAGGAACGCTGGGCCGGAGACCTCTGTCCCCCACACCACTCTGAAGGGAAAGTTAGCTCAATAATTCCCACGACTAGAATGAAAAAAGGCCAGTATATTTTCCTCAGTTCTCTCAAAGCCCTTTGAACAGAAGCTTCAAGCCACAGAATCCATTATATGACATTCCTGGAGAGAGAGCGCGCGCGCGCGTATGCGCGCGCTCTCTCTCTCTCTCTCCACACACACACACACACACACACACACACACACACACACACTCACACGGGCTTTGTCCCATTCATTGGGAAGCATTCCAAAGCTCAAAGGACAAATGTACACTAAGATGAGTCCCTAAGGGAAACCCAGAAAAATGAAGGCTCCCAGCCAGCATCCTACTCAGTAAGGTACAACTCAGCCTCTGCCACCCGCCCACAGAGGCGTGAGTAACATCCTTGCAGAACAGGCACTCTGAGAGTGATGTCCTCCTCGGAATTCCACACAAATTGAAAGTCAGTACAGTAGTTGGAGATGCTACAATGTCAGCACAGTCAACTTACTCCAGTACTTGGTGAAATATTCTCAACTCCAGCAAGCACACATTATCACCATTAGTGAGATGAAGTCACCAGGCGGGGACAAAGACACCACTGTTCTGTTCAGTGTGTCATTTAGATATCTCAATAAATGAAAAAAATAACAATGAGCAATTTAAAAAAAAAAATTACTTCATGTAGTCATGCAGTCACTGTCTTACCAGAAGATTAAACAGCACACATGTCTGCTTGCAGCCTCAAGGGCCCCTTCTAGAGCTGAAGCTTCAAGTGACTTAAGGAAACAATTGGGAGGGCTGTAGAGATGGCTCAGTGGTTAAGAGCAGTGACTCTTCTACCAGAGGACCCAGGTTCAATTCCCAGCACCCATATGACAGCTCACAACTATCTATAACTCCAAGATCTGACACCTTCATAGACATCCATCATGTAAAACAACAACAGAACCAATACACATAAAATAAAAATAATTGTTTTAAATAATTATTTTAAAAATATTTAAAAAATAAAAAAAGAAAACAGTTGAGGCTGGGAATCTATTTAGTCTGACTGTTTAGTGTGCTAAGTAGATTCTATCTATTGTTTTAAAAAAGTTGACCAACAATACAAAGAAGAAAAGGGAATTTTTCGTATAGCACTGATTAAAGGGTGATTAAATGCTTCCCATTTGATATTTATCTACAAGAGGGACATGTGGTGTATGACTATATTAGATGGACCCCAAGTCTACCAAACTCGATAGCAGAGCTCGTAGATCACAGTGAATTCAACCCAACAAAAGCGATTCCTGGTAATTAAACATCATTTCCAGAACTTTCTTTTAAGCATTTATTTTCAGATTTATTTTTACTTTGTATGTGTGTTTGCCCGCGTGCATGTATGTGCACCCATGTGTTCAGTACCCACAGAGACCAGAGGAGGCTATCAAACTCCATGGAATTGGAGTTACAGCTGGGCTATGAGCCATGCGGGTGCTGAGAACAGAGCCTGAGTCCTCAGCAAGAGCAAGAAGGGCTTTAACTGCTGTGTCATGTCTCTAGCCCTTGCTTTCCTGACCTTTGTCTTTATCAAGGTTCTCCTGTGGTAATTAAGCCCTGAACTCCTGAAGTATGAGTAAAGATGCCTGTGCTCCTTTTCATGTTTGGGGAGATCAATGGGGTGAAGCAAAACATGAGGTAAAGCAATCACTCAAGTACCAGAATCTCAGGGTAAAGTGTTCGTCCTGTCCTCCCATCTCCCCACTTCCCCCCACCCCACTCCCATCCCCCTACAAGACAAGAATGCAGCCTTGGAGACAGACTCACACTTTATTTTGGCTAAGGGTTTTGTGTGCATGTGTGTGTGTGTGTGTGTGTGTGTTGTTTTGTTTTGTTTTGCAAATGTGTAGGCTTCAAATGCCTTGAAATTTTAAATACTGTGAGAAACTGTAGCTCATCTTTGAATATGAAGAAAATGTTATAATCTCAGAAAAAAAGACGCTGTAAATTATGTTTATTGATTTTGCTTATGGTGAAGAGATTATTTTCAGCAGACAGAGGTCAGCAGGGGTTGGAAGACATTCAGTGGTTAAATTGCTTGCTTCAAAAGTGCAAGGATCTGAGTTTGGATCCCCAAACCCTACATAAATGCCTAGTGGGCATGCTGGCCTGCCCGTAATTCTAGCCCCTGGAACTTGAGGTGGGATACCCAGAGCAAGCTGGCTAGCAAGACTATGCAGAGCTTTGGGCTTTACTAAGAAGCCCTGCCTCAGTGGGTAAGGTGGAGGAGCAGTGAGAGTGACTGCCCAAGATTAGCTCCATGCACACATACACATTTCACAGCACAGACGTGAAACTAGAAGAAATCAAAAGTCAGTCAACAATCTGATCCGTTTCTCCATCATCTGTTACGTGGGGGGGGGGGGGGGGGGGGGGGGAGTTTGGGGATAAAGGCAAGATGGCCTGGGCAAAAGATCCCCGCCTTTTTCCTCTGACCAGGAGCCAACATTTGCAAAGCCCCACACAAAACACTGGATAAAGTCAGCTCCTCGTTCCAGATTCCAAAGTGACCACTAGACATAAGACCACCCTATAGGGCCCTAAAAGGCACCAAATAAGTCTATATCCCAGTGCCTCACCACCCTCCCCTTTAAAAAGACCTTCCTTCAGCCCTCCTCCTCTGAGACTGCTCAACCTGCCTGAGAGCTACCCCCGCTAAACCTGTCTTTATACTCAACTGAGTTTATTTTGTTGGCAGAGGACCATCACCTATATCTCTTTATCCTCATGCCTGCTCTCCTGAGTACATCAGAAGAGCAGCCAAAGGAGCAGAAGGATTGTTCTTGATTGTAGTATACCCAAGCACAATGCCCTCCTCAGAAGCTCACAGACCATCCGTCACAGACCTTCGCCCTCTGTGGGAATGCATTTCCACCCACAGCAGCAAGTTCATGGAGCCACAGCGGTAAGTACTCCACCGGGGAGGTGCTCGCGACACCAGGGCATACACATCGCCGCTCTCAAAGCAATGCCCAAGAACCAGGACCGAGTTTAAAATAAACTGTTTCATTTCTTTGGTATCAATAAATGAGACTGAGAAATAAGAGTGAAGAGAAATTGTCCCAATTGAGCTGGTGGCGTCAATTTATTTCAACCTAGAGACAACATTAAGCAGCCAGTGGATTAATTTGGCAGTAGCATATAGCATTAGCTGAAAAAGAAGATAGCAGAATGTAAAGGATCACTCGGAAGGAAGCTATAGTGACGTGGGTAAGGAACTAAGAGAGCCTCCTGCCTAGTGTGGTGAAAATGCAATAAAGGAAGAGACAGGGGTGACACCTGCATGTGGGAGTCTGCAGAGGACAGAAGATTAAGAACAGATTAATTGAAGACAAGAAAGATAGACCCATAACGATATGTAAGAACATAAAGTAGGCTTCATTTGGTCAAGTGTCAGTGTTTCTCAAAGATATTCACGGAGATGTGCAACCAAAGCTCAAAGGACAGACTGACGACCTGGACAAGAAATTTCCACTCCAAGATACAGCATGCGTGTTTTAAAGAGAGACAATTAAAGCATAGAGTTAAATGCTGCTGCACACTCTATCCAGGGAGACGGAGGGGATGAGAGACAGCAAGCTGGGTTCTTTTTCTGTCAACTTGACCCACACGAAATTCACCTGGGAAGAGAGACTCAATTGAGAAAATGCCTCTACAACACTGGCCTGTGGTCAAGCCTGTGCTCAAGTCTGTGGTCATTTTCTTGATTAGTGGTTCATGTGAGAGACCCCCAACCCACTGTATATGTACACTCATGGGCTGGTGGTCCTGGGTTGTATAAGAAAGCAGGCTGAGCAAGCCATGAGGAGCAAGCCAGTAAGCAGGGTCCCTCCATGACCTCTGCATCAGCTCCTGCCTCCAGATTCCTGCCTTTCTTGAGTTCCTGCCTTGACTTCCCTCAGTGAGTGACCTGAGTGTTTTAAGCTGAAATAAAGTTTCCTTCCCAAGTCTCTTTCCGGCATGGTGTTTTATCATGGCAATAGAAATCCTGTTTTAGACAGATGTGAAGCATTAAGTAATTAAATAAAACACAGGGAGGGACCAGGAGTCCCAGGATGAAGGGGTTTTCCGGCTTAGGAGACAGCAATGAGAAAAACTGAAACCAAATCAAACCAAAAAAACAAGACAAAATAAAACAAACAAACATCCAACAAAAACGAAAACAAACATGATCACACTTGTTGAGAAAGTGTAGCTGATTTAGAGGTTAGCTCATTTGGTGACTTTGGGACAGATTTAATCAGTTGTGGTGGAATGAAGCCAGGTCACATTGCAAGACATTAATGAGACTCTACAGGAGGCAAGAAAATATTGTCCACAGAATATGGACAATTGTGGAAGGCTGGAAGTGGAAGAAAGAGCAAATACTTCACTTGAGGAGCTACAGAACACAGGAAAATGTTCAAGATGATTAGCTTGCTAAATATTTGTGTGCAGATAAAGGAGATGATGATCTGAGGGTTTTAAAAAATCATAAAACAAACCAGCATGGCAACACCAGCTGTACTCTAAAGTAGCCCACTGTGGTTTTTAAAGCCCCTTGGAGATAACGGAAGGACCAAAAATCCAGGCGTGCACAGCTGGAATGCATGATGAAAGGTAATAAGGAGCCGGGTGGTGGTGGCGCACGCCTTTAATCCCAGCACTTGGGAGGCAGAGGCAGGCGGATTTCTGAGTTCGAGGCTAACCTGGTCTACAGAGTGAGTTCCAGGACAGCAGGGCTACACAGAGAAACCCTGTCTCGAAAAACAAAAACAAAAAAAAAAAAAAAAGAAAGGTAATAAGGAGGTGGACCAAACACTGTGATGAGACAACAGAGAGGAAACAGAGAAAAGCTCTGTAACAGTTCAGAGAGTTGCAAATGGCTTCCCAGGAGGGAGGGCTTCCCGGGAGGGAGGGGCTTTCCGGGAGGGAGGGGCTTCCCAGGAGGGAGGGTCCACACTGCAGGGCTCTCAGGAGGGCACGCTACAGGGATTTTTGGAGCAAAAAGCAGATGTAGGAGTCTCAAGAAAATGCCAAGAAAAAAAAAATTTTTTTAAAAAACTAGAAAGATATAAAATCATGGAGTGATTAGTGACCTTTACTTAACCTTTCAACACTACCAAACATTTCAGCTTGTGTTAGGGGACATGCACATACTCCAATAGGCCTTGGTCCAAAGTGCAGAACAATCCTCCTAACAGGAAAAGGTGAGTCTGAAAAAGAAGCCAGCATAGCTAATTTCCTCGACTGAAGCCTCATAGTTTGTGAAGTTGCCTAGGCATCACTGAGCACCATGACCAAAGCTTCAACGCCTCATTTAAAATCATCTGTTAGGAGCTGGAGAGATGGCTCACAAGGCAGCTCACAACCATCTGTAACTCCAGCTTCAGGGGATTCAGCGCCCTCTTCTGGCCTCCACAAGCACTTCATGCACATGGTGTGCATACATACATGCAGACAAACATTCATACACATAAAATAAAAACATGTCTTGATGATTAGGGCCAAGGTCAATAGTTCATAATTTGGTCAGTCTGATGAACATGCATCAGGCCCATTCTCATAATTATCATCCTGTGCCTGCCATACTTTTGAAAATTGTACCCTGGTTCATCAGGGCATTAGATGGAACAGAGAGTGAATTAACTAGTTGGAGTGTATTTCTTTAGCAGACATAGTATATTTTCTATGGCCTAAGTCTTATGAATCTATCCTTGTGGTTTCGGTTTGGTTGTCTTCTATTGTTTATTGTCTCTGTCCCCTTATCCTGATTCCCTGTTTAGCTCCCTGACATCCTTCTGGGAGCCAGTTTCTTCTTGATTTCAACTCAATAAGCCACATATTTAAACTACTGCATCTGTCTCGTATTTTGCCTGGAACATTTCAAGCCCCCATTGAAGCTAACAGGTTTAATTGGCAAAGCACACACAGAAGTCACATGAGACTATCATGAGTAAAAAGATCTGAAACATCCAACATCAAACTTCCAAACATCAGCAATGAGATGATAGAAGCTATACAAAAATAACCCAGAGAATTGGGGAAAGAAAACTGTATTCCCATAATAGAAATAGTGGAGGAGGAGGAGAAGGAGAGGAGGAGGAGGGGAAAGAGGAGGAGAAGGAGAAGGAGAAGATGATGAAGAAGGAGAAGGAGAAGGAGAAGGAGAAGAAGAAGAAAGCGAAAGCTCTGGAGAGTTAAGTGGTAATTTAGTGTGTGTGGAAAATATGGAAAGAGACTTTGCTTTGTCTGGCCTCAATGGGAAAGGATGCTCCTAGTCCTGCAGTGACTTGATGTGTCAGGGTGGGGTGATACCCAGGGGGACCTCCCCCTTCTCAGAGGAGCAGGGGAGGGAGTAGAGGAAGGGCCATACATTTTTGTAGCCTATTGTAATAAACATTCAACCCCCCCCTCTAGCCCACCACCCAACAGAGGCAGTGGAAGAGAAAAGTTATTAGGATATGGGGGACGTGAACCTGTTCAGCAATAGTTCTTTGGGGGCGAGCTCCATCTCCTTCATCAGCAGTTCAGTCCCATAGCAGACACCAAATAGGACTCAGCAGCTGCCGATCACTCCTCTAGGCAGGCAGACACCACACATGAACCAGCAACTGCAGTCCAGTCCTTTCTGTAGGCACGAGCCATCAGCTGTAATTCAAAATGGAAAAGAATACCAGGCTTGCCAATTGGCCTGAGGTGAGGCCAAAAAAGCCACAAGCTGCCTCAGGAACCTCACAAGCAGTTCTTTGGCAAGTTTCTCTCTGGCATCACCACTAGTGGAGATCAACAATGCTATGTAAGGCAAACCAATATGTGTGTATTGTTAGTGAAGAATAGCAAGGCAGAGCAAACCAATCCAGTGTTCAGTGCTCGTCTCCCATGGTCTGTGGGGTCATATTTATACTCTTTCATCATGGCTCTTTTTATGTGTTCCTATATCAAAACATCCTTTCACCTATGTCTGCTTCAGGAAAACATTCTTTCACCTGTCTGCTTTAGTAAGACATTCTTTCACCTGTGTGCCCCCCCAAAAAACATCATTTGATATAACTAACTTCCAAAGAAACTAAGAGTTTTCATTTCAGGGGACCTGGAATGGAGGAGGGGTGCTGTGATCGACATTTAAAGTCAATTAATAAATTAATGAAAAAACAAATTTTAAAAAAAGGAAATTGATTTTTTCTATTAAGAAAACAAAATAAAACAAAACTCAGTTCCCCAACTGGTTTCGGGACTGGGGTCGGTGCAGAGAGCCACTCGTCCCGGGAAACGGGGTGCGGCCGGAAAGGGGGCCACCCTCTCACCCGGCAAGCTGATCGTGTGGAACATGGCGCTAAACCATTCGTAGACGACCTGCTTCTGGGTCGGGGTTTCGTACGTAGCAGAACAGCTCCCTCGCTGCGATCTATTGAAAGTCAGCCCTCAACACAAGGGTTAATAAAGAACAAAAAAGAAAAAGAAAAAAAAAAAAAAGAAAGAAAAGAAAAAAATACTAACAAAACTGGATTCCTTTTCTATTGTTTTTATTTATTTTTTTTTTTTTCACACCAACAAAATATCTCTAATAGACCACAGAAGCAACATTTTAAATGGAGAAAAGTAACAGGAGAACAGTAGAATGTTTTTATAATGTTATGGTTGTAGAAAGCCTTTTTGAGGACTAGAAACAACCTGGAAAAATTATGATCTAAGTGAGAGGTGGTTAAAGATGCTTAGAGAGATGGAAGCAGGAGACAGAACCGGCAATGGCTATTTGGAAAAAGTTAATCTCCACAACCACAACTAACTCTGCTAAGTTACAAATGTATTAATTAATTATAAAAATCATCATAAGATGATTGACAGGCAAGCCAAGAAGTGAGGAAAAAGAAAAAAAAAAAAAACAAACCAACAAATACAGCAAAACAGACCTACCAATATAATAGAAATCGTTAAAGAGAGATGCCATGTTTTATCCCAAGATAAAAGCTTAGAAAGCACAAAGTAGAAACCAAGAAAGGACTGACATTCAGTATTAATACAGGGAGACGTGCACATACATACGTGCTGGAATTCTCACTCTGACAACTTTAGAGGAGAATAATTATCAATATTTCAAAAAATTCACATGTTTATTCTTTGTGATCCGGAAGCATTACTGCAAGGACCTCCCCCACAGCAATTGTAGCAGCCAGAGCATAAGGATGTGTGGGGATAAGTGTCCTGCACGTAACAAAGTACCAGCGAAACCCCATTATCCATCAGTAAATGAAAATTACATCAATTATGTACAAATTCAGATTTTTAATAATTCTTTAATAATAAAGATATGCTACATGCTACTTTTGAGGCATGGAATTGGAGTGAAATATTTCCTTTTCTATTGTTTTTACTTTATAAATTATGCCGATATTTTTTACCCTTGAGGAGAAAAACAAAACAACAGGAAGAACAGGGAAGGACTCACACTGGGATGTACTGTTCTGTAAGTGCCAGGGGGTGCAGACACGGACAGAAATCAATGCTATACCAGAGTGCAGTCAGTAGCTCATTTCCTTTACTCTTTACCGACTTCATCTTCAGAGAGACGATGTTCAAACAAAACAAAACAAACAAAACAGAATTTCAAACACAGAGTCTATTCCTTTTTACATTTTTAAAATTTTTATTGTATGCCTATGAGCATTTTTCGTGCATGTATCACATGATCTAAACCTCCACCTGTGTGGGAGTCTTTACTGACTCCCACACCTGAACGTGTCCTTTGACAGAAAAGACAGTTGTCACAAACTGTCATTCTGTCTATTGAACACAATTTCAGAGTCTCAGCCCAGAATTATCTGGGTCTTGATTGAGGACTTACCTCCATCAGGTTAACCTGTGGGCATGTCCGTGAGGCATTTTCTTGCTAAGTGATGAAAGAGAGCCCAGCCCACTGTGGGTGGTACCATCCCTAGGCAGCTGATGTTGGACTGTATAAGAAAATTAGCTGAATGTGAAGCAGGGAAAAAGCCAGTAAGCAGTAAGAAACTCCAAGTTTCTTCCTTGATGTCCCTCTTTGATGATCTGTCACCTGTAAGCTAAAATAAACACTTTCTTACCCCCAGGTTGCTTTACCACAGCGACAGACATCAAACTAGAACCATGAAATCCCTTAGTGGAGGGTCTTTCTCTGTCCCAGGAGCCACACAGATCCTCTATCTTGGGTTGGAAGTTCCCTGTGATTTGAGAGGTGACAATCTCTCATTCTGGGAAGTGACCAGTGATATCAGGGACAGTTAAGATTGCCAGGCAGTGGTGGCGCACGCCTTTAATCCCAGCACTTGGGAGGTAGAGGCAGGTGGATTTCTGAGTTCGAGGCCAGCCTGGTCTACAGAGTGAGTTCCAGGACAGCCAGGGCTACACAGAGAAACCCTGTCTCGAAAAACCAAAAAAAAAGAATGAGGGACACTTCTCTATAAGTGCAGCGGGTCCTGCAGTGTGACTCAGCTTCTGGTCACACTTCCAATTCTGCCTTCTCCACTGTCTCAGAAAAATGAAGTGCCAACACAGGGAGAAGCACTCCCTTCCCCTGGGATGGTGTCATTCAGTATGAACTGTAAGTACCAAGGGGACAATATCAAGTCATGGGCTGCCAAGCGTTTAGAGGCCAAGAAACTGGAAAAGCAGACAAAGAGAAGAAAAAGTGAAATATTCTTCACACACAGTATGTAGTGAGCTGAGAGAACCCCTTGGAGGGAGATCACAGCAGTGATCCAGGGCTGCTGACTTGGGGTTCTGCCCCAGTCTACAGTGGCCAAAGTCCTAAGGGAACATTGGTAAGACAGAAGATGGGGACACCCTGACCTGAGCTGGAAATCATTTACAACAAGCAGACTAACACCAGGAATGTATCTAACATTCTACAGTGTAGTGATAGTGGGCACCTTGGTGTCTATGCCCTCATGCCTGGAACTGTGAACGTGTCATAGAGGACCGTGCTGGTGTGTGGTTCTTCCCACCCTCTTGGATCATCTGCCAATATGGTCCATGTGGGCAAAGGGAGCAGAGAGGACGGATGGGGTGTTCTGGAAGCTCTGGGAGTATGTATGGTGAATGATCAAATCGGGACTGGCTATCGGGAGGCAGATCAACTTACTTTGGGTGATTCAAGTTTTAGGGGACTGAGGGTAGGAACATCCAAAATGGGCAAAGGTCATTGACTGAGGGCTTAGGGTATCAAAATACCTCACTAGCATGGGGAAGCATTTCAGGAATCTCAGGTGCTAAGTGAAGGGTCTATCCTATCAGGAGAAAGGAAGTTAATCCTGTAATCTAACTAACAATGCATGACATTCCTCAGGTAGAGGCATACCAGTGGGCTTAGAATTCCTCAGAAGATGGGCAGTGGTGGTGCACACCTTTAATTCCAGCACTTGGAGGCAGAAGCAGGCAGATTTCTGAGTTCAAGGTCAGCCTGGTCTACAGAGTGGTCTACAGAGAAGGAGAAGCCCTGCTAATGAAGGAGTCTCCCATTACTCATGGAGCCCAAAGGCTGTCTGGTCAAGGATGGACTTCAACCTCAATTAGCAGAGTTTTGACACCACTGGTGTGGCTTGATGTTCATTATCTTGAGTTGGAGAGATTATTCTGAATTCTCTGATCGGGCTTGATGTAAGCGTGGTAATAAGAGGGATGGGGTCCAAAAGGCCGTTTAGAGGGAGATGCCATCACGGATGTCATCATCAGTCACAGCGGAAGTAGAATCATGGTGGTGTGTGGACATGAGTCAAGCCAGTAGGACTGAGAACATGATCTAGTGGTCAGTGAGGGAGCAGATAGAATCTGAGGTAGAGTCCTGCTCCAGACCTCCATCAGCAAATACTCCGGAAGCAAATACAACATTAAGTTTCTTGAGATATTTGTCATTTTCGCCAACTTCTGAAACATATGTGTAACAAGGGATTGGAGTCATTTTTAAAACCTTGGCTCTTTTGAAAAGGAGCAGAACTTTGAAGAAATAAAGGGCTTAGAGTCCTCTACTCTTTGGGATGCTCTAGGTTGTGGTTTGCTCTGGAACACTGAACCGATAGTGATGGTTCCTAGCTGAGGCTACTCCGAAGTCCTGAAGGTTACTTGGGGCACCCAGAGGCCTTACAGCCTAAGCACCAACCCTTGGCCTCAGTGAGAACAACCTGTCTGGCAAGAGCTGGGCTGGACGGATGCTCCGTGGCCCAGTCATTGCCTTTCAGAGCTCCCCCGTTACAACCAGAACTTTCCATGTCATTCAGGAGAAACAAGACTGACTTCATTTTCTGCTGCTATAACAAAGCAGTTTATAAAGAAACTTAGTTCTTACAGGTGGGAGTGGGCAAGTGCTGAAAGTCCAAAGCTGAGAGGCCACATCAGATGAGGAACATCCTTACTGGAGGGGACTCTGCAGAGTCCCAGTGACATGCAAGGTATCACACCACAGGGAGACAGAACAAACATGCTGGAGAGGTCTTGTTATAAACCACTCCTGAGATAACCCCTAATCTCCTAACCCACAGATGAATCCATCGTGACTGAGGTCACCTCCCAAAGGTCCCAACTCCAAATACTCTTGGCATAATCTTACTTATAGGGTCATGTTTCCAAGTTGAGTTCTGGGAGGCAAGCATTCAGATAGTCAAGACAAAAGGACACCGTAGAGATTGTACAAACCAGTCACTTATTCTAGTGGTTTGTAATGACATAAAACCAGAGTAGAGACAGAGTGAGTAAACTGAATAAAGAACTGAGTCTGTAGTCTAGAAAAATAAACAATTTAAGATACACTCAATAATTATTAAAAGTTCTCACAAGTTTGTATATTGAGTTGGTTAATTGGCAGAGTTCTGAAGACTGAGGGCCATGGTTTTATCACAGTTCCACAGTCAGACACCAGAGATTTTTAATTAATTTTGCCTACCTTGTATTAAAACTGGTGATGTCGAAAATCTCTGCTTGGCTTGGGTTTTCTTCCAGATGTTTGTAATTACGTGGTTATGACCTCTGTGTTTGAAAACCCTTTTTCTTTTTTTCTTTTTTTTTTTTCTTTTTTTCCAGGACAGGGTTTTCTCTGTAGCCCTGGCTGTCCTTGGACTCTAATCTAGGCTGGCCTCGAACTCATAGAAATCTACCTGTTTCTGCCTCCCAAGTCCTGCCGGCTAAAGGAATTACCCAGCATGCCCATTTCCAAGAGTGATACCAATTATATAACAATGTTTTCCCACTAACTCAAACTCAGATTATACACACACACATACATACACACACACACACACACACACACACATATGTGTGTGTCTGATAGGATATAAATGTATATCAGATATTAATGTAGATTTTCTGTCTCTGATAGAGATCCCACTTAAAATGAAATATTCAAATTGATGGGCCTTTAAAAGTTTCCTCAAATGAATACAATGGATAGAGACTATGTATGGAAAAAGCCACTCATTTATCTTTATAAATATTTGCCAGATGAACTAAGTTCAAAATATTCAACATGAACAAAGGATATGAAGAGTGAAATTTGCCACTGTTAATACAATATTGTAGACAGTTATAAGTGCAGACGAAGTTGGGCGAGGTATACGTGAATACAGCCCACTGCATGTAACAGTTCTCTTTCTGCAAAGCTTATCACTTACGTATTCATTTGTTCATCCATTCACATGGTAAGGTAAGTATTACACAGAAACCCGCTGTGTGTCTGACAGTCGAGATAGCTGCTGGCTGTTTCTTCTCCAAAGCACAGACTAGCCTCCGAGAACAGCTTGGTGACCCATCTCCCCCGTGGACGGTTCTGAAGCAACAGAAATCCAGATGCTGGATGGTCCTCGTCTCTCACTTGTATTTCAACAGGCTTGCAGCTGAGCTGATTGCCCTCTCGAAGCCTGCCTGTCCCTGCGTTACTCAACTTGCTTTTGGTGTAGTCAACTATTGGGAAAATCAATTCTGCTCCAGTCACAGAACTCCACTTGATTCTGAGGCTCGCCGTGATGATTTGATCGAAAATGTCCCCAACGGGCTCAGGAGTCTAGATACCTGGTGGCACAGCTTTTGGAGGTACAGCCTTGCTGCAGGAAACACAACTCTCTTAAGGCCAGTGGGAAATGTATACAAACACTAATAGTGCCCCTCGTGAGATTACAAGTAGTTTCATTTTTATTTTATTGTTCTTTTTATATTTTTCGAAGTTTCTGGATTATTAGTTTTATAATGAAGGCACATAAGAAGGTAATTAAAGCCTTCTACATTATGCTTGTGAGCTTGGCTGGCAGCTCTTCTGTACAGTCTCAGCAGAATCGGAGTCTAGAAGGCCAGAATGGTGGGGTTAGCATTGGGGAGCATCTCATAGGTGATGCCAGGAGGCTCCACCATTGTGCTTCCAAGGGTGGAGAGCACAGAGTAAAGTTGACTCCTGGTCGGCAGGTGGTCTGATAAAATTCAAGATTCACAGAGTTCATTTTAGAAGAGGGGGAAAACTGTCAGCTATACATGCATATGGGCCAATTTAGAACATAACTGAACCCGCAGGGAGCCCCGAGGAGTCATCACAGGTAGCGAATAAAGACATCTGCCAAGTGGGGAAGTCAGTCAGGGAGGTGAAAAGACATCAGAAAGAATAAAGAGCATCTCTGTGGAAAGATTAATAGTGTCGTGTGAGCTGATGAGAGGTTTTTCCGCATTGCATTTGTTGAAAGCACTGTGTCAACAGGCCCTCCGGAACAGAAAAAGCAAAAGAGAACTCATGTTTAGAGTCCAGGAGTACGTGCACCACTAACTTTGAAGTCACTTTAAAATTAGAAGCCGTACATATCAGCTAACCAAATTGGATTCAAATACATTTGCCTTATGCCTTCCCTAGGAAATAAATACCAAGAAATCGAGCTGGTGCCAGGCGGTGGTGGCGCACGCCTTTAATCCCAGCACCTGGGAGGCAGAGGCAGGCGGACTTCTGAGTTCGAGGCCAGCCTGGTCTACAGAGTGAGTTCCAGGATAGCCAGGGTTACACAGAGAAACCCTGTCTCGAAAAACCAGAAAAGAAAAAAGAAATCGAGCTGGTGATCTGTGAAAACGCATCTCACACAAGAAAGAGTTATAATGCATCGACAGTGGGAGAGTCTGCATCTCAAAGTCTAGAGTGAGCGCTGGCACGGGAGCATGGACGCTGAGCTGTGCATGGCAGAATGAAGTCAGTCCCACGGAAGGAGAAAGGACACAGCAGGGTCTGCAGTGACAGTGTAGATATTTTTCAGACATGGTGACAGAGGAATTAGTCTTTTATACATTGTAACTCTGCTAAAAACCCACTAGCTTCCTTACTGTTTTTGAAGCCACTTGCTGAAGTAAAGATACAAAGAGATTTAAAACTCATTTTGTTAGAAGTTTTCTTCAGCTACACAAATAAAACTTTAACATGATTACTCTGTACACACAATTTCAGCAGCTGCGAACCCAGGTAATTTTCTTTTTTGTTGTTGTTGTTTTTTTTTGTTTGGTGTTGTTTTGTTTTTTTTGTTTTTTTTTTTGTTTTTTTTTTGTTTTTCAAGACAGGGTTTCTCTGTGTAGCCCAGGCTGTCCTGGAACTCACTCTGTAGACCAGACTGGCCTCGAACTCAGAAATCCGCCTGCCTCTGCCTCCCAAGTGCTGGGATTAAAGGCGTGCGCCACCACCGCCCGGCTCCAAGTACATTTCTTAACTTGTTACATATAGAGGCAAACCTCACTTTACTGCATGCTCTCATTTGTCACACTCTACATGGACTACTTACACACACACACACACACACACACACACACACACACTTGAAGGTTTGAGGCAGCCTGCATTAAGAAGGAGAGGAGGAAGGGAGGCTGAGTGATGATGATGGCTCAGGGTAAGGGCAGTTACTCCCTTGCTAAGGATCTAGGATTCAGTTTCTAGCACCCGCATGGCAGCTCACAGCCATCCACAACTCCAGTTCCAGGAGATCTGACGCCCTCTCTTGGCCTTTGAGGGCACTGCACACATATGGTGCACATACACATGGAGCCAATCACCCCCACACATATAATAAAATAAATGATGTTAAAAATCCACTGGCATCTTTCCTTCAGTGAAATGAGGGTTAGTATTTTTAGCAATAGAGCATTTCAATTAGGATGTGCACATTGTGTATACAGACCATGATACTCACCATTCTCTTATCAGGCCACAGTGGGACACACATGTAGCTTTTTAGAAATGTGCATTAGAAAACCTAAAACTTCGTGTACTCACTTTATCCTGATTGGACTTTATAATGTGCATCTGGAGCTGAACTTAAACACTCCAAGGGATGACTGTGTTGCAAACTAAGAAATAGTGGAATGAAGGGACCTGTGAGGTGGACTGTACATGTTGATCTGTGTTTTAAAGTAGGCATGTGTCAGATATTTTGGTCATCTGATAAGTCCTTAGAAACAGTGATCACAGGAGTGTTCACGGAATTTTGTTTAATGCCTTGCTTGTTCTTTGACTATTTGTGTTTATTGTCTTGCTTGTTCCTTGACTATTTGCATCTATTGTATTGCTAGACCCTCAACCTAGAACTGACCTTAATGCATGCATGTAATTAAAATGGTATAAAAGCAAAAAGGAGGAGGGGGGATGGGATAAGGAGTTCTAGGGAAGGGAAATGGGGAAAGGGGATGACATCTGAAATGTAAATAAGTAAAATATCCAATAAAGAAAAAAGGAAAGACAATAAAGTAGGCATGTAAAGAATAAAGATCATCCCATGTTTTAACTTTATTTACCACTCATCAAACTCCTGATAAGAAGCATCATGGTGGTACTGCACTACTTTGTCTGTCAAATATGCCTCCAGCAATGCTGATGATGGATCAAAAACTAAATGCAAATGAGAATATGTATTAGTTTGTTCCAGACCAGCTAATGGATCAGCGGTTCTCAACGTGTGGGTCACAACCAGATATCCTGCATATCAAATACTTACATTATGCTTCACAACAGTGACAAAGTTACAGTTACAAAGTAGCAACCAAATAATTCTATGGCTGGGGGTCACCACAACATGAGGAACTGTCTTAAAGGGTCACCGCATCAGGAAGGTTGAGAACCACTGGATAGGATGATGACCAAATTAGTGATTAGTATTCTGGCATCAGACCCTCCGAAACTGGAGCGATGGATGGTTGTGAGCCAACACGTGGTGCTAGAAACCAAACCCAGGTCCTCTGCAAGAACAACACATGCTCTTAACCGCTGGGCCATCTTTCCAGCCCAGTGCTGGCTATTTTGATTAATCACACTCGCAACTGAAACTGAGCAAAATAGGTAACTATGGTGTAGCTCAGGGGTAGAGTACTTGCCTAGCATGCTCCATATTCAGTCTCTAGTCCTGCAAAGAAACCAGCAAAAACATGTCCCCCCCACACACACACATCTTCCTGCCTCAGCTTTCATACTGAAAACACGTGTTCAGTTTGTAGCTTATTTTGTACCTTGAGTTTCCTTTTTTTGTGTGTGTGTGTGCCTTTTGTTCAGACATAAAATACAGTGTTTAAATGTTATCTGTTTATTGTGTTTGATGTTTTTTTTGTTTGTTGTTGCTTGATACAAGGTCTTATGCATCCCAGGCCATCTCAAACACATGCTATAGCTCAGTATGGTCTTAAACACACGATCCTCTTCCAGCCACCTCCCAAGTGCTGGGACTGCAGGCTGTACCACCAGCTCCTGCTTTTGTTACCATTTAGTACCCCTACCCCAGGAAGTTCATAATGTGCTTCTGGAAAAAAAAATGCACACGTACACATTCATTTAAGAGTGAATTACACAGTGCTGTTTGCTGTGAGCTCGATGCTAATAATCAATAGTACAGATTAAGTAAGGTATCTCTTAAGAGAAATACACAAAAAGGCTGGGTTGTATATTGACTGATCAATACTGTGTCTAGAGGCCCCACGGGATCCTAGCCCGGGATTGTTTCCAAGAAGGGTGGAGTTTGCTAATTCAGTGTATGTATGTGGTGCCTTTACAGAACAAAACGTCCTCAGAGATTAAAAAAAGGGTTCGTTCTGCCTTCAATGAGTGATTAATATAGAAATAACTTGTATAGTAAGCCCTCAAACCATAGTGTGTCTTTTGGGCCTCTAAGACAGCCTCAGGCTGGCCATGTTTCATGTGCACAGTAGACATCTGTTGAGCATCGATATGCTGAGCAGCTGAGCTTGTCACCACTGTTACCCGCTCCTTGTCCTTCCACAGAGCTCTAAACCAGTGGTTCTCAACCTTCCTGACCCTTTAGTACAGTTCTGCATGTTGTGGTGATCCCTAAACCATAAAGTTATTTTGTTGCTACTTCATAACTGTAATTTTGCTAGTTATGAATCATAACGTAAATATATTTTGGAGATAGAGGTTTGCCAAAGGGATTGCGATCCACAGGTAGAGAACCGCTGTTCTAGACCCAATCTGCTCCCTCTCTGAATTGGTGGCTTCTTTCTTTCTTTCTTTCTTTCTTTCTTTCTTTCTTTCTTTCTTTCTTTTTTTTTTTTTTTTTTTTTTTTTTTTTTTTTGGTTTTTCGAGACAGGGTTTCTCTGGATAGCCCGGGCTATCCTGGAACTCACTCTGTAGACCAGGCTGGCCTCGAACTCAGAAATCCGCCTGCCTCTGCCTCCCAAGTGCTGGGATTAAAGGCGTGCGCCACCACCGCCCGGCTGGTGGCTTCTTTCTTAGATCCTCTCCCCACTGGTTGTTAATCATATGCAGGTGCTTGATACAGAATTAAAGTAAGGAATCTTTGTGCTCCTCCGGCTCCTACGCACTCTTCTGGGCTTAAGGGCATCTCTCCCTCGGACACATTGTTTTTCCGTTCTTCTGCTTTCCCTTCATACTTTATCCAGACAATAAAAATTTGCTATATCGAGCATATTCATGGCATCATGAAGGGAAAAAAAATAGATGCATCCCTGTCCTGAAAATCCTTGAGACTCAGATGATCCTTGAGTCAGATGTTGTTGAAACAAAGCCTCAAATAAATGGATACATAGAAGCCGTGGTGTTAGGGAGGTGAATACCGCATTTTGAGAGCTTGTGACAAGGAGACTTGGTGTATTTTATGGAATCTGTCCTAAAGGAGTGTTGAGCTAAGTCAGTCCAACATAGCCAAGTTCAGCTGTCAATCAAAATGAAACCTCCAATCGGCAGGGGGGTTATTTAACCTCTGGATGAATATTCATACCCAAATCAATTTCAGAATAAGAATTAGTGAGCAAAGGGCGGAGCTATGTTAAAAAGAGAAACCAGCTACTAAGGGCACTTTGAACAGTTGGAGGGAAAGAGGACAGATGAGGACAAAGCAAAGCTGTCAGTTGTGCGTCTCTGACCATCTTTATGAGTTTTCTCTTCACCTTCAGAGATATATGCAAGAACAGAGGACGAAAGGGAACTGGCATAAGCACCTTTGGTTTCCGTGTGAAATAAGGTGGAGGGCTGGGCAAGTCTACAACTCAGAGTCCTGTGGGAAACCAGAGTTGCCTCAGCTTTCACCAGGATTACACCTGCAAATGGAGAAAAGTGATGGGCTGAGGAAGTCTTTACAAGCTGAAATGCAAGGCATTGGCAAGACTCCTTGCTGAATAGGAGCTGGATAGGACGTCTTGAAGATGGCCGCTTGGGGTCTGGTTTGTGTCAATTAGATGGATGCTGGGGCAATTCTCAGAAAACCAAGGCCATACAGTTTGCCTTGATGAACCAGAATTGATTGGGGCCATACTGGATTTGATGGTCCTTTGAGACAGTCAGTGCGAACAGGGGTACAGAACAGGCTTAGAACTCAATAGAAACCTGAGGCAGAGAGAGAGATTTGAAACTCTCCGTGTAAATTCTAACTGAGCCCCAGTAGCTGGCATATGGTAGACGCTTCCTAAGTATCTGCACTAATAAGCAGGAGGTGACCGATCAGTGAGTGTAGCTTTGTGGGAACTTGAAACTAAGAAATAGATATATCTCAGTACACCTCTGAAGTTCTCATTTCCATAGGAAATTAACTATGCAAATAACCAAGTAGCGTTTAATTATCTTTGGAACCACTATGTCGTTTTATGTTATAGTTTATCTTAATCATATTTCTTGATCTCTTGGATTTCAGTCTCTAGTATCACATGAGATAAAAATTATGCCAAAGATAGAATCTCATTTTTCTTTTTCTTTCTTTCTTTTTTTTTTCTTTTTCTTTTTTTGGTTTTTCGAGACAGGGTTTCTCTGTATAGCCCTGGCTGTCCTGGAACTCACTCTGTAGACCAGGCTGGCCTCGAACTCAGAAATCCGCCTGCCTCTGCCTCCCAAGTGCTGGGATTAAAGGCGTGCGCCACCACCGCCCAGCTTTTTCTTTCTTTCTTTTGTTTTTTTATTTATTTATTTTTTTAAATCTCAGTTTTCTTACACCATTTTATTCTGCCATTTAAGCACTCAAAATGACATTTTCTCTAGGAATGAATTTTTGTTTGTTTGTTTGTTTCTGTTTTTCCGGGCACATTTATGTTTCTGCCTCAAATTGTGAAGTTTCATTTTCTTGTGTTTGTAAATCATACTTAGGCTCAGATAGGACCAGAAGCATAGATTCATACCGAAGGTCTGGAGCAGGATGTGGGTCCTGAGCAAATGTATATCAAATGTAATTAAGCTGAGGAATCACAGGGGTGAGGTCTGTTTGTGGGGTCCATTTCCTCTCGTGGAGTTTTTTGCTGTTGCTGTTTTGTTTTGCCTTGCTTTGCTTTGAGATTTTTTTGAGGATCTCACTAGGTAGCCCTGGCTGGCCTGAAATTCACTCTGCAGATCAGTGTGGCTTCCAACTCACAGAGATACCCCTGCCTCTGCCTCCCCCGTGCTAAGAGAGAGGCATGTGTCACCATGCCTGGCTTTCTATTTACTTTTTCCTTCTCTTTGTCTCTGTAGAAAACTCCTTCTTCACCTCTCATCAAGCACTCTAGTATCTTTCTATTGAAGTACATGTATTTGTTTGGAGCTGACAGAACTTTTAAAATATGCTTTAAATTGAGATAAAATTATGTCACACCACCTCCCCCTTTTCCTCCTCCAGCCCCTCCCAGTTACTTCCTTCTAACTTCTCCCATACCAAATCCCCTTTGTTTCTTGGATTCTTATTGTTTTACCCACCCGGGGGGATGGGTGGTTGAGGGGGAGGGGGAGGGAAGACAGAGACAGAGAAGGAGGGAAGGAGAGGGGGAGAGAGAAAGAGAAGGAGGGAGAAAGGGAGAGAGAGACACAGAGAGAGAGAGAGACAGAGAGAGAGAGAGAGAAAAGCACATAGCAGACTTCCTATTCTGGCTCTTACAATTTTTTTCCTGCAGAGGGTGGGTGGTGGCGGTGGTGGTGGATATATTCTTAATTGATACAAGTGGAAACAGGTATCTATGTGTCCTTCTGTACTGTATAAAAGAAGCTGAGCTTACTTAATTTACAAAGAGTAGGGGCTTTGAAGTTGGAAAGGCCAAGCTAACAGCACACAGTTGGTGAGGATCCTCTCACTACATCATCCCAGGAGAGAAGAAAGAAGGATACATACTTGCCTACATAAGTGATGCATAAGTGAGTAATAGCTCGGGTTTGCAGCCTCATTTAGATTCCAGCTCATGATTTAAGGGGGACACATTTACCCCTACAGCACTCCTCCTTTTAACTCAGCACTGTCTTAAGTCATATCCTTGTCACCATATGAAAATTGAACCTGTTCTTTTGGCTGTGACTTAATCCTCTCTGATTGCCCATCCCTTGCCCATCCCCCACTGCCAATGATACATGTCAGAGCGCCAGCCTGCCACTGCCACACACCCTGCAATCCATACCCATGGACAATCCCCTCATGGCTTAGCAATGAGAATACCTCTCTCACGAACACCCCACAGTAGGATACCCAGGAAAGCCATAGAGTTGGTGTCCACATAATTGGGCTGAGAAATGTCATGACCTCTGTGCTAGCTGGTTTATTGTCAACTTGATTTGACCTAGAATCATCTGAGAAGAAAGAACATCAATGAAGGAATTGCCTCCGTGGGAAGCCCACTGTGGGCTGGGCCACCCTGGACAGGCGGTCTTAGTTATATAAAAAAACAGGCTGGACAAGCCATAAAAAGCAAGCCAGTAACCGTGGCCTCTACCTTCAGGCTTCTGTCTCGAGTTTCTTTTTTTTTTTTTTTTTTTTTTTTTGGTTTTTCAAGACAGGGTTTCTCTGTGTAGCCCTGGCTGTCCTGGAACTCACTCTGTAGACCAGGCTGGCCTCAAACTCAGAAATCCACCTGCCTCTGCCTCCCAAGTGCTGGGATTAAAGGCGTGCGCCACCACCGCCCGGCCTGTCTCGAGTTTCTACCCTGCTTTCCCTCAGAGATAGGTTATATCAGGGAAATATAAATCAAATTGAACTGTCCCCTCCTCAAAAGTTGGTTTTGGTCAAAATTTCAGCACAGTGACAGAAAAACAAATTAGAACAATCTCCTAGAGAGCTGTCTCACTCTTTTCCCCTATCAACAGGGCAGGAGGTACCTAACCCCACCCCAACCTTCACCAACAGGAGGGTACCTAACCCCACCCCCACCCTCACCAACAGGAGACTTCCCCCAGATCTTTGATCACTGTCAAGCTAACGAAATAACATTTCAGGGTTACTTTTCACATCTTGTAATGAGTCTGAACATCTTTTCACATGTTGGTCAGCCCCTCCCCGCCTCCCATCCCCCACCCCCATACGCTTTACTGTGAAGCGCCCCTCTGCTGCCCACTTTCCCTTCAAACATTGCTGCTGGTCCCGGAAATTCCCTTTATGTTTCAGATATTAACCCTTTTCAGATTTAAGCACTGCAAATGTTTTACTCATTTATCACCACTGTTATCTATTAGACCCCAAATGCATTCTTTTCATTTTATCTACTTAGTAATTCCAGATTTAAAAAACTTGATTAACACTGCCAAGGATAAAAAGTATGGTTTTGTTATACTTGTTCCGTCTCTTTAATTAAATTAGCTAACATGCTTCGACATAGATTAAGCATCCACTGCTTCTGTTTGCTAGCAACCATTCTTCCCTGAAACTGTCTCATATTGCCTAAGTAGTATAATCACCTTAAGACACATCTAAATTACTGAAAGCTGGGGCCACTGTCTTCCTTATCAGCAAGATCATTCAGAGGAATTAATAACATTATTAGAGACAAGAAAAAACAAGCCAGCCAGGCAGTGGTGGCGCATGTCTTTAATCCCAGCACTTGGGAGGCAGAGGCAGGCGGATTTCTGAGTTTGAGGCCAGCCTGGTCTACAGAGTGAGTTCCAGGATAGCCAGGGCTAAACAGAGAAACCCTGTCTCGAAAAAAAAAAAAACAAAAAAAAAACAAAAAAAAAAAAAAGAGAGAGAGAGAAAAAACAAGTCACACATGGACACGATCCAGTCTATTAACTCATTTATGGTCTGAGAGAGCCTGGGGGAAGAATTGGAGCTAACTTTCAGACAGACTGACAGTCCTGAGGCATGGCTACAACCCTCCTAGGAACGATGCTGTCTCCCTGACTCTCCCACCTCCTGTCACTTCATGATGACCTTGTTTCCAGCATTAAGAGTCACTTGCACACTAAACAGTTAAATCCCTCAGTAAAGGTGACAATTTCATTTTTTGGAAGCAGCCCATCAGGGAGAAGTGAGGCGCCCATGAGAAGGCTTCCCTAAGGAAGAGAAGTCTCTGCAGCCAGGCTGTAACTTACAGTGCCCGTGGTCTTCACAGGATACGGGACACACCCTGCAGAGGGCGACACCCTATGCCTTCTGTGCACCATGGCAGCAGTGACGCCCTATGCCTGTGTCCTGTGCATCATGGCAGCAGTGACACCCGGGCCTCCTGCTATGACACAGCTACTCAGGAAGTTTTAGACTCACCACAGGACTTCTCCTTTCTAATCTAATGCCTTCTTACAACAAGTTACTTCGGCCAACTTAGTATAAATAAAAAGAGAATTGCTTGTGAGTCCAGGAAGCTATTTTCTACCTAGTTTTTTTATTCCTACAATGTATAAACATTTTCACTAATAATGAGACTGTCATACTAGATTTTTTTTGCACATACACCCATACATATATCTACAAACTATGTGAGCAAACATCCAAAGTTTTCATTTTTGTTTTTAAAAAGTGAGTCGTATTGGAGCCTTCTGATTTTGCAGTTCACGTGGTTGGCAGCAATTTTCTAATTCTTTTGAGATTTCCCATTAATGTCTTATCTACATACACAATATTATGATGATCATTTTTCCTATGACTATCGTAGCTTCATCATATGTGTGATGCCAGTCGCAGAAGCAAGCTCCTCCTTAAGCTCCCGTTACATAACGCCCCTAGAAGAACCTCAGAGGTTAAGTGTCCCTTATCCAAAATGCTTAGGGTGGTCAATGGTTCAGATTCTGGATAGTGTAGACTTTGGAAATATTTGAATATACATAATAAGACAATTGAGCTTTATACCCAAGACTAAACACCATTTAGAAGTACACGGTAAATGTAATGTGAAAGTCCAATTGTGTTGAAGACTGAGTTAAGCCTTGGGGGTTAATTCTGATTGACCTAACAAAGATTCACAGAGTGAGCTTTCCCACTGTGTCATGCAACCACTCAAAACAGTTCAGATACTAGATGATGATGGTGATGATGATGATGATATGATGGTGATGACGATGATAGTGATGATGATGATGGTGATGGTTAGTGGTGTTCAATCTATTCCCACAAGGCCCACCAATCCCCCAAACCGAAAAAGAAAACCTACACTGAACACTTTAAATGGTATATTCTCCATTAATGCTTAGTTTTAAGATTTATTTATTTTATGTGCATGAGTAATTTGCTTGCACATTTGTATGTGCCCCATGTGTGTAGTATGCACAGAGGCCAGAAGAGGGCGTCAGATCCCCCTGGAACTGGAGTTACAGGTAGTTGTAAGCCACCGTCTGTGTTCTGGAAACCGAATCCAGTTCTCTGCAAGGGCGGTAAATGCTCTAACCACTGAACCATCTCTCCAGGCCCTGTTGATGCTTCTGAAGTTATTTCCAGTTCTTTTCTTTTCCACATTAGGAAACTGTTAAGAATCAAAATACACAGAAGGAAATGGCTCAGTGTTAGCCGTGCTCTTTTGTTTCACTGTGTTTAGTATGTTTTCTTAGTAGTTGTGTAAATGTCAGCCATCTGTTGCCGACTCTTAGGACCACATATACATTTAACATACGTAAAAGAATTAAACTGAAGTCCCAAAGGCAACCCTTTGGCCACTCTCCTAGAGATGTCTTGCAAACAGTTTCAGGGCAGTTTTGCCCCGTGTGACTTGGGAGGCAATTGAGACATTGCTTTTGGACATAACCTATATCACAACGATAAGAAACAAATTGAGACGCTGTGCATCAATTTTACCTTGTACTGAGGCTGGGCATGTTCACACAAATGTACCATGTATTTTGCCTGTATTCACACCCAGGTCCTCAGCCTCTCATTGGTCACCCTCCTCTTCCCAGATGGGCTCACTTCTGCTTTCTTTTTGTCCTTTTTGATGGCCCAATGAGTTTCATTAGGGTCATTGGTATCTTTCAGAGTAACAAAAACAAAATGACCAGAATTCTGGAAAGATAATTCAAGATTATTTTTTCTTTATTTGTGGGGCTTGTTCATTTATTCATTTTTATATACATGTAAGTGATCTGTCTTTTCCTATCCACCCCAACTCTATCCTCCACTCCCTTCAAATGTATTTTTACCCATCAAAATCGATCATAACAAAAAAGGTTTTTCTTTCCAAACATGAATGCAAATCTCTCATAGGTTTTAGTCAGGGTTACCATGGCTGTGATGAAACACCATGACCAAAGCAACTTGGGGAGGAAAGAGTCTATTTGGCTTCATCCTTGAAGGATGTTAAGACAGGAATTCAAACAGGGCAGGAACCTGGAGGCAGGAATTAATGCAGAGGCCATGGAGGGGTGCTGCTTACTGGCTTGCTCCTCTTGGCTTGCTCAGCCTGCTTTTTTATAGAACCGAGGACCACCAGCCCAGGGATGGTCCCATCTGGCTTGACTACAGCCAGATCTTATGGAGGCATTTTCTCAACTGAAGTTTCTTCCTCTCCAATAAATCTATCTGTGGCAAGTGGACATAAAATTAACCAGAACACAATTTTAGAACAAAATAACAGATAAAAGGATTTCATGCGTTTACATGTCTGGGCTGGTAATGGGTATCACTGGTTCTGGCCAGCCGGGAGCTAAGTCAGATCTAGTTCTAATAGGGAAACATGCAAACAATGTTTAAGATGCTTTCACTGGCACAGGGTTGAGAGGCAGGAGAGACCCTGCCTCTGATGATGAATCTTCATTGTCAACTTGGCTAGATTTAGAATCGCACGGGAAACAAACCTCATGGTGTGTCTGAGAAGATGTTTTCAGAGATATAAAGAAACGCGAAAGATCTTTGTTGTGGCCAGTATCATCCCATGGGCTGGGGTCCTAGACTCAATAAAAAGGGGAAAGCAACTCAGAGAACCTCCATCTTTTGCTTCCTGACCACAGATGCAGTGTGATCAGCCGTCTCACATTCCTGCCCTCAGGCCTTCCCCACCATGCTGGACTGTTTCTTCAAACTGTAAACCAGTACTAACCCTTTCTTCCTTAAGTTAGCTTTACAAGTATTTTTGTTACAGCAACAAGGAAAGAAATATATCACCTGAGCCGCTATGGCTTTTGGGATAAAGGTAGAAAGGCGGGGTTGGTCTACTCCACATGAGCAGTACATGTGTGTTCACACAGTCGTTAGGCCTGGGTGGTCTGTGACCCTGAAAGGAGAGTATTCTCTCGTGTTTAGCAAGACGTTTTGTACTTTTCTCCTGTGTGTAGTGTTTTTTCGCTTGCTTCCTCTGGTCTGCTCTACCTGTGTGCTGGGCACCCAGGAGTCTGGAGTCTCCGGATCACACCTTCTAGCTGTGGTTGGATTTCTGCAATAGAGGCAATGGCAGATCAGAGGGTGAGGCAAGAAAATGAACCCAGGTTTGTTCCTTGGTCAGGCACTGTCTGGCCGTGGCTACCTTCTCCTTCAGTCACAGCTCCTCTAGGTCTCCGGTTCTCACTGGTCTGGTAAGATTTCTTCTTTCCTCTTCAGGCCTACCATCATCCTCTGTATTAGTTACTTTGCCTGTTGTTGGGATAAAGCAGAGACCAGGGCGATTTACAGAAAGACAGGTTAACAGGTTGATGGCTCATCACGGTGGAGTAGCCAGACAGCAAGTAGCAGACACGGCGGCTGGAGAAGAAGTTTAGGTTTCACTTCTTGAACCCCAAAGCAGGGCCCAGAGGGGGTGACCCAGTGGGGCGTGGCTTTGATACCTCAGAGCCCTCCCCCAGTGACATACTTCCTTCAGCAAGGCCACACCTCCTAAACCTACCCAAACAGCGCCACCAACTGGGGAGCAAATATGCAAACATATGAACCTATGGGGACATTGTCATTCAACCGGCCATAGCCTCCTGGTGATATTTCCCGGAGAGACTGACTCTGCGTGGTCAGTTCCCTCAATTCTGCCTTCATGTTTATGAATGATCCCTGATTAGTTAGTTATACTCTGCTCAATGGCTGACCAACTGACATAATAGAATAGATGACTCCTGTCTTTATAGTTATATAGTCATATAAATTTATATAGTTATATAAATTGTCAATTTTGTTTTCCGCTAAAATAAAAGAAAAAAAAAAAACATTCGCCCTTTAAAAGTAGGAATTCAGGGAGAAAAAATAAATGTAAATTGAGGAAAAGAAAAATGACAGCATGGCTCTCCAGAGAAGCATCACTGATGGAGCGTATATAACACAGTGTGTGTGTGTGTGTGTGTGTGTGTGTGTGTGTGTGTGTGTGTGATCTACATATGCCCAGTCTGCCAAAGAATGTCCGCTTGTTTGTTAAGCTTGAGATGGACGATGGGATGAGGCCACACACACATTATGGATGACAATCTGCTGTACCCAAAGTTCACTGGTTAAAAGTTAATTAAAAACAACAGCCGGCGGTGGTGGCGCACGCCTTTAATCCCAGCACTTGGAGGCAGAGACAGGTGGATTTCTGAGTTCGAGGCCAACCTGGTCTACAGGTGAGTTCCAGACAGCCAGGACTACACAGAGAAACCCTGTCTCGAAAAACCAAAAAAAAAAAAAAAAAAAAAAAGATAAAAACAACAAACAAACCTTCAAAACTGATACATACATTTAATACTCCCAGGAACCCGGGTAGTGCATAAACTAGGTAGTAAGTCTCACTGATCAAAGGCAAGTGAACCAATTTTAAATTCCCAGGGTTTAGCAATTAAGAGCACTTGTTGCTCTCACATGGGGCCCAAATTTAATATCTAACATCCACATGTTGGCTCATAACCACCTGTAAATCCATTTGTAAGGAATCTATTCCCCCTTTTCTGGCCTCCAGGGGCACCAAGCATGTACATGGTGCACATACATGCATGCAGGCAAAACACTCGTACACATAAAATAAGAAAATCTGAAAAAAAAATTTATTTTACTTTTACCCCTCTAGGTAACCTTCTCAATTTAGTTAGCACTTTTCTATGCCTCTGAACACACACAGGATGCATTGTTTTCTTGGTCCATTTTGTACTCAGACATCAAAAGAAGTTTCTAAAATGGAGCACAAATACAATCAAGTACAGAAAAAAAAAGTCCTCCATGTTTTATA
Organism: Mastomys natalensis; assembly: GCA_021653895.1. NCBI lineage: Eukaryota > Metazoa > Chordata > Mammalia > Rodentia > Muridae > Mastomys > Mastomys natalensis. The sequence goes on from JAJTUV010000940.1 coordinate 566,037, forward strand.
TCTGCATCACTTTAGTAGCTCAGCCTGGGTGTGTCTTGACATTCACCAGTCCCTGGTCTGAGGTGTCACTGTGCTTTCACGGGGGAGGGGGGGGAAAGGGTGCCCTGCATGTGGGGGGGCTGCCCTGCATGTGGTGTGACCCACACGGCTAGCTACACTGAACACATGGCAGGCTCCATTCTGTGAGAGCTGGACACTCAACACGCACTCACAAACTCAGGACGAAACTTATTTAATTCTGTAAGTGCTTTGTTGAAATGAGGCCCAGTGGCTTTGATCTTATAATTACAGTAGCCAAGAACATATTTTTAATCTTCTGAATCAAATTTTCTCTGGTGTCACAGGCAGAAAACAACAACTTCCAAAGAATGAAAAGGAATCATCTGCTATTCGGGGAAACTAAAAGATGATCTTCTGGGGGGGGCGCGGTGCAGGGAGAGGGATTGGTGGGGATGACCTCTTGGGGGAGGGAGATTGGTGGGGATTATGTGGGGGGATGCGGATGGGTGGGATAACCCTCTGGGGGGGAGGGGGAAGGAGGGAGGAATTGGGGAGGATGACCTCTGCGGGAAGGGGGGGATAGGGATTGATGGAGATGACCTTCTAGGGGGAGTAGGCATTGGTTGAGATGACCCTTGGAGGACTGGTAGCCAATGGTGGAGAGGACTCTGAAGTACTAGGTAGGGAAAATCCACTGAAGTAGGGAGTAGGGATTGGTGGGGGCAATCCTTTGGGTTGTGTGCAGGGACTGATGGGTCATGGGAATTTTCATTTCAAACAGTTAAATGTTAAAAGAAGGCTCTGAGTTGGAATAAAATGTCTTCCCTAAAGCCTTTTCCACAGTGTGTGACCCACAGTGCTTGGTTTCATTTGCCCGAGGCACTGATGGCATTGTTTATCTCAACAGGACTCAGAACCACTCTCTGGCCTTCTTTTCTCCTGAAACGGAACCTATTGTAGGGAAGGGGGTGATCTTTTTGATATAAATCTATTTAATAGTAAACATATCAAAAATAACTTTGTGATTTTAATAAATACATTTTAAAAGTAGTACAGAGCAATTGTTGTAATTACTAAGAGAGACTTGAGACTGCTTGTCCCTCTGTAGGAATGCTATGCACAGATACAAGATGATTGAAGGCTGAGACGAGAGTGTAGTGGCTATCTCATGCCATGACATCTCTGGTTTGATGCCTCCTCTCTGCGTGTACTAATCTCTTTCAACCCACTGCTCAAAATCTCATGGCTCTTTAGTCACGGTCTTTTCCGTCCTCGAGGTCTGCACTAAGTAACTTTGGTTCACAAGCTTCTCATTGTTGATGTATTTGTGAAAGCAAATAAGGAACTCCTGGGGATTGTGCCAGTCGAGCGAGGTCCCTGGGTTCCGACAAGGACAGCTTCAGGCAGGTGCTTTTCATCACCCAAGGTAGCCAGAATCCCTCAGCCCTTCACTGCTCAAACACCGACCCTTCCTAACCGCAGGTTTTTAGCCTCTCCAGTGCCCACCCACCACACAGCACAGAGCTGCTCCCCTGGGCCTCAGGGAGCTCCCACTAAGGGACCGTCTCCTCTCTATCCCCCATAACTTCTTATCTAGAAATTAATTGTAATTATTTGGGCTACCATGTGTCTTCTCCCCAGATGCTTGTGTAGAACCCAGTGTTTTGTATGTTTTTATGTGAAAACGTCATACATTATACTTTAATGATATTTCCCCTCCCTCTACTTCTCCCAGATCCCCTCTACCTCCTGACCAAACAACTTCATGTTTTTTCTCTCTCTTAAAAGGCAGCAAATCAAAACCAAGATAAAGCCAAAACAGCACACACACACACAGACTCACACACTCACACACTCACACATGCATCTATATGTATATTCACACACATACGAACCATGAAGTCTGATGTGTGTTGGCCAACTACTCCTGGGCGCAGGGCTTGCATGGAGTGTGCCTGATATACCCAAGGTATACTCTACAGGAGAAAACTAATTTCCCAGGAGCTGTCATTTCCAAGTAGCTTCTGGGTTAGAGTGGAACTTTGTGCCCTCCCCCTCCCTCGTGCTGGGATTCTGTCTGGTTTGAACATGCACGGGTCTCATGGAAGCTCTGGATGCTCTGAGTTCATAGCCTTGGAGTCACCCACCGCCTGTGGCTCTTATCATCTACCCACCTCCTCCTCCACACAGATCCCTGAGCTGCAGGGAAGGGGTGCGATACCCACATCCTATTCAGGGCCAAGGAACACGCAAGTATTTACCTGGCAGGTGCAGAGACCTATAGGAGAGGAAGGCGAGGTCGAAAGAACTCATAAATCTCACTACCTGATGGAAGAAGGGAAATACAGGATCAGTACTGCCATGTACTGTGGAGGGAGTGGGGGAGGGAGAGAGAGAGGGATAGAGGGAAGGAGGAGATGACTGAGCCAGCTCAGTCAGTCAACAGGGTCTCCAGGGAAGGAGTGAGGATTAAAAAGAAAAAAGACAATTAGACAACATTGTAGCATGACCCCAGCCAGTTCTGAGGCTGAGAGCAGGTTTATTTTTTCCCAATCTGCTTTTGTACCATTCTAATTACATGCAAGTATTAAGGTTAGTTCTAGGTTGAGGAACTAGCAATACAATAGATGCAAATAGTCAAGGAACAAGCAAGACAATAAACAAAATTCCGTGAACACTCCCATGATCATTGTTTCTGAGGTCTTAACAGGATGACCAAAATATCTGAGCCTACTTCCCTGTCCTAGCCCAAAGTCTGAAGCCTGCTTCTTTGTTCTAGCCTAAGATTTTGATTCCTGACTGAAATTACTTCCCTGTTTTAGCCTAAAATTAGATTCCTGCCTGAACTTACTTCCTTATCATGAAGTCTCATGATAAGGCTCAATGTCAGAATTCTGCCTGAAGCCCATTTCCTTATGCTTGGCCAATGTCAGATTCCTGCCAAGCAGCCCCAAAAGCTCTCCACAAGGAGGGACAGGAGGGAGGGAGAAAAGGAAGGAGGGAGGAAGGGAGGGAGATAAGAAGAGAGGAAGGGAAGGAAAGAGGGAAAGAGGGAGGGAAGGAGGAGGGACAGGAGAGATTGCTCTTCTCTCCTACACAGGGGAGAAGAAGAGTTTGCATGTCACAAATGCAGGGACTGTCTCTAACTCTATTGGCTGTTTTTCCTCCTACTGGGTAGCTTAGTCCAGAATTGATGCCAAAGTGTGTACCAGGTCTTGCTGTATCTTGTTATGCCAAGTTTGGTTGACATTTGTCTTAGTAAGGGTTTTATTGTTATGAAGAGACATCACGACCATTGCAACCTTATAAAGGACAACATTTAATTGGAGCTAGCTTGCACATGGTGGGAAGCATGACAGCCTACAGGCAGATATGGTGCTAGAGAAGGAACTGAGAGTTCTAACATCTTGATACAAAAGAAGGAGGAGACTGTGAGCCACACTGTACATAGCTTATGAGACTGAGCATATGAGACCTCAAAACCTGCACCCACAGTGGCACACTTCCTCCAACAAGGCCACACCTACTCCAATAAGGCCACACACCTCCTAATAGTGCCATTCCCTGTGGGAGGAGCATTCAAACACATGAGAGGTCTATGGGTCCATACCTAATCAAACCACCACAGTATCCCTGGGAGGATTGCCCTTTTCTGAGGGGAGGTGGAGCAGGGGTGGGTCTGGGAGAGAAAGGAGGAGAGACTGGGAGGAGTAAAGGGAGGGAAAATTGTACTTAAGATGTAACATATGAGCTGGGCGGTGGTGGCACACGCCTTTAATCCCAGCACTTGGGAGGCAGAGGCAGGCGGATTTCTGAGTTCGAGGCCAGCCTGGTCTACAGAGTGAGTTCCAGGACAGCCCGGGCTACACAGAGAAACCCTGTCTCGAAAAACCAAAAAAAAAAAAAAAAAAAAAAAAGAAAGATGTAACATATGAAAGAATAAAGACAGAAATAAAAAAAGAAAGTAAGGATTGTAAATTAAAATAGTAAGAGTGGTAAGCACTTGCTGCTCTTCTGGAGGACCCAAGGTGGATTTTCAGCACCCACATCTGGTAGCTCACAGTAGCCAGTAACTCCAGCTCCTCTCACACACTCTTCTGGACTCTGAGAGTGCCAGAACACACATGCACATGTCACACACACTAGAAGTCTTTGAAACCAGAAGAGACCATTATCCATCCATCTGAATGATGAAATTTCAAACCAGCAGCGGACCTTCTGAGGCTGTGATCTAAGGTAGCCAAGCAGATTGATCTGGCTCGTGACTTCTTGGGCCCCAGGACCTATTTGAACCCAGAGCTTCTGCCATGTGGGCAAAGTCAGACAACGAGCTTCAGTCAATACCAAGTGCCTGGGTAACACACTGGCAGAGCTCCAACTGCTGTAGCATTCAGTGAAAATGCTACCTTTGGTGGACGGAGTCTCTCGGTGCAACTCTCCCGCTTATGAGACAAATAACAGAGAAGATGAGAATTGTTTAACATTATTGATTGAACAAGGGGTTTCTGCAACTGGCAAAATGCAGTCTGAGAATTACATGGCCCTTGCTTTTGAGCAGCTTTGTTAATGCCAAGAACAGCTATCATTCTGTGATCTTTTCAACTACGAGAACCTCACCGTGGAGACCGAATGAGGCTGGGTCGGCGTGGACCCCCTTTCATTCCCTGAAGCCTTCCCCCTTCCCCTTCCCATTACCTGAAGACCAGAGGTCAAAGGACTTCTGTTGTTATGCATAGAGGGGAAAAATAGTGTGTTTTTTTAACCTAAAATACTTTCTGAGGGCCCCTGAACTAGACACAGCTCATGCTCACAGCCGGCTCTTCAGAGTTTGCGTCTCTTCCTGCTAAGACATTACTGCCGGCTCCACCCAGGGGTGAGGCTCTGCCCTACATCCAACCAGACACCAAGTTCTGGGGATTCTTCCATTTGTGTCTTACTTCCAAACCTCACGGTCAACACTCAGGCCCCCTCTGCCTTCTATCTGGGACTTTGGCCACCACATCTTAGCACCATCTCCCCTTCATCCAGGCCTTATCCTGCGGCCAAATCTACCTCTTCACAGCGTCCTTCTGTGTCTGTGAGTTTGTTTTTGGACCTGATGCTTTTCTATGTCACCCTTAAGCTTCCTGTCTTCCTTTCAAATCCATCACTCAGTCTTCTAATTTGACATCTAGATCACACCTCTTACCTGTGTCTACACTCCCTTAGCTAGATTTTAATGGCAGAATGAGCAGTTGTGGGTTCTCTGGAAAGAGAACACCAGCCCACAAGCTCCCTGGGACTCTAACAGCTTTCTTCTGCGTCTCTGAGGCTGTAAGAAACCTGGCAGGCAGGCAGCACTCTACCACCTCGTGCTAATGAGGATGGATCCAATGTGAAATCACAGGACTAATCAGGCAAGACGAGGCCGCTGGCCATATTGATTGCTGGTCGCCTCTCCGTGCTCACTCGCTTTTAGCGGGCTGTAATGGCCCTGTTTAGATTGCTGCCGCTATTTTCTCCCCACCACCAATGTTTACTTAAGCCTAGCCTTTCTAATAGATGCACACCTCACAAGCTCCTTTCTATTTCTTTTTTCGTCCACCATCTCCTCCCATGGCTGGTCACTGTGTGTTCCCTGCCAGCAGCCTTAATGTTACATAATTCCATCACTGGCTTCAATTTTCCCAAACCCCAGCTTATTAGCTATGATATGTGCCATACCGGCTGAAGACCTATATTATCTTTTAAAAAGGTATTTGCAGTCTCATAATAAAAATCTATCTATCATCCATTCTAAAGACCTTCCTTCTACACAAATAGCTTGAATATAAGATGAATAAATCAAGCAAATTCCAGTACAATGGCTGTGTTTTAACTAATTACCGTTCTAATGAAGGCTCTCAGGCAGCATTCATTTTAGTAATGTGAACAGACGAGCATACATGCTTGTATACACCTTTTTATCTCTGTAGGCAAACCCTTGTGCCATGAAGACAGATCAAATGAGGCCCTTGCTTCATCCCACCAGATACCTGAGTTAGCAAGCCCAGGTATTCCTGAGGTTGGTAGCCAGAAGAGAGTGTGCCCATCTGCCTTGGGATGAGATCAGAGAGAGATGCAGGTGACTCGCATCTCTCTCTGCTTACCTTCCCTCCAGGTAATCTGAATTAGCCCACCTTTGGTGGACAGTGGGGTTTGGAGCATGTTGTGACTTACTGGGCTCAGGTAAATTTACCATCAGTACCCAGTTTCACATGCCTCAATTGCAGGTAATTGGAACCAGGAAGTCACTGGGGGCTTCTCTTGCAGAGAGAGAGGGATGTCTGTACACATGTCATGCTGGGCTTGCTCAGAGTTCTGGCTGCAGTCCCCTCGAGCCTGGGAGCATGTGACACAGTGTCTGGATGTGAGCAGCAACCTCATTTTAAGCCTCCTGGCCCAGCACAAGGATCCAGCTCCCTTCAGCAGACTCTCTGCCCTCTGGAAAGCACTTCTGTCGTTCCTCCTCTCAACGCTGCGCGCCCATGGCTGTTTGGCATCCACCCAGCTCTGCTGTGTTCTCTCAGCATGCTCTTTTCCGAGTCCCTCCGTGTTCATTTATTAACTTCTATCTCTCCTGCTCAAGAACGTGGACAGTGTGGTGTCGCTTGCAAAAGGCGACTGCTCCTAAACGCATAACCGCGGCTCACTGGTCCGTGAACTTGTATTATTTAAAAAATGTTTCCAACTTTGTCTTTTACGGGTAAACTCCCTGACCTCCTCTTCAGAGCTGCAACAAGGTTCGCGGCCACCACCTTTGGACTTTCTGATGAGTCATTACTGTGTCTTGCTTGCATGGGGGAGGAGGGAGGTAAGGAGGGAGAAAGATGCTGAGTGACCAAACCAACCAGCTTGTTTAAGCTCACTAAGTGGTTGCTGGCCTGATACCCTCTGTGCCCCCTTTGACTATGGGGGTTTCAAAGATACCACCTCGTCCCAATCTTTTGCCTCTTTAATCTTTCCTCTGTTTGTTCGGTCACTCAGAAGCTTTCAGTTGCACTAGGTGACAATAAACAGTGGGAGACACTCAGGTTTAGTTTTGTGGTTTCCTTGGGTGAAGGCAATGTCTACATCCTCCTTTAGGAGGACTGAGCTCCCAGAATTCCTTTGGAGGATCCCATATCCATCATTCAATGTACAGGGATTAAGGGGTTCCAACAATTCCCCTACCCCCATCCTGTGGGTGGCAGTGGCGGTGTTCTGAAAGACCAGAGAGAGACAGAAAGAGAGACAGAGAGAAACAGAGACTGTGGTCAAGTTTCTCAAACCCATTTACACTGATAGAAAGTTTTGAAGACTCCAAGGGATTTTGACTAGGTAAATTAGGCTTGTAGATATTTACTCTATTTGACATTTGAATTCAAGATCTTTCCAATAGTTATTTGTTGGCTGACTCTATGGACATGTAAAGGGGTAGCGTAAGAGCAGGGGTAGGAGCTACTCATGGGTTCAGTAGTGCAGTCTCCCTCTCCCCTCATTTAGACACTGCCAGGCTGGACGAAACCATGTCAGCAACACACATCAACACTGAGCCCCAGGAAGGCCATTTCCCCAAGGAGGCCTGGCATCATGGTACCAGCATTTGGTGTGGCATGATTGACTCTATTCTGATGCAGGCTACTGCTTTATGTGGCCATACTTGGGGCTGGGGCTGGGGGTGGGGTGATCAGGCATCAGTCCTATTTAATAACCCCCAAAGGGTTTATTTCATGTCCCACACAACCCATAAGCCTGTGAAACATTTAAGAGGCCCGTTGACAGCAAAGGAGACATGACACATGACTCTCTGGCATCTCACATGGCTTCGTCTGTCATCGGCTAGAAGCACACCTGACTGAGCAGCCATTTTGGATAGCATCCCTGGCCTAGACCGTTACACTCTGCAAGACACAGTTTTCATGCTAAATCAGCAGTCTGTAATGCTCTGTCCTCCCCGGAAGAGTACATGGTCCAGGGGCAGGCGTAGGAGCAGAGATATCCTTACTCACCTCCGGTCCCTGCACCTGAGTGAGCCGTGTCTGGCACTTAAAGGAGCCACATCTACTGGTGGACATGCTAAAAACACAGTAAACCTTCAACACTCTGCAACCAGGACTTTGTGGGTTCCTTAGGCGAAGACACCAGACATGAAAACAAAATCGCTTTTTTGACAGAGGCAACAGACCCTAGTCAGCAGAAAAGGATCAAGTTGCTGTTATAAATAAAGGCAAGAAGCACCATGTTTGGCATCCGAGTGAGCCACCTGGGCATCTCCAATTGCCAGTCCTTGCCAATTGGTCAGTAAGTGGACAAGTTCATGTCCTGGTTGGGATACTGGCAACTTGATATAAGCTAGAATTCTCTAAAAAGAGGAACCTCACTTGAGAAAGTGCCTTCCTCAGATTGGCTATAGGCAGGTCCATAGGGCTTTTTCTTAATTACTAATGGAGGAAGGCCTAGCACACTGTAGGTGGTGCCTCCCTGGGCAGGTGGGCCTGGGTGTTATAAGAAAGCAAACTGAACAAGCCATGGGGAGCAAGCTAGTAAGCAGCACCCCTCACAGCATCTGCTTCAGTTCCTGCCTCCAGATTTCTGTCTTGAGTTCCTTCCCTGACTTCCTTCAATGATCAAATCTGATACATAAGCCAGATAAAGTCTTTCCTACCCAGGTTGCTTCTGGTCAGGTTTCTTCTCACAGAAATAGAAACTATATTAGAATAGTGCAACATCCATGGCCCAAGAAACAAATGTAAGTGAGGACTTGTATTCCTTGTATTCCTTGAGTGAAGGTCTGGATTGTCCCTGCCTATGCCTGTTGGAACAACAAAAGTGCCAGATGAGGCTCAGGGTAGGTGGAAAGGGAACAGAGGAACAAGAGAACGAGAAAATTGTAGCAACAGAACCAGGTGCCTCCTGATATTCAGACTCACCAGAGTCCTAAGGGAGAGTGTAGCAGGATTTTCCCTGTCCAATTAATTTAAATATTAATACAACAAGAAACCTGTGATTGGACAGGGAAAAGGGAAGCAGAGCAAAGAGTTGCAGAGACAAGGAGCGAGACAGGAGAAGGAGAAGGAAGCAAGATGGAGGACGAACAGGACGATTCAGATTCTGCATGGCTTTAAATAGCCACAGGTAGCTATAATATCATATAGGGATAGAATAACTGGGATAACTTGTCTAATGCAGGTAGGCAGCTTGTATCATTTTCAGTTGGCTCTGAAATTATTGTGTGGGCATCTTGTGAATTGAGAATTTATTGATATATAAATCTGACTAATTATAAACTGCTAGAGTTTTGATTTACTGGGTTAAGGGGAATTGCGTCCGCCAACCTCAGGGTAGATGGCTGAGAAGTAACTAGTGGCTCTGAGGCAAGCCAACTGGAGCTGGGAAGACTGCAATCAGTCGCTGATGGGGTGAGCCTAACGCTGCTGGGGCAGAGAGTAGCGGGGTTTAGCGTGGGAACTTGGTGTATTTTTAATATTTCCCACAACAGGACAAAATCCCAAGACCTATGTGAAAACAAAGGCTCCAAGAAAGTCAAGCTATAGACGGCTGTAGAGTGCTATCTATCAATAGCCCCGAACCAGGGATGGAAGGGCTTTCACTCGCTTGCTAGAAATGTGGTTAGATATTACTTATTAGCATAATCCTTAAGAATGACTTTGGCTCCGCCAATGAAATGGCTCAGCTGGTAACGGAGCTTGCTGCCAAAGCTAGTAACCTAAGTTCGATTCCCGGACCTATGTAGTGGAAGGAGAGAACTTACTTCTGAAAGTCGTCCTCTGACTTCCAACATACCCTCTAACACACACAGGCACACACACACATGCATGCACACATGCACATACATATACCATACACACACAAAGATACACACACACCACATACACACATATACAAAGACACACACACAAACCATAGATACACAGAAGACAGACAGACCACACACAGAGACCACACACACACACACACACACACACACACACACACACTTCATCTGGAAACCGCTGCTTTGCTCACGATCGTACCTCTTTTCTGAAACAGTTCAAATCTCATGACAGATCCACATAGGGACAAGCCAACGGCCAGCCAGTTTCAGAACGTGGGCTTGGGTAACATAACTGCTGTGAGATTCCTCCCTCTTTCTGCCCGGCTTCCTTCTCTCCCACAACAGAGGCCCACCCTAAGAATGCTGACCCCTGTGTACTTGTCTCAGTATCTCTTGCCCTGGAAGAGTCCAATATGCACCAGCACTCCAGCCTGAGGGGCCAGCTGCAGCCCCACAATGCTTTGCATTGTTCATCCCAGTCTCGGAGGCATTTGAGCCCCCATGAGTCCAAGACACCCAGTGACCTTAGAAGTCATTCGATAATGCCCACTGGACACTTCCTAAAGAAGATCCTTCTATCACAGATTTTAAAAGTTTCATTATGGAGCTAGTGAGATGGCTTAGCGGTTAAGAGCACTGGCTGCTCTTTCAGAGGATCTGGGTCCAATTGCCAGCACCCACAGGGTGTCATAAAACTGTCCTTAACCAGTTTCTTGGGATCTGACACCTTCGTCTGGCCCCTATGGGCACTGTATGGATATGTATACATGCAGGAGGACAAAAATCACCCGTACAGATAAAAATTAAAGATTTCATTAACAAATATGATGTGAATGGAGAAGAAGTTGGCAAAGAAGACCCAGGAGCTTCTCCCTGTAGCTTTATTGTAGATAAGTTTCACTTCTACCTGGAGAGTTGAGGGGGTATGAAAGTCTGAGAGATACTAAGGTAAGGGAATTTACAAAGTAACTGGTTCTGTACCCTGGGCTAGCCTTAAACTCACTCTGTAGCGGCCTTGAAACTGGTTGGTTTTCCTGCTCAGTCTCCTGAGTGGTTGAGACTATGATCCTGTTCCACCATACCTGGCTTTTCCCTGATTCTGATTAATGTAAAGCGCATTGAGTTCTGTGTGCTGCTAATGCTTTATGGTTAAGCCATCCTCTCCCTCCCTCTTTCCCTCCCTCTGTTTTTTTCCCCCTTAGTGAGATAAAAGATTTTATTTTAAGTAACATACTGAAAGAAGTTAAAAATTAATTTGGAGAAATGACTACGGAATTCCAGGAATTAGTGAAGCTCGACAAGTCACACTGGGTGACCTTTATGTTTTTTCCAGCTGATGATCCAGATGGCGAGGTTTTCCAGGCCACGCTTTGGGGAATGTCTGCTTGATTGTTTTTCCAAACTTGGAAAGGAGAAAAGATACATATTTCCTCAAAACAATAAAACCCCAGCATCTTCAGTTAAAAGTGAGATTTGACCTTGCTGTGAGAACTAGTCACTTTGCATTTGTCTAGACTTTTTTTTATCTTTTATTTTTATTTAATGTATGAGAGTTTTGTCCGTGTGTATGCATACATACCATGTACATGTATTGCCCACATAGACCAGCAGAGGCATCAGTTCATCCCCTGCAACTGGAGTTACAGTTGTGAGCTGTCATGTGGGTACTGAGAATTGAACTTAGGTCCTCTGGAAGAGCAGTCAGTGCTCTTAACCACTGAGCCCTCTCTCCAGCCCCACTGCCTGGATGTATCCTTGTGTCATCAGAGTGAACCAAATGGCACACAAGAGACCTGGACTCAGTCCCCAGCACTTCCCCTCAGTGTATGACCCAAGTTATGCACCTTCAGTGTCTGTTGCTCACTTGTAGGATAAAAGGATTGGCCAGCCAGTGACAGCGGTCTGCTCTGGGCATTATATCCTCATGGTTTCTATTTCCATGTAGGTTTCCCAGGTCAGTGAGGAACTCTTCGGAGTAGACATTGGGACTGGTTTCCCCTTCACAGATCACAGTAGGCACTGCCCACGACAATGGTCCTCAAGGCTTGCTGGGTTTAATTTGTGATGCATGTGGCTGCTGTTCCCTGAGCTACTTGCTTGGACACCTGGATTTGCTTTGGAAAGAGCCCTGCAGAGCGGCATGTGCAATATGTTTTCTAGGTGATGCTAGTGCAGGTGGTCCTCTTAGAGGCAACAAGGCTACCGTATTTCTCTGTAAAGTCTTCAAAATGGCCACTTGTTAAGCTTTAGAAAGTGCCTCTTCCTGATATGACAATGGTGATGATGATGGAGTTTACTGGATGACCTTTGTGTTAAGATTTTACTACTATGAGCAGACACCATGACCAAAGCAAGTCTTATAAAGGACAACACTTAATTGGGGCTAGTTTACAGGTTGAGAGGTTCAGTCCATTAACATCAAAGTGGGAGCATGGCAGCATCCAGACAGGCATGGTGCAGGAGGAGCTGAGATTTCTACATCTTCATCTGAAGGCTGTTAGCAGATACTGGCTTCCAGGCAGCAAGTATAAGGATTTTATACCCCACACCCACAGTGACACACCTACTCCAACAGAGCCACACCTTCTAATAGTGCCACTCCCTGGACCGAGCTTATAAAAACCATCACAACCTTGATTTGCTATTTGTTGATCGAGTTTTTCCTTATACTTGTGTGTGTGTGTGTGTGTGTTGTGTGTGTGTACATGTACGTGTGCCACAGTAAGTGTGTGGACTTCAGAGAACAATTTGTAGGCATTGCTTCTCTCTTTCCAATATTGGGTCCAAGGATTGAACTCAGATCATCAGACTTCACAGCAAGCATGTGTGCTGCCATCTCACTGGCACCTAAAATGAATTTTCAATAGCTAAATGCCATCATTTTGCTTTATCTCTCATTCTTTTAGGATTACTGACAAATCACTAAAGTATGGCTCTTGTGTGTTTGTTTATTTTATTTCAAATGATACTTCAGCAAAAAGCACCAAAAACCAAGAAGTTTTTATACTGCTTATCTCTCATGTGCTTGCATTGCAGGGGCACCATCAGGCCCAGCTCTATGAGAACAGAAATTTTTCCTTTGCTTAATCTGTTGTACTTTCTACAGCAGCCCAAGAAAACACAATATAGCTGCCATCTCCAAACTAATAAAGGTGCTCCTCTTCCTCCTCCTCCTCCTCCTCCTCCTCTCCTCTCTCCTCTTCCTCTTTGTCTTCTCCTCCCTCTCATCTCCCTGCCTTCTTTTTATTTCTCCCTACCCTCTTCCCTCTCCTTCTTGTCTTTCTCCTTCCCCTCTGTCCACTCTCTTAGTCAGGGGTTTCCATTACAGTGAACAGACACCACGACCAATGCAAGTCTTGTAAAGGACAACATTTAATTGGGGCTGGCTTACAGGTTCAGAGGTTCAGTCTATTATCATCAAGGTGGGAACATGGCAGCATCCAGGCAGGCATGGTGCAGGAGGAGCTGAGAGTTCTTTCTATGTCTTCGTTTAAAGGCCGCTAGAAGACTGGTTTCCAGGCATCTAGGACGAGGGTCTTTTTGTTTTGTTTGGTTTGTTTGGTTGTTTTTTTGTTTGTTTGTTTGTTTTTTGTTTGTTTGTTTGTTTGTTTGTTTATTTATTTTTTTTTTTGTTTTGAGACAGGGTTTCTCTGTGTAGCCCTGGCTGTAGGACGAGGTCTTAAAGCCCACACCCACAGTGACACACTTCCTCTAACTAGACCACACCTCCAAAGAGTGCCACTTCCCGGGGCCAAGTGTAGTCAAACCACCACACCCTCCTTCTTCCTACTCCTCCTCTTCCTTCTAATCTCTCTCTCATTTGTCTCTCTGTGTGTGTATGCAGACATGCATCTTCAAAATTTTCTAGGGTCACCCTTTTCCCTAGGGACAGAAACCCTGACCCTGAGTATAGCCTATGAAGCCATGATTCAAGGCTCCACCAGGCCCCTGTTCCCTCTGGCAATGTCCAGCTTCCTGCAACAGCTCCTTGTCCCTGAGAGTCTTGAAGTCGGTTATTCCTTCACTGAGGATCCTTTTCCCCAATCCCCTCATGTAGCCAGCTTCCTCAGGCACTCAGGTATCGGCTGGTGCTCCCACCTTGAGGAACCATTGATGGAACCTTCAGTGTGCAGGCCTGTCTATAAACTCTTATGGATCCCTGGCATCTCCTCCATAGCATGTCCTGGCTGTTGAGTGTGCATTTCCTTGTTTATTGCCTTCATGTGTTTTCTCCCCCATATATAGTGAGTTCTAAGAGTCTGGTGGCCATATCTGCTTTGCCTCCTGCAATCACATAAGGCCTAGCCGAGAGGAATTACAGATAACTGGCTTTGACAGATGGTCACAGTTAACTTTTACCATGGTCATGTGCAAGGGCCCAAGAGTAGAAGAGAAAGCAGCGAGGCTGTAAGTGCAGAGAACACTCAGGCAGGAGAGCCAGCCAGGGAACATCTCACCTCTGTCTGCAGAGAGTCTCCTATCACCAGGACTAATGACTACTGACTCTTTCATGCACAGAACACGGGACCCAGCTGATGCTCAGCTGTGTATGGGGTGCTGTAATCCCCCTGACTTCCTCTCCAATCCACACTGAACACTGCCCAGTGTTCTCCAACACTTGACATCCTCTGACCCTTTGCCTTCCTTCTAACCTTTTGCCCTTCCCGCCCTAACCCTACCATCTCCATGCAAACAAATCTTAGTCCCTAAACTTGTCATTATTCCTGGACCTGGTGAGACAGTCAGATAGAGGCATTTTTAATACTAACAACATTCCCAGACTTAGCCCCCCAATGAACTCACACTCCCCAAGCAAAGCTTAGTGCTAATATCTGTGGGGTTTTACTGTGGATATCGAATTTGATAGATAGAGAGTAAGGTCCAACCTGAAATAACAGCGAATACCCACAGAGTGACTGAGTTGCCAGCACATCTCCTAGCTCGTCTGTTTGAGCCTCACAGCTTATGAGGTGAAAGAATGCACAGCCTTGGTCTTTCTAGTACAGGGAAGCCCGTAGTAGTTGCTTCCATTTCTCAGGCTACACACTAGGAAGGGTGCTAGGCCACACACCTCTAAGATGACTGCTGCCTTCAACCACTACTTAATATTAGTCCTGTCATTATGGAAACCAGTACAACCACCAAGATTAAGAACAAATTCCCATGTGACCCAGCAATTCACGTTTCCAAAGGAAAATAATTGAATATACAAAGGGCAGTTTCACTCCCCTATTCATTGAAACATTTCTCTCAACAACCAGGATAGCAGTCCATCAACAGATGAGTGAAAAAAAATGCAGACACCATGGAATAGTTTCTTTAAAAGAAGGTAATTGTGCAGCTGGAGAGACAGCTTGTCAGTTAAGAGCTGGCTTTTGCAGAGATGAAAGGTCAATTCCCGGCACCCACATGGTAGTTTATAACCATCTGTAACTCCAGATCCAGGAGATCTGACGCCCTCTTCTGGCCCTTTTAGGTATGGAAGACACTCATACACATAAAATAAAAATAAAAAGAAAGAACACAGTTTTGCCCTTTGTACAAATGTGGATTAGCATGAGGGATGTGAGAGTGAATAGAAAACCCAGGTGGGGAAAAATAAGTGCCATCTGGTCTTACTATATAGGGCTCTAAACGTGGTAAGCTCACAGGAGTACTGAGTACAGGGGTGTTGCTAGCAGTAGAGGGGGTAATGTATGCAGTACAGCGTACAAAATTTCAGTTATTCAGGAGGCATGAGCTTATTGATCTGTTATATAAGATAGTAACTGTAATAAATAGTAAGCTGCATGTCCCTGTGGACTCTTTACCCCCTCAAAAACAAAACAAAACAAAAAAAAACAAAAGAAGAGAACCTTGAGTGTCATTGTCACTAAAGGGTCTTCTAAATTGTCTTTTTTGATAAATAAAATATTGTAATATTTATACTAAAAATATTACTGCATGTTATAAAATGCTACCCAAATGCTTTCTGAATTCAAAGTTAAAGCTAATACTAAAATAATCTGGGCTAATTGAAATGTAGGTAGTAAGTCTTTCTAGAACATTGACTGAACACTGGGTATTCTTCTAAAACCTGGGGACAGCTAGCAAGCAAAATGATGAGACTCCTACCCAATGAGCAGTGTTTTCTGACAGGCCAAATCCTTTCTGGAGGAGTCTGCCTACATCCTTAAATCTGTGGTGGTCATGAACCTACCGTTAGGAAAGGAATTTCTTGATATAGTTTATCCCTAGACTAAGTCCTCTCTCTCTCTCTATCTCTCTCTCTCTTTCTCTCTCATGCACACACACACACAAAGAGACGGAGAGACAGAGACAGTGAGAGAGAGAGAGCACACATTTCCCCTAAAAACCAGAAGCATTTTTAAGGTATTTTTTTTTATCACTTCTCTGTAATTCTAGATGCAAAGCAATGTCAAAAGAAGGTAGATCGGCCGGGCAGTGGTGGCGCACGCCTTTAGTCCCAGCACTTGGGAGGCAGAGGCAGGCAGATTTCTGAGTTCGAGGCCAGCCTGGTCTACAGAGTGAGTTCCAGGACAGCCTGGGCTACACAGAGAAACCCTGTCTCAAAAAACAAAAAACAAACAACAAACAAACAAACAAACAAAAAAAGAAGGTAGATCAAAGGGAACTCCTAAGCTTTCTAGACCACATAGTCAGGGATTTGAATGAGAATGTCCCCCACAGGCTCAAAAGGTTGAACACATGGTCTCCAGTAGGTGGTGATATTCGAGGAAGTCGGTAGACTTTTTGGAAGAAGTATGTTGCTGGAGGACTTCCAGTCGACTCTCTCTGGTTTGTGCTTATGATTGAGGTACAAGCTCTCTGCTCCCTGCTCCTGCAGTCACACTTGCTGCCATGCCCCATGCATGGACTCATCTTCTGAAACCATGAGCCAAACAAACTCTTTTCTTTGGCAAGTCGCCTTGGTTGTGGGATTTTATCACAGCAGCAGAAAAAATACCAATACTATTTGCCAAGGACATACCTGACACAGGCCCTCTCCCTGCCTCAATCTCCTATCTTCAGAGATTCACAAAAACACCTACTTTGTCATGATAACAGAAATAACATGTGACCATCTCTAACACACCCAAGATGCACCTGGCACACACACACACACACACACACACACACACACACACACCAGCCTCTGGAACCCTTAGGATTTCTCGTCACCTGTTACTGTTGAATTCTATTTGATTTTTTTACTCGTCACAGAGCCTTAGGATGCCTTTCTGTCTTCCCTGAATTTCACAATCGCTTCCAATTTAATATCCACCAGGAATTTAATTAAAGTTCTGTTAGCAGCTACCTCTTCTAGACCATTAATGAGGCTGTTAGATCAAATGTAATAAAGATCCCTGGAGCAGACATTGGACCTTGCTATTAATCATTGTTTGCTTCTCTCTGCCTGTGCTCAGACTGTACGGCCACTCCCGTCAGCTTCCTCACCGGGAAAATAAAAATAAATAGAGTGACCTCAAAAAGCTGTGGGAAGGACTCTGGGAGTGTCTGGACCGTTGTGTCGAGGCTTCTTCAAACCTGATTTCTACTAGGGAGAAAAGAAGAATAGTTGGCATCAATAGGGAATTTTCCAGAGAACAAAGAGAGATTTCCAATAATGAAAATCAACCAGCCTGGTGGGCTGAATTTAAACATCATCCTGACCATATATGCCACCTGCAACTAAGGAGGAATTCATGGACTCTATAGCCCATTTCTAACTCTAATCAAACATCCTCTGCAGCCTTAATACTCAGAATATGGTTTCCCAGAAGTCTGTTAGAAAATGGAATCTGGGTTCCTACCCAAGTATTTACATTTTAATATAATTTTTATAGATAGATAGATAGATAGATAGATAGTAAAATGTAAGAGTTATTATCCTAATTAATTTAGTGATCTGAGAATTAGTAAGTAAACAAATCCATAGTGTATGTATGTGTTATGTGTGTATGTGTGTGTATGTATGTATATGAGTATGTGCATATGTGTGTATATGCATGTATGTATATGTGTATATGTGTGTATATTATGTGTATATGTGTGCATATGTCTATGAATGTATAAGTATGTGCATATGTGTGTTGTGTATATATACATATATGTGTGTGTGTGTGTGTGTGTGTGTGTGTATTTATGTGTGTTTGTGTATGGGTCTGTGTATGTATATATGTGTATATATGTGTATATATGTGCATGTTGTATGTTGTGTTTTGTGTGTGTGGATGTATGTGTATGTGTGCACATGTGTTTGTAGAGAATGCACATGCATGCACATGTGTGAGAGGTGGAGAGGGTACCCAGGTACTAAAGCGGTCAAATCTCATAAGCACATAAGCTTTTTAAGAAATTGTTCTACAAATACAGGAAGAGCTCATGTTCTTCTGAGCTTTTGAATCATTTGGATCTTGACAGAATCCTCTTAATTCTTCATTGTACCTCCTTTCTGATCTTTAGGCCACTTGGCTTCGCACTCGCTTTCTGGAAAGCCACAGAGGGCTAATATTTAATCTCACTTGAAACCCAGTTTCTGTATGAGTAGATGTTTGCACCAGTCAGGGCCTGCATGTGGAGGTGACTTACGTGCAATCCAGGGCTTGTGAGTTCAACTGTCACTGAAGGTCAAAGCATACTTGGGGCTCACCTGGGTCTCTAGTTTCTGTACAGCTGTCTGAAAATCAGACAGAGGGGAAAAGCTGCCGAGTTCTTGTGAGTCTGCTGCAGGGATGTTCAGATGAGCAGAGTCTCCTCAGTCTTCAGTTTTTTCCAGGTTGGTCCCTGTAGGATTGCCCAACCACAGATGTTCCCTTCAAAACCCTTCTAAAGTACACATTGTCTTTGATTTAAAACAATAACCACAACAAAAGCACTAATTAAAAATCATTACATGTTTCCTAACTAGATTAGAGTCTTCTCAGGGATCAGAGCCCACATCTCTTACACCTTGCGGAGGCAACAAGTAACACTTAGAGCTACTAAGGAACTGTATCTTAGATACTCAGACTCCAGGAGCCTCTTGGTCCTCTGCAATGAAGTGAAAATAAAAACCTAAGAATTAAAAAAGAAACAAAAGGGTAAATGCAAAGAGAACCCTCAGTCAGCTCTGTGAGGACAATTAATTCATTGCCACAGAAGTCAGATGAGCCTGAAGCCCCACAAGC
Source organism: Mastomys natalensis (assembly GCA_021653895.1). Classification (NCBI taxonomy): domain Eukaryota; kingdom Metazoa; phylum Chordata; class Mammalia; order Rodentia; family Muridae; genus Mastomys; species Mastomys natalensis. The sequence continues at coordinate 585,042 of JAJTUV010000940.1, forward strand.
TCCTGTCTCGACAGAAGCAAAGGAAGGTAGTAACAAGGCTGCCCTCGTGACAAGATAGGAAGTCTGGTTCCCCTGGCACCCATCATTTGATTCTGCTTTGCTTCTAACAATTTGAGAGAGAGACAGAGAGAGAAAGAGACAGAGAGAGACAGAGAGCGAGAGAGACAAAGAGACAGACACACAGAGAGAGACAGAGAGCGAGAGAGACAAAGAGACAGACACACAGAGAGAGACAGAGAGTGAGAGAGCCTGGGAACACAACTGCAGCATAATGACGTAATGAAAAATGAAAAACACAACACGTTTTCATTTCTCCATTCCCTGGAGTGGAAGCAGTTTCTCTCAGAGGCTGAGTCCTCTCCTGTGAGACGGGGGCATTGAGTATCACAGGAGGAAGGAGGTGGGAATCGATGGGATGTAGATAAGATTCCCAACGCACACAGGGAAGTGAATGAAATAGAAGATAATTAGATGCTTTTGAAATACCTACATGCCTTCTAAAAACCAGGAGAAAATGCCAGTTGAATGCAGCTGACAGATTGTATCTTGTTGCCTAGCACCAGTCTGGAGTGACTAGGTGTTGCTAGGCAACCCATCCTCCTGGGCTTGGTGATGTAGCAAAACACTAGACAGTTGCTTTACCTCTGTTACCCTGCAGCCCTAGAAATGTTCTCATCTGCAAGATCAAACCTGATTAATGTTTCCTGGGGGCTTTTTTTCTCCCATTCAGACAGGGCACTGCAATGTTCAAGATTGCCCATGCCCAAGTAAGCCCAGCTGCTTACCTGAAGAAGTCTCACAGAAAAAACCAAATGGTTCTTTAAAGACTAACCTGCCTTGCTAAGACGGGAGCCTGGGCTCCAGAGTGGAGGGCAGAAATCTGAGTCAAGTTTCCATCAGCACCAAAGGTGAATTAGCCTGGTACTTACCAGAGTATCCTGTGCCAGACTACAAAGTGGCCCAGGTTTATTGTTATCACGCTAAATTATTTGGTCTGGGACATGTTCCTCTCCATAAGGGAGCTTTCTGTAACCGATGACAAGGTTTCTGGGTTCAGCAGAAGAGGCATGTGTAAAGAGAAATGACTGATAATACCCTCCTCTTATCCTACGAGTAAGAAAACAATGATTTTTAGTCTGCTTTTCTGCTGTCTGTTCCTGTCTGCTTACTATGAAGTCTGTTGGAAGCGTGATGGCCTCCTTAGCCGGGCTATGTACTCACTCTGACTCCTCGGAAAACCCTGGTGATAAACATGCACAACCACATCCAGCTAGCGTTGTTGTTGTGCACAGGAGAGATGTGCTCTGCTTTGACCGGGCATCAGGTGTCTCTGCAGGGTGGTTGTTTTCATTCCAATCAGGGCATGCCTCTGTCTCCCCCTCCGTTTATTTGTTGTTTGTAACCTTTCTAGCCATTCTCATGGAGCCTCATGCTTTAACACATGCAAGATCGTATACTGCTTTAGGAGAAAACTGCGCAGCACAGAAGATGCGGTTTTCATGCCCAAAACTCAGTTGCAAAAGAAAGAAAACTCTATTCAGACCAACTCAATTTTGAATTGAGGTTCAGTGCTGACTGATTGGAAGAGAGATCATTATTGTCCCAGAACCCAGGGGGCTTCAGGAGAACCTGGAAAAGTGAAAGAATGGTCTTTGTGCTAATCAGTTTCCCATGGCTATGACAAAGTACTTGGTGCTATCAAAGTATAAGGAAGAAAGGTTTATTTCTGCCTCCTGCTTTCAAAGCGTTCAGTCATTGCTTGTGGTGACATACTTAACATGACAGTATACATATAGAAGGCTGTTCAGCTCATGAAATTGGAAGGAAAAGAGAAAGGGAGTGGTCCAGGGTCCCCTTCCAAGACATGTCTCAGTGACCTGGTTTAAAGAACCTTAAGTGACCTAACCTAAGTAGCTTGAGGAAGGAATGGTTTTCTTTGGGCTCACAGTCACAGGGCATTGTCCTCTGCCAGGGAAGATCCTGCACTGGGAGCTCGGGGGTGTCTGGTCACACTGTGATGACGGTCAGGAAGCAAAGAGAGAGGCGACCACTGGTGTTCAGCTCATTTTCTTCACAGTCAGCCTCAGCTGAACATCCCTGGAAATGCTCCAACAGACATATCCAGAGGTATGTCTCCTGAGTGATTCTAAACCAGGCAAGCTGTCTACAAAGATTAACCAGGACAGGGACGGCAGTAGGGAGGGGAAAGTGAATAAGTAATTTCTACATACTAGAAAAAAAACTGCCTGGCTTCTGATGTGATCTTTTATTGGTAGCATTGGCAGCAGGAGTGTTTCCCACCCCAGAGCTAAAGCTACTGAGTGGGAAATCCTACATCACTTGAATGTCTAGTGCCTTATTTTTCAACTAACCTGTGTCAGAGATATTTAGGTTGTTTTGTTTTATTGTATCCACGTGGAGCAAGTGGTTCAGGGGAGATGAACCCCAGCTTGGGTGCTGAGAAGGGTAGCATGGTAGGCTTAAGTCAATCCTGGCAATTCCTATCCCCTTCCACTGTGCCAGAATTGTTCTATCTCTACCAGAAAGTTGAAAATGTAATCCCCAGAGATGTACATTAATGTATTTTGGTGACAGGACTTTAAAGAAGTGACTGGATCCCCAGGGCTCTGTGCTCCCTGACAGACCTATGGACCAATAGACCAGTAGATTGTGAGTACCACAAGCAGTGCCTTTGTCAGAAGTGAGCTACCTCCTGTGGCCTAGAAAGAAGGCCTGCTCACTGGCCCTGAGCCTCCTGACCATGAACGATAGAGATCTCTCTTCTTTATAAATTACTCAGCCCTTGGTATTCAGTTACAGCAACAGAAACTTGTCTAAGACGCAGTGTGCAGCTTGGATGGGAACAGCTCTGGTTCCTTGCTGATACAGAATTTGAGAAGGAACACGTCTACCATTGGACATCATCTCATTTCTCTTCTTGTCTGGCCATCTTGGTACCAGGAGGGAAGACTTGCTGCACACCAAAGACAGCTGAGCCACGAAGGCAGGAAAGAGAAGGACAAACTGAAATCCTGAAGATGCCCCTGAGCACCTATGATTTTGTTTTCTGGCCCTTTGAACTGGGAAACTTCACCCACCCTCTTCTATTCCTATTATTCTTAGGTTTGGTCTTTTCATAGTGTCCCAAATTTCCTGGACGTTTTGAGTTAGGAACTTTTTATATTTGGCATTCTCTTTGATCGATGTATCCATTCCTTCTATGGTATCTTCTATGCCTGAGATCTTCTCTTCCATCCCTTCTGTTGGAGATGCTTGTGTCTGTAGTTCCAGATCTCTTTTCTAGGTTTTCCATCTCCAGGGTTGCCTCTATTTGTCTTTTCTTTATAGCTTCTATTTCCATTTTTAGGTCTTAGACTGTCTTGTTCATTTCCTTCACCTGTTTGATGGTCTTTTCCTGTATTTCCTTAAGGAAATTTATTTATATCCTCTTTAAAGACCTCTATTATCTCCTGAGATGGGATTTAAGGTCACAGTCTTGCTCTTCGGGTGTGTTACGATATCCAGTGCTTGCCGTAGTAGAAGCACTGGGTTCTGATGGTGCCATGTTGTATTGGCCTCTGTTGATTATGTTCTTGTGCTTGCCGTTTGCCATCTAGTTGCCTCTGGTGTTGGTTGGCCTGATTGTCCCAAGTTGGCATAGGCCTCCGGGGAGGCAGGCAGAGCTGTGGGGTGGGGCCCAGTAAGTTACTCCATTACTGCAGTTGGTGTAGGCTCCAACCGGAAGGTAGATGGAGCTCTGACTAGGCGAGGCAGAGCCCATGGCTGCTAGGCTTGCTGGGGTCCCTGCACGGGGATTGGGGCAAGGAGGTAGGAGAGTCTCACCTGTGTATGTCAACTAGATCCCACCTCTTAGGAGGCAGGTACTGCTCTGGAAGGTGCCCAGTGAGCTGCTCCATGACGCCCCCTTGCTGTAGGCATTAGTTGGACACCCCTAAGCTTCTAAGCAGCCCAGAGTCTGGCCATAACGCTTAAGAACACCACAGTTTTTGTCTTTATTTCTCTGTTTTATTGTTGTTTATTTGTTTGTTGTCTGTCTGAGGCAAATGGTTGGTGTTATAATTGGCAGATTGTGTTTCTAATATTCCTAGCATTCTAGAGTTTGCCTCGCTGTGGTCAGCAAGCCCTACCCTGCCTGTGGATGCTCTGTAATGCACACTGCTCCACGTCTTCCCATCCCCCAACCCCCATGGCTCCGTGGCTTTCAGGAGTGATCAGCCAACCCCTAGTGAGATCATGAGTGTTAGCATTCTGTCTAAATTCCACCTCCACAGTTACCTGGCAACAGCCAGGTATGCTCCTCCCCATAGGTACCTGGCAACAGCCAGGTAGCCCTGCCCACTATTATAAAAGGGGCTGTCTGGCCCCTCCTCTCTCTCTTGCACCTGTGATCCGCACCTGCAGGTTGTCTCTGACCCCCTTCCCTTCCCCCTCTCTCCACGTGGTCATGGCCGGCCTCTACTCCTCTACCTCTCTGCTCTCCCTCTCCTCTCTTCCCTCCGCCTAAATAAATATTCCCTTCGTGGAACCCTCTGCCCTGGCATCTTCCCTTCCAAGCTGCTTCGCGTCAAGATAATAACAATGAGTATATTTAAGGTATGATTCTGAGAGGATTTTGTATTTTGAAAATCATTTCCAAATGGAATAAAAATGGCTATACCCCAAAGACTCCAGGCATCCCTGTAGACTCTCTCTGGTTCTCGGCACCATTAACCCTTGTGAACACTTAGGAAAGCTCCCACACGCTCTGTATCCTAGCACTTCTCACTCACCTACACTCCCAAGACTGCCTAGCAACCCCACGCTGGTCTTCCAGCCTTAGTTATTCTGACCCCTTCTTAGTCAGTTACACTCTGGTGGCTAATGGCCTCACCCATGAGTCGGACTTTTTCTACCTTCAATAGAAGGTTGTAGACTTCTAGTTCACACAGCCACGCCACCTTCTTTTTCCCTCCTCCACCCACCTCCATGACCTCACACTTTCTACCATCCCCATAACAACCTTCAGTCACTTCCTCATAGCTGTGCCAAGTTCCCTAAAACCATCTTCTCTTCAAGGGCGTCTGAGGGCATGCCTGCTTCCAAACACCCTGGCTCTCAGCACAAGAAAGGACAACCTGGGCTGCAGCTTTTGCCTCCCTGATCCATTCCTGCATCCAAGCTCCAAGAGTACCATGTGAAAGACAGATGCAACTCACATACCCCCTCCACTCCCTCACAGTTGCTAGCTATGAGCCTGCTTTGCTCCTTTCTGCCCACTACTCCTGTACTCCTGTTTCTCCTCTTCCTCTTCTTCCTCCTCCTCTTCCTCCTTCTTCCTGGAAGTTTCCTAGAAACTTCTCCCTTCCTTCCTTGGTACCAGAAATCTGACCTTGTTTGAGATATCAATCCCCAGTTGGAAGACTGCCCTATTCAGGCCCAGCAACTGAAGGGAGCTGCTTCATTACGCTGTATGTGCCCTGCTTTAGTCAAGGGGCTGACCATTTAGTGTGCCCTTCCCCCAGCCTTGAGCAGGCCTGAAAGACCTTGTTTACCACAACAGACCAAGTGATAGGATCTAGGTGGAGTTGCCCACCTTGACTGCACAGAACTTAGAAAAAGAACTGCCCCTGGGCTTGCCTTGAGATATCTCCAACCACGACCAAGAACGGATTATAACCAGAAAGGTTAAGGTTATCCTGCTTAAACCACAAAGGGTTTTGGTGGGGCCTTTCCCTTTAAATTGAGAGCTGAACATTAAAGCATTGAGCCTTGATCAGAGAACTTCGTCTTGGCTTCATCTCTTCTCGACCTCTGTTCCCCTTTTATTTCCAGCCCCCCTTTCAGGTGAACCCAGTTGATTCGTGGCTGCAGGCAGAGGGTAGGAGGAGACTGGGGTTTTTCCACTTAAGATAGCTACTACCATCATCCCTGTGCCTACACTTACAGAAGGTACTTGAGGAATCACACACCTATGTTCCCATGGCAATGGGAAAGCCTTGGAAAAGAAGCACAAGGTCTGGTCAGGAAGCTAGGTACTGTCATGGTGGGTCATGGGCTACAAAGGAAACTAGTCTGAGTGCTTTGACATTAAGTGACGTCAGAGGAGGTAGTAACAGAATCATCTGGACATTTGGATGAGACATTTTAAAATAATATTTCTCCAACCTGTTTCCTCTCTGGAATAGAGATATGGTGGCTGCCCAAGCTCCTTCCATCTCATACCATGAGGCAAGTTTGAGGATGAAACCTACTAGCAGAAGATGGAAAACAAGAAGGCACAAGGAGCTTGTGTTCTTGGCACTGCCTGAAGCCACCTGGCTTGTGAGAACACCCATCTCCATGGGAGATTATCTTGAATACATTAATTAATGTGGGTAGACCAGCCCACTGTGGGTGGCACCATCCCCTAGCTGGAATCCTGGACTGTATGTTAGCATTCTGTCAAACTCCACCTCCATAGTTACCTGGCAATGGCCAGGTATGCTCCTCTCTACAGTTATAAAAGGGGCTGTCTGGCCCCTCCTCTTCCTCTTGCTCCTGTGACCCACGCCTGCAGGTTCTCTCTGCCGCCTTCCCTTCCCCCTCTCTCCACGTGGTCATGGCTGGCCTCCACCTCTCTCTACTCCTCTCTCTCTCTGCTCTTGCTCTCTTCCCTCTGCCTAAACAAACTTCCCCTCGTGGAACCCTCTGGCTTGATGTCATCTGTCCAAGCTGCTGAGCACGCCTAAACATCTAACACTGTATACATGGAAAGGGGAGCTGAGAAGCAGTGTGCACCTATTCCTCTCTCCTTCCTGACTATAGATGTCATGTGACATGACCTGCTGTCTTGAGCTCCTGACACCACCACGGTGGACCGCACCCTTGAACTCTGAGCCAGAATAGACCCTTTCTTAAGTTGCTAATCACTACAGAGACAGATGCTGTGCTGTAAACACCTTCCCTGAACATGGTGATTGTATGACGTAGGAAATGAAACGATTAATACAAAACATACAGCCAGGCAGTGGTGGCGCACGCCTTTAATCCCAGCACTTGGGAGGCAGAAGCAGGTGGATTTCTGAGTTCAAGGCCAGCCTGGTCTACAGAGTGAGTTCCAGGACAGCAAGGGCTACACAGAGAAACCCTGTCTCGAAAAACCAAAAACAAAACAAACAAACAAACAAAAAAAAAAACACAAAAAACTACTGGCCAATAAGAGGGCTGTAAGCTTGGGCTGAGGAAATGGTTTAATTAGCAGAGCGCTTACTGCGCAAGATAGAGACCTGAGTTCAATCCCGAGCTCCAAAAAGAGCTGGTGTCAGTGCACACGCCTAAAATTCCAGCGCTGGGGAGGCAGAGGCAGAAGCATCCCGAGAACTTGCTGGCCCGCCAGGTTAGTAGAACCAGTAAGCTCCAGGTTTAGTGAGAATCCCTGTCACAAACAATAAAGTAGAAAGTGATAGAATAAGGCACCTGACAGTACCTTTGCACATGCACACACATACCGCAGCACACACACACATACGCACGCGCACACACGCCTCTTCTCGGCTTTGGCATATGGACACTTGTTCCTCGGTCGGTGGTGCTGTTTGGAGAGGTCTTGGAAACCATGGCCTTGCTGGAGCAAGTACATCACTGGGAGAGGACTTTGAAGTTTCAAAGCCTTGTGCCACTCTCAGCTTGCTCTCTCCACTTCAGGCATCCTGTTGGAGCCACCATGCCTCCCCTCCATGATAGACTTGTGCCCCTCTGGAGCTGTAAGCCAGAATAAATTCCTTCTTCCATAAGCTGCCCTAGCCTGGTGTTCTATGACAGCAACTGAAAACACCATCCAATTTTCAGAGAAATCATTTTGCTATAAAATCCCATCTTCACCGCATTGTTTGTTCCTGAAGATGAAGGTTTATGAAACAGTGCTTTAGTTGATAGTGAGAAATCCTGAAACACGGTTAATCTCAGTTAAGGGATAATATATGCATTGCATTTGATGTGGATGGTTTCCTACATAATTAGCTTAAACGAACTCACCGATTTCCTTTTCTACTTCCTGCCTAAAATTGAGTCACTCATTTTACACTTGCTGTACAAATTCAAGTTGAACTCTTGATGTTTGGAGAAGGCTATTATTCTGTACTCAGTGCTTGCCACTGTTATTTTAACAAGCTCAAATCAAATAAAAATGCACCCAACAGACTGAAAACCTAAGTCAATGTGATATTTAATTCTCCTGCCCTGGTGTAGATACGAGAGCAAACCACATTCCTTTGCAGATGCAGCTAATCAACTATTACATCCCCCTCCCGCCCCCCCCCCCCCCCCCCCCCCCCCCCGGCTTCACAATTCTGAATACTGACCTCAAACTGATGTCAACCAACGTCCTGGGTACCACACCCACCCCTGATATGTGTGTATGTGTGTGCATTGTGTATGCGTATATATGTGTGCATTGTGCATATATGTGAGTATTGTGTGAGTATGTGTTCACTAGACTAGTCATTAAACTATCTATACACATATATATATTGTTAGTATTGTGTCTAAACTCCACCTCCAAAGTTATCTGGCAACACCCAGGTATGCTCCTCCCCACAGTTACCTGGCAACAGCCAGGTAGGCCTGCCCACTATAAAAGGGACTGCTTGCCCCTCCCTCTCTCTCTTGCTCTCTTACTCCCTTGCCTGTAGCTTTTCTCACTGTCCCCCTCCCCCCTTCCCTTTCTCCTCTCTCCATGTGGTCATGGCCGGCCTCTCTCTACCTCTCTTCTCTCTCTCTCTCTCTCTCTCTCTCTCTCTCTCTCTCTCTCTCCTCGCCATCTTCTCCAATTTCTCTCCCCATCTTTGCCCTCTGCCCCAAATAAACCCCCTCCCTTCATGGAACCGTCTGGTCTGGTGTTGTCTGTCTAAGCTGCTGCGCCAAAATCTAACATATATATGTGTGTGTGTTACTGTGTGTATGTGGCTATTAAACTATAAATTTAAAAGCAGAAAAATGAAAACACAACCCTGTCAACATTAGTCAGGGTTCTTTAAAGGAACAGAACTGACAGAATGACTGTATATATATATATGCGGTTCATTAGATGAGATTATTGGATACAATCCAGGCAGTTCAACAGTATCTGTCTTACACTGGAGAGGCTGAGAGACCAGTAGTTGCGCAGGAGCCTTGCTCGCCAAGACCCCTCCTGTCATGTTTTAGCCCTTGCCATACATTTTCATTTGTCCTGCCTGCTGGGAAGCTGTGCATTTTTAAGCCAAGCTAATTGGCATTTGGCATTGCCTCGGCCGCCAGCCATTAAATGAGCCAGCTAATTATTTGTGATCCATCAGGTGCCTGTCGTAGGGCAGGCCAAAGGCCCACAACACTAGATAGCCAGCCTGAAGAAAATGAGAGGCTGCACCTGCCATCCTCAGAGCATTGCTAAGAAGGTTCTCAGAGCAGACAGCAGAATACAGCACTCAGCATGTCTCTTCCTGTTGCAGGGACTGCCTTTGTACAAATAATTAATGGACCACTCTCTGCAGATGTATGGGAAGTGGAGATGAGAGCAAGGAGGACAGACACACCCCATCCCCACCCGCCTGTCAGCTAGAATGCTGGCTTCCTGTCTGTTTGTTATTCTTAATAAGAAATCACTCACAAAAGAGAGTTAAATACCAAGTGTCTCCCCTTGGGGTGAATTTAGCACTCCTTTAATTTGACAAATAAAGCAGTTAGCAATCCAGAAGAGGATTTAATGGCTCCAATTCACCCATCCACGTCACTGGTTCGTAACAGCATTCATCATCCGGTGGCTTTCTGGAAGTGTTTATAAGTCTTGAGTTTCTATCATCTCTCAAGGGTCACCTTGCCTTATAAACTCACAAACACCATTACAGACAGGAAGTGGCTTGTATACATAGGAAGAACGAGTCAGACACAGGATTTAAAACTCTCGGGGCACCTCTTGTATAGAGCTGGGAAGAGAGGCATAGCAGTAACTGGAGGTGTTCTGGGAATGGCTTTACATTGTTCCTATCATCCAGGTGACAGGTCACAGACAACCCTTGAATCATTCCTGACAAACGTGGACTACCCAGCATGCAGTGCAGGCACACACCAGAGATGGCTAGTTTGAATCCGGACCACCACAACAAAGGGAAAACCACATTAAACTGAATTATTGATTTCCCAGAGCATAGCAAGCCATGCTACACTACACGACAGACCACTGGCTGCAATAAAATTATGTCTAAAACTTACATATCATAATTTAAATTTCCTTTGACTTAAAAATGCTACCATTGCCGGGCGGTGGTGGCGCACGCCTTTAGTCCCAGCACTTGGGAGGCAGAGGCAGGCAGATTTCTGAGTTCGAGGCCAGCCTGGTCTACAGAGTGAGCTCCAGGACAGCCCGGGCTACACAGAGAAACCCTGTCTCAAAAAACCAAAAAAAAAAAAAAAAGAAAAAAAAGAAGAAAAAAAAATGCTACCATTATCTGAGCATCAGAGGAAAAGAGAGGCAAGGCCGCAGTGATTCTGATGTGAGCTCGGGAAAGAATGTATCCCTACCTCTTACATTCAGTGAATGGGACTCGGGAATCTACCTGACTATGACAGATTGAATGATAATGTCCCCATAATTCATGAATTTGAACACTTAGTCCCTAGTTGGTGGCATTGCTTGGAGACATTCAGATGCTGTGGCCTTGCTGGAGGATATATGTCACTGGAGACAAGTTTTTAGAGTTTAAAGACTCAGTCCGTTTCCAGTTCACACTCTCTGTTTTCTGTTTGCCATTTAGGACGTGAGCCCCAGCTTTCCACTCCAGCTGCTTTACCTGCGGCCTGCTGCCATGTTCTCTCTGCCATGGTAGACTCATACCTCTCTGGAACCTTGAGCCAAAATAATCTCTCGTTGCTGGAATTTCCAACCTCAGTAAGCCCATATAAAAACACACCAATCCAGTCATTATAAGTTATCAGCCTAGATCGGGCAGATCTAACACTATACTGACTTACTCCCCAGCTGTAAGACCCCTTGCTGCTTGCAGTTTCTCCCAGCCAGGAGGTTCTGATCCAGTGCAGCTTCCCCTCGCCTTCCCTCTCGTTTTCCTCTCTCCATCTGTCGATCCTCCTGTTACATAATAAGTTCCTGTTCTCTCTGTTCAAGTCCGATTCCACATTTTAATACTTTTCTATATTGTAATTCTGATCATTGTGACATCTATTTTATTTTGATGGATTAATTTTAAGAGATTCTCCTTCAAGCCTTGCTTCCCATCCTCATTATTTCCTCTCTGCTGCTCAGTCTGATCTGTGAGATGTCTCATCCTTTGTTCGAGTGCCTTCTCTAGCGCCTGTCTCCAACCTTCATTTTCCTGTCTCTGTTGCTTATCGTGACCTATAAAACCCTGTACCTTTTGTTCTAGGGTTTCCTCTAGACTGTATTAGCAGGTCTTAAATTTCTCAGTTGTTCAGTCTGATCTACGAAGGTCTACATTTTTTGTTCTAGCATCTTTCCCAGTTCATGTCTCCAACCTTCTACTCTCTCTCCTATATGTTACATCGATGATGGTGTTTTATCACAGCAACAGAAAGGGGACTAATACAAGGGCAGGGGCGGTTGCTGGGGTGGTATATCACTGGAAGCTAAATGAGCAAAAGACACTAGCAGAAGAAATGGCACACGGCCTCCAACTGGTGCCAGTTTTCTGTTCCTGTTGCTGATGCAGAGAAGAAGAAAGGGGGACACTGACATGGGGAACTTTGTGAGAACCAAGGAGGGTAGACAGGTCTCCTGTGCGTCCCTTTTCAAATGCCTCCAGCTCAGAATAGCCCATAGCCATGAGACAGCTTTTCCATTGCTGTATTCTGATCCCCTCGCCAGAGTCTGGTCAGTGTTTCTGGAACAGGAACTTGGGAAAACTTGGTTCCTCTCGGACAGCATAGGGAGTGTTACCAAGAAGGTACAGCTAAGCCGGGCAGTGGTGGCGCACGCCTTTAATCCCAGCACTTGGGAGGCAGAGACAGGTGGATTTCTGAGTTCGAGGCCAGCCTGGTCTACAGAGTGAGTTCCAGGACAGCCAGAGCTACACAGAGAAACCCTGTCTCAAAAAACCAAAAAAAAAAAAAAAAAAAAGAAGGTACAGCTAAGCTAGTCACGGGAGGTCACACACTGCATTGGGAACGTGAGTGTGAAAGATAGACTGGACAGAAGGAACATTCGGAGAAAGGGAGGCCAGTGTGTGAGTGTTTGGGACACTGGTGTGCTCAGACAGGAAGGTGATCATCCCAGAGGTCGGGGGAGGCCCCCTGGGCACAAGAAGCCACTTCTTGGCATGTGAGTGGTGGAGATGGAGGAGCAGTGAGAGGAGAGAAGAAACAACAAGAATTAAAAAGGAAAAGTCAATATGAATCACCCTCTCAAGAGCTTTGAACAGGGAAGGAACGGATTCCACGGAGTCTCTAGACACACAGGTTTGTCTGCATGTGTATATATGCACAACATGCATGCAGTGCCTACGAAGGCCAGAGAAGGACGCCAGGTTCCCTGGAATTGTAACGACAGATGGTTCAGAGCTTCTGTGTGTGCTAGAAGCCAAACGGGGTCCCCTGCAAGAGCCTCAGGTGCTCTTCATGGATGAGTCATCTCTCCAGCCTGGGGTGGCCTCCATTTTGATTCTTTAATGCAGTAAGAAAAGAAGAACAATAGCCACTTCTCATTGTTGTAGAATTCAGTTTTTAAAAGGATAACTCACTGGGTCAGTTACCAGTCTCCACTTTCCAAGAAAATCGATTTTCGTTTGACCTTGGCATTCGCCAACTCAATAAAAGTGAATTTTACGACACTACAAAATATGTACAGAGCAAGCCAAGTGGTACACACTGCTTTTTAGCAGTCAGAGCAGCTGAAGAAATTTTACGTGCAGAAAGCCAAGAGAGCCTCATTAGTGTACTGTGTTTTCATCCGAGCTAACCCTACAGGTCCCAGGGGTCTCAGAATGACAAATGTTAAGCAGAGTACATGTTGGTGTCTTGCTTGGGTTTGAGATCTGCACACACCACAGGAGCCCCACAACAGCTGTGACCCCGAAAGAGTCAACTGTTGGTCCTTGCACACTTTCAGTGCAGAGGCAAACAAACAGAAAGCAGCGTATGTGCTGGGCTTTGAGTCTCTCCTCAGGCCCCTCGCAGCTGATGCACATCAGTCATCTCTTCATCTATTCATTTAAGTTCACGTCAAGTTAACCTATTCATTTTCTGTTAAAACTATTTCAAATGTATTGGCAGAGTAATAATGGTCCCCATTACTCTACCATTTCAGAAGCAACCATCAAAAGGCAGATGTGCAAATTTCCCAGGTACCCCATAGAGCCAATTTAGGAAATAAATTTATTATTTTATTTATGTTTATAATTAAATTATATTTATAACTTTCTTAGCAGACATCTATATATGCTAACAAAAATTAAAAGCAAAGTGAAACTGGATTCCAACATTTTTTTTTAAATAGGCTCTCATTATGTAGCCCTGGCTGACCTGGACCTCATTATGTAGACCAGGATGGCCTCAAAATTATAGAGTTCTGCCTGTCTCTGCCTCCTGGGTGCTGGAATTAGAGGTGTGCCCTGCCACACTCAGCCAAATTTTAACATTTCCATACCGGTAGTCAAACCTGGGTTGCACGGTTAACTCACTCTTTTATTTAACATGTCTACATATCTTTGTAGAAAATTCTATAGATTGTCTTTCTTTTCAGATGGTTGTATCATATATTCTATACTACAAATCAAATCATGGATTCCATCATCACATCAATGGTGTCTATTTACACTGATTTGCTCCAGTGTTGTACTAACCTGCAATAGATGGAGCCCTGGAGACATCTAGAGAAGGTTATCTCAAGCATTTGTGCTATGGCATACATCTTAAATGGTCCACAGGGCCATGTGTTAAAGACTTGCGCCCAGCTGATGGGTTAGGAGTTGGTGGGGTCTTTAGAAGGTAGAACCTAAAGGAGTTAGGTCATTGAGCAGGCTCTTGAAGGCAATATTGGGACTGAGACAAAACCAAAGACAAACAAACAACCTTTTCTCTCTAAGCGGGTTCCCCTACAGACCTCAGTCATTTTGTCACAGCTATGGAAAGGTAAGTAGAAATGTCAAGTAGTAAATGCAGGCTCTGAGGAGCACTCCCTTGTTCAAAACAAGAGGACTTGTGCAGCAGGGGCTTAGAAAGGAGGGTGGGGCAGCCAGAGAAGAGAGAGAGTAGCTTGTGGGCAGTTATGGGAAGGGGCTCCTCCACATTGAAGCTGTCAGTCATGTGGATAACTTAGGCTAGCACAGGGTCCACAGATTTGCCTGAAAACCCAAATGTGAAGTGGGAAGTACAGGGAGAGTTGCCTACATCCTTTGACAACTCTCTTTCATTGACTTTAAGATGTGGACGGAACCTCGAATGTTTTCCCTTTCTCCACTTAGACATGATTCTATCTGGTATCAGGATTGGCACACCACCTAGGTGCTGATGTTGAACTCTAAGATCCAAAACCAGGGAACACTCACAGACAGGATTTGCTGCAATAACATGAGGTTTATTGATGATAAGATGATAACCAGTATACTGGGGTTCCCCTGTATGCAGACAAGAGGAACCCGGAGCCAAAGTTAGGAACAGTTTTTATACAGAGTTCACGAGGGCAACCACAAAGGCTGGCCTTCCCAGGTCCGGTCTCTAGGTGACTCAGATTCGCACATTATTTTTATGACAATGAGTGTCTTCCATTTGCCCAGATTTATTACATTAAGGGCCCAGCTTCCTGACTACCTCTCATCTTGGTTCTCCTAGAATGTGTCTGTGTGCTCTGGGCCTTCCTTACCCACAGGTGGGTTCCCTCCCCTGTGGTCTGAGGAATGTTAATCAGCCTCTCCCTTCTTTCTCTGTAAGTTAATCTAACAAGTGTCCTCTGACTAAGGAATGAGCCCCTCCCAGG